>OZ007586.1:219808055-221058055 GCA_963931845.1 Maratus michaelseni
ACAACAGTGTTAGTGAGGTTTCTCTTTTGGCAGTTTCCTAGTTTTAGTAGAAAAATTTAGCGCATGGGGTTTTTGTCATTTGTGCAGATTTTGTGGTAGTAAAATTTTTGCGTATGGTGATTGCTGCCATTTGAGTACTTTGCTATTTAGGAAACTTTCACTATAATGTTCTGTTTCGAACATTGACTTTTGAATATTTTAGTCAGTAATTTTAGTTTTGCACATGGTGTGTAAGCTTATGTTTAGGCAGGTATCAGTAAAGAAATTTTGCACGTACAAAAGTTGTTTAATGGGGCTGGGGGAGTGTTTTAGCTATGTCTCGGTTGACCACATGGGGTCCAGATTGAAATAGAATTAAAAGTGATTTCAGAAGAAAAATTTTACAAGTATTGACCCATCATTTGTCTTTTCTGCATTCTTGGCTCAAAATTGATGCTTTAAAGAAAAATATCTTGGACATTCATTTGGTTCAATCCTTTTTCTTTTCAGATTCCCGGAAGAGTAGTAGAGGACTAGCTACTCTCTTATAAAGGGAGTCTAGTGTTTGAGTGCGAGGTTTTGTCCGATATTAACCTGTGTGAGTGAAAGAGACCTGTGTCCTTATTTTTTCTTTAGTGTTCTGAAGTCAGTTTGTGGCTCTAGGAATCTACGGTTCGCGATTTTTGCTGTAGTTTTTGTTAACTATAGCATGCTGGTCAATCTGCAAGGTCTGAAAGTGATATTAAAAGTCGGTATCTGTGGAATTTGAGTGGAATTCTGCCTCATCGATGAACACAAGACTGGGTTGGGTTGGGTTGATTATTGACGGCCAATTATCTACACTTGGGATATAGGCCCGGGGGGGGAGTGCCCTTCGTGGGGGTCTTTCTAAGGGAACCTAACCCGTATTTACGCATGGATAAATCCACGGCTCGAAGACAACCACGAAAACTCCGAACGATTAGGCCGACGGGCGCGATTGGGATCGAACCCAGCACCTCCCGTCTACCAGCTTCGAGAGCAGAACCTCTCAGCCACTGGTGGGGCGAACACAAGACTGGAGATCTTGCCTTTTGAGACTTGAAACTCGTATCGACGCCACGCGCTCTGGTCTATTGTTAGCTAAGAAAGTCCGCCATTTTTGGTAAGAGAGTATATTTTTCATCAAAGTCAGTCTTTGTGGCAACCACGGGGTTGGTAGTATTTAGTTACAGTTTACGTAAGTTTTGAATTTGTGTGTTAACAAATTGTGGGCGTCTCGTTTCCTTACAGCTTAAATCAGTTAAAAATAATATTGCCTCACTTTAGCCCCATAGACGTCTCATATTATCCCCATTCCGTGGGATTAATCTGGGACAGAATTTTATTTTTTTTTTTTTTTTTTTTTTTTTTTTTTTTTTTACTTTTGTGACAAGGAATATTTCTTATCCAAAAACAGACAAAGGAAACAAAAACACGAATTACAATATTTTTTATTTGGAACTAGAATCAACAGTGCGAAAGTAGTATGAGAAGTCTAGAATTTTGTCTCATAATAGCCCTGTGCAGTTTATATTTCTATATTATTAATCCTGTGCAGTTTATATTTCTATAAACCAGAAAATTTTAAAGTTTTTTTATTATTTACAATTACATGAATAAACTTCAAATTTTCACAGAAAAATAAATTAAAATACGTTATATAAAATTGTGATACACTATTTAATTTTTTTTCACAATTCAAATATTTTTAAAATGTTAGGAATTTTTAAATATTTGCTTCTAAATTTTGAATATTTTTTAAATCTCGTATCCATGATTTTACAGTTAAAATAATTCTCTAAGTAATAACCATTTTTAGCAATTTAAAAAATTTTCAAGAAAATTTTAAGTACACAGACATTTTTTAATTGCACAAGACGAAACACAAGAATTAAAAAAATAAAAATTTAAAAGCTAGTTGTTAAAAATTACACAATTTTTAAAATTAATAGGATATTAGAATAATTACAATGGAAAGAAAATAAAATAGCGTATTATGGTTTTATATAACACAGTTTAATTTATTTCGTTGGGAAAAATAGAACTTTATTCATGTAAAATGTAATTTATCTTAAAAAGCAGTACAAATTTTGCGATTTATAGAAATATAAGTTGGGAACATTTTTGTTATATTTTCATTAAATCTATAAAAATGTATTTATTTTTTATTTATTGAAATATAGGTTGCGTACATTTTTGTTATGTTTTCATTAAATCTATAAACATGTATTCGTAACTAAAACTGTTTATATATATATATATATATATATATATATGCGCAGAAACATAGATTTTATTTAAACCTTTCGTAAATTTCGATAATTATGCATTTATTTTCAATTGTGATTCAAAAATAGTTGATGAATATTTTCGCAGAGAAAAATAAGAATTTTTTGGGATTCGAGCTCAGAAGAAAAATGCAAGAAGCCTACACGATGGCCGACCACGCCGCTGAGCTGCTTGTGAAAGGCAGTAAATTTATCTGATGATAAACTGTAATGTAAACTTTGAGGTTTGTTTTGTCGAAACTTACTGGTTATTGCACTTTATGGATTTTATATGTTTATCTACTGACTATAATTTGCTGATAAGCAAATGTTCACCGCATTCTCTGATTCCGACCTTGGAACATCCCCTTGTTAGCTAATTAGTCTGGGAAATAACATTACTTAGATACTTCACAGTTTCAGAATGCAACCTAAAATTAGTTAAAAATCGTGCAAAATTCCGATCCATAAGATCGCCTGTAGACCAATTTTCAGTGAACTCGTTCATCGTTTTTTCTCTTTCAAAAGGATGTATAAGTTCGTTTTAGTAATAAAAACATAGGTTTACAGGAAATGTTTCGATAAAAACGCGTCAACATAGAAGTACATTGCGCTTTTTCGAAAAAAATCTAATAAGTGCCCTATCGCCTGTGGACTAATTGTCACCGAACGTTCTGCGTGTTTATCTTTCAAAAGAATGTTTAAGTTAGTTTTAGTAATAAAAACATAGGTTTCCAGAGGCAAGTTTTCGATAAATACACGAGAATATAGAAGTACGTCTTTTTCGAAAAAAAAATTTAATAAGTGCCTTATCGATTGATCTGGAGATTGAATTTAAATGTGTTTCTTGACGAAGATGAACTGTTGAAGGTCGGTGGAAGACTGAAGTTTTCCAATGTATCGGAATTTCAGAAACATTAAATACTCTTACTCAAGTCTCGCTATTTAAATGGACATTTGATTGATTATTACCATAAAAAGGCCTATTCGAGTACTCAAACTCTTTCTTTTACAGTCAATTGTATTGGATACCATTTATCTAAAGTCAAGTAAGAATTATAAATAGATGTATTTCCTGTCTTCGAACAAAAATTGATTCTATTCAAAAGGTGACTTGACTCGAAATAGAAATGTTCTATCTAGATTTTTTGAAAAAACTGGTGTGGATTATGCTGGCACTATCATAACAAAACCTAACTTAAAACGGTCAAAAACATCTTTAACGATATACATTGCCATACTTATTCACTTTTCTAAGAAAGCTAGAATTTGATTCAGACTTGACCTTAAAAGCCCTTTATAGCCTGTTTAAGAAGGTTTGTTACTCGACGATCGGAACCCTGTGTTTTAAGAAGTGACAATATAACAAATTTTAATGGTACGTGTGCTCATTTGAAATCCCTTTTTACTTACCCATCATACGTAAGTATAGGGTAAGTCTTGTAATCGTTTTGAAAATCGAAACAAAATTTTTGACGGATTTACACGTTTCAGACACTGGAGATTCCGAAAAACATATTTTTAGAAAAAAAAAATTGCCGTCCGTCTGTGTGTTTGTGTGTCTGTGTGTCTGTAAACGCTCTATCTCCCGAAAAAATTGAGATAGAGACTTGCAATTTGGTATGTACTTAGTATGTAATAATGGGAAGAAGCCTATTTAATTTCAATAACCTCGATTAACCGGAACTATTTTTTTCGGACTCTCGAAATACTCGTTCTGATAAAAGATAAATAAAAATTTTCGAAATTGTTTATTTTAAGAAATGAATATAACAGACAATAAAAAATCATAAATTTTGCATAAAGCATGAAGTCGATCGGATAATTAGTTGCCGAGATATTTGGAATCCTATTTCCCACACTCTTCGATTTTTCATGACCCTGTATTTCATCCAAATTTCACTTCAAAGATATATTTTAATTGGAAATTTGACGCTTCATCAGATGCAATAAACCGCTAGTTAATAGGATTATTATTTTTGGAGTTATAAGGGGGTTTCTTTCAAGCAATTCAGTAATCGAGCCTTTAAAGTTTATGACGTCATCAAGCCACGATTTTATTTGAATTGCAATGAATTTTATAAGTAGTTTACACATTTTTATTTTAATATTTTACATTATGCATATCAATGATGGGTAAGTATTACGGTGGCCCCCAACGACTAGTTCACACTTGCTTTTCGAATGAAGTTTAACGATTTATTGCTGAAGAAGAAATACAGTAAAATTTCATAATCCCTGCTTTTTAGGAAGCTTTCATTATAAAAAGCTACCTGTTGCAGCCGTTCAGAGGAAAATAATCCCGAAACATTTTGGTATATTTTCACCGATCATGACCTTCAGACCCCAAAACCATCCTCCGTTATATATGTCAGATATATATATATATGTCTGACATTTGTCATGCTGTAAATCTCTTATTTATGAACGGATTTCAATGTGACTGAGTATGTGTATAGGACATGCCAAGGTCTCGCCGAGTTCGTTGCCCAGCTTCATCCGCCATCTTGTTTCAAAATGGCGGCTAGTTAAAAAAATTTTAATTTTTAAAAATTCAAAAAGATGTACAAAAAAAAATATATAAATTGAAAAAATTGTTTCTGTTAAGTGTTAGAACATGATACAAGGATTCTGGAACATTTTTTTTTTGCTTTTGTCTATATCTTAAACTAGTCGTTGGGGGCCACCGTAATACTTACCCATCATGTATATGTATAATGTAAAATATTAAAATAAAAATGTGTAAACTACTTATAAAATGCATTGCAATTCAAATAAAATCGTGGCTTGATGACGTCATAAAAAGGCTCAATTACTGAATTGCTTGAAAGAGGTTTTTCCTTATAACTCCAAAAATAATACTCCTATTAACTAGCGGTTTATTGCATCTGATTAAGCGTCAAATTTCCAATTAAAATATATATTTGAAGTGAAATTTGGATGAAATACAGGGTCATAAAAAATCGAAGAGTGTGGAAAATAGGATTACAAATATCTCGGCAACTCATTATCCGATCGACTTCATGTTTTATGCAAAATTTATGTTTTTTTATTGTCTTTTATATTTACTCCTTAAAATAAACAATTTCGAAAATTTTTATGTACCTTTCATCAGAACGAATATTTCGAGAGTCCGAAAAAAAATGTTCCAGTTAATCGAGGTTATTGAAATGAAATAGGCTTCTTCCCATTATTACATACTAAGTACTTACCAAATTGCAAGTCTCTATCTCAATTTGTTCGGGAGATAGAGCGTTTACAGACACACACACAGACACACAGACGGACGGCAAAATTTTGTTTCTAAAAATATGTTTTTCGGAATCTCCAGTGTCTGAAACGTGTAAATCCGTCAAAAAAATTTTTCGATTTTCAAAACGATTACAAGACTTACCCTATACTACGTATGATGGGTAAGTAAAAGTCCTTTCGGCCTGTAGCGGAAGGAAAAGGTAGCTTTTATAGTCCATGTTTTAAAAATTCAACTCATTTTACTCAAACACCCGAAGCTAAATTACTTGAAACTCGATTATAGAAAATTCAATCCCGGTTTTCGATAATACTGAATTTGAATGCGAATTTCAGCATGAGAATTACAGCATAACAAAAATCAGATTGTTTAAATATGCCAACCACCCTAGATTTTCAAACTGCCATATCTCTTCCATTTTTTAAGATAACGCCAAAACAAAAAATGTTCCGGAATCCTTGTATTACGATCTGACACTTAACGGAGACAACTTTTTCAATTAAAAATTTTTATACATCTTTTTTAATTTTTTCAAAAAAATGCAAGACATTAACTTGCCGCCATTTTTAAACAAGATGGCGCATGAAGCTGGCCAACAAACTTAGTAGAGACCTTGGCATGTTCTGTACACATGATCAGTCACATTCATATCGGTTCATAAATACGAGAGTTACAGCATAACAAATATCAGATTGTTTCAAAATCTCATCCACCCTAGAATTTCAAACTGCCATATCTCAACCATTTTTAAAGTTATATCAAAGAAAAAGAAAAAAATCCAGAATCCTTGTATCACATTCTAACACTTAAGAGAAACAAATTTTTCAATTTATAATTTTTTTGTACATCATTATGAATTTTTTTTTAATTATTTTTTTTTTAACTGGACGCCATTTTGAAACAAAATAGCGTATGAAGCTGGCCAATGAACTCGGTGGAAACCTCGGTATGTCCCATACACATACTCAGTTACATCCAAATCGGTTCATAAAAGTAGATATAAAAGGGGCGTTCGGCATCAGCTGCACGGCTGCACCGGAAGTTGAAGGTAAAGTTCCAGGTTACCGGAAGTGGCAGGTGTTGACACCGGAAGTGACACGTGGGGATAACAGGCATGATGGAACAGGTTTGTAAGACAGGAAGTAGGATCGGAAATGCGAAAGGAAGTTTAACCGGAAACGCGACAGGAAGTGGGTGCGATAAGGGAGAGAGGGGGGGGGGCTTATTTTTGTGGGGGGGGCTTATGCTAACATTTGCTAACATTCGCCTGAAATAAAAATGGAATTATATCTTACTTTATAAAAATGTAACATGAAATTTATCTTTTTTTCCCCACCTGAAAGAAAAATTTTATTTGCTAACTAACACCTGAAATAAAAATGGAAATCTTTCTGACTTTGTTTTACTTTATAAAAGTTTAACATAAAATTTATTCTAAGACCGGAAACGCGACAGGAAATAAGACCGGAAACGGGATTAGACATGTTTTTTTTTTCAAAAAGGGTTTTCAGGAAGCAGGCTGTTTGCGAGCATGTTGGAACAGGAAAGGTGATTTTTAAGACTGGAAGTGATTAAGATGCGAGAGATAAGGAAGGTACAGAATCAAACATGTAGATTTCGTTCTTTTTAAAACCGGCAATGTTCTGTATCACACATGTCTTATCTAGTATGTTACTAAGGACGTGTGTGTTGTTATCTCTTCAAATGCAAACCATAGCAAGGGATTTCATACCTGCGTTTAATTATCTTTATCATAGTTTTAATGAATTGCGGGAAATTGTATTTCACTATCGAGAAATTCGCGAGTTTTAGTTTAATATGAATGCTTTTACATCTGTTTGTTGTTCTAATTTACAAACACATTTCTCTTACAACATTTTGTCAACAGATCATTTCAATATTCGAAATAATTTAGAAGGAAAATTTTTATATGAAAATGCTATGAAATGTTTTTCCTATAACTTGTCGAAAATAGTAGGCATGATTCTTTTTTGTATTAACTTATCATTTATATTAGTGCTCCCGATGCGATACGTATTTCAGTTATACGTTTAACCGATATACGTATATACGTATAATACGTATTTAAGAAATACGTATAAATTAAAATATACGTTTAAACGTATCCAGATACGTATAAGTGTATATCGGTTAAACGTATAATTAAAGTATACGTTTAATTCAAGTATACGTATATTTCAAGTATCGTATTTACTTTTAATGCTAATGGATCTCATCAGTGTTACGTCACTGAAAGGAGAAGAAGTTGGAAATCGGTGGGGTTGCTTTAGTAATCGGTATAATATATTTCATAGATAGAATCTTGTTATTTTTCCCTATAAATGATTATGTATATATATAAAAGCCGTTCTTGGTATGTATGTTCCTTATACAAATCTACAGTTTTTGTCCAATTTGAACGAAACTTCATGTACATACGTTTTAGATCACGAGTAAAATAACTGTCAACTTTAAAATTTTCTCAGACGAATCATTACTACTTTTTTCAAACATCTCCCATAGTTTATCATTACAGAAAGCTTTTTTTTCTCAATTTCTAATGCAATTTTTTTCCCGTTGCCATTCAAAGGAACTGCGTATGGACAATATTTTTATAAACCAATTTCAGATTAACTCGCTATAATTTGAAATCCGAAACTGACGTCAATTTTGGCAGATGTAATTTTAACGACATAGTACATATATTTAAATGTGTTTGGTGAAAAATAAATAACTTAGCTCCTAATTTTACGAAGGCAAATTGTTTCCACTGGTTTGTTAATATTAAAGTAAATTTTCTAAGAAATAAAAATATATTTTTGCGCATTCAAACTTCATGATTCATTTTATTCTACATAATCATAAATCGTCTGTCATATATTGACATTTTGCAATCATTACAGCGTAACTTATTTCAGCTTGAGCCTCAAGGAGGCATATTTAAATTCCTCGGATGCAGGTGGACAGTAGATGCCCTATTAATAAAAACTGGATTAAAAAAAACAATGCAGTATTTTCTATTATTTTTTCTTCAAAAATGGGTGTTCAAACAAATGGAATTAAAAGTAAAATGGTTTATGGGGGAAAAAATTTAAATGCATTTCTTTTAATATAAAACATTAATTTAAAAAATTAATATACTTTTTAATAAGTTCGACAACGTGGTGACACTTTTATTTCACCAGCTTTGAAATTATTATTCAATTCTTAAAAGAACACTATATTTTTGAAAAATAATGTTTTGCATCAAAAATCACATAATTTCAAAACGCAATTTTAGCAAATTCTGTTTAAATTACATTGTAAATATAATTTCGGAGTTAAATTTAGTATTTAATAATATTGTTTAAAATTTTTCTATGAGTACAGTAGTATTGGATTTCTTTAATCGCTTTCATGTTTTAAATACAAATGTGCATGTGACGTCACGCACTCCAGTAAAGTCGTTTTTGTCAATTAACTGTAGGCGAAAAGTAACAATTCTTGCGGAGTTAGTAATTTAAAATGTAATATTTCCTACACATAATATAATGTATTTTAACTATTTGAAAATTACGAAAAACTTGGCGAAACTTCAAGCAATTTAGCTCAACGTTTGACTAACATGCACATTATCTATAAATATAAATGCATATATGTGGATGATTCATGAAATAAAAGAATTTGTTTTAACACGTATCGGTTGTTTTAACACGTAGACACGTATCGGTTCAGAGGAAAATCTACCCCGGTGAAAGTGTTGTCATATTTTAAATCATGTGCCTGTTTTCATTCACAAAATATTAGTATTTTATAGCAATTACACAAAGTCGCATAATTTGCATAGAATGTATTGGTGGCCAAAGTATATGTTTAACATTCCTTTTCCGTACAATTTTCAAGAATATCAAATTACTTTAAAGTTACTTTAAAATCCATAAAACATCAGTAAATTCAGATACGCTTTTCAAACGAATAACATTGAGAGTACATGTATTTTATTCGACTGCATAAAAATTGAATGTGCTATGTTTAGAAATAAATGTCTTTACTTTATAAAGATCAAATAAGTTAATCTATCGTAATTGGATTAGACACAGATTTAAAAATATACATGCTTTAAAATTACTTTAAAATCCATAAAAAATCAGTAAATTGAGATAAACTTTCAAACTACATTTGAAAGTGTATTTTTTTCTAATTGATAGTTTAAAAAATTAAATTATGCGATATTTAGTAGTTACAAATATGCAGTACAAGCCAAATTTAATGGGTAGGTCGTTGCTACCGACAATATGATGTCGACATTACTCACGGATATGTTTTTGTTTTATAATATAGATAGATGCCATATGAAAGCGAATTTCACAAAATGTTACGACAGTTGGTATTTTTTTTTCATTTTCAAGAAAATCGTGTATATTTTTATATTGTATGCGCAAAGAAAACGCGCATTGTCATTTATAAAGCTGAAAAATTTTAATATGGTGGGTTAAATACTATCCCACTTAATTTTAATCACAAAATTCCACAATGGCACCAGAATTTTGAAATATTTTTTTGCTATTTATAATGTACGTAACGAGCAGCTTTTCTAATTTTCAAACAAAATTGTACTTAAATCCTGGTGTCATTGAATATTTTCATCATTTTAGTAACATAAGTGCTTTGTGCCTGAAAGGGTTAAAGTAACGCTTTTGTTTCTAATTGTCTTTTTCATCGATTTATGGTTGAGTATGCACAGATCATATTGTCGTCATTGTTATTGTCGTATTATTGTATTTTAATTTATGTTAACCCGGGCAAAGCCGGGTGGTTCTGCTAGTTGTAGATATATAATGAAAGTAAAAAGACTTTTTGAGCAAATAAGGACAATATACACATTTCAGATTTATTGTAAACCTTATTAAGTATATTCTTTCTGTTTTGATTAAATATATATATATATATTTGGTGCGTATACTCAAATTGCGACCGGTGGTCAAATGTTGTTCTTTCCACGGTGCTAATGTTTTCTACTCTGTGTTAATGTATTATAACGCAATTTAATTTTTTTAACCATTACACTCGTGGTACTTTTATACGAAGTGTACGTGCATTACAAGATATTACGCTTTAAGAATTGTTGTTAATCTTGACAAATTTCATTTTTGTGTTAGTACCTATAAATTTCGATTACTTATAGCCTGACAAATAATCGTCACTGCAGGTTTCAGAACGCAATCACACAAGCTTAAAATTACTTGCCTTCTCTTTTCTTTTTTGCAGTGAAACGTATTTTCAAAATATTTTTAATATAGAAAAAAGTATTCTTAAATAAAATAAAAGTATGTTTAGTTAGTTATTTGCTACGGCCGATTATCGTCACTAGGGATATAGGCCGGTGGGCGGAGTGCCCTCTGTGGGGTTTTTAAAATAAAAATAAGATTATGTAACTTCCCAGCAGTTGGATTAATCATTGTCAGTATAAAATATGAAGTCAATGTAAGTTTATGTTCTGCAATACTAATGTTTCCGGCGAAATGTCCACTCCATAAATCAAAATAAGCTATGTGCGTGTGTTACAGATATGCGAAAGGTAAATCATTTCATAATTAATAGTTTAGATTTGAGGGTGAAAAAAACAAAATCTAAACTGAGAAAAAAATGTTCCAATTTTTTTTTTCAAGTACCGACTGCACAGGACACAGCGGGTGTTTATCAAAGTCTCTGATCCACAGACCAGCAGGAGAAAGGCATAATTTTTTAAGCAATGAACGAAAACCGTTTAAACGTTGATACGTTTAACCGCTGGTGTAAAATCCGTATATACGATGTACCGTATATGCTGTTTCGTATAATACGTATAACCGTTTTGGTCGTAACATACGTATCCAAAATCTGCACCCCGTATAATACGTATTACACATATACTCGTATAAACGTTTAATAGGGAGCACTAATTTATATTCGAAATAGGTTTCTAGTTTTGTTACGAAAAATAACGTGTTTACATATTTTAAAAATGAAAGCAAAGTCATTTTTATCAATATAAATATTAGCCATACACCCACGCATTTATGTTATTGAATTGAATTGCCTATAACGCAATGTTTAATATTGTATTCACCGTTATATTTTTCTACAAAAGCTGTTTCACAAACGTGTATATTGAAATTAATGTGTCATTTTTAGGGAAAAAATTAATTCAAGTCTTTGAGACTAAACCTTTATGGGAAAAAAGATTTGTTATACTTTCTCTTACATTATATATTCCGTTTTTTAAGTTTACAAATTTGTGGAGTAACTTAAATAATCGTTTTTATGCTAATTAAACAATATATTTTTTTAATTATCATTTTTTTAATTAGCTTGTAATAGCTATTTTTTTCCTTAAAAGGGTACTGTAGAATAACTTATTTCACAAATACTACATCCTTCTTTAGTTAAATATGTTTCAGTTAAGACATGACAAAGTGTCTTAGAAACATTTTATTTTGGAGTTAAGTGATTAAACAAGAAAAATATTATTTATAAAAACACAACACATAAGACCAGTGACTGAGAGGTTCTGGTTTTAAAGCTACTAGACGTTTGGGTTTAAACTTCTCTCGCGCTCGACGATCTAACCGTTCGGAGTTTTCTTCGAACCTTGTCAATACGAGTTAGGATCCCTTAGAATGACCTATATCCCAAGCGTAGATAATCGGTTTTAACAAATAACTAACCAACCACAACACATAAGACATTTTAGGATGATTACATAAGACAGTTTAGATCATTACATTTAGTTAATAAGTGATTTGACGTGTAAAATATTATTTATAAAAACATACAATAAGAGAATTTTAAAGATTTTTTTCTTTCAAATGAACAATTTTTAGTGACTATTTAACTTATTAAAGAGAGCGGGTATTTTGTTTTGAGTTATACGATGAAAATAAATTTTCATTATATTTGATTTTACACAACCAACATTTTTAAAAAAGAGAATGTAATCTAATTTTTATACATTAACGTACTTCAATTTTACAAATACTTCACACCTCCTCTCCCCCCCCCCTCTTTTGGTAGACTTTATACACATAAGACATAAAAGGCATTTTCGAATACATCATTTAGAAATTAAGCGACTTGATAAGTAAAATATTATTTATAAAAGCAATAGATGCGAAAGTAATAAAGATTTTTACTTACAAATATACGAACTTCTGATAGGTAAGACTTTCTCAATCATTGTGCAAGAATTAAGTGGTGATTGAACTTATAACATTATATGATGAAATAATTATGTGACGTATTTTTAAACCAATAAAATGTCAGTATTTTATTGGTCCCCCCCCCCTCTTTTGGTAGACTTTATACACATAAGACATAAAAGGCATTTTCGAATACATCATTTAGAAATTAAGCGACTTGATAAGTAAAATATTATTTATAAAAGCAATAGATGCGAAAGTAATAAAGATTTTTACTTACAAATATACGAACTTCTGATAGGTAAGACTTTCTCAATCATTGTGCAAGAATTAAGTGGTGATTGAACTTATAACATTATATGATGAAATAATTATGTGACGTATTTTTAAACCAATAAAATGTCAGTATTTTTAAACCAATAAAATGTCAGTATTTTTAAACCAATAAAAAGATAGTATTTTTACATGAGCGCCCTCTATCATTATATAAATTTCAATGAAACGAGTTTATAACATTCTACTGTGACCTGATATCGTTGTAGTAGGTTGTATTTTTCGTTAAGTTAGTTTTCATTTAAGTTATTTTGGAACGAGTTATGAATTCTTACGTTGGTGATGTAACCAACTTGGAGTGTCAACACTCATCATCATAGTTAAATAATCAAGAGATGGATTCTACACTTTTATTCAAAGAAGGACCCGTTTCGAATTATGAAGTGGAACCCAACTCATCAGGACTAAAGAAACAGAAGTTACCCCATATGTGTAAGATGTGTAACAAAGCATTTCCTCGAAAAGTTAACTTAGTGTTTCATATGAAAAGTCATCTAAAGGAAAAATCTTTTTGCTGTGAGGTGTGTGCTAAAGTTTTTTCACAAAAGATTGATTTACGTAATCATCAAAAGATTCACAAATCGCCCAAACAATACAAGTGTAGTGATTGCAACGAGGTACTTATTGAAACATAAGAAGACTCACAAGTCAGGAAAACAGCATTCGTGTGCAAAGTGTTGTGAAATATTTGATCATCAATCGGATTTATTACAGCATTGCGATGCTTTTCACAAAGTTCTACCTAAAGTTGTGAAATCGCCATCTTTAAAAGATTCGTTATTTGAAAATTGAAGCATTATAAAAGACAAAATGATGTGCGAAATACTTTTACTAAAACTATCATTGTGTCCAATGAGATGAATCAAAAAGACTTTCATTCATTTTTTAACAGTGTTCGATCGGATGTTTTAAACGAATTAAATTATCAATTGCAAATGAAAAGTCAATAAAATGGTATGCAGCCGTTAAAGTGGATGTATACCGTGAATCACAGGATGGTGACTTAGAAAGTGCAACCCACTTTTTCCTTTCCAAAACTGAACTGGAATTAACAGAACAAAACATACATGTGCATGTTGAGAATGCCTTTCTAAAGTTGTTTAACTCCTTTGAAGATTTCACTGAACGAGTGTTTATTGGACATTACAAAAAATTTTGAAATTAGAATTGATTACAGCTCAATATGACAGGCTTATTTGATTTGTATTATTTTAAATGATTAATAAATAGTTTTAATATGATAAAGTATAGTGTTTTTTTAGTTTATGTAAATTACTTTGAACAGTTTGACAATGCAACATAAACTGCTGTTTAACATTTTGAATGTCTTAGACAAAGTGTGAGTAAATTTATTGAAATTATGTAAAACATGAAAAAATTCATAACTTTTAAAGTAAATTCATGATGAAATGAATACGATGTATTTATTATATGTTAGTTAAACTACAAGAGAATTGGTTGGAAGTGTGTTATTTTAAATTTGTGTTACTTTTAATCACTAATAAGATAAGACATGACGTTATGAATCATCGATGGGTTTTCTTTTGAATATGTATTAATCTTACTTATTGATACGAAAGTTGAATTTTTCTCTTTGTTTAAACAATGACATTGCATGTTTTGATAATTTTCCCTAACAGTCAAGACCACTGTTTTTAACCTAGTTAAGAAAATGTTTAACTTAAACCGTCAGTGTGTCTATCCTAGATAAGTAAATGTTTATATTTAACCTACATATAAATTAAATGAGTAACTATAACCATGACTGTTTTTTTAATCTAGATAAGTAAACGTTTTTATGAAACACATTCAGTTTTCTGTTGACTTTTGTCGAGATTACACCAGTTAGTGAATGCAGATTAAATTGTATAAAAATATTTTATGAAATGAATATGCAATCCTACGAAGAAGTGTTTCCATCTTCAAAGCGTCCACGCTTAGAAAAAACTGTGGAAAATTCAAATACCTGTGAGAAGCAGTTAATAGACCCAAGATTAAAATTTTCTAAAATGGACAATGACTGTGTAACTATATCACGTGATATATCCTCTACTGAGGACTAACAAGATGCGAAACCTGAGATCGCTATGGATTTTTCAAACTTTACCGGTGGTTATGATGCAACATCTTTCGAGAATCCACATCAAGAGTCAATTTTTGCCCAGGACTATTTAAATATATTTTTCAAAGACATGAATTTTGAAATTTTAGATTGTTCTACCACCTTAACCTCGCTAAAGGATGAACCCTTTCAAGATCCTACGAATAATACCTTACAGACTACTGTTAAACATGAGGTGAACGAGCTACAAGCAAACAGCATTTTGCAAGCAAGTGGTGAAATACAAAGCACCACCACACCTACATTTGTCACTAAAAGTGACAAATTATACAATTCCCATGTATTTCACAAAGAACTAAGTGACTGTTTCTACTTAACTTTGAAGTTAAAAAATAAACAATATTGTATACATATACGAGAATTTAAACGCAATGTATCTACTAATGAAGAAATCCTGACCAAAAACGGGGTTAATATGGATATTCATAGCTGGTATGAGTTTCAATATAAAATCATTGCATTTAATTTAAGATACAAAAGTGCATCCTTTGTTTCTAATAACACGATTTTAGTGTAAAATCAAGATTCTATAATGCGAATTAAAAATGTGAAGAATTTTTCTCATGTTGACTTAAACGTACATCAACTGGAAGAATTAAAAGAAAGTACCTCACACTTAAACACCGTACTTTTACAACATATATATACAAAACTATTACCCTTTCTCATTAAACAGAAATGTGTGATGAGTAACAGATCCGCAGAAAAAGAACCTGTGTTATGGTCTAAACTTAATACGTGTATGGAGAATAATATGGTAACGATACTTAACCAACTGTATGAATGTGCTGGATGTATTTTTCGACATGCAAGTCAAAGCCTTCACTCATGCTTCGCATTTAATAATAAGGAAATAAAATTTAATCAACTATGTGAAGCTTTGTTAATGCTCATCGATTTCGATTGTGTTATTTCAACGTTTTTCAACGGAGTTTATAGTGTTAGTAAACACTTTTTACATAAGCTTCATGAACAAACTGTTTATACTGAATTGTTTAAGACAAAATAAATGATTTGTTTTGTTAAAGATCTGTGTGTGTGTTTATTTCTACATAGTATCTGTGTGTGAATTTATTAGTTTTTCATCTAGTAGAACTTTTAAGTGAAGAGATGTAATTTAAATTTTTATATTCCAATTCAAAAATTTCAACTATTGCAAAAATATTAAACTATTGAATGGAAATATTCACGTTAGAAAAAAGTTTTGAAAAAATTATTAGTTAACAAAAAAATTAATAAAATAAAATAAAGTTAACAAAACAGCTTAAGAAAATTAAAGTTAACAAAAATAAAGTTTATAAATAATAAAAGTTAACAAAAAAATTAAGCTATATTAAAAAGTTAACAAAAAAATGAAAAGTTAACAAAAACATAGCTTTCAAATAAAAGTTTTAGAATATTAAAAGCTAACAAAAAATAAAATTTATATCGCCTTTTATCGGTAAGGTATGGAATTAAGAGACGCTTAAAAGTTTCAACTTGGATTCGAACCCGCAACAAAATAATCTCATGGTTTGATAATTTAGGGTAGGTTTAACTGATTAAGCCATGAGATCATGGTGTTTAGAGGCGATTTAAGATATCTAAGCAAGGAAATCACGTGATTTTTTTAATTTAATAGACTGGTTTACTGCTTAAAGTACTGTAAAATGAATGGATCACAATGCAGGGCTTTTAAAATTAATTGTATTTTTCGAAAGGTTAAATTGGCTTAATGATAAACTTAGGATTTGAGTTTAAAGTTAATAAATTTGATATGTTAGATTTGCTTAATAACAGAGGGTTGAATATGTTCTTTACTAAAAAAATTTAACAAAATATTTAAAATTTAATAAAAATAAAGTTTACAAACAAGTTTTTAAAGTTAAAAAAATGTAAATTACGTTAAAAATTTTTAAATTTAACAAAAATATAGTTTTGAAAATTAAAAGTTTACAAAAAAGTTTAAAAATCTTTAAGTTAATCAAAATTAACTTTTTAGTTTTAACTATTGAGAGACTATGATCTGACTGTTTATCCTTGCAACCAACTAGTGCCTCTCGACTATATGCTATGTATCTGCATATGCGCAGAAAAAACATAGACTTTTACACTAACTTGAGTTCGACTTTAAATTCTTTGCCAACTTTTAAGTTTAATTACTACATACAACTCGATTACCTTTCCTATCACAAAACACACTACAAAAACAAAACAGAATTAAACACTTACCGATAAACACATCCACTTCTTGTGCTTTCTTTCACTCGACTAACCTTTCTCCCTTATCTTTGTTAGGGGGCGCTGCAATCGACGCTAGAGGCGCTACCAGTCTTCCGGTTTGTGACGTCATTTCCGGTTTGAGATAAGAATAAACTTTAAATAAAAGCTACACTCGCTCAGTCATTCTTCCTCCACTCTTACTCGCTAGCAGTTGTCAGTTTCTTATTTTGACGTGTTGAATGACGTCATCACGTGTTTGCCTAAACTTGTCCAGACATGTTTATGTGCTGCACGTCTGTTTTGCTAACTCATCTCTTACTCGTCTAGACTTGTTTCGTCTGCTTTGATGACTCATATTTTGCTTTAACTGTTTGGTCTTGCTGGTGTCAACCACCTCATGTCTTTTGTCAAAGCTTGAATATACTTTACACCAATCACTTAAATATAAAAGTCTCGTCACAACTTACTTAAACTTTGATAAAAATATTACTTATTTATAAATTTCCTCAAATTCTTATTTTTCTGATACATTTACTATGTAATTTTCGTTCAAAAATATGGTAAAGCCCGATTTTAAATCGAAGTCTAAGATAAATTTCCCATATTTGTAACATTTTAACACTAATAATAAATATTGTCACCATATTTAAAAACGATTCACCATGTTTTAAAAACTTAGAAAATATTTTTAATTTAAATTAAAAATACTTCAGTATTTATAATTGTTTATTTATAAAAATATATTTTATTTTAAATTTATAAATTTAAATTATTTTCTAAGTTTTTAAAACATGGTGAGTCGTTTTTAAATATGGTGACAGTATTTATTATTAGTGTTAAAATGTTACAAATATGGGAAATTTATCTTAACAAGTTAAAAAAACAGTCAGGGTTATAGTTAATCATTTAATTTATATGTAGGTTAAATATAAACATTTACTTATCTAGGATAAACACAGTGACGGTTTAAGTTAAACATTTTCTTAACTAGATTAAAAACAGTGGTCTTGACTGTTGGGGAAAATTATCAAAACATGCAATGTCATTGTTTAAAAGAAGAGAAAAATTCAACTTTCGTATCAATAAGTAAGATTAATACATATTCAAAGGAAAACCCATCGATGATTCATAACGTCATGTCTTATCTTATTAGTGATTAAAAGTAACACAAATTTAAAATAACACACTTCCAACCAATTATCTTGTAGTTTAACTAACATATAATAAATACATCGTATTCATTTCATCATGAATTTACTTTAAAAGTTATGAATGATATCTGGTCATAGTAGAATGTTATGAACTCGTTTCATTGAAATTTATATAATGATAGAGGGCGCTCGTGTAAAAATTATAACTTTTTATTGGTTTAAAAATACTGACATTTTATTGGTTTAAAAATACGTCACATAATTATTTCATCATACAATGTTATAAGTTCAATCACCACTTAATTCTTGCACAATGATTGAGAAAGTCTTACCTATCAGAAGTTCGTATATTTGTAAGTAAAAATCTTTATTACTTTCGCATCTATTGCTTTTATAAATAATATTTTACTTATCAAGTCGCTTAATTTCTAAATGATGTATTCGAAAATGCCTTTTATGTCTTATGTGTATAAAGTCTACCAAAAGAGGGGGGGGGGGGAGAGGAGGTGTGAAGTATTTGTAAAATTGAAGTACGTTAATGTATAAAAATTAGATTCCATTCTCTTTTTTTTTAAATGTTGGTTGTGTAAAATCAAATATAATGAAAATTTATTTTAGTCGTATAACACAAAACAAAATACCCGCTCTCTTTAATAAGTTAAATAGTCACTAAAAATTGTTCATTTGAAAGAAAAAAATCTTTAAAATTCTCTTATTGTATGTTTTTATAAATAATATTTTACACGTCAAATCACTTATTAACTAAATGTAATGATCTAAACTCTCGTATGTAATGATCCTAAAATATCTTATGTGTTGTGATTGGTTGGTTATTTGTTAAAACCGATTATCTACGCTTGGAATATAGGTCATTCTAAGAGGTCCTAACTCGTATTGACAAGGTTCGAAGAATACTCCGAAAGGTTTTGTCGACGAGCGCAAGAGAAGTTTAAACGCAAAAGTCTAGTAGCTTTAAAACCAGAACCTCTCAGTCACTGGTCTTATGTTTTGTGTTTTTATAAATAATATTTTTCTTGTTTAATCACTTAACTCCAAAATGAAATGTTTCTAAGACACTTTGTCATGTCTTAAGTGAAACATATTTAACTAAAGAAGGATGTAGTATTTGTGAAATAAGTTATTCTACAGTACCCTTTTAAGGAAAAAAAATAGCTATTACAAGCTAATTAAAAAAATGATAATTAAAAAAATATATTGTTTAATTAGCATAAACACGATTATTTATGTTACTCCACAAATTTGTAAACTTAAAAAACGGAATATATAATGTAGGAGAAAGTATAACAAATCTTTTTTCCCATAGTGGTTTAGTCTCAAAGACTTGAATTAATTTTTTCCCTAAAAATGACACATTAATTTCAGTATACAAGTTTGTGAAACAGCTTTTCTAGAAAAATATAACGGTGAATAAAATATTAAACATTGCGTTATAGGCATTTCAATTCAATAACATAAATGCGTGGTTGTACGGCTAATATTTATATTGATAAAAATCACTTTGCTTTCATTTTTAAAATATGTAAACACGTTATTTTTCGTAACAAAACTAGAAACCTATTTCGAATATAAATGATAAGTTAATACAAAAAAGAATCATGCATACTATTTTCGACAAGTTATAGGAAAAACATTCCATAGTATTTTCATATAAAAATTTTCCTTCTAAATTATTTCGAATATTGAAATGATCTGTTGACAGAATGTTGTAAGAGAAATGTGTTTGTAAATTAGAACAACAAACAGATGTAAAAGCATTCATATTAAACTAAAATTCGCGAATTTCTCGATGGTGAAATACAATTTCCCGCAATTCATTGAAACTATGATAAATATAATTAAACGCTGGTCTGAAATCCCTTGCTATGGTTTGCATTAAAAAAACACTATAATTTTTCATATTAAAACTATTTATTAATCATTTAAAATAATACAAATCTCAATACATTGAAGAGATAACAACACACACGTCCTTAGTAACATACTAGATAAAACATGTGTGATACAGAACATTGCAGGTTCTAAAAAGAACGAAATCTACATGTTTGATTCTGTACCTTCCTTATCTCTCGCATCTTAATCACTTCCAGTCTGTCAAATCACCTTTCCTGTTCCAACATGCTCGCAAACAGCCTGCTTCCTGAAAACCCTTTTTGAAAAAAAACATGTCTAATCCCGTTTCCGGTCTTAGAATAAATTTTATGTTAAACTTTTATAAAGTAAAACAAAGTCAGAAAGATTTCCATTTTTATTTCAAGTGTTAGTTAGCAAATAAAATTTTTCTTTCAGCTGGGAAAAAAAAAAAAGCTAAATTTCATGTTACATTTTTATAAAGTAAGATATAATTCCATTTTTATTTAAGGTGAATGTTAGCAAATGTTAGCATAAGCTCCCCACAAAAATAAGCCCTCCCCCTCTCACCCTTATCGCACCCACTTCCTGTCGCGTTTCCAGTTAAACTTCCTTTCGCATTTCCGATCCTACTTCCTGTCTTACAAACCTGTTCCAACATGCCTGTTATCCCCACCTGTCACTTCCGGTGTCAACACCTGCCTCTTCCGTTAACCTTGAACTTCACCTTCAACTTCCGGTGCAGCCGTGCACCTGATGCAGAATGCCCCTTTTATATCTACTCATAAATAAGAGAGTTACAGCATGACATATGTCAGATATATATATATATATATAAATCAACATTTGAACGGAGGGTGGTTTAGGGATCTGGGGGTCATGATCAGTGAAAATATACAAACATTTTTTGGAATTGCTTTCCTCCGAACGGCTGCAATAGGTAGCTTTTAGGTAGATTTCATTACAAACAGCTACCTATTGCAGCCGCTCGGAGGAAAGCAATTCCAAAAAGTGTGGTATATTTTCACCGATCATGACCCGCAGACCCCAAAACCACCCTCCGTTCAAATATATATATATATATATATACAGGGTGATTAAAAAAAACATGGACAAAATGACATGGTAGATCAGTCATACAATAAGGATAAAAAATCGCATAGGAACAGAGGGTCGCAAGTGCCTGTAGAGGGCGCTAGAGCCGAGCGGATGAAAACCAGCATGCTACACGACCGCACGAAGCACAACAAAAATGTTCCGTTAGCGTGCGGGCTGGCATTGGGGGAGTTTACTTGGTCCGTACATTCTCCCAGAAAAACTTAACGGTTCCATTTATCTAACATTCTTTCAAGAGGTTCTGCCGGAAATGCTTAATGATGTTCCGATGCCTATTCGTCGACTCATTCGATTTCAACACGACGGAGCTCCTGCGCTTTCAGCACAGACGTCAGAGCACATCTGCAGTCTACTTTTCCTGGCGGCTGGATTGGTCGCGGTGGACCAATCGCATGGCCACCACGATCACCAGACCTGTCTCCCTTGGATTGTTTCTTGTGGGGGATTTTTAAAAGGACTTGTGTATGAAACACCTGTTGCAACGCCGGAAGACTTGGTAGGAAGAATCGTTGAGGCAGCAGGATGTGTGCGAGATACACCTGGTATCTTTGAGGTGTGCCGTTCCATGCAACGTAGATGCCAAGCGTGTCCCGATGTATCTGGCAAAAACTTTGAGCATCTGCTGTAGGCTCAACATTTAGCATGCATTAGTCGCATGCGAGTGGGTAATCTATACTAATATTATAAAGGAGTAAATCTTGTTTGTTTGTTTGTAGGGGGTAATCTCTGGAACTACCGAACCGATTTCAAAAGTGATGGTGGCAAATTGATGGTGACAACCCCTGCTCCAACATAGGCTATATTTTATGTGGGTGCCACTAACCCCAGGGGGTGCAGGAGCGAAAAACGTTCTAAAATTGCGATTTTTCAGTTATCACACTGGCTGTCAAGCCCTGACAGCTTGGCAGCCGGTTCTGTATGTATGTATGTACGTACGTAATGCGATAACTCTTCATAGAAATATCCGTTTTCCTTCAAATTTTGTTTATAGGTTCACTGAGTTAAGGCGCTTCCCTGATTAGTTTTCGGGATTGATTGGTCAAGTATAAAGGGGGGGAACAAGGGTCTAATTCCCCTCCCCCTTAATTTATATAAATGGGTTTTTCATGCAGTATTATTCCGTTTCCCTTCAAATTTTGTTTATAGGTTCACTGAGTTAAAGCGCTTCCCTGAGTAGTTTTCGGGATTGATTAGTTAAGTATAAAGGGGGGAACGGGGGGCTAATCCCCCCCCTTAATTTATATAAATGGGTTTTTCATGCAGAATTATTCCGTTTTCCTTCAAATTTTGTTTATAGGTTCATTGGGTTAAGACACTTCCCTGATTACTTTTCGGGATTGATTGGTTAAGTATAAAGGGGGGAACGGGGGGCTAATCCCCCCCTTAATTTATATAAATGGGTTTTTCATGCAGAATTATTCCGTTTTCCTTCAAATTTTGTTTATAGATTCACAGTGTTAAGGCGCTTGCATGATAATTTTCGGGATTGATTGGCTGAGTATAAAGGGGGGAACGGGGGGGAGCTAATCCCCCCTTAATTTATATAAATGGGTTTTTCATGCAAAATTATTCCGTTTTCCTTCAAATTTTGTTTATAGGTTCACTGAGTTAAGGCGCTTCCCTGATTAGTTTTCGGAATTGATTAGTTAAGTATAAAGGGGGGGGATCGGGGGGCTAATCCCCCCTTAATTTATACAAATGGGTTTTTCATGCAGAATTATTCCGTTTTCCTTCAAATTTTGTTTATAGGTTCACTGTGTTAAGGCGCTTCCCTGATTAGTTTTCGGGATTGATTGGTTAAGTATAAAGGGGGGGAACGGGGGGATAATCCCCCCCTTAATTTATATAAATGGGTTTTTCATGCAGAATTATTCTATTTGCTTCAAAATTTGTTTATAGATTCATTGGGTTAAGACGCTTCCCTGATTAGTTTTCGGGATTGATTGATTAAGTATAAAGGGGGGGAACGGGGGGCTAATACCCCCTTAATTTATGTAAATGGGTTTTTCATGCAGAATTATCCCATTTCCTTCAAATTTTATTTATAGGTTCACTGTGTTAAGGCGCATCTCTGATTAGTTTTCGGGATTGATTGGTTAAGTTTAAAGGGGGGGAACAAGGGGCTAATTCCCCTTTATCTATACTAATATATAAAGTAGTAAAGATTGTTTGTTTGTTTGTTTGTTTGTTTGTAGGGGGTAATCTCTGGAACCACTGAAGCGATTTTAAAAGTGATGGTGGCGAATTAATGGTGACAATCCCTGCTCCAACATAGGCTATATTTTATGTCGGTGCCACCACCCCCAGGCGGGTGCAGGAACAAAAAACGTTCTAAAATTTCGATTTTTTGTGTACTGAAGGAGATAGAAGCATCAAATTTGGTATGGTAGTTACTTATAAGATGTAAATGCTCTCTAAGAGCAAATTATAAAAACATTCGCAAATTAAAAGGGTGAGATGAGGAAGAAGCGTTCTAAAAACATTCTAAATTACAATTTCTATGGAATCTCTGAAACTACAGAACCGATTTCAAAAGTGATGGTGGCAAATGGATGGTGACAGTCCCTGCTCCAACATATGCTAAATTTTTTGTCGGTGCCACTGCCCGCAGAGGGTGCAGGAGCGAAGAACGTTCCAAAATTATGATATTTTCAATAATGAAGGAGTTAGGAACTTGACATTCTCTGGAACTACCGAACCGATTTCAAAAGTGATGGTGGCAAATTGATGGTGACAACCCCTGCTCCAACATAGGCTATATTTTATGTGGGTGCCACTAACCCCAGGGGGTGCAGGAGCAAAAAACGTTATAAAATTGCGATTTTTCAGTTATCACACTGGCTGTCAAGCCCTGACAGCTTGGCAGCCGGTTCTGTATGTATGTATGTACGTACGTAATGCGATAACTCTTCATAGAAATATCCGTTTTCCTTCAAATTTTGTTTATAGGTTCACTGTGTTAAGGCGCTTCCCTGATTAGCTTTCGGGATTGATTGGTTAAGTATAAAAGGGGGGGAACAAGGAGCTAATTCCCCCCCCCCTTAATTTATATAAATGGGTTTTTCATGCAGAATTACTCCGTTTTCCTTCAAATTTTGTTTATAGGTTCACTGAGTTAAGGCACTTCCCTGATTAGTTTTCGGGATTGATTGGTCAAGTATAAAGGGGGGAACAAGGGTCTAATTCCCCCCCCCCTTAATTTATATAAATGGGTTTTTCATGCAGAATTATTCCGTTTCCCTTCAAATTTTGTTTATAGGTTCACTGAGTTAAGGCGCTTCCCTGATTAGTTTACGGGTTTGATTAGTTAAGTATAAAGGGGGGGGGATCGGGGCCCTTAATTTATATAAATGGGTTTTTCATGCAGTATTATTCCGTTTCCCTTCAAATTTGTTTATAGGTTCACTGAGTTAAAGCGCTTCCCTGATTAGTTTTCGGGATTGATTAGTTAAGTATAACGGGGGGAACGGGGGGCTAATCCCCCCCCTTAATTTATATAAATGGGTTTTTCATGCAGAATTATTCCGTTTCCCTTCAAATTTTGTTTATAGGTTCACTGAGTTAAGGCGCTTCCCTGATTAGTTTACGGGTTTGATTAGTTAAGTATAAAGGGGGGGGGGGATCGGGGCCCTTAATTTATATAAATGGGTTTTTCATGCAGAATTATTCCGTTTTCCTTCAAATTTTGTTTATAGGTTCACTGTGTTAAGGCGCTTCCCTGATTAGTTTTCGGGATTGATTAGTTAATATAAAGGGGGGGGGATCGGGGGGCTAATTCCCCCCCCCTTAATTTATATAAATAGGTTTTTCATGCAGAATTATTCCGTTTTCCTTCAAATTTTGTTTATAGGTTCATTGGGTTAAGACGCTTCCCTGATTACTTTTCGGGATTGATTGGTTAAGTATAAAGGGGGGAACGTGGGGCTAATCCCCCCCTTAATTTATATAAATGGGTTTTTCATGCAGAATTATTCCGTTTTCCTTCAAATTTTGTTTATAGATTCACTGTGTTAAGGCGCTTGCATGATAATTTTCGGGATTGATTGGCTGAGTATAAAGGGGGGAACGGGGGGGGGCTAATCCCCCCTTAATTTATATAAATGGGTTTTTCATGCAGAATTATTCCGTTTTCCTTCAAATTTTGTTTATAGGTTCACTGAGTTAAGGCCCTTCCCTGATTAGTTTTCGGGATTGATTAGTTAAGTATAAAGGGGGGGGGATCGGGGGGCTAATCCCCCCTTAATTTATATAAATGGGTTTTTCATGCAGAATTATTCCGTTTTCCTTCAAATTTTGTTTATAGGTTCACTGTGTTAAGGCGCTTCCCTGATTAGTTTTCGGGATTGATTGGTTAAGTATAAAGGGGGGGAACGGGGGGATAATCCCCCCCTTAATTTATATAAATGGGTTTTTCATGCAGAATTATTCTATTTGCTTCAAAATTTGTTTATAGATTCATTGGGTTAAGACGCTTCCCTGATTAGTTTTCGGGATTGATTGATTAAGTATAAAGGGGGGAACGGGGGGCTAATACCCCCTTAATTTATGTAAATGGGTTTTTCATGCAGAATTATCCCATTTCCTTCAAATTTTATTTATAGGTTCACTGTGTTAAGGCGCATCTCTGATTAGTTTTCGGGATTGATTGGTTAAGTTTAAAGGGGGGGAACAAGGGGCTAATTCCCCTTTATCTATACTAATATATAAAGTAGTAAAGATTGTTTGTTTGTTTGTTTGTTTGTTTGTAGGGGGTAATCTCTGGAACCACTGAAGCGATTTTAAAAGTGATGGTGGCAAATTAATGGTGACAATCCCTGCTCCAACATAGGCTATATTTTATGTCGGTGCCACCACCCCCAGGGGGGTGCAGGAACAAAAAACGTTCTAAAATTTCGATTTTTTGTGTACTGAAGGAGATAGAAGCATCAAAATTGGTATGGTAGTTACTTATAAGATGTAAATGCTCTCTAAGAGCAAATTATAAAAACATTCGCAAATTAAAAGGGTGAGATGAGGAAGAAGCGTTCTAAAAACATTCTAAATTACAATTTCTATGGAATCTCTGAAACTACAGAACCGATTTCAAAAGTGATGGTGGCAAATGGATGGTGACAGTCCCTGCTCCAACATATGCTAAATTTTTTGTCGGTGCCACTGCCCGCAGCCGGTTCTGTATGTATGTATGTACGTACGTAATGCGATAACTCTTCATAGAAATATCCGTTTTCCTTCAAATTTTGTTTATAGGTTCACTGAGTTAAGGCGCTTCCCTGATTAGTTTTCGGGATTGATTGGTCAAGTATAAAGGGGGGGAACAAGGGTCTAATTCCCCCCCCCTTAATTTATATAAATGGGTTTTTCATGCAGTATTATTCCGTTTCCCTTCAAATTTGTTTATAGGTTCACTGAGTTAAAGCGCTTCCCTGATTAGTTTTCGGGATTGATTAGTTAAGTATAAAGGGGGGAACGGGGGGCTAATCCCCCCCCTTAATTTATATAAATGGGTTTTTCATGCAGAATTATTCCGTTTTCCTTCAAATTTTGTTTATAGGTTCATTGGGTTAAGACACTTCCCTGATTACTTTTCGGGATTGATTGGTTAAGTATAAAGGGGGGAACGGGGGCTAATCCCCCCCTTAATTTATATAAATGGGTTTTTCATGCAGAATTATTCCGTTTTCCTTCAAATTTTGTTTATAGATTCACAGTGTTAAGGCGCTTGCATGATAATTTTCGGGATTGATTGGCTGAGTATAAAGGGGGGAACGGGGGGGAGCTAATCCCCCCTTAATTTATATAAATGGGTTTTTCATGCAAAATTATTCCGTTTTCCTTCAAATTTTGTTTATAGGTTCACTGAGTTAAGGCGCTTCCCTGATTAGTTTTCGGGATTGATTAGTTAAGTATAAAGGGGGGGGGATCGGGGGGCTAATCCCCCCTCAATTTATACAAATGGGTTTTTCATGCAGAATTATTCCGTTTTCCTTCAAATTTTGTTTATAGGTTCACTGTGTTAAGGCGCTTCCCTGATTAGTTTTCGGGATTGATTGGTTAAGTATAAAGGGGGGGAACGGGGGGATAATCCCCCCCTTAATTTATATAAATGGGTTTTTCATGCAGAATTATTCTATTTGCTTCAAAATTTGTTTATAGTTTCATTGGGTTAAGACGCTTCCCTGATTAGTTTTCGGGATTGATTGATTAAGTATAAAGGGGGGGAACGGGGGGCTAATACCCCCTTAATTTATGTAAATGGGTTTTTCATGCAGAATTATCCCATTTCCTTCAAATTTTATTTATAGGTTCACTGTGTTAAGGCGCATCTCTGATTAGTTTTCGGGATTGATTGGTTAAGTTTAAAGGGGGGGAACAAGGGGCTAATTCCCCTTTATCTATACTAATATATAAAGTAGTAAAGATTGTTTGTTTGTTTGTTTGTTTGTTTGTAGGGGGTAATCTCTGGAACCACTGAAGCGATTTTAAAAGTGATGGTGGCAAATTAATGGTGACAATCCCTGCTCCAACATAGGCTATATTTTATGTCGGTGCCACCACCCCCAGGGTGGTGCAGGAACAAAAAACGTTCTAAAATTTCGATTTTTTGTGTACTGAAGGAGATAGAAGCATCAAATTTGGTATGGTAGTTACTTATAAGATGTAAATGCTCTCTAAGAGCAAATTATAAAAACATTCGCAAATTAAAAGGGTGAGATGAGGAAGAAGCGTTCTAAAAACATTCTAAATTACAATTTCTATGGAATCTCTGAAACTACAGAACCGATTTCAAAAGTGATGGTGGCAAATGGATGGTGACAGTCCCTGCTCCAACATATGCTAAATTTTTTGTCGGTGCCACTGCCCGCAGAGGGTGCAGGAGCGAAGAACGTTCCAAAATTATGATATTTTCAATAATGAAGGAGTTAGGAACTTGACATTCTCTGGAACTACCGAACCGATTTCAAAAGTGATGGTGGCAAATTGATGGTGACAACCCCTGCTCCAACATAGGCTATATTTTATGTGGGTGCCACTAACCCCAGGGGGTGCAGGAGCAAAAAACGTTATAAAATTGCGATTTTTCAGTTATCACACTGGCTGTCAAGCCCTGACAGCTTGGCAGCCGGTTCTGTATGTATGTATGTACGTACATAATGCGATAACTCTTCATAGAAATATCCGTTTTCCTTCAAATTTTGTTTATAGGTTCACTGTGTTAAGGCGCTTCCCTGATTAGCTTTCGGGATTGATTGGTTAAGTATAAAAGGGGGGGAACAAGGGGCTAATTCCCCCCCCTTAATTTATATAAATGGGTTTTTCATGCAGAATTATTCCGTTTTCCTTCAAATTTTGTTTATAGGTTCACTGAGTTAAGGCACTTCCCTGATTAGTTTTCGGGATTGATTGGTCAAGTATAAAGGGAGGAACAAGGGTCTAATTCCCCCCCCCCCTAAATTTATATAAATGGGTTTTTCATGCAGAATTATTCCGTTTCCCTTCAAATTTTGTTTATAGGTTCACTGAGTTAAGGCGCTTCCCTGATTAGTTTACGGGTTTGATTAGTTAAGTATAAAGGGGGGGCGGATCGGGGCCCTTAATTTATATAAATGGGTTTTTCATGCAGAATTATTCCGTTTTCCTTCAAATTTTGTTTATAGGTTCACTGTGTTAAGGCGCTTCCCTGATTAGTTTTCGGGATTGATTAGTTAATATAAAGGGGGGGGGGGGGATCGGGGGGCTAATTCCCCCCCCCTTAATTTATATAAATGGGTTTTTCATGCAGAATTATTCCGTTTTCCTTCAAATTTTGTTTATAGGTTCATTGGGTTAAGACGCTTCCCTGATTACTTTTCGGGATTGATTGGTTAAGTATAAAGGGGGGGAACGTGGGGCTAATCCCCCCCTTAATTTATATAAATGGGTTTTTCATGCAGAATTATTCCGTTTTCCTTCAAATTTTGTTTATAGATTCACTGTGTTAAGGCGCTTGCATGATAATTTTCGGGATTGATTGGCTGAGTATAAAGGGGGGAACGGGGGGGGGCTAATCCCCCCTTAATTTATATAAATGGGTTTTTCATGCAGAATTATTCCGTTTTCCTTCAAATTTTGTTTATAGGTTCACTGAGTTAAGGCGCTTCCCTGATTAGTTTTCGGGATTGATTAGTTAAGTATAAAGGGGGGGGATCGGGGGGCTAATCCCCCCTTAATTTATATAAATGGGTTTTTCATGCAGAATTATTCCGTTTTCCTTCAAATTTTGTTTATAGGTTCACTGTGTTAAGGCGCTTCCATGATTAGTTTTCGGGATTGATTGGTTAAGTATAAAGGGGGGGAACGGGGGGATAATCCCCCCCTTAATTTATATAAATGGGTTTTTCATGCAGAATTATTCTATTTGCTTCAAAATTTGTTTATAGATTCATTGGGTTAAGACGCTTCCCTGATTAGTTTTCGGGATTGATTGATTAAGTATAAAGGGGGGGAACGGGGGGCTAATACCCCCCTTAATTCATGTAAATGGGTTTTTCATGCAGAATTATCCCATTTCCTTCAAATTTTATTTATAGGTTCACTGTGTTAAGGCGCATCTCTGATTAGTTTTCGGGATTGATTGGTTAAGGGGGGGAACAAGGGGCTAATTCCCCTTTATCTATACTAATATATAAAGTAGTAAAGATTGTTTGTTTGTTTGTTTGTTTGTTTGTAGGGGGTAATCTCTGGAACCACTGAAGCGATTTTAAAAGTGATGGTGGCAAATTAATGGTGACAATCCCTGCTCCAACATAGGCTATATTTTATGTCGGTGCCACCACCCCCAGGGGGGTGCAGGAACAAAAAACGTTCTAAAATTTCGATTTTTTGTGTACTGAAGGAGATAGAAGCATCAAATTTGGTATGGTAGTTACTTATAAGATGTAAATGCTCTCTAAGAGCAAATTATAAAAACATTCGCAAATTAAAAGGGTGAGATGAGGAAGAAGCGTTCTAAAAACATTCTAAATTACAATTTCTATGGAATCTCTGAAACTACAGAACCGATTTCAAAAGTGATGGTGGCAAATGGATGGTGACAGTCCCTGCTCCAACATATGCTAAATTTTTTGTCGGTGCCACTGCCCGCAGAGGGTGCAGGAGCGAAGAACGTTCCAAAATTATGATATTTTCAATAATGAAGGAGTTAGGAACTTGACATTCTCTGGAACTACCGAACCGATTTCAAAAGTGATGGTGGCAAATTGATGGTGACAACCCCTGCTCCAACAGAGGCGATATTTTATGTGGGTGCCACTAACCCCAGGGGGTGCAGGAGCAAAAAACGTTATAAAATTGCGATTTTTCAGTTATCACACTGGCTGTCAAGCCCTGACAGCTTGGCAGCCGGTTCTGTATGTATGTATGTACGTACATAATGCGATAACTCTTCATAGAAATATCCGTTTTCCTTCAAATTTTGTTTATAGGTTCACTGTGTTAAGGCGCTTCCCTGATTAGCTTTCGGGATTGATTGGTTAAGTATAAAAGGGGGGGAACAAGGGGCTAATTCCCCCCCCCCCTTAATTTATATAAATGGGTTTTTCATGCAGAATTATTCCGTTTTCCTTCAAATTTTGTTGATAGGTTCACTGAGTTAAGGCACTTCCCTGATTAGTTTTCGGGATTGATTGGTCAAGTATAAAGGGGGGAACAAGGGTCTAATTCCCCCCCCTAAATTTATATAAATGGGTTTTTCATGCAGAATTATTCCGTTTCCCTTCAAATTTTGTTTATAGGTTCACTGAGTTAAGGCGCTTCCCTGATTAGTTTACGGGTTTGATTAGTTAAGTATAAAGGGGGGGGGGGATCGGGGCCCTTAATTTATATAAATGGGTTTTTCATGCAGAATTATTCCGTTTTCCTTCAAATTTTGTTTATAGGTTCACTGTGTTAAGGCGCTTCCCTGATTAGTTTTCGGGATTGATTAGTTAATATAAAGGGGGGGGGGGATCGGGGGGCTAATTCCCCCCCCCCTTAATTTATATAAATGGGTTTTTCATGCAGAATTATTCCGTTTTCCTTCAAATTTTGTTTATAGGTTCATTGGGTTAAGACGCTTCCCTGATTACTTTTCGGGATTGATTGGTTAAGTATAAAGGGGGGGAACGTGGGGCTAATCCCCCCCTTAATTTATATAAATGGGTTTTTCATGCAGAATTATTCCGTTTTCCTTCAAATTTTGTTTATAGATTCACTGTGTTAAGGCGCTTGCATGATAATTTTCGGGATTGATTGGCTGAGTATAAAGGGGGGAACGGGGGGGGGGCTAATCCCCCCTTAATTTATATAAATGGGTTTTTCATGCAGAATTATTCCGTTTTCCTTCAAATTTTGTTTATAGGTTCACTGAGTTAAGGCGCTTCCCTGATTAGTTTTCGGGATTGATTAGTTAAGTATAAAGGGGGGGGATCGGGGGGCTAATCCCCCCTTAATTTATATAAATGGGTTTTTCATGCAGAATTATTCCGTTTTCCTTCAAATTTTGTTTATAGGTTCACTGTGTTAAGGCGCTTCCATGATTAGTTTTCGGGATTGATTGGTTAAGTATAAAGGGGGGGAACGGGGGGATAATCCCCCCCTTAATTTATATAAATGGGTTTTTCATGCAGAATTATTCTATTTGCTTCAAAATTTGTTTATAGATTCATTGGGTTAAGACGCTTCCCTGATTAGTTTTCGGGATTGATTGATTAAGTATAAAGGGGGGGAACGGGGGGCTAATACCCCCCTTAATTTATGTAAATGGGTTTTTCATGCAGAATTAAACCATTTCCTTCAAATTTTATTTATAGGTTCACTGTGTTAAGGCGCATCTCTGATTAGTTTTCGGGATTGATTGGTTAAGTATAAAGGGGGGGAACAAGGGGCTAATTCCCCCTTATCTATACTAATATATAAAGTAGTAAAAATTGTTTGTTTGTTTGTTTGTTTGTTTGTAGGGGGTAATCTCTGGAACCACTGAAGCGATTTTAAAAGTGATGGTGGCAAATTAATGGTGACAATCCCTGCTCCAACATAGGCTATATTTTATGTCGGTGCCACCACCCCCAGGGGGGTGCAGGAACAAAAAACGTTCTAAAATTTCGATTTTTTGTGTACTGAAGGAGATAGAAGCATCAAATTTGGTATGGTAGTTACTTATAAGATGTAAATGCTCTCTAAGAGCAAATTATAAAAACATTCGCAAATTAAAAGGGTGAGATGAGGAAGAAGCGTTCTAAAAACATTCTAAATTACAATTTCTATGGAATCTCTGAAACTACAGAACCGATTTCAAAAGTGATGGTGGCAAATGGATGGTGACAGTCCCTGCTCCAACATATGCTAAATTTTTTGTCGGTGCCACTGCCCGCAGAGGGTGCAGGAGCGAAGAACGTTCCAAAATTATGATATTTTCAATAATGAAGGAGTTAGGAACTTGACATTCTCTGGAACTACCGAACCGATTTCAAAAGTGATGGTGGCAAATTGATGGTGACAACCCCTGCTCCAACATAGGCTATATTTTATGTGGGTGCCACTAACCCCAGGGGGTGCAGGAGCAAAAAACGTTATAAAATTGCGATTTTTCAGTTATCACACTGGCTGTCAAGCCCTGACAGCTTGGCAGCCGGTTCTGTATGTATGTATGTACGTACGTAATGCGATAACTTCATAGAAATATCCGTTTTCCTTCAAATTTTGTTTATAGGTTCACTGTGTTAAGGCGCTTCCCTGATTAGCTTTCGGGATTGATTGGTTAAGTATAAAAGGGGGGGAACAAGGGGCTAATTCCCCCCCCCCCTTAATTTATATAAATGGGTTTTTCATGCAGAATTATTCCGTTTTCCTTCAAATTTTGTTTATAGGTTCACTGAGTTAACGCACTTCCCTGATTAGTTTTCGGGATTGATTGGTCAAGTATAAAGGGGGGAACAAGGGTCTAATTCCCCCCCCCTAAATTTATATAAATGGGTTTTTCATGCAGAATTATTCCGTTTCCCTTCAAATTTTGTTTATAGGTTCACTGAGTTAAGGCGCTTCCCTGATTAGTTTACGGGTTTGATTAGTTAAGTATAAAGGGGGGGGGGGGATCGGGGCCCTTAATTTATATAAATGGGTTTTTCATGCAGAATTATTCCGTTTTCCTTCAAATTTTGTTTATAGGTTCACTGTGTTAAGGCGCTTCCCTGATTAGTTTTCGGGATTGATTAGTTAATATAAAGGGGGGGGATCGGGGGGCTAATTCCCCCCCCTTAATTTATATAAATGGGTTTTTCATGCAGAATTATTCCGTTTTCCTTCAAATTTTGTTTATAGGTTCATTGGGTTAAGACGCTTCCCTGATTACTTTTCGGGATTGATTGGTTAAGTATAAAGGGGGGAACGTGGGGCTAATCCCCCCCTTAATTTATATAAATGGGTTTTTCATGCAGAATTATTCCGTTTTCCTTCAAATTTTGTTTATAGATTCACTGTGTTAAGGCGCTTGCATGATAATTTTCGGGATTGATTGGCTGAGTATAAAGGGGGGAACGGGGGGGGGCTAATCCCCCCTTAATTTATATAAATGGGTTTTTCATGCAGAATTATTCCGTTTTCCTTCAAATTTTGTTTATAGGTTCACTGAGTTAAGGCGCTTCCCTGATTAGTTTTCGGGATTGATTAGTTAAGTATAAAGGGGGGGGATCGGGGGGCTAATCCCCCCTTAATTTATATAAATGGGTTTTTCATGCAGAATTATTCCGTTTTCCTTCAAATTTTGTTTAAAGGTTCACTGTGTTAAGGCGCTTCCATGATTAGTTTTCGGGATTGATTGGTTAAGTATAAAGGGGGGGGAACGGGGGGATAATCCCCCCCTTAATTTATATAAATGGGTTTTTCATGCAGAATTATTCTATTTGCTTCAAAATTTGTTTATAGATTCATTGGGTTAAGACGCTTCCCTGATTAGTTTTCGGGATTGATTGATTAAGTATAAAGGGGGGGAACGGGGGGCTAATACCCCCCTTAATTTATGTAAATGGGTTTTTCATGCAGAATTATCCCATTTCCTTCAAATTTTATTTATAGGTTCACTGTGTTAAGGCGCATCTCTGATTAGTTTTCGGGATTGATTGGTTAAGTATAAAGGGGGGGAACAAGGGGCTAATTCCCCCTTATCTATACTAATATATAAAGTAGTAAAAATTGTTTGTTTGTTTGTTTGTTTGTTTGTAGGGGGTAATCTCTGGAACCACTGAAGCGATTTTAAAAGTGATGGTGGCAAATTAATGGTGACAATCCCTGCTCCAACATAGGCTATATTTTATGTCGGTGCCACCACCCCCAGGGGGGTGCAGGAGCGAAAAACGTTCTAAAATTTGGATTTTTTGTGTACTGAAGGAGATAGAAGCATCAAATTTGGTATGGTAGTTACTTATAAGATTTAAATGCTCTCTAAGAACAAATTATAAAAACATTCGCAATTTAAAATGGTGAGATGAGGAAGAAGCGTTCTAAAAACATTCTAAATTACAATTTCTATGGAATCTCTGAAACTACAGAACCGATTTCAGAAGTGATGGTGGCAAATGGATGGTGACAGTCCCTGCTCCAACATATGCTAAATTTTTTGTCGGTGCCACTGCCCGCAGAGGGTGCAGGAGCGAAGAACGTTCCAAAATTATGATATTTTCAATAATGAAGGAGTTAGGAACTTGACATTTTGTATGGTCGTTACTTACAAGATTTAAGTGCTCTATAAGAACAAAGTCTAAAAAAATTCGAAATTTAAAAGGCTGAAATAAGCAAAAAATTTTCTAAAAACATTCTAAATTACAATTTGTATGGAATCTCTGGAACTACTAAAGCGATTTCAAAAGTGATGGTGGCAAATGGATGGTGACAATCCCTGCTCCAACATAGGCTATATTTTATGTCGGTGTCACTACCCCGAGGGGGGTTCAGAAGCGAAAAACGTTCTAAAATTGCGATTTTTGCGATGCTGAAGGAGCTAGAAACTTCAAGTTCGGCATGATTGTTATTTATAAGATCTAAATGCGCTCTAAGAACAATTTCTAAAGAAAAATGATCTAATGATTCTGTGATTTTTCAACTATTGAATTTCTAAAATTACCAAATTTCACAATAGAGTACCATAGCGAAACCTTCACGCGTAAAAAGATAATGATAAGGGCGACGTGTCCTGACGTGTATATTGGCTATAGCACGAGTCACAAATTGTAGTATCCGTATTATTCTGTTAAAATATAAAAGTGAATTATGAAATGTCAATATTTTGTTTGATTAAAGGTTCGTTAAGAGAAATTGACCAGCGTAGCGGGCGTAGCTTGCTAGTTATCAATAAAATGATTTGGCTTTGCTTCTTCTCTTTGTGTTATGTATTATTTTTGACGCCCTGTAGCGGCTCCGGATCGCAGTTGCGACCCTCTGTTTCTATGCGATTTTTGATCCTTATTGTATGACTGATCTACCATGTAATTTTGTCCACGTTTTTTTTAATCACCCTGTATGTATGTATATATATATATATATATATATATATATATATATATATAATTATAATATCTATGAATTTCAAAAAACATATCAAGTTCTATTCTACTTAAATCTCCAAAGAGATAATCAATGATACTGTGTATACAGAATACCACATAGCTAATAATTAACATGTGCAAACATAATATTACCATAGCTGATGCTTCAATGGTAATTGGCCAAATTTTACTCATACCAAAAGAATATTGAAAAAAGAAATAGAGAGAAAGGGGAAAAAAAAATTATAAATTGGAGTTGCAATTAAGTAAACACAAATGGATTAACAAATTAAATATGAACCATACACAATGGAAAATTGGACCACATGAGAATTAAATATGAATTGTATATGGAAAAACACATGCACATGTACTCATCAGCCTGGATGCACCCACATGTGTTTTAAATAATAATTCAGTGTTTCATAATTCTACTGGCATAATGCTAAGATCAGTAGAATCATCCAGGTACACTGAATTATTACCAGACAACAATTGGAAATATTAAAATTTGGAAATATTTAAAAAGGAAATAAAAAACCATTAAGAAAATACAATATATTTCACTCACATCGATTATCCAAAAAACTGTAATTAACACCTCACTAAATTACCACGAGATAACAGTTTTGAAATAATAAAATTGGAAATATGAACGCGTAAAGTGTAGATAAAATATTTTACTCACAATAATTATACAGAATCCTTAAAATGTCACAACGTCTACATAATATTCACATCCACATGGCAATGCATCATACATGTTAACTAAGTCGAGTTGAGAGAAATGATTTGTAAGACAAGTTGAGAGCACACTTTTTTTAAAACACAACCCCATAAATGACACCCAATCACAAAATGATTCAAAAACACTCAAAATAATTCTGGTTTTAATACACTTATAACAAATTTATATCCGTGAATATATATTACTCCATCCAATTTTAATTCCTGAAAGTAAAATTAATATACAATCAATAGCTCCCTCTATAGTTAAATTAAATATAATATTAACAATATTATCTACAACTACCTGAAAGGTAAAGTGTCGCCTATATATATGTGACATATGTCATGCTGTAATTCCCTTATTTTTGAACCGATTCGGATGTGACTGAGTATGTGTATAGGACATACCAAGGTCTCGACCTAGTTCTTTGGGGAGCTTCATCCGCCATCTTGTTTCAAAATGGTGGCAAGTTATTTTTTTTTATTCAAAAAGATGTATAAAAAATTATAAAATGAAAAAATTGTTTCCGTTAAGTTTTAAGATCGTGATACAAGGATTCCGGAACATTTTCTATTTTGGCGTTATTTCAAACAAGAACGAAAAATCATGCTTCCAGCATAGATTATCAAACACTTTCCAATACAGCCAGAAAACTGTAGTGAAACTTCACCGTTAAAAAAGGTAAAAGAAGATACGTAAGTAAACATTTTAGAAAACATATACCACATTTAAAAATGCAGCTTTCGAAATTACCTTCCAGTGTCAAAAAAGTAGTCGAATTATTTTTAGCAGCCCTGTATATGATAAATAGATGTGGATATATACAATGATAAAATTTAGTTCAGTTAGAATATTCACATTAGCAAATTTCTTCGATCGAGGGAAATGCACTCGAAATCCTTTGTACAGTCCTGTATATTGTCTGAAGACTTTTGTATACACCACATATTAAGCTAAAAAGAAACTTAAAACTCACTTGCAGCAATTACCAAACGTAAACGACAATGTATCTTTTTTTTTCGTAGCCCTCTATATGAATTTATTTATATTCCACAAACTTCTATTAGTCTACTAAATATAGTTCAGCAGGAACATGCGTAAACACAATTAAAAACTACCCTTAATTAATTCACTCTCATAGTCTGTAGTACTTACGAATTTCCTTGTGTAGCCCTGTATATGCTTAACCGAGTTTATAAACACACACGTACTATGAAAAAAAAAGTTAAAAATGCAAACCAAAGTTGAAAAAGCACTTCACACACATATACTGTAAATATCGCAGATGTACTCTAACCAATATGTTTTGTGTGTCCCTGTAAATGAACGCAATGCACACAGGAGAGCAATTTATAGTGCACCTCAGTAATACATATAATTTTCATTATGTTTGAAATAGTTTAATATCACTAAATTACACTGCAGACGATTTTGCTCCCATATAACGATGTGTAAAAGAATTATTTTGTTTGACCCTGTAAATGAATAATAAATGCTTTGCACCCCATGTTCTACAAAAAGCATGTTTTCATGCGATTTATAATTATATATATTATTATATAATTATAATTCATTATGTTTTAAACGACGTAGCGTCATCAAAATGCGCTTGAACCGATTTTTCCCCATTGACTGTAATATAACGGAATACTTTTGACTGCCCCTGTAAAACAAATTGTGAGTGCAACACACTTCTGTTGAAATAGGGAACTTGCTAAAATAAACGACATGCTACAGTACAAATTTCAGGATGATCCGAGCAGTTTTACGCGAGTTAGAACACGGCCAGACGGTCAGGCGGCCAGACAAACGGAAGTCATAAACACTTTTCAACTAGGTTGGAAGTGTTAAAAATGACTGAGATACGGCAGTTTGAAATTCTAGGGGGCTGACATTTTGAAACAATCTTATTTTTGTTATGCTGTAACTCTCATGCTACAATTCGCATTCAAATTCAGTATTAACGAAAACCTGGATTGAATTTCTATAATCGGGTTCCAAGCATTTTAGCTTCGGGTGTTTGAGTAAAATGAGTTGAATTTTTAAAAACATAGACTATGAAAGCTACCTTTTCCTCCCGGTACAGGCCAGAAGGACCTTTTTGTAATAAAAGCTACCTAAAAATGGCTGAGATATGGCTGTTTGAAATTCTAGGGTGGCTGAGATTTTGAAACAATCTGATACTTGTTATGCTGTAACTCGAGTATTTATGAACCGATATGAATGTGACTAATCATGTGTACAGAACATACCAAGGTCTCGACCGATGTCGTTGGTCAGCTTCATGCGCCACCTTGTTTCAAAATGGCGGCCAATTAATTTTTTTTAATTTTTTCAAAAATTCAAAAAGATGTATAAAAAACTATAATTTGAAAAAGTTGTTTCCGTTAAGTGTTAGATCGTGATACAAGGATTCCGGAACATTTTTTTTTTTTGCCTTTATCTTAAAAAATAGCTGTGATATGGAAGTTTGAAATTCTAGGGTGGCTGACATTTTGAAACAATCTGATTTTTGCTATGCTGTAACTCTCATGCTGAGCTGAAACTCGCATTCAAATTCAGTATTAACGAAAACCAGGATTGAATCTTCTATAATCGGGTTTCAAGCATTTTAGCTTCGGGTGTTTGAGTAAAATGAGTTGAAATTTTAAAAACATGGACTATGAAAGCTACCTTTTCCTTCCGGTACAGGCTGGAAGGACTTTTCACATTTCGGAGGACTATGGGAATCAAATATAAAAACAATGAAACGAATTTTATTGAAAATAACTACATCTTCCAACTTAAATTTTGAAGAACTGAAAACTCTTGTGACAAGTATTTCTGTAAAACTATACTGTTTCAGAGTCTTTATATATATATGAGATTATGTAACACTTTCCAACACTTCCAAAATAATTTTACAAATCTTTATCGTTTAATAAGTTGAAATAGGATATATAAGTAAACAATTTGGAAATCGTATAACACAATTAAAAACACAATTTCAGGAATTACCAAAGATATTCGTAATGGTATCAGGATTCTTTTGTGAAGCCCTGTATATGATCTATACATTTGTATATAATACTACATACACTGTAAAAAAAAATATGCAATTTTACTAAAATATATTTAGTATCATTACAGATATTGTAGCAATTACTAGAAAATCATCTGTAACGAATCGCTACTAGTAATGTTACAAAGGAAATACCTGTAACTGAATGCTTATTGCGCATGCGTCCTTTTCTATTCATGGCTTCCGTAATCGTAACGAATCAGAGCCACAGTCCAACGCCACACTGCAAATCCCCGAAACATATTTTACTCATAATACAACACATTATAAACGCTTGAGGTATCCAGATTAGATCCAGATGTGTTTCCAATCTGTTTTAAGGCATTCCCAGGTGTTTGAGAATGTGTGACAAAATGCGTTTCCGGAATATTCATTCAATTTTAGATTATTTTTGTGTTAATTATCGAATTTATTAGAAATATAACGCTAAAACAAATTAAGTTATAGCCAATGTTAATAAAAATGAGTGAAATTTCAAGTATTTAAATTGAGGTTTGTTTGAAAGTTATGTAAATTAAACTTATTTTACTTGAATATTCTCTTATCTCTTGATATTAATGTTAATTTTTAGTATTCAGAAAATTTTTCATTTAAATTTTGCAAATCAGGCTTTTATCAAATTTTTCATTAATTAATTATTAAATAATAAAAGTATTTTAAATTTCATTAATTTGCTTTCTGAGCTCACAAGTGTGACAATAAAATAACGTGACTAAGAGAAAAAATCCCTGACGGCTCGGCCTACAGGCACAGGTAGATTTCAAAGACGCAGACCGTGGAGCGCTTGTTTGTCTGGAATTACGGAAGAAATGACCTTTTTTACGATGATGCGGCAGTTGGAACCGCCTACTTCGAAACCTAACTTGTTTGCAGGCGGAGTCGGCAGGGATTTGTTTGTTTTTAATTTTTTTTTTTGGTATAACGGTTGGTCCTATAAAAAACTTGTCAATATAAAAGTTTTAGATAATATTAAGAGAATTTATAATAAATTTAAGCGGATTTGAAATCTTGGGAATTGACGAAGTTATGCATTTTTTTTCTAACACCCCCCCCCCCCCCTCTTAAGGCAATTTTTAATTATATCAAAAATCTGTCATACATAAATTTTCGGCCCTTCTCCTAGAAGTAATAATAACTTCAAACGGATTCGATACGTATCATAATTAAGAAATTATAGGGTTTTTTCTGTTTTCACAAAAAGCCCCCTATCCCCCCCCCCCCTCTTGGTTCGATTTTGCCCATTAACGAACTTGACCGAGGTTTTATGCCCCTTGATTTTATGTATCAGTTTCGAAAAGATGCGGGAGTTGGAACCGCTTACTTCGAAAAATAACTTGTTTGCAGGCGGAGCCGGCAGGGATTTTTTTTGTTTTTATTTATTATTATTTTTTTTTTTTTTGCTATAACGGTTGGTCCTATAAAAAACTTGTCAATATAAAAGTTTTAGATAATATTAAGAGGATTAATAATAAATTTACGCGGATTTGATATCTTGTGAATTGATGAAGCTATGATTTTTTTCTTCTAACCCCCCCCCCCCTTGGAGCCATTTTTATTTATATCAAAAATCTGTCATGCATACATTTTCGGCCCTCTTCCTAGAAGTAATAATAACTTAAACGGATTCGATACGTAAAATAATTAAGAAATTATGGGGGTTTTTCTGTTTTCACAAAAAACCTCCCCCCCCCCCCTGGTTCGATTTTGCCCATTAACGAACTTGACCGAGATTTTATGCCCCTTGATTTTATGTATCAGTTTCGAAAAGATGCGGGAGTTGGAACCGCTTACTTCGAAAAATAACTTGTGTGCAGGCGGAGCCGGCAGGGATTTTTTTTGTTTTTATTTTTTTTTTGCTATAACAGTTGGTCCTATAACAAACTTGTTAATATAAAAGTTTTAGATATTATTAAAAGGATTAATAATAAATTTACGCGGATTTGATATCTTGTGAATTGACGAAGATATGATTTTTTTCTTCTAACCCCCCCCCCCCTTTGGAGCCATTTTTAATTATATCAAAAATCTGTCATACATACATTTTCGGCCCTTTTCCTAGAAGTAATAATAACTTAAACGGATTCGATACGTAAAATAATTAAGAAATTATGGGTTTTTTTCTGTTTTCACAAAAAGCCTCCCCCCCCCCCCCCACCTGGTTCGATTTTGCCCATTAACGAACTTGACCGAGATTTTATGCCCCTTGATTTTATGTATCAGTTTCGAAAAAATGCGGGAGTTGGAACCGCTTACTTCGAAAAATAATTTGTTTGCAGGCGGAGCCGGCAGGGATTTAAATTTTTTTTTTTTTTTTTTTTTTTTTTTTTTTTGCTATAACGGTTGGTCCTATAAAAAACTTGTCAATATAAAAGTTTTAGATAATATTAAAAGGATTAATAATAAATTTACGCGGATTTGATATCTTGTGAATTGACGAAGCTATGATTTTTTTTATTCTAAAACCCCCCTTTTCCCCCCTCCTTGGAGCCATTTTTAATTATATCAAAAATCTGTCATACATACATTTTCGGCCCTTTTCCTAGAAGTAATAATAACTTTAAACGGATTCGATACGTAAAATAATTAAGAAATTATGGGGGGTTTTCTGTTTTCACAAAAAGTCCCCCCCCCCCTGGTTCGATTTTGCCCATTAACGAACTTGACCGAGATTTTATGCCCCTTGATTTTATGTATCAGTTTGGAAGAGATTTATGCAGAATTTTTCCAGTTATCGTGTTCATAAAAAAGTGAGATAGATAGATAGATAGATAGATAGATAGAAAGTTTTGAACTGGGGGTGGTTTTGGGTTCTGGGAGTCATGATCGGCGTAGATCTGCAAAAAATTTTCAAAATATCCAACTTAGGTGAGAATGTAATAGGTAGTATTTCGTACGAAATCTACCTAATAGCGAAAAAAACCTTTGTGAATGTAAAGCGCCGCACGGGCTGTGATTTTACTTGCTATGACGTCACAAGATTACCGTCCAATATATTGCATATGAAAAGAAAGAAACTTTATTGGAATAAGAAATCTAAAACTCTTTTTTCTCTTTAAACATCAGATTTAAATATGAAAATTAAGTAATTATAAAACATTTTATATAAATGTATTACAACAGGCTCGCAGTATTCGTTGAAAACAAACCGGAAGTGCGAGGCTGCTCTCCCAACGATATTCGGTATGGAGTCTTGATCTCCGTGCTTGTTCGGTAAACAAAATATAATTTGTATTTTGAAATAGAAAACTTCTGCCATCGATTGAACTGAATAACTGTGTTTGTGATTGTACATGTGTACAACGTTGTTGCTGTTGGATTGGATTTTTTTTTTAATCGAGCATGCTGTAAAACTTGAGTGAATATCTTATGAAATTATGTCTAAATGTATATTTAATCTAATTCAAGTAAAGTTTTTGATCGAATCTTTAGAAGTAAATAAGGTTTTAAACGACTGACAATGCCTTCTAAAAATTATAAGTATTCGCCTGGGTGTCAGAAAAGGAAAAAGAAAATTCTCATGGAATCTGGGAAAAAAAGTTTGAAAGGAAGCATTGAAAGGCATTTTGTGATGACTTCAAAAGACAAAATTGAGACGAAAGATAAAAATGATAAAATGGTGACTGAAGATAATGGAGTGTCATCGCATTCATCATTATTGGCGACATTTAAGAAAAATAAATTAGTTGTTTCTGATTTTTGTGAAACAGATTTAAATGCAAAGTGGATCCAGAAAACTTCTCAAATTGCTAAAGGAGAAAAAATAGTGGTTTCTGACCTGCAAACACATTTAAATTCAGAAAAAATTCAAAAGCCTTTTGAACCCTCAGAAATTCATAAAAGCAAGAAATTAGTCAATTGTAGCATTTCTGATATTGAAACTAATTTAAATGTAGAAGAAATCCAGGAATCCTCTGAACAACCTGAAATTGATGATCCTGTAAAAGTAAATTATCCAGATGATCCTGCTCTTTGGCCAGCTGTAATAACAGAAGAAATGCAAGAACATTTCTTGTTACATAAACCAAATCAGTTTATGTCAGAAATACACAAATCAAAGTGATTTTGCCACAGCAAAGATCGTGTTCTCACTGAGCATAATTTTTACAGACATATGAAGAATAAAGAAAAAACCAAAAAAGACTGGCTGATATATTCACCATCAAAAGGAGTTGTATACTGCTATGTGTGTAAACTGTTTTCTTCAAGTCGCCAGTCACTCTGTGAAGAAGGCTTTGGTAATTGGAAGAATATATCAGAAAGATTAAGTGAGCATGAAAGTTCTAAAACTCATCGAGATGTTGTGTGCACATTATCCTTACGTTCAATATTGTATGTTCGCTTTGATTTTCAATTTGTTGACGACTATCAGACTTAGATAAAATGTAAAACTGTCTGCGAACTCAAATAATTTCTTAAATACTTTCTGCAAAAAAAACGCCGTGCCCCTCCCGAGTCCTATATCGTCGCTAACAGCAAAAATGAAAAGTTATATGCGAGTGGAGTGCCACTAAGCAACACCACTGAAAGAAAAATATTAATTTACAAGACAATTTTTTCTGAATTAGACTTTATTGAAAAGAGGATAATATTTACTAAGATATTAAAACTGAATTCTCCTTTGGAATGTAAAAAAATCGTGGAAAAACACTAAATAAGCGCATAAACATTCGCTAAAATTTCCAACCAAATAAACTTTATTTAAAAGAGATCAACATTTAACATTTATTTTTTAACACAAAATTTATTTTTAATCTGTTAAATTAATCTGCAAAGCCTGAAATAATCTGCAGCCATCGCTTCAGTACTGCACTATTTCTGCTACTGGCCCTGGGCAGGAGGGAAAATAAAAAGCATTGTACCCGCCGTTGCGGCATAAGGCACCGCACTTACAATATTTTTAAGTTTTAAGCTCGTATACACTGTGGTGCTTCTTCCAAAAAATACTGTACCATGGTACATGGCAAATAATTTCTAGCAAACTTTTTTTCTCCAGTTGAAAAATAGTCTGCAGACCTTCTCAAGAGTTTGCGACGTGCGTCGCACCAATTCTCTGCCCGGGGTCTATATTTTTTTTTTTTTTTTTTTTTTTTTTTTTTTTTTTTTTTTTTTTTACACAAAGTAAAAATAAATCAAACTGTCTGCAAACTTTGAAAATTTGCTGCGAACGGCGTTCGCGTATTCGTCTGTATTATCTGATTCTGACGACTATACAAAAGAATGTGATTATTGCCGTGCTGTACTTACAAGAGTTGTTGCATGCATTCAATTTTTAGCTGAAAGGGGACTTTCTGTGCTTGGGTATAATGAAACTTTGGGATCGCCTAGTAATGGCAATTTTCTGGGTTGCCTAGAATTTTTTGCAAAATTTGATGCATTCATGAAAAATCATTTGAGAAAACATGGTAATGCTGGTAAAGGTAAGATTACTTATATTTCATCAACAATAGTGTCAGAATTATTGCAACTAATGTCAGAAAAAGTTTTAAAAGAAATCCTTTTGGAAGTGAAAGAATCAAAATATTTTGCTTTAATAGTAGATTCCGCACCTGATATCACTGGATCAGTTGTCATTAATTTTAAGGTATGTCGACAAAGAAAGTGTTCCCACTGAGAGATTTATTAAGTTCATACCTATAAATAGCCATATAATGCCAGTTTTTTGTCGGATACTGTTCTTACAGAACTTGAAAAACTAGATATTGATATTATAAACTGTCGTGGTCAATCGTATGACAAATCCAGCAATATGGCTGGCAAATATTCTGGTCTGCAGGCAAGAAGCAAAAGCATTGCCCTTTAGCTGAGTATGTGCCATGCTCTGCACATTCTTTAAATCTTGTCGGGAATAATGCAGCTCAATCTTGCAATCAGGCTGTATCTTTTTTTGGACTAGTACAGAAGCTGTATAATTTTGTTTTTTTTGGGGGGGCATCTTCTCATAGGTGGCAACTTTTACAAGATAAACTATTATCTGGCAAAGAAAAATTGACTATAAAATCTTTATCAAATACAAGGTGGTCTGCAGATGCTATGAAAGCTCCTCACAAAGGTTATCATTTTTAATAAAGAGATTATTGCAAGAAATTTCTAAAGACATGAATGAGTCACCAACTTCTCGTCATGAAGCAAAATATTTGCATTCAAGTTTAAGTAAATTAGAAACTGCCGTTTTAACCGTAGTGTGGGATGCCATACTACAACGAATAAATATGGTCAATATAACTGTTCAAAGCAGTACTGGGGATGTATCTTCTATAATTTCTCTGTATGAATCTCTTAATATTTTTTTTCAGCTTGTAAGAGATTGATATGACATTTATGAAAAAAAAAAGCATTCATGCTTGTAGGTAAAAATGTAACATACAATGTTCAAAGGAAAAGAAAAATCTCCAAAAGATTAGATAGCTTACAAAAGAATGAACATAGCTTTTCAACCAGAGAATCTTTTAGGTGTACATGCCATAATGTCATCTGTGATGCTTTAAATTACTCAGCTGAAAAAAAGAATTGAGGGCTGAATCCATATCAATTCAGGCAGGGGGGTTACCTTCATAGTCTCAAAAGTTTTTGAATTGAACATATGTTAAAATTCAGGAAAAAGTAAAATAACTGTATATTTTTGTTTTGTCCAAAAAAATTCCTGACCCGAGATACAAGCCGCCAAAGATGGCGTCCTGCGAACAATTTCTCACTTACGATTTTTGACAAAAACTTTAAAATGCTCTATCTCTGGAACGGTGCAAGATATTTTGATGCATTTTTTTTTTATTTTAAAGATAATATTTTTCTGTTTAATACGATATACTCCATTTTAAAATGTGTACTCAACTTTTCTTGTTGTAGCCTTCGAATTTTTTTAAATCAAAAGTTTTTTTTTGTTTTTTGCAAAAAGGCCAATCTTAAAAAATTTTATTTTTTTACTGTTAATCAATACCATTGAGTGCTACATTTCCTGTAAAGGAGAACTTCCACTTTTGAGTATTACAAGTTTTAGAAACATTTTAAAAATTCTATACAGTTCCTGTAAAATTCTCTGATTTTTTTTATCTACATAAGCGGTCATGTACCCAGTTCTTTGCGTGGACCTGTATATGATTTTATTTATATTCAACAAACATCTCTAAGTTACTGAACATATTTTAAATTCAAAATGCATACTCGATTCCAAAAACCCTTTAAGCAATTTACGCCGATACAGAGTAATGCCTACGAATTCTTTTGTGTGCCCCTGTATATGATCTATACCATTTATACATACCACATAGTATGGAAAAATTCAGTTAAATACATACCATACCTAACTGAAAGCGTACTTCCAGCAATTATCGCTTATAGACAATACTTCGGATACAGTAGTGTATCCGAAATCTTGTGTGTGTCCCTGTAAATGAACAATAAATGCTATGAACATCATATTATACAACAGGTATGTTGTTTTAAACCACATTTTAATGTGTATCGATTTCATTATATTTGAAATAGTGTAACGTAATTAAAATGCGCTGTAAACAGTTTTACTCCGTAGACCATTGTGTATCTAACCGAATACTTTTATGTGACCCTGTAAATGAATGATAAATGCTTTACATTCCATATTCTACAGAAAGCATGTTTTAGTGCACCCCAGGAATTGATAAATTTCATTATATTTCAAATAGTGTAACATAATTAAAATTCATCGCAAACTTTTAATTGTCTGTGAGGTAGAGCGAGAGACCTGTTTGTTTCAAGAATGTGGTGACTGTCTTGGAAACCTGGAAAAGGAGGTCTCTCGTTACAGACTCTTGGTCTGGAAAACACAAAAGATGACTCTTCTGAAGTTATATATGCAACATGGGAGGAAAATAAACTCATTTAGAAAACGGTTGCCATTGATACCTTCATTGATGAACTTGGGAAATGGACAGTGAAAACAACAACACACCAACATCCGAAGAAATTGCAGCAACACATTGCAGAAGTGAAGGGACGTGTAGAAGTTGAACGACTATGTTTTGTGCTTCACTGTGATTTTGCTGAGAAATGGTCCGTGATTCTGCTGCAAGAAGTACAGGGATATCACTGGAGTAATTACTAAATTTCAATTTTCACAGGAGTCACATATTTTTTAAAAGAAGACAACAAGTGTTGCAGTTATAAGTGATGACAGAAGACATGACTCAGCACATGCACTGCTAGCAATATGCAATATTCAACAACAGCTGCAATCACAGCCAGAAAATATCATTATTTCTGATTGTTCCCTTAGTCACTTCAAAAATCGTTACCAACTGTTTGAAGTAAAAAAGTCCTTCCGGCCTGTACCAGGAGGAAAAGGTAGCTTTCCTATATCTTCGTTTTAAAATTTTAGCTAATGTTACTCAAAAACAGCCAACTAAAATGCAAATAAACTGATTACAGAAGATTCGTTAATACTGAATTTGAATAAGAAATTCGCCAAATTGAGCTATAGCCAAATTGGCTTCATTTATGAAGACTTATTTTGGTCGCCAAATTTGGCGATATTTCGCCAAGTTTGGGGAGAATTTGGCGCTAACGGATATGAATATATAGCGTATGTCTGGGAAAATGATTACAACAATGAAAGAGAAAAATTTGCGAGAAATCACGTACACTAAAACATAAATTAATCATTGATTTTTGTAATGTGCTGTCTTGTTTCAAAATTTCAGCCACCCTAGAATTTCAAACTGCTCTATATCAGCCATTTTTTAAGATAGAGGTAAAACAAAAAATGCTCTGGAATCCTTGTATCAAGACCTAACACTTAAACAAAAAATAAATTTGAATTTTTAACTTTTTTGTATATTTATTTTAGTTTTAAATCTTTCCGTGGCCGCCATCTTGAAACAAGTTGTCGGACCAAGCTGGCCAATGAACTCGGTTGAAGCATTGTTGAATTAGTTTCATCCAAATTGATTTATAAATACGAGTGCTATCGTATGACATAGATCATTCATATATATATATATTAATCAACATTTGAACGGAGGGTGGTTTTGGGGTCTGCGGGTCATGATCGGTGAAAATATATCGAAATTTCCCGGAATTGCTTTCCTCCGAATGGCTGCAATAGGTAGTTTATACTTTTTTGTATTGAAAGCTACCTAAAAGTCACTTGTGCCAATGGAGTAGGTATACAGCGCTACTGGACATGGGAAGGGATCTTGTGATGGTGTAGAGGCCTGCTGTGTGTGTGTGAAACACCATGCTACAAAACATAATCTTTCCAGTACAGATCTTTCCAGTAAATCTTCCCAGTACAGAGACAATTCAGAATGCCTGGGATTTTACGAGAGTGGTGAAGTCATACACATCAACAGCCCTCATCCTGTTACCCAAAGAGGAAGTTGAAGAATTCCACCATCAGAAAATAGAAGGAAGGTCTAACAAAAGTGCCCCATGTGAAAGAGGAATTCAGAAGACACATGTGTGGACTCATAATGATGGCCGAACCTATATTGCACGAACTTTAAACCGTAAGAAAGAAGAAATTTCATTTGCCCAACCAAGATCTTTGAAACGACAGGAGAATATTCAGATTCACAATTTACAAAAAGGGATGTTTGTGGCTTGTATATCTGACTGTGACTTGTGATAAATATCAGCTGTGAGTTAAATGAAATTGCCGTGAACTTTATGCTCTCACATAGACCGGCTGCTGGATATAAATTTCCAGCTGCAAGACAGCAACACCACCACTAGTGTTCACTTCCAATTCACAATGTTTTAAAGATTGTGGATGCCCCAGTTTCTATTGGTTTAACAGGAATGCATCACTAAATATCAAAGGAAGATACTGATGCAGTTCGGCAAATTTTTAGTTCACTGAATTTCTAATTTCAGTTCTAAGCAGAGTACACAGGATGTAGTATGTTTTGGAACTTGCACATATATTTTGTAAGCTTTAATATGTTTTTGTAAGGTTTTTTTTTTTAAGTCACCTGTTTCTTATGTTTATTAAGAATTAAAAAGTCATGTCAAAGAAGACTAGATTTTGGTTTCATGGGACCATTATGTGACTATGTCGTAATGGAAAGTAGTAAAATATATGGCAAAATTTTACATTGTTTCTAAAACCTGTCAAACTCAAAAGTGGAAGTTCTCTTTTACAGGGAATGCAGTACTCAATGGTATTTATCAACAGTAAAAAAATAAAAATTTTTGGGATTGGCATTTTTGAAAAAAAAAATTTTTTTGTTTAAAAAAAAATAATAATTGGGAGGTTCCAGCAAAAAAAGTTGAACACATATTTTAAAATGGAGTATATAGTTTTAAACAGACTAATATTATCTTTAAAATAAAAAAAACGCAGCAAATTATCTTTCACCGTTCCAGAGATAGAGCACTTTAAAATTTTTATCGAAAATCGCAAGTGGAAAATGATGCCTGGGACGCCATCTTTGGAGGCCTGTATCTCAGGCCAGGAATTTTTTTGGGCAAAACAAAAATATACAAATATCTTACTTTTTCCTAAATTTTAACATATGTTCAATCCAAAAACTTCTGAGACTATGAAGGTAAGATTTTTTCTTTGCCTGCCTGAATTGACATGGACTATACCTGAGGCATATGTTAAAATTAATGAAAAATATGGATTTCTCTATAATAAAACATTACCAACTTCTGAAGTTAAGAAATTTGCTGAGGAATTCCAAAATACTTTTTCAGAAAATATTGATAACACTTTTATAGATGAATTTCTGCAGTTTGGGGCATTTTTTCAGGAAAAAAATTGGCTAAGATGCTTTACACTCACGCAGAAAAAAAAATTAATCGGTTAAAAAAAGGAAAACAGTCACCAAATTTAGGGGATTTTTTCCTTTAATGGCAACCTAGCCATTGTATTAAGTTATTCGTTTGGCGCAGTCTTGAAAATCGCATCAACAAAAAAGTCGCCAAACTTTTGATTACATGTTTGCATGAGTGTAAAGCATCAGTTCCAAAAAATTCCCCTAAAGATTGTTTGCAAAAAATCAGGAATTTAAATATATTGCACACATTTTCAAATATAGAAATAGCATATTATAGTTGTTTCTAACCTTGCCCATAACAAATTGTTCCAGTGAACGTTCATTTTCTGTATTGAAAAGCGTCAAATCAAGACTCAGGTCATCGATGACGCAGAATAATTTACAGGCTTTCTCTCTTTTGACTATAGACAATGACATTACTTCAAAATTAGAATTTCATGATATAATTGATGAATTTGCATCTAAAAAGCAAGAAAAGAGCCTTTTTAAAAGTTTTTTGTTTTTCTATTTGTTATTTTGCAAATTTCAACTAGTCTGTATTATAAGTAAGTACATGGAATTTTAAAAACAGTTAACTCTTTGAATGTCAGTATGTTGTTTGATAACTGTATTAAAAAAAAATTAACAAAAGTTAATGAAGTTTGTTTTTATTTAGAAATTTACTATTTGAATTTAGTTTTATGATAGATATTTTAATACTTTGAATCATGTCAAAATACCCTTGTTTATATATATATATATATATTTGAGTGACTTAAACCTCACTTTTCTTTATATTGACAAACAATCCTGATTTTTAATTGTTTACTATATAATTTTTAATGTGTTTTTAATGAGGTAATTATTTTTCCTTGAGAATTTTTGTTCTGTAGGACAATTTAGGCCGATCTAATATTCCTGAAAACTCTATGCCTATAATATAGGATCTATATATTTTTTAGTTTAATTAAGGGATGCACAATTCTTGTAAGTTAAATTATTTTGTAAACTTGAAACTTTCACCCAAACAACTTTGTCAACTCATCAAATAAACCTACTTTTTTTTTTTAAATGGGGGGGGGGGGCAACTTTTTAACAGGCCCTGGGCCCAACTTCAGCTTGACCGGGCTCTGATGAAGACGAAATATTAAACAAATTTGATTGCTTAAAGCAGGAGCACCTTGCTTAAAGTATGAAATATCAAAATAAAAAATTATATCATAATAATATTAATTTAAGATTACATCATAGGTGATTACTGGCAAAAAGCGTTGCGAACATATACAAAAAATGTGGCTTCCTAATTGTACATCTCAGCGAATTGGATCGATCCTTCCCCATACATCTCCTGTGTTTTGTGTTACTATTACTAGCTTGCCCATCTTTTAGTTAATATAATTTTGAACTGGATTAATAGTGTTCCATCACTATGCCAACGCCAACGCTTCAACTTTAGGAGGAAAATGATACAGATGCTTCAGTGGGTCTTCCCCAAGAAACTGCATGGAAACGCAAAATGCGAATCAAATTTCAATGCAGTAAAAACAAAAAGAAAAAAAAAATACGTGTGTTCTTGAGAAGAATAAGGGTGTAACATATAAAAGTAGTGCATTTTAATAACCATATTTTCACAAAGTTAAATAAAAAAGTAAATTTATATATTATTTTTTTTTTTGGAAAGGTTTTATTGAATTGTGTATGCATAACTCACGACTCCTCAATAAGTTGCAGATATAATTCTGTGAAATTTGAAATGTATTATATGCAGTGTTGTGAAGGGAATAAATCAAAAAGTATCCATTATTTAGTAGTTTACAACTGTTTTCGCAGAATATCATTTGTAAATTTTAATACAGAATATTATATAAGCTGATGCAATAAGCTATTATTTTTTAACCTATCAAATTATTTTTTAGATTTTAGTTCATTGTTCTCAATATTGTCATAAATGTAATGTTTATAAAGAAAGCCAAGTATCTGCTGGGTAGTATTGTTTTGATTGAAGGGCTTATTTTATTAACTTTCAATATAATATTACTAAGTTTACTTAAAATTTCATGAATGGATATTCTATTTTTGGTTAAAATTCTACTTCTGGACCGGTTCACCAAGCTTGGCAATAAATGTATAATCTAACAACCAATGTAACATGTAATTTGGCAAATGTATGTATTTTTGGATCAACGGTCTTGGTGCAGAAAGTGATCACGTGCCAATTTTCCAGGTAACTAATGCCGAGCCAAAAGTAGGTAATGTGTAATATGGCAAATGCACTTAATTTTGGATTTGCAGCCTCGATACAGATAGTGATCTTGTACCAAATTAGTGTGAACCAGTCCAGAAATGGAAGCCGAGCTAGAAGTAGTGTATAATCTGACAAAGACTCATAATTTTGGATCGAAAGCCTTGGGGTAAAAAGTGATCCTATGCCAATTTGGCACCAACCGGCCTGGTTACAGATGTCAAGCCCTATATATTTTTTTTATTTACCTGTAAAATTATATAATGTTGGATTATACATGCTATTAAAAGCTATTGAATAAATCAAAAGCAATCCAGGTCAGTTAAGACTAAAGAATATGGTGTTTTCGATAATGGTTACACCTTCAATGCAAAACGTCGTATTTTGCTTTGTTCAAAAACTGGGGGGAGGGGTGAGAAGAAAAAATATGGCCTTCTAGAAATGAAAAAAAGAGTGTGGCTCATAGAAACAGTGAAGTTTAGATACATATTACTGTAAATTCAATTCGGCAAAATCCTAGAACAAGCAAAACGCCCGATTTGGCGATTTTTTATTTTTTAATTTTTTTTTTTTTTACGCCAACCAAAAAATTCGCAAGCTCCAAATTCAAACCAATCAGAACACGTGCTTAGTATGGTAAGCTTTTTCACAAAGTAAACATCGATTTTATTTCATTTTGCGACTATTTACAAAGTTTTTGCAAGTTTTTCTTCATGATTTTTTGATTTTTATAAACTTTTAGCAATATTTTCCTCTGGATATTTTGATTATTACAAACTTTTAACAATTTTTTCCGTCGGATATTTCGATTTTTACAAATTTTTAGCTATTTTTTCCTTCTTGCTTAAACTTTGTAAATTGTCACAAAATGGAATAAAATCAATGTTTACTTTGTGAAATTCTCATAGGAACTCTGTAAGTAGCGAGTTCTCTGCCACAAAGCACTTATGATTGGGGAGAATCTCGAGATTTCTGATTTTTCGAATGCACGAAACTCATTCAATCAGCGGTTAGTAACTTATATATGTATGCTTCGCATACATTAACAGAGAAAAAAAAAACCTGGATGCATGAAACTCGCTGTGCAGCAATCTCTAGAATGCATGAAATTCATTCAAGCAGCGGTTAGTAAATTATATATATACACTTCGCATACGTTAACAAAAAAAAAAAAAAACCCGGGATGCATGAAACTCACTCACTGTGCAGTAATCTCTACAATGCATGAAATTCATTCAAGCGGCGGTCAGTAATTTATTAATTTATGTATGTGTACACAAAAATCAGTTTACAGCAATCTCTAGAATGCATACAATACATCTTATCAAATAAAATCAACAAAAATTCACTTACCTTTATTTCTCATATTTCGTTTTTTTTTTCCTTCTTTTTTAAATTATTTTACAGGAATTATCATTCTACGACAAAGCGTCAAACACAAAACCCATTCCACAAACGTATTTCAACAAATCACACTGTACGACACAGTAAACCAATCAATCCAATCTATTTTCCTCAAAAACCAACTCAATTTCCAGAACAAACCACATTAGGCATGGAAAAAATGTAAGAAACAAACCGGTAGGAAGAAAAACTCATTCATCACCTTGCCAAAATAACACGAAATTCGTCAGTCATTTGCAGAAAAAAACTTGAAATTTTTCAGTGTGGCATGAGAAAAAAAAATAGTGAATTTCATCAATCTGTCACCAAAAGAAACCGAATAATTCACCAATCGGTTACGGAAAAATTCGCAAAGTTCGTCATTCAGTCAAGGAAAAAAACATGAAGTTCGTTGATTGCTCATCAGAAAATATTGCGAAATTCGTCAATCAGTCGCGGGAAAATATTGTGAAATTCATCAGTCGGTCGCGGGGATAAATCAGGAAATTCATCAGTCGAACGCAGAGAAGAAAATCTAAATTTGTCAGTCAGACACAGGTAAAAAAAATTACGAACTTTGTCAATCTGTCGAAAGAAAAAAAAGGGGAAATTATGCGAATCTCGTTGATCGATCGCAGAAAAATCATGAATTTTATCGATAGACCGTGGAAAAAATGCAAATTTCGCCAATCGATCGTGAAAAAAACTCAAAGTTTGTCGATTGATCGCAGAAAAACGCACAGTTTGTCTGTCAGTTGCAGAAAAATCCGATTTTGTCGATAGACCGTGGAAAAAACACAAATTTTGCCGATAGACCGCGGTAAAAATGCAAATTAAGCTAATCGATCGCGGAAAAAATGCAAAGTTCATCGCTTGATCGCGGAAAAATGCAAAGTTCGTCGGTCAGTTGCAGAAAAACTGCAAAGTTTGTCGATCAGTCGTGGAAAAACGCAAAGTTCGTCGATTTGTCGTGGAAAAAACGCAAAGTTCGTTGATCAGTCGTTTAAAAAACGCAAAGTTTGTTGATCAGTCGTTTAAAAAACGCAAAGTTCGTAGATCAGTCGCTTAAAAAATGAAAAGTTCGTTGATCAGTCACTTAAAAAACAAAAAGTTCGTCGATCAGTCGCTTAAAAAACCTTAAGTTCGTCGATCAGTCGTGAAAAAAAACGCAAAGTTCTTCGATCTGTCACAGAAAAAACGCAAAGTTCGTCGATCTGTCACGGAAAAAATGCAAAGTTCGTCGATCTGTCCCCAAAAAACGCAAAGTTCGTCGATCAGTCGCAGAAGAAACCACAAAGTTTGTCGATCTGTTGTGGAAAAAAACCGCAAAGTTCGTCGATTTGTCGTGGAAAACACGCAAAGTTCGTCGATCTGCCGCGGAAAAAACGCAAATTTCGTTGATCAGTCATTTAAAAAATGCAAAGTTTGTTGATCAGTCGCTTAAAAAACGAAAAGTTCGTTGATCAGTCGCTTAAAAAACGAAAAGTTCATCGATCAGTCGCTTAAAAAACCTTAAGTTCGTCGATCAGTCGTGAAAAAAACGCAAAGTTCTTCAATCTGTCGTGGAAAAAATGCAAAGTTCGTCGATCTGTCACGGAAAAAGTGCAAAGTTCGTCGATCTGTCCCCAAAAAACACAAAGTTCGTCGGTCAGTTGCGGAAAAACCCAAAGATCGTCGATCAGTCGCAGAAAAAACCGCAAAGTTCGTCGATTTGTCGGGGAAAACAGGCAAAGTTCGTTGATCTGTTGCAAAAAAAAAAAACCACAAAGTTCGTCGATCAGTCGCGGAAATAGCGCAAAATTCGTCGATCGGTTGCGGGAAAATGGTGTAATTTTTTGGGCGGGATTTCAAAATTTTCGCCGTGAATCCCGCAATCCTGCCCTAAAATTCAAGCCCTGCAGTTGATGTAGCAACACGTCTTTATTAAAAAAATGAAATGTTTACTGCACATACATAGTACTAAAAGACTGTACAATTTCATACCTGCAGTTTAAACTGACTTTTAAAAAAATTTTATTTAATTATGTATTTGTCAAATAATTTCGGGGAAAAAATCGTGTAATTCACCAAATGGTTTTGAAATTTGTCGAGCTACAGCGGGGGAAAAAATCTTTTTCCATTCAATCATCGCAATTGGCGTGTGTGTCTATTAAGTTTGACCAGTGGTGGCAATAAAGTCAATCGCCAAATTTTCAGTATTACTCGCCGAGTGGCGAGTGCTAATTTTGTCCTATATTTAAGATACTTATTTTTATGTGTGAAGGAATTTTTAAATGAGAACCTTATCTTTGAAACAATTTAAAATGTTATTAACCCAGTAGCAGAAAATGCTCCAAGTGTCTGCGACGGATATTTCAGGAGCAGAAAATAATCTGCCGGTAAACTGTGTTACAATTCAAGTTATGCATATCAATAATTAATATCTAGTATGCATTATTTTTGAAGTCATGTAAAATTTACCATAATTTCTTTTACTGTGTATTCCATCTTGCTAGCTGGTAAAAACAAATCTTTGGCTGATAAGATTTTATGAACATTCCCAACAACTGTTTATAATCCACAATCTCTAAGACATAAACAATGAATTTTGCAGTTATAAAGCACCTACATTCTACATTGTAGAAAAATTTCTACTCTTTAGAGGATAAATTTTATTTATTATTTCATCTTTAACTTCCTAATTCAGTGCTTTTCATGAAAAAACTACTTTTATTACAATATTTTTTTTAAATGAATAATATAATGATTTGGTAAGCAATAATGTTGGAAACAAGCAATATTTTCAATTGCAACCGCTCAACATTTTTTGCAATTTTATTTGTTTTGGTATGAAAACAAAGTCATTTCTTATAAACATATTTAAATTTTATTTTAAAACAATGTTTTGGATACATAATGTGTGTAATAAACTCAAAGTTTGTTAAAAGTTGTAAGTAAAGTTGAAAATTCATAAAATCAGAAACCATAAAAATAATTTCTTGTTTTTTTCTTGTAAATGTATGTAAAATGTAACTTTTTCACTTTAAACATTATTTTTAGTTTATTACACACAGCTAGAAATGACACACTTACATGAAATTGTCCAAAGAATTTATGTAAACAAACACAAACTATGTATTTACATATTCATGTGAGTACACTATTCTGTTGCAAATGAAAAATCAAGTGTTTTTCTAGGAATGTTTCTTAAAATTTTTACATTTGAGAAATAAAGTGTGTTCAGATTGCTTGCAACGACTAAAATAAGGAATAATTTATATAAGAGACTCATTTATATAAAATTTAGGAATTTTGGTTATTACAGCAATATTTTCAATTGTAACTGGTCAACATATTTTGCAATTTTACTTGTTTTGGTATGAAAACAAAGTCATTTCTTATAAACGTATTTAAAATTTGTTTTAAAACAATGTTTTGGATACATACTGTGTGTAATAAACTCAAACTTTGTTAAAAGTTGTAAGTAAAGTTGAAAATCGATAAAATCAGAAACGATAAAAATAATTTCGTGTTTTTTTCTCGTAAATGTATGTAAAATGTAACTTTTTCACTTTAACAATTATTTTTAGTTTATTACACACAGCTAGAAATGACACACTGACATGAAATTGTACAAAAAATTTATGTTAACAAACACAAATTATGTATTAAATATTCATGTGGGTACACTATTCTGTTGCAAATGAAAAATCAAATATTTTTCTAGGAATGCTTCTTAAATTTTTACATTTCAGAAATAAAGTGTGTTCAGATTGCTTGCAACGACTAAAATAAGGAATAATTTATATAAGAGACACTCATTTATATAAAATTTAGGAATTTTGGTTATTACAGCAATATTTACAATTGTAACAGCTCAACATTTTTTGCAATTTTACTTGTTTTGGTGTGAAAACAAAGTCATTTCTTATAAACATAGTTAAATTTTGTTTTAAAACAATGTTTTGGATATACATACTGTGTGTAATAAACTCAAACTTTGTTAAAAGTTGTAAGTATAGTTAAAAATCGATAAAATAATTTCTTGTTTTTTTTCTCGTAAATGTATGTAAAATGTAACTTTTTCACTTTAACCATTATTTTTAGTTTATTACACACAGCTAGAAATGACACACTAACATGAAATTGTCTGACGAATTTATGTAAACCCTTGTTAAAGGTGCCATTCTGGTTCCCCTAGGGTGTCACTAGTCAGACAAGCCTTTCACTCCTTAGAGGTGCCATGTGTCACCTGTAGTTTTAACAGTGTTGTACTACGCCATTTTAACACACTTATAGTTTTTATTTTTATAAATTAAAAATGTGCATTATCTGCTCTGAAGGACATCAATTTCTTATGTGAAAATATAGTGAGTTAGTTTGAATTTTTATTGGCTTAAATATAAAAACAAAGTACAAGTTTTTTTTAAAGTGGGAAGGCTGAAAATTTATCTGGTAAATACTAAAGAGATATGGGAAAGTATAAGATATTGATGACATTACACAGCCTCATAACCGAAAGTCCCTATACAACTGCATAACACAAACCACCATGTCTCCTTAACCAATATCAGTTAGTATTAACAAAAAAGATTGGAAAAGCTAATATATTTCATCAAGAAATTAGGACTTATACCAGAAACATTGTAAGTTTGAAATCCCCGATGTCAAAATATGCTTCCCGATGCATACGCAACATTTTATCTTCTCCAATTGCTTTCCAAAATGCATAACATTGTGTTTTAAAGTGTATATAAACATGTGGTGTGAATGCGTTTAAGAAAGCGATGCATGTAAAAACTGTATAAAACTACACCTCACGAACACTTTATTTAGCACCAGGAGTAAAACATGTTTTACCATACGAGAACACCACGAAACACATTTTATGCATTCAAAAGTTGTTAGTTTTGTGTTCTATGTATTGTGTTGCTGGGATTTGCAGTCAGTGAAGCAGGACAGTGTCTTCTAGCTGGAAAAAACTTATTAAATTGTGTTTTAACCCGTCAGCACACGCGCTGGGATAAAATCTACCCCAGCTCAGAATCATTACGTAAAATGTGAGAAACTCGTTCGTTATCATTCTGAGCTTTATATTTTTTTTCAAGCAAGAACGTCTTATTTTAAGTTAAATTATGTTCTTTATTGATTTCCAGTTTATTTCAAAATATAAATTTTTGTTTATAATCAAACTGTCGGAAATTGACACAAGAAAACCAACTAGGGTAAAATTTATCCTGTGCGTGTAGTAACGTAATAGAAAGGGGCGCGTGTGCTGACGGGTTAAAAGGAGAAAATAAGTTATTTGAAAAAGTCTTAAGTTTATATTTAACATGACTGTCTTATCTAGTTTTTAAGTGTCAAGTTACACTTAAAGAAATATTAAGGTAATCTAGATGAATGTACACTTTTGTTTTAAATTGAATAGAATTTTAATTTTCAACAGATAGATTGAGAATGCTACTTAGAGCAGTTTAAAAGAATAAGAAATATAGTAAGCCAAGTATTTCTTTGTCTTTCTATAATATTTTATGCTACAAAAATAATTTAGTATAAATATAATTATTAACATTAACATTAAAATATTTGTATACTGAATACAGATGCACTTACTAAAGAATTAGATCTTTATATTCTAAAATTAAAAATTAACAGGAATAAAAACTTAAGTGGAAGTTATATTTAAAGGATGCCTCTGTTTTTGGTATAAAAAAAATTTATGTTTATAATTATAATTGATATTATATATATATTATAATTAATTACATTATATTTTACTATATAATTATATATATATTATAATTTTGTAGCATAAAATTTTATGAAAGACATTTAGAAATTGTTGCAGAATATTTGGCTTAATATTTATTGAATGTTTTTTATTCTTAAACTGCCCTAACTAGTATTAATTCACCTCTTGAAAGATAAAATTCTATCCCATTTAAAACTGTAGTGTAAATTATGGGAAAAGTACCTGTAACATTACTACAGTTTCTTAGTAGAGTTACAGATGTTTTCTTATAAATGTTCTAATATTGTGAAAGTGAACATACAAAAGAAGTTTTTGTAATTCTACTAAAGTCTCTTAGTAAACATACAAGAAAAACACCTGCAGTGGTTACACATATTTTCTTAGTAAAGATACAAGAGAAATATCTGTAATATAACTAACCATTTCTTACTATACATACTGAAAAAACACTTGTAACACCTACTAACAATTTTTTAGTGAAGCTACAAGAAAAGTATCTGTAATACTACTATGAATTACTTTGTAAACAAACTAAAAAAGGACCTGTAACGGCTACTAATCATTTCTTAGTGAAGATACAAGAGAAGTATCTGTAATACTACTAACCATTTTTTAGTGAAGATACAAGAAAAGTATCTGTAATACTACTAACCATTTTTTAGTGAAGATACAAGAGAAGTGTCTGTAATACTACTAACGATTTCTTAGTGAAGATACAAGAGAAGTATCTGTAATACTACTAACCATTTCTTAGTATACATTACTAAAAAAGCACCTGTAATGGCTACAAACGATTTCTTGGTAGGTTCACTAAGGAAGTCTATGTGTTGTTTACTAAGTTTAATGCAGTAATCTTACTTAAGAAGAAGCTGTGTTGGTTACTAGAAAAGTTTATGGAATCCCAGTTGCCTAGAGATTTTCTAGTAGTACTACAGATTTTTTTTTACAGTGTAGAATGCTAAATTTCAGTTCAGTTAGGAAACGCGTAGCACAATTTTAAGTTCCCCTTCTGGAATTTCAATCAATAAAATGTGCTCTAGAATTTTGTGCTGCCCTGTATATGATCTATACAATTTTTACACACCAAGTAATAGACTAAAAATGAGTTAAATTTATAAACTCGTTCAGCAACTGAAAACGCACTGACAGTAATTTATTGTTAACAGACAGTACCATTCTTTTGTGTGTCCCTGTAAATGAAGGATGAACGCTATACACACAATATTCTATAGTAATATTTTTGAAATGCACCTTAGTGACATATATCAATTTCAAAATGTTTGAAATAATGAATCATTATTAGAATAATCCCTAAATGATTTTTCTCCAAAGATCGTAATGTAATGGAATTTTTTGAGTGTAAGTAACTATAAGTGTTATGCGCACCATGTTCAATAGTAAGTCTCTTGTAGTGCACCTCAGTGATATATATCAATTTCGATATGTTTGAAATTGTGTAGCATCATTAAAATAAACCGCAAATGATTTTTTCCCAGAGACCGTAATATAACGGAATTCTTTTGAGTGTATCTGTAAAAAAACTATTCCGCATGTTAACCGAACATGCCACAGTAAACCTCAATAACATATATCAATTTCATGACAATCTGAATTTATTTACGCGACTTAGAGCACGGACAGACATACAGACAGACGGCAGACAGACAGACAATCCGAATTCATAAGCACTTTTCAACTGTGTTGGAAAGTGTTAAAAATGCAATTTTGGCAGCGCTAATATACTTGAATGAATTTGAATTCCGCAATAAGTGGAAAACGCCTTTGCCAAATCTCGAAATTAGTGGAACTTGTCTTATTGAATGACAGAAGTGACAAAAATGTCAAGATTGAAAATTGGGAAGAATAGTGAAAACGTGTAGGAGCAATGATGGACTTGTCTGCGTCATCGAACAATAAACGTCAAAAAACATGTATATACATACTTAGAACTACCTCTAGAGTTGTAATTCCGCCTTTTTATGGTATTGTTGGACAACCGTCCAACGCCGGCCACGATGTTCCACCTAAATCATTAAAGAACAGCGGCCTTTAAAATTTATCTTTTACTTTTGAACTGAATCGAAGTAATTTCTCTTGTTGATATGTAGATTCTGAGAAGTGACGTGTCGTGTGATGCCTAAAATGCTCTTTTAAGGTATTAAATGTGTTGCGGTTTTTTTTTTAAATAGATTAATTATTTGTAGAAATTTAATCACCAAAACATCTCACAACTTCAACATAGATGCTTATACTAGTAAAACTCTACATTTTAGACTAAGCTGATTCGACTATACAATTGAATATTTCATACCACTAGTTTTGGCAATCAAAACTATTTTCGTAGGAAAATTTATCATATTTAGAATAGAAGAAGGGAAAATAGCACGATCAACGAGATTAAAGAATAGAGGGAAATTTTTTGCAGCTACAAAAAAACTTCCTATTCCGTAGGAAAAATAATCTTTTTTTGTACATGTAGTTTCCCGGAGCAATTAACATAACGGATTTATGGTTTTTTAACATTTTTTCAGAGAAACTCGAACTAGTTGGCAACCCTTAGCCAAAATATACTAATTGCTAACTTATTTCTGATATAAATTAGTGAAAATAAATAAACTATTTAAAGTTTACCTTGAAAATGAAGAAATGCGCAATTTCGAGAAGAAATTAAGTCGAATTTGATGCTGATGCCAAGTACTACACACTCAGTTCTACAAAATAGATATCACTTTTCTTTTATGAAAATTTTCGTACATTTGAACACCATAATGTTCTGTTCATTTTCTGTTCATCTAAAAATTTGAAATATCTAAATCAATCCTTCAAAACAAATTTTAATTTTCTTTCACAGCATCATACAAATTACATCTTAAGAATGAATTAAAAGTTTTGAATATAATATATCAAAAGCTTGAATTTGACTGAAATGCGCCAACCTTTTGTCCAAAATGTGAGAATCTTTATTTTAAAAAAAACTTTTAAAAAATCAAATATCAATATATTAAATAATTAGATTAACAACTTTTAGATCATTGCACAGCAAAAACTGTATGACTGGAAATTTTCATAATATTATTATGAATTATACATAAGAATATCAGTAAAACATTTTAAATAACCAAGTGTTTATCAAACCAATATAAATATTACTAAAATGAAAAGCGAACTCTAGCGAAATGTACTTCTAAACCGTAATTTACAGATTTAAAATTTCTCATCTCAGATTGTTCTCTGATTTGTGAGGAAACTCTTCCTTTGAAAAACACAGAGCCTGGTTATGCCACAAGAATTTATTATTATTACTTTTTTAAGCTTCTGAGTTTAAGCAAAATGCAAATTTCGAGAACGCGTGACTTGATTCAATTAAGAATAGTGGAGAAAATACTCGAGGCTTGGGAGCCGCCTGTTAATGAAAAGTGGTGTGTACCTTTGAAAGGCATAAAACCAGTGCAACGGAACCACAACTGTCAACGAAATTTAATCAAGATCAACAAAATCATATCTTAATGGTCCGACTTACATAAGAGTATTTCAGAAATCCTAATGGTCAAAAGTCAATTATAATAGGTGTATAAGTGCCTTTTTTATTTTAAAGGAAAGTTTTAGTCAAAACGAAAGAAAGATTTATTCAATGTTGGATGAAATGAAATAAAGAAAGATTTATTCAAGTGATCAGCGCATCGCGCTACCACGCTACAGGTCTAGAATTCGGCTCCATACTTGGGCAAGGTTGACGCAGACCAAGGAGGATCCATTAGATGGAGTAGTCATAAATGACGTCACTTGAAGCCATTCCTACCCCCTACTGCGTGCACCATATTTGGTCGCGTCTTGCACTGGAGACTGCTGGTTGGAATGCTGTCGGTCAAAGTCAAATGTGGCGGACGTAGGAGGGTAAGAAAGAACTCGTCTGGCGGCGTCAAAACTTTCCACAGGGGAAGATTGACATGTCTCTTTTCTATCCTCCTAGACTCTCATCCCTTTGGTGTCGATAAAATGAGTACCAAGCTTGCTTGGGAACTGAGGGCTTCGCGTTTTTCTGACCACCTGACCGGGTCGCTTTTTATGAAAGTCTCACGTTTTGAGCACCTTTGGCGCGAGAGCAACCGTTGGCGCATTGCTGAATTCAATGCTAGGTACAGATAAGGAAAGCACTGCCCTCTGAATATTAGGCCTGAGCGCTGACACAAAAATGAAAACTGTCATAGGCGGATTTTTTTTTAGCTTTTGTACGGTCCCTTGAAATTTGATACCAATAAATTCTAACAGTTTTCTTTTCCGTATTTTTTCTGAGATTCAGTAAGTCAAAGAAAACTTTTAGAAAATACTGGTGTGTAAATTCAGGGGACGGTACAAACGCTTAAGAGCCTACGCCAGTCACGCGAAGAAACGCTCAAGCTAATGTTAAGTCTATGGGAAGGTTCTTGCGCGATTTCTCGCTCGCATTTTAATATTTTTAAATGATCCTTTTTGCATAGGATAGCTGATGGCGTTGTTAGTTTTTACTTTTTTGATTTTGGTTACAGTTTTTTTTTATAAGCGGACATTTTCAACTTTGGAACCGGTTGCAACCGGTTCTTAAAGTGAAAGTACCCTTATATAAAAAAACTGGAACCATAGACTTAAAATTAGCTTGCGCGTTTTTTCGCATGACTGATGTAGGCTCTTAAAAAAACGCCGCCTACGACAGCCGCCATTTTTGTGTCAGCACTCAGGAGGCTGTGAGGAAAAGCGAGGCTAACGAAAAAGACAGGCTACCGCGGTGCATTCAACTTATCTTTTTTTACAGACCGCTAGAGTGACGTGATGCTCTTTTCGTACACCTGCATTGGTGCATTCGAGCATCACGTGACTCCAGCGGTCTGTAAAAAAAGATATGCGTAAAGCACCGCGGTAGCCTTTCTTTTTCGTTAGCCTCGGGAAAAGGCATCTGACGTCACTGTGGGTAAAATTACTGTGGGATCAGTGCTGGTGACTGTCAGGCTTTATGATTCCTACTGCACAAAAATTCAGGAAATCTGATTGGTCCACGAGTAACTCGTCTGCGATACGATTTGTCTATGCCTCCGTTATGATTTCTGCAATAATCGTAAAAGCAAAAATGTACACTCTAAATAAGAAAGAGTGACTATTCACTCCGGAGGAGTGGATATTCACTCTAACGCAGAGTCAAAATTTGCCCAACCTCTTTAGAGTGACTATTCACTCTAGGCAAAAGTGAAATTGTTCACTCTCTGAAAGAGTGAATACTCACTCCCGAGAAGTGAATATTCACTCTAAACAGGGGTGGATACTCACTCTTTCAGGGGAGTGACTATCCACTCTTGCAAAAAGAGTGGGTTTTTTCACTCTGATAGGAGTGAAGAGTCACTCTTTCATAGGAGTGGCTATCCACTCTTTCATAGGAGTGACTATTCACTCTTGCAAGAGGAGTGAGTTTCTGACTCCTGACAGGAGTGAATAGCCACTCTTTCATAGGAGTGAATGTTCACTTTTTATGGAGTGAATTATTTTTTGGGGAAGGTTAAATGTATTTGGATAAATATATTTTTTCTTATTAATCTTATCCTATACTAAAAGTTCAAAATCTTCAGTACAATTTCGAAAGATATTTAAAATATCTGCTTTATGAAAATTGCTTACCTTTTTTTTTTTTTTTTTTTTTTTTTTTGGGGGGGGGGGGGGGGTCAAAAATCCGAGGCGGGGGGCACGGCCCGGCTTGCCCCATGCTGTAATCGATTCCATCTTCTAGAAGCAACCTAACTCTTCTTTATACTTCGCTTGAATTGAAGTTGTCCGTTATAGAGGTTTTACTGCATATATCTACACAGTAAAACATCCGTAACGAACATTCCCGAGTAGTGATGGACTTACGTTTATTTAGCGAAAACCTTTTTCAATCCACAACACATATATATTTATGTACCTTTACCTCTGAAAAGCGGGTGAATTCCACGGTCTGGAGGTATTCGCTATTGAGAGGTTTCACTGTATATATTCATATTTATAAATCAATTTATATGTGTATTCTAAAGCAATAAAGGGTATAATTTTTTGTGATAGGAAATGTACTTCAAATGAATTCCACGTCCAACGGCTGATATTAATCACTAACATTTTGTAAAATTACTTTAAAATTACATGAATCTAAACACACATACATGCATACTAACCAATTAATTAATTACGACATGATCAGTTACACCCTTTAATTTGTAGCATCACAATGCACATTTTTTTTTTTTTGCCATATAAACAGACTAAATTTAAATGCAACAAAGATGACGTGCTTTGAGATACTGCATTATCAAACACAAAATATGAAAAGATTTTTTTTTTTTTTTAAATCTGATTTTCTTTTATTATTCACATTTTTTTTCCTCCTTAGATACATAAAAAGTGCCTTAAGAAAAAAATAAATAAAAAACGTATTTTATTTCTGTAAAATTGCACTAAAAATAATTATTTAGAAATTTTAAAAGTAATAATAATATGGAAATATATACATAGATTAAATATAATCATAAGAATAATTATATCTCCAAACCATATTACTTTCTGAAAATATTAACTATCAGGCATTACTGGCATTGCCTGTTTGGAATGTTAGATTATAAGTATGCTTTAAGAACTTTCTGTTTTATAATATCCTAAATTTTAATACAAAAATTAAAACTTCTTAGTAAAGTCCCTGTCATGTTCCTTCCGAAGATGGGTCTTATCTATACCCATCTGTTTTTTTCTCTTTATATATATATATATATGATAATATTTGACTTGATTTTTTAAATATTTTTTAACGCATATGGGATTAAAATATCGATTTTTATTCTCTGTAGTGTATTTTCAATAATATCCATGTGTCTTGAAATTTAAATATGTTATTGAGATGATACACAGGTTATACATATCAAAGTACTTTTTGTATTTTTAAACCAGTATTCATAAGGACTATATAAAAATAATGATAGTATCGTCGTGCAATTGAATACTACATGAGAGATTTATTTTCCATTTAAAAAAAAAAAAAAAAAGAAAAGAAAAACTAAAAATTCGTATATAGATTAAATAGAAATTCACGATAACTTACTTCACTCTGATGCTTTATTTTCATAGTCTGTATCCATTATATAAATCAAAAATATTCATAACCTTTTTCATACATAAATTTCAATTTGTTAATATTAAAACATTTGCTTCGAAAATTTACTCTGTAAGACAATTAAATGATATTCTTGTCACAAAAATGAAAATTAATGTGTAAAATGATATCAATAATACAAAGTTACTGGAAACTAGAGGGAAAGAACTTAACAATGCAACATTTGAAAACAATTTGAAAATTATATATATGTTTTTTTTTTTTTTTTTATATATATATTGCCATATGAGTGATTTTTTTTATATGTGGGTTAGATAATAACCTCAGTCCTTAGCTATCCTTAAAAAATTATTTAGCTATCCTTAAAATTTATTTAGGTATCCTTTAGAAAATAAATAAATAGTATTTTTAATAACATGCAGGAAAATTAATTCTGGTTTAAAAGCTAATTTTGTTTTAAATTTACATCTTAATTTTATATAAGTAAAAACATTAAAATCTAGCTTTTTCTCGTTTCAATTTTAAATTACAAATAACTTTTTTACAATAAATAAATAAATAAATAAAATTTTAATTAAATTAATTTATATTTTCTCCTGTTTTGTATAACCTAAAGTAACAATTTAAAGCAGTAAACCAAAAGTATAATAATCATATATATAATACATATACAAAAATATACAGTGCAATTAAAATTTATTTTCAAATTTTGCATTCTTCATTTGAAATTATTCTGAAATCATATAAAACTAATTCTGAAACCTTGTCAAATTAATTTCCACATATTACTACCATGATTTGAAAACAATTATTACAAAATATTCCATTTTGTACAAAATTGAAGGTCTATAGAAATATTAAGCAAATTCATTAATGTTAAAATGATATGTATTTATTTATTGAAAACACACAAATGAACACACACATATTTTAACGCTAAACATCTTTATTGCATATAAATAAGACGGAACAATGCAAAATAAAAATTATTCTAATAAAAATAATTTAAATCATAAATAAATAATACTGAATATGTAATAAAGTTTAATATTTTTCGGCTAAAGTTCAGAATGATATTGAGTTTATATAATCATACAAACCTTTCTTTTGAGGAAATAATAAATCCAATTCGAAGAAAATGAAATAACGTATTCCACAATCCCATAAAAACGCCATTTGAAAAAATATATATATGTGTTTTTAAAAATTTTCTTGGAAGTGGCATTTGTAAAGCCTTTATATTATAACCTTCATACTTTAAGGATGATCACGAATAATGAAAATTATTAAACCATATCAACGAAGTATTTGTCACTTCAAAATCTAATATTCTGTTTCATAAACAAGCGCACAAATCACAATCGATAATCCGTTGCACAAGAAGAATATTGCTTTCCATTATTGTAATAAAAATTATTACATTTCACAATAGTTTAAACTAAAAAAATCACAACTTCAATCACATCTTCAATTTCATCACTCGTTCAAAGAACTTTAAAATAGTAATGAACTAATAAACTTGACTTACACACTTCTTCACAAAGAAAGGGCTATGTCAGCAAATTCGTATCCGTTAAAAAAGATTCATCTAATCAGCAGACGGTGTCGCTCACTTTCGGTTTGCAGTGTGTTAGACTTCAAATCATTAGTGCTTTATCAGCAAGAAAAGAAATGAAAATAGCCTAGTTGGTACATTATTTTAGTATAATTGCCGGCAGGAAAGGGGCAGTAAAGGGGCATTGCCCCTCCCTAGATTTTGAAATTTAATATATGATGTATGTCTGATTCTTAAAAAAATATGATAAAATTTATACTTCCAAGTGATCATCGAATAATTAAACGCTAAAATAAGGGGATCTAAGAATTTTTCGTCAGGGAATCCCGCTCCCCTCCCACCCCACTCTTGAAGCCCCTCGTAGAAAGCAATTTATATTTTTTTTTTTTCTTTTTTTTTTTTTTTTTTTTTTTTTTTTTTGGACATCCATGTGTGTTTAATTTATCTTAAGCGGGGAGTTTGAGAAAACAGAATCTCCTGATTTTTTTTTAACGTGCATTTTTTATGTTAATGTGCAAAAATGTTGTTAAAATTTTTTTTTTCAATATTTGATATTCATAATTATAAATTTTTGTATTGTTTTTTAAGTTGATATGTTTAAAAAATATCTTGCACGATGCGGTTTGTCCAAAAAATCCTAGCCTATTTAAGCATAGCCTATTTAAACATTATAATATGCATTTAAAAAAAATCGGTCTAGGCTGCGGACCACAGGCATATCTGTCCCAAAATCTTGTCCCTCCCCACATTTCCTTCTGCCGGTGTTCATGTCTCTTTGAATTTCAAATTATATATCTTATTATGTTCAAATATTTAAGACATGGGGTAGATTTCGAAGACGCAGACCGTGGGGCGCCTGTTTGTTGGGAATTGCGGAAAAAATAACCTTTTTGCCATGATGCGGCATGTGGAAACGCCCACTTTGAAACCTAACTTGTTCGCAGGCGGAGCCGGCAGGGATTTTTTTTTTCTTTGCTATAAGGGTTGGCCCTATAAATAACTTGTCAATATAAACGTTGTAGATAATATTAAGAGGATTTATAATAAATTTAAGCGGATTGGATATCTTGTGAATTGACGAAGTTATGAATTTTTTTCTTCTAAAACCCCCCTTCCCTTGGAGCCATTTTTAATTATATAAAAAATCTGTCATACATAAATTTTCGGCCCTTTTCCTAGAAGTAATAATAGCTTTAAACGGATTTGATACGTATCATAATTAAGAAGTTATGGTTTTTTTTTCACAACCCCCCCTCCCCCCCCCCCCAGTTTCGATTTTGCCCATTAACGAACTTGATCGAGATTTTATGTCACTTGATTATATGTATCAGTCTGGAAGAGATTTGTGCAGAATTATTGAAGTTGTCCATAAAAAAATGATATAGCAATATAGACAAATAGATAAAGTTTTGAACTGGGGGGGGGGTTTCTAGGGGTCATGATCGGCGTAGATCTGCAAAAATTTTCAGAAATTACAACATAGGAGAGAATGTAATAGGTAGTATTTCTTACCAAATCTACCTAAAAAGAAAAAGAAAAAATATATATAATTTCGTTTCTCCTCAATAAATAAATAAGGACAAAATTATATAATGCCAGGCTTTCACTCTTCAACGGAGTGAAATATTTCACTCTTGTCAAAGGAGTGAGACAGTCACTCTCGACAACGGAGTGACATATTTCACTCCTTTCTAGGGAGTGGAAAATTCCACTCTTTAAGGAGTGTATTTTTATAAAATTCACTCCAAAAAGAGTGAAAATGCCTCTCACTCTTCCAAAGAGTCAACTTCTCACTCCTCCCAATTTTAGAGTGTAGTAGGTAGATTAGGTGGCGGAAGTGTGTGTTTGTAAACATGCCCTTTCCTTATATGTGCCCCTTCTTGTTTGTGACGGCATACGTATATCAAACAGCAATCCTATTCTGCTGCTTGCTGCAAAGAGAGTGTGTTTCTTTCTGAAAAGGTGTCAAGTGGGAAGACAGAGTGAGTAAATATTATGTTACGGTGGTTTACATTTAATGCATTTAAAACAAAGAACTTTTTCAGACTTGAATTTTTTTCTCTCTTTTTTATTTCTTGTTTGCGATTCATGTAAATCAATGAAACATAAATAAGTTTTTTTTTATCAGTTTAGTTCATTATTTTATAACGTTCCAAGAAAGCAGAGAACTTATTTTTAACAGATATACAGGAAAAAAAAAACAGAAGTAAAGATTTTCTTATAATGAATATTATTGTTCTATTAATTTATTTTATTTTATTTACGACACAATTGAACTTTGTAAAGTATTATTAATATTATTATTTATATTTATTTAATATTTAATTTGGAATTATTTATTATGCAGCATAATTAAGTGCAATGTTGCTGGACATAAATCAATTATATTTTCAACCAAATAATTCATCGATTAAAAATTAAATACATTTAATTTAATTTCGTTTAAAAGCTAATAACAAGCTTCTACTAAATTGAATTGCAAATATAATTTAGTGGTATCCTGCAATTAAATCAATCGCAGTTAAAATAATTGCAATTAAATTAATTGGGAGTTCAAACGCGCAATTAAATCAATTGCGATTACAATTTAATGGTGTTAAACATTTATCACGAACATATGAGTTTTTGTGCAATAAAAATCGCCCCGCCAACACACAAAGCTGAAAGTCTTTAAAATTCATAAGATTTTCTTTTTTTAATTCTACCTAATTTTTTAATATTATTTTGTCCTAGTTGTTTTATTTGTTGTTTTGAAATGCTACAAACACATACGATACAATAATTATATTACATACAATACATAATAAATTGTATATAATATTATATACAATACATAATTAGTCAACCATCTAAATTCTTCCCTCCTCTGAAACCTCAGATAGATAATGCCCCTTCTTTGCTTCTCCAGCACACAGTTTAAAATCGTTAACTCTCATTAAAAATAAAAAAATCTGTCCTATTTATTACCTTGAAGTTATAATAAATAAATCTTCACTCATCTAATGCACCCCACCCCACACCGTGCGATTTTTTTCCTCCCTTTTTGCCTCCCCCTTCCAGCACACGAATTTTAAAGTATTTAAAATTCTCTCACTTTTTTTTTATATTATTATTATTTTTGTTACTTTAGAGAAACGATAAGTAAATAATCTATTATTTAAATCGCCTCTAAAAGGTTTGCTACTACTCTTTTTATCCCTAACAGTGCTTAAAGTTTAAAATCTCTAAAATTCTTAAGACAAACTACTGTCCCAAATATTTGTTGTTTTACTCCATTTATTTTATGTGTTGCTTTAAAGTAATAATAAACAAATAATCTACCATATAAATTCCTTCCCCTCCTAAAAAAAAAATTAAAAAAATCGCAAGCAAATCAAATTGGCAAGTGCGCTTATTGAAAAAACTATACAATCGGACTGGGTGTTTTTTCTTTCGATTTTCGGTAGAAGCAGAAGATTTTTCAGAAAATGCTGTCAAAGTTGACGTTTTGAACCAAATTTCAGGACGCGACAGTGCAGGAAACCGAAAAAACTGAATTCCTGAGACAATAATCGCTTATAACTAAAGATGTAATTCATTTATAGGAAAATTAAAAACTATTCGATTACAAATCAGTTCAGTATTCATACCTTCAATTATCATGCTTTTACGTTTAAAATGAATCAGAAAATGTGTCCGAAAGTTTCACGTTGTTGAGCGGGTTTTATTTTATTTTATTTATTTATTTATTTATTTTTTTTTTTTTGAGAAGTGGGTTCCAAATTTTAGTTGATTGATTAGTTGTATTTCCAGGGATTTCGCAGCAGTCATTTCGAGTTTATTAGAAAGCTCAGGTGCTATTGCTTATGATACTTTATAAATTCGCTGCGGAAATTTACGGTTTTTAAAGAAAAGGTTTTTTTATCTGAATATGTTTACAACCTAAAAAAAACACACTTGTTTTTAGTCTGTTTATATATTTGTCTATATGTTTGTATATATATTTAGTTTGCTTATAAATCGTTTGCTTGTATTATTTATTTATTCTATTTTATTTTATTGTTATTCTAGGGCCATCAAATGCCGTGTTTTGACTAGAAGGCAATTTTTTAACATCATGCAACACCAAAATTTGAATAACATTAACGAAAAATTAGATTTTTTAAAAGCTACCTACGGAACTTGATTGATTTCTCTGAAGAGCTCGTAAAAGATATGAAGCATAATTTTTCGCATTTCAAATTTCTAACAAAACACAGATGATTTAAAGTGTTCCAGAAACTACTAGCAGAGAATAAACTAGCATTAACGATAGCAATGTTATCGTCAATGATACAAAACGATTGATGATTTGGCTGCGTAGGATCCTACCACCAATGAAAACCCTGGATTAAGAAACCCTATGAACTGACGAAAATTAGTCAAATTTTGGATATGATCGGCCCCTTTCATTGTGACATTTTTCAACAAAATCGTCGGCTACTGAATATGGTCGATCTGAAAATTAAAATGGCACGGAGTAAACCAGAGTTTTGTTTGATGGCAAAGAAAGATGCGACTAAACCCTTTCACGACTATAAAGTGATTTTAGAACATGCCTCTCTTTTCATGCGAAAAGTAAAAGTCAGTCCCGGTATGCTACTGGGACATGCAAAAGCCTTGGGAAAAACCTCTGCGAAATATCCCATTGATCGAGTCTTATGTATAAGACCTATTCGATATCGACTGGTAGTAAGTCATTTATGCAAGATAATGTGTTTTAGGAGCGACGCCTGAACGTATTATTATTGCACGTTTAGACAATAGTGCTTGTACTGGACAATACGATTTGAATCCCTTTTACTTTCATCATCACAACGTTAATTTTTTAAGTGTTTATGTGGACGGACAACCTGTACCGAGCAAGCCTTTGAAATTGGATTTCAACGAAAACAACTATATAAAAGCCTACCGTCGCATGTTCTCTGGTTTTAACCCTTTAACGGATAAAGCACTTCAATTGGTGAAATGTTGAAATAAATAATTGACACCGGAAATTATGATCAAATTTATTTGTATATAAGAAAAAAGCGATACATCACATACATAATAAATGGAAAACATTTCTATTAAAATTCTGCTGTCATTGTTGAATTTCGTAATTGAAGTTTTGTGGTTTCCTAGGGAAACCAATGAACGTTAAAGGGTTAATCATGAATTATTTAATCATTTATTTAACACGTGAAGACTTTGCAAACGGACATACATTATATGTTTTCGACGTGAGTCCCGATCTTTGTGGCGGACCTCATTTGAATTTGCAACATCAAGGCAATTTACGAATTGAAATAAAATTTGCTGAAGCGTTAGCAAAAACAACGACTGTTTTGATTTATGCTGAATTTGAAAACATTATCGAAATTAGCAAATTACGTCACGTGATCTGCAACTTTCCCAACTGAATGAATTCATTACAAATCAACAAGATGTTATCCCCTCATCGAGTGACCCGAAAGTATTTTGGGGTGTTTTCGCCAGTGATGAACTACCCAGAATAAGAATAATCAAGTGATATCCTGCCTGTTTCATTTGCAATGTGGACAGGTCTACAGAACCCGGAAGTCACTGGGTAGCCTTTTTTATACCTTCGCCTGATGAAGTGGAATTTTTCGATTCCTATGGAAACAAACCCTCTTTTTTCGAGGCCCTCGATCAAACTATGTACGGCATTTTTCACGAGTTAAGTTTAATCCACTCGTTTTACAAACTCACGTGACTGCCATCTGCGGGCAGTATTGTGTATTTTATATTTATTGTCGATGTAGAGCTGAAAATTTATCGAACGACAAACGAGTCTACAATTTTGTAGCCAAACGATTTGGTATTCGCACAAATTTTTATCAATAAATCTCTATTTAAACTCTGAATCTATGTGTCTGTGATTATTTATAGTGTCTCCTTACTCGTGTAAGTTTATTTAACCCTCCAGCCGCGGGAAATGCTTGTATCGCGTTTCACTTAATCTATACAATTCTGCGAGGACCGCTATTTTTGGCTTATTTTTTATATCTTAAAATTTCGATTTTGCGCTTATAATTTGTGGCTTTCTTTATACATTCCATTGATACAATCCTCATAACTATTATAAATAGCGAATAAAAATAAAGTGCAGTTTTTTCAAGAAAGTGTAAAAAACCGCCCGCGGTTGGAGGGTTAAGATGGAGTTTCCACGCTTTCAACACCCTTGCACGATGCTGTTAGCGGGTCCTACAAGACAAGGGTTCGTTCTTGCGCGATTTGCTAGTGAATAGAAACCTTATGTTTAACCAACCTCCCGATAAAGTGATTTGGTTTTACGGTATCTATCAAACACTGTATGATAAAATGTCTGATATTACATTTGTTGAAGGGTTTCCTTCGAATTATCGCGAGTATTTGGGATCCAATTTTTTAATTATCTTAGACGATCTCATGGTCGAATGTGGTAATGATGAACGACTGACCTATCTCTTTACAAAGGGAAGCCACCAATTAAACATAAGTGCGATATTTATTACACAAAATCTGTTTCATAAAGGGAAAGAAATGAGAAGTGTTTCACTCAATAGTCAATATTTAATCCTTATTAAAAATCGACGTGAGATGAGTCCAATTATTTTTTTGGGTAGACAATTATACCCGACCCGTAGTAAATTTTTTTAAGAAGTGTTCAAGGATGCGACTCAAAGGCCTCCCTCCGATTTATTAGCAGAAATGAAACGGTGGAACGCATGCGATTAAGAACACAGATCTTACCCGGTCAAACGCAATACATTTATGAACCAAAAAAGGCTTAAAAAGGAAAACATACTGTTTATAATTTAGTTGCTAACGTGACGCTGACGAAGAAACAACTCCGTGATTTAGAGTTGATTAAGACTTGTCCAAAACCATTACGCAAGCAACTTTAAAGAAAATTACCTTCTCGTTCTGTGAAAGCCATTTGCGAGTGTACTTTAAACGTACTCAAAGGAAACGTGCCTCTCTCACCCAATCAGAAAAGGTCATTAAGCAAATATAAAACCACCCTTCGTAAAATTGTCACAAAGAAAGGAAGTCTATTCAATAAGAAAAAGTTGGTTGTTCAACAAAGTGGATTTTTTTAATATTTTAATCCTAGCCGCACTGTCAGTTTTTCGCAGCTAAATATGCGCTTGTTTCAGAAGAAGAATTCTCCAAACATGTGCCATCCAAAAAGCAAATGACTGAGTTTGATGTGGCAATGTCTAATATTTTAAACAGCTCTCTACCAAATCATGAAAAAATACGACAGTACTATGAACTTTTAAAAAGGAAAATGGATTTACAATAAATTAACTTACCTTGGATGCCTAAACAACCTGAGATTCAGAAATGGAGAAAGATAAACCTGAGAAAGAAAAATCGGAGAAAGAGGAACCTGAAAAGAAGAACTTTCCATTAAGCAAGAAGTGTCTTACCGAACAAAATGATTATGATTCGTTTGTTATATCAAATGTACCCAAACATATGCAGAAAGAAGCTAAAGCATTAATGAACTTCCTAAAATCAAACTCTAATACGTTTCAATGGGATAAAAGACGTATGGTGAGCTACAAAGGACAGAAATTGGAGCAATCGAATTTAGCCGAATTCTTTCTTTTAATATTTTGTGTGAATAAAAAAAAACATCTGTAGAAGCTCCGAATGAATTTCTATACGCCCTTCATGAAATGGGTGCACCCGGAAGCATCATAAAAAACAAATTTTTGTCATTTCAAACGAAGAAAGTTATCTCACCTAGAAGAAACTTTGCAAAAGCAAAAAAAAAAGACCGACTGTCTTGCCAACAGAAATGAAACCAAATATACAACGCTGAACAAGCTTTAAAATAAAATGACTTTTATACATGTTTGTTCCTATTTGTCTAATATGAAATTAAATTTTATGTGCTTGAATGGGAATCCTTATTAATAAAAATAAAATTTAATGTATGTGTTTGTTGCATTTATTTTTTTTTTTCGCTAACATATTTAACTTTTCACTAACATATTTTAGTATTTCATTAACATAATTTTTCTTCAAATATTTTTTTTACTTGAAAAAAAAAATTTTTTTTTGAGTTTTCATTCTAAATGTATATATTTTTTTTTTACTTTTTATTTAAGTATTAATACATATATGTATATTTAAAAATGAATACACATGTGAAGAACGAAGGATAAAACACCATAAAAAGCAATGGAATGGACACTGAAGGAATTATACTTAAAAGGATATATATATATTGTAAAGTTATAAATATTTTCCTGAACATTTTCAATTGCAATTTTTTTCGTATTTTTTTATATTAATTTTTTCATTTTTTTTTTCTTTTGTATGGAAAACATTTTGAAACATATTCTTAAGAATAAACTACCATCTTATCACCAAAAAAAAAAAAAAAGAGGATATATTTTCTCTTTTCATCTAATAAATGTTAGGTGTTTATTTTGGAATTTGCATTAAACTACCAAAAGGCAAATGAATCTTGCTAATGAATTAATTAAAAGCAGTAATTATGAATTTCATTAAAAAAAACACCTGTAAGTATAAGAATTTGAAAATGGATCCTGAGGAACCAAATACAAAATTAAAATAGTTAAATTTAATAAGAAATTAAATTTGAATAAACAACTTAGCAAGATTCTAAGTTAACACAAGTTTCAAAGCACCCAACATACATTGAATTTGAAAGAAATCAAGAAATTAAATAACTTTATATAACTAATATTTAGATAAAAAATGTTACTAAAATTGTAAAATTTTGAAAGAAATATTAAATTTTCCTAATCTAAGAAGCAGTGAAAGAAAAGTAGTATTATCAAAACAACAAAGAGAGGATAATTAAATTAAGAGACCGTAAATATTATGACTGGATTCAAATTCAATAAACCTGTAGCTATGAAAATATAGTGGCTAGCGATTTTATTTAGGCTCCTAGAAAGTATTTATGCTAATTGTAAAATAAATGTAAGATAAATAATCTTATTTTCAACCGTTTAAGAACATGCCGTTAATAATGAATATTAAGACTTTCCAATTTCTAAATAGCTAAAATAAAATATTTTAAATCACGTTTAATTTCATTAAAGTTAATTATACGCTTGAAACTACCCTAAATATAAATTATAATAATAAAAAGAGTTATTAATTACATTATGCATTAATTCAAAGAAATTAAAAAATATATATATTTATATTATTTTTTAGAAATTGAAAAGTATTAAATTCATAATGAATTAATTATATTTTGAAATATTTTAAATAAATACACATACACATAAATAATGAGAATTGTTTAAAGATGAACCAAACGATTTATTAAGTGCAAATTGCCACTTACAGTTTACCAGAGAGAAAAAAATTCAGATTAAAATTTTATGCATGCATCTGTGGAGACGATGGGATTTTATGATGTCCCCAAGCTAAAGTTGATACTCCGTCATTGCAAATGTATCTTTGCTCATCATGTGGTGATAGAACTAATTTATTTGATTTTACGCCATAAATGTCATGCTTGAAGCTCCGTAAAGACTGCATAGTAGTAAATTTTCGTGTTTGTTCCATAATGCATTGCTTATAATCATTGAATGTTATTCTTCTTTGAAGTGCTTGTTCCTTCACACCTTTCAACTTTTTGGTGGTGCTTTCTCCCTGAATTAAAGAGCTATAAACCTTGCTTCGTAATGCTGCAAAGTCCGTCATAATAGACCCATTGCATTCATCCTTCATTAAACCTAATTTCTTTATTGACTCTAGGCATGTTGAAAACATTATCACTCGGGTAGTCAGAGGTATCGAATCGGTGGATTTCCATTTTCATGTCGTCATACACATTTTGCGTGTTAATTTGAAATATGAATGAATCAATGTCAGTATACAACAGTTTGAAATTTTCCTGATACGTCGGTTTCATGTAGCCATAATAAAATCCATACATCAAAATTTTCGAAACGTCCAATACTGCCATGCCTACAGTAATAGGTGTCCTAAAATGTATTTCCATTTTCTGCAGGTGAATGGCAGCAAGATTTTCGGAAAATATTGTTCTTTCTTGAAAATTAGGTTTTGCTATTAATTTTTCAGCTTGTTTGGCACTGCAAACAAGCCGAATATCTCTCCTTCTTCTTACGTCCTCCATACATTTACCAAATACGCTATTATTCATTTTAATTTATAAAAGTTTTCCTCGAAGGCACTAGTAGCTGTAGTTCTGAAATGAGTATTGTGGTCTATATATGGTTTAATAAAAGGCTTTTGAGTAAATTGTAAAATTCTGTGCACCTTTACAATTTTTAAACCATGCTTCAAATATAATTTCAAATTTCGGTAATGGCTAATGTAATTATTTTTATAACGTAAAGTCAAAAAAAGTCTCTTTTCTTTACAGTTGGGAGGAGCCTCATTAACGGGAGCTAACGGGTATTCGTTGTGTTCATCATGCAGCTCAAAAGGGTATTCTAAGTCTACCTCTAGAATGTACCCTGCTTCAGAGTCTGTGACGTTAATCGTAGCATCACATCACTGAAAATCTTTCAGAGGAAGGGATTCGCTCATCGGCCAACCGTATAGATTATTTGCGTCAAGGTACAATAAGTACAATTTTTTTTTCTTCGCGTTTGAACTGGGGTAGTAGATGATTGTTTGCGACCTGGCGCTGTATAATATCATGCCATGTCTAAGCCGTATGTCTGAAAGCAATGTTTTCTAAATGCTTGTAGGATGTCGGCTAATAAGAGTACGTCAGTTTTCCCATAGAGTTCTGTGTACTCTCTCAGATTTGCGATGTTAAATTCTCGCCAAACTCTAACTGCATGTGCATAGTCATCATCTGAAATTTCACTTTCGTTCAATATAGTAAAAGAATGTTGTTTATCTGAAAGAACTGTCTCTTTAAATTTTGTAATGTTATCAATGTAATCGTAAGGATAAATTCTTTTTCTCAACAAAAGCTGCACTTTAGACGGTGGGAAAAACGAAAGCATGACTTTAAAATCTTCTTTCCTTAAGTTAGATGTTATTTAAGACTGGAATGTCATCATGGCAAACGCAATTGTATTTTACCAATCGATTTACTAAAATAAATATACTTTTCTTCATTCTCCGCGACGACTGAAATTCTTTTTTCGTCAAAGTCCAGTTTTTTTACTGTGAAATGTGTGTCATATCCAGAAAGATTGTAAAAAAATACGGGTATGAAATGGGGCAGTCTGAATTTCAAATTACAGGTGTTACACGCAACACCTCTGTATTTTCCCGTTAAATGACAGTGTTCAAAGACTTTACAATTATTTTTGGTGAACTTGCCATGACATATATAACACGTTGAAGCTTTTACATGTTCCTCTTTTTTTCGTTGTCTTTGGGGTGTGATAGATTCTATCGATTTCTTTCGCTTCGTCAGCCAACATTTCCATGAATTTTTGTGCAGCAATTTTACCCACAGGCGGTTTATATAAGCCGTGTTGGTAAATAATATAATATGCGAAGCAAACAGCTTCATGTTTTTAATATCGCAATTGTAGGATAACTTTGAGTCAGGTTCGCAGGTATCAATCTTTTTTCGTTATTGCTTCAAAATCAGATACTACAATAAAAGTTATTTGTTGTTGATGCTGGAAATTTTTAAATGCAAATATTTTTTCATTTTCAGACGGCATTTTAGCCAGTGCGACATCATGTTCAGAACACAAAATTTGATGTTTTGAAAGCAATTCTTGCGATCCGAATGCAGATCAGCAACGTCGACAAAAAAATTTCTTTGCTTTCATTTTTTAAACTTGACTACTTACAAGGAAAGTCTCCATAAGCGCATACTCAGAAAATTTGAAAAAATTACAGAATGTTCTTCTCATGAGGATATATACGTCTATAAAAAAAATTCTGCGGAACCTCGATATAACGTCCGTAAAAAATTATGAAAATTTCGTTTATTTGGCGATTTATCACCGGTTGGCGACGGAATGAAATTTAAAAAAGTAAGCTTTTATGACAAATACTCTTTAAGGGTGTATTTCGAACACATCTCGCCAAGGCATAATCACGTGTCCGACAATAACTCCCGAAATTATCCAGAAAAATATTCAAAAATGGAGTATGTTATGCAAATTGACCTTATGGAAGTCCACACCCAGATTTTTAATTTTTAAATTTGTTAAGTTTTATTTTTTGAGTGTTTCATGAAAATTACGTTATACTTAATTTCTCCGCACATTTTCCACAAAAAGATTAAAAAATGCAGTATTATATGCAATTTAACCTTATGGAAGTACACTATAAAAATTGGAAAATTTGAAGTTTGTTAACTTTGGTTTTTTAGTGAAATTGTCTTGGCGAATTATTAAAATCTTTTGTGAGAATGTTTGATATGGTAAACCTAAAGGTACGTGAATATTTCTCCAATACGATGACAGATGGCGCTTCAATAGCATTTCAGATATTTTTGTACATTATTTGAGGAAAGGCGCAGTTGTATCCAAGTGTCACATCATTGGTCAATTCGTTAAATTCTTACATTCAATTGGCTGTGTGTCAGTGTATAGGCGCGGTTTACGAAATATCTAATGTTTGTGAGCTTATTGAAAGACGTAAGGGGAGGGGCGTTTCATATTATTTAGGTTTCAATAACCTTTATTTAATCTTTTGATTCTCATGGAAAATAATTTTAATGACTTTTCTGAAAAAGTTATGAGCGAAAAAAGTTTAATCTTTTGACTTTTTTTTTTTCTTTTCTGTGTTATTGATGTATGTTGATTGATTGATAGACAGGGTTTCTGGAGACTGCGCCATTCTGGTTTACATCCCTGAACCGGTTGATTGCGTTTTAAAAGACGAAAAAAAGAAGGGGGTGTATATTATTTAGGTTTTCTCATGAACTTTTGGTCAGAATTAAAAATTTAAAATGTCTAAATGTCATAAATTAAATTGTCAATCATTAAAACGGAAGTTCCATAGTTAACCATTTATTTATACCATTAATTTAACCAGTTATTCATTTATTTTTTTCCCTCTCTCCATCTTTATTATTTATTTATTTATTTTGTATACTATTTGGGAAGATTTTCGTAAAAAAAAAATCATACAAATTCGAGCGTGTACATTGCCGAAAGATATAAAATAAAATCTGCATATGTTGCTATTACTAAGCATCAAAATACATTTTTTAAATGTTGAAATACGTAAAAAAATGGGAATTCTTGAAAAAAACCCACAAATTTTGTGTTTGGTGCTGTGGGGGGGAGGGGGGGGAGGCGGAGAGAAAGAAGCAAATTTTTTTAGGGCAGTTTTTTTTCCACAAATTGAGAGTGACGCATAGGGGAAATCGTTTAGGCACCTTACTAAACAATGTTAAACAGTATTTTAAAGGTATTTTAGGGGTATATGTACAATTTATTTTTTTTCCTCTCTCCATCTTTATTATTTATTTATTTATTTTGTATACTATCATGCGCGATAGAAGAAAGCATAAATTTTGGCGAGAGAAGGTTAATTTACTTGATTGATTATTAATTTATTATCACTAGAAAGCAGCAAATAGGTCAAAATTTTTATGCTATGAAAAAAAAAATAATAAGATTTAAATTTTTTTACATGCTTTGGACGGGCAAAGGGGGGGGGGGAGGGAGGTGTCAAATAAAGACGTACATAATCAAACAAGACTGCATTTTGCTGAATATAATAGTGGTCGGATAAAAAAAGATTTATTGAGAAAATTGCTATGGATATAAATGCTAACAAACGAAGAACAACATAGTTTCTTCCACCCAAACAGTGAAAACGTGCCCATGCTCTATTCTGGCCCTGTTGATTGAATAAAATATGCAGTAACAGAACGCAAATTCTTTTTTTTTTCGTGTTTTTATTTTTAGGTATTCTTACGAGCTTTTGTTCAGAATTGAATGCCTATTTATTAAAAAAAATTATAAAAGCATAAGCAGTTCATCAGAATTTCAGAATATCATTGTATAACACCGCGTTTAATTTAATGATTCTAATTTCTGGAACATTCGAAGAATTTCATATGCTTATAAATATGTATGCAATTGAAAAAATAATAATTGCGGATTGTACGATGTTAAATGATATCGATAATGAGATTTAAAAAACAAGACTTGCAAAGACTTAATACATCTAATTGTCAGTGTGTTGGGGTTTTATTTTAAGAAACCTGATAACTTTTAATTACCTTAGAGCTATGCATATTACCAAAACTTTAAATTGAGTCTTGTCAACATATACACTTATAAGTTTATTCATAGACTTTATTAAATTTTAGAAAAGAAACCAAATAAAATAAAATAAACCAAAGCATATTAAAAGGTAAATATTACCTGAGTTCAAAATCTTAAATTTACAAAATTACTAGAATTAATCATACACCAAAATTTGACAAGATTCTAAATTTTGCATAGCATCTAAGTCACCAACAACTAACCCTGTGAATTCAAGGTTTGATATGGTAACTAATTACTGAAAATTTTCATAAACATAAGAATTTGGGATAAATGAAATTTTTGAATAAAGGACCCTGGAATCTTTCTTTTTTAGAGAAAGCCCAAAAAGAGGGGGAGGTAATAATTAGTGACATAAATTAAATAAAAATATCAATTAATAAATTTAAGAGATACCATAATAGTTTATGAATTCACAGGTATTAGGACTATGATCGTATAATGAAAAGTTAACTTGAGAGCCCATTAGTAAATAGTTAAATTTTGAATAAGGTAATTCATCCTATCATAAATACTCTTCACTAGATTTTAAGTCAATAATACTAGATTTGCCTTATATTAATTCTGACATGCATACCATGTCATTAGTTAATGAAAAGGAAAAGGTCTCAATTAAGTAATTAAGAAGTTGAATGTTAATCTAACGTTCAGTAAAACTCAAGTTTATTATCTCCAGTTCAGTACTTAAAATATTACTAAAATTCTCAAAATTTTATGAATCAAAATTAAAGAGATAAATCAGATTAGATTTTAAAAATTAATAAAAGAGTAAATTACTCTATTTTGCAAAAAACAATAAATTTTGAGTATAAAATTAATATCATGATTAGGGAATACAATGAATCACTTTAATTAAGTTTTAAGTTTTTTATTAGAATTGATATTTAAATCAATAGAAGAAATTAAGCCAAAGATTAATATACCTTTTAAATTGATAACTCATACCATACATAGCATTCCCAAATTAAATTTTAGTGATTAACAATAAGAAAAGTTACTGAAAATTGCTTCTATTGACACGATTAAGAAAACAATAAGATAAAGAAAACAGAGAAGGAATTTACAAAAAGAAAGTATTTATTAACAAGCAGCATTTTTGAAAATTCATATATATATATTTGACGATTGGTAACTATACTCTTAGGTAACAAAGATCATAATTATAGACAAATTGGTTAATTTTATATCCACCAACATAATAAAAATAATCAGATAAGCTTAAGTAGAAATATAAAAAAAAGATATTTACCAAGAACACTACTTAAGAATGAAGGAGCTTATGAGTTGGGAGTAGTAGAAGAACAAGAGTTAGGCCTCAGCAGGCTAAGCGCTAAGCGGTGGAGGTGGGTACCGGAAGTGAGCCTGGCAGTGGAAGCGGAAGTGATGAAAGATAAGACAGGAAGTGAACCGGAAGTGTTGGAAGATAAGAGAGGAAGTGAAGTAGGGGAGGGCTTAATTTTTTTAACCGATAAGGGAGAGAGGGGAGGGCTTATTTTTAGGGGGGCTTAATTTTTTTGTAGGAAAATAAAGGGTTTTAATCAGATTCTTTCTTGTTAGGGAATTTTTTTTTTTTTTTTTAAATTGGGGGCCCACCATAACCAACCGCTATGAAAACAATTCATAACGCCACAATTTTTTTTTTACCTATTCTTTTACACCAGTCATCTGCGTGAGACCTGTAACGAAATAAAAGGGTTTAATTATTATTATGCTTCAGCAAAGTCGAGTGGAGTTGAGGGGTAGGAAGCCTGCTTTAAAAGTAACAGAATGCGAACAGTGCGAGTAGAGTTGAGGGGTAGGAACCCTGCAATAAAAATAATACCTGTAAAAGAAATATATATGTGCTACCTTTCGCGCTCTTCGACCTAACTGTTCAGAGTTTAACATGAAATTTACTTATAATTCACCTGTAAAAGAATTTTTTTTCCTTCTTTAAACATTAACTTAAATGTGAATGAGATTAAAATAGATGTGAAGGCTAAATTTTTAGAGAGTTAAAATGAAAATCCACTGAGGGTTGTGTTAAATAAAAGGAGATGATCGACTTTGACAGCATTTTTCTAAAAGTTTATTTATCGAAAAAGGAATCATACGTTTCGATTATATTTGTTAACTATTATAGTTTAACATTAAAAAGCAGGTAGACATTCACATCTTTAGCGCTCGTCGACCTAACTGTTCGGAATATTTTTCGAACCCATTATGTTTGACTTTATAAAAGTTTCATGTAAAAAATTATTCTTTAAGTTTTAACTGAAATGAGATTGAAATAGATGTAATGGCTAAATTTTTAAAGATTTAAAATGAAAATTGTGATAGCCATGTAAATAAAAGTAATGCGATTACTTTGCTTTATAAAAATCTAACACGAAGAAAAGCTGGTAGACGTTTACCTTTCACACTCGTCAACCTAACCGTTCGGAATTTTGTTTAAACTTCTCTCGAGTTCGTCGACCTAACCATTCAGAGTTTTCGTCGAAATCCGGTTATATATTAACTTACAATAGTTAACTTTTTTAAGGGAAGTTTAAATAACATACTTCCCAAAGTGTCTTAGAAAAATTTCAGAATTTATACACACATAAGAACCTCACCTATAGGTGCAAGGTTCTGATTTTAAAGCTACTAGACGTTGAAATTTAAACTTCTTGCGCTCGTCGACCTAACTGTTCGGAATTTTTTTTTTTAACTTTGTGTCAATACGAGTTAGGATCCCTTAGAAAGACCTACATAGAGACACTTATCCCTAACGTAGATAATCATCTCTATATTTAACTAACCAGTTACAACACACAAGAGATAATCGTTACATTCAGTTAATAAGTGATTTGACATGTAAAATATTAGATATAAAAACATACAATATGATATATACAAAACAATTTTAAAGATTTTTTTCCCTACAATTTTTAACAAGAATTTACCAATAATTTAACTTGAGAGCAGGTATTTGTTTTAGAGTTATACGATTATAATAAATTTTCATTAGATTTGACATTATACAACTAACATTTTAAAAAAAGAGAAAGACATCTAGTTTTTATAACGTCACATGTTTGAATTATTAACCTATTTTAGTTAAAAGTATGATACTTAAGTGATTTTATTTGAAAAATCAATTCAACATTTTAAAAGCAGTCGAAAGATTTTTACTTTTAAAAAATAACTAACAGAATTTTTTAAAGCAGTAAGGTAGATGACACTAACTTTAAATTAACTTTTTATAGGTCACTTTAAATAAAATACATATTTTTTATTATTATTAAAGAAAAATATAAACTACTCACACATTATTATGCTGCATTTTAACATAACTGAAATACTACAACCTTTCTGCTGACATGTGGTCACGGAGGAAATCTTTTCATATAGAAGGCAAAATAAGATAATGAATTGATAATCATGATTCGTTATGCATATGTTTAAACAGGAAATTATTTAAGACGTGTGATTAAGACCATTTTACATGGTATTACAGAATAAATCTTTTCACAGGATGCAAGATAAGATAATATCACGTAATGATTTAATAAACACGATTCGTTATGCATATTTTAAAACAGGAAATACATCCGTCAGATAACATTACTTTGTTTATATGAAGTGACCAAATACAAATTTTGCTGATAAGATTAATTTAATTTCGAAAATATTATTGTCAGAACATTCAAATTTTACACAATATTTTTAAAAATTTAAATAAGGGAAATCAGAAAATTGTACACGATATTTTAAAAAATAAATAAATAAGGGAAGTTACAAAATGTTGTACACTCTTTTATTTAGAAAAAGAGAGCGGGTATTTTGTTTTGAGTTATACGATTAAAATAAATTTTCATTATATTTGATTTTACACAACCAACATTTTCAAAAAAGAGAATGGAATCTAGTTTTTATAAATTAACGTACTTCAATTTTTCAAATACTTAACACCTCCTCTTTTGCTAGACTTTATACACATAAGACATAAAAGTTGTTTTCGAATACATCATTTAGAAATTAAGCGACTTGATAAGTAAAACATTATTTAATAAAAGCAATAGATACGAAAGTAATAAAGATTTTTACTTACAAATGTACGAACTTCTGATAGGTAAGACTTTCTTAATCACTGTGCAAGAATTAAGTGGTGATTAAACTTATAACATTATATGATGAAATAATCACGTGACGTATTTTTAAACCAATAAAATGTCAGTATTTTTAAACTAATACAAAGTTAGTATTTTTACACGAGCGCCCTCTATCATTATATAAATTTCAATGAAACGAGTTCATAACATTCTACTGCGACCTGATATCGTTGTAATAGGTTGTATTTTTCGTTAAGTTAGTTTTCATTTAAATTATTATGGAACGAGTTATGTTGGTGATGTAACCAACTTGGAGTGTCAGCACTCATCACCAGAGTTAAATAATCAAGAGATGGATTCTACACTTTTATCTAAACAAGGACCCGTTTCGAATTATGAAGTGAAACTCACCTCATCAGGACTAAAGAAACAGAAGTTACCTCATGTGTGTAAGATGTGTAACAAGGCATTTCCTCGAAAAGTTAACTTAGTGTTTCATATGAAATGTCATTTAAAGGAAAAGTCTTTTCGTTGTGAGGTGTGTGCTGAAGTTTTTTCGCGAAAGAGTGATTTACGTATGCATCAAAAGATTCACAAATCACCCAAACAATACAAGTGTGGGGATTGCAACGAACTGTTTTCAAGAATGTATGATTTATTAATTCACAAGAAGACCCATAAGACTCATAAACAACATTCATGTATAAAGTGTAGCGAAATGTTTGATTGTGAATCAGATTTAGTACAACATTGTGATACTTTTCATAAAGCTGTGAAATCACCCTATTCAAAAGATTTGTTATTTGAAAAAGTGAAGCTTATAGATTAGTTCGAACTTATAGTGAATTAAAAGACAAAATGATGTGCGAAATATTTTTACTAAAACTATCATTGTATCCAATGAGATGAATCAAAAAGACTTTCATTCATTTTTTAACAGTATTCGAACGGATGTTTTAAACGAATTAAATTATCAATTGCAAATGAAAAAGTCAATAAAATGGTATGCAGCCGTTAAAGTGGATGTCTGTCGTGAATCACAGGATGGTAACTTAGAAAGAGCAACCCCCTTTTTCCTTTCCAAAAGTGAACTGGAATTAACAGACCAAAACATACAAGTGCATGTTGAGAATGCCTTTCTAAAGTTGTTTAACTGATTTTAAGATTTTACAGAACGTGTGTTTAATTGGACATTACAAAAAATTTTAAAATTAGAATTGATTACAGCTCAATATGACAGTCTTATTTGATTTGTATTATTTTAGATGAATAATAAATAGTTTGGTTGTGAAAAAAGTGTTATGTGTTTTCTCAAGCTTACACTGTGTGATGTTTGAACTAATGATGTATATTTCAATTGACTTAGACAAAATAGGAGTGTGTGTGTTGACATTTAAAAAGATTTTAACATGAGATAAGAGAGTTATAATAAAAATTGACTCACCTAAAATTTTTTCAAGATAGTCTATCTACGTTTCCAATCTAAACTTGTTATCAGCTTGCTATATGCATGTTTGAGTGACTCATTTTTACCTGTGTCGAACTGTCTGTTGGGAAAATGATTGCCATTTTTAACACGTGTAGACGATTTTTACCCGGAAGCTGTTTGTACTATTAAATTTCAGATATCACCCATTTTTCTACAACATCTAAATATTTTAATGTATTTTCACTTGTATATTGGAAACTTGGGATTATCGCCTTTATATCGGAACATGGAAGATAGAAAAAATAATAACTTTACACTGAGACAATATTTTAATCTAACAAAAATAGACTTAACACATTGTTAGAGATTTTGGAAAAATATATAGTTGGTTAAAAATTTTTGAAAATTTAACATAAAGTAACAAATTTTAAAAAATAAACATTTCGATAAATGAAAAAAATTAAATTTTGGTAAATTTTACACTTAGACAATACTTCAAACTAAGAAAAATAATAACTTTACACTTATACAATATTTTCAACTAAGGAAAATTAATAACTTATCACATTGTTAAAGTTTTTTTTTTAAACAACACAACATTTTCAAAGCAGTGGAAATTGTATACCTGTAAAAAATTCAACTTAGTGGAATTTAATAGTGAAATTTTTAATCTCACTCAATTAAAAAATAAAACTTTATAAAATTTTCACCTTTTTTAAAATAAACAACTGTTAAACATTTTGAATGTCTTAGACAAAGTAGGAATAAATTTGTTAAAATTCTATAAAACATGAAAAATTTCACAACTTTTAAAGGAAATTTTATTTATGGTGAAATAAACTCGAGGTATTTATTATATGTTACTTAAACTACAAGAGAATTGATTGAAAATGTGTTACTTTTAATCACTCACAAGATAAGGCATGATGTTAGGAATTATATATGGGGTTTTCCCCCACACATGACGTCACTGGTAACATATTTACTGATCAAGTCATAAAATTATAGTTTAAAGTAGGTTTATGAGCACGAAGTTTAGATTTAAGATATTTGAGAAATATAAACTACAACTTTGACTACTTTTTGAAATTTCCCCCTACATAAGAAAAAGGACATAGGAAAATAAATTGAAAAGTCGTATTTGAATGGAATCGAATTATTATCCTTTCACTTAACAGCTGAATGCGTTGGCAATTACACCACAAAGGTACTGATTGAATATATTGTGTTTCTTTTTAAGGCTAAATTGATTTAATATTCAAGTTATTTCTTAATGTTACACTTAAAAACAATAAATTTAATTAGCATTCAAAAAGCAAACGATCACATTATTGTATAAATCAAATGTTTTAAAAGTCACGAGTTAAAATTTGAAATGACTTAGAGTTTAATTAGAATTTAGATGTGAACCTTTTAAAATGAAATAATAGTTTTTTTTTGTATTGCCCTCTATCGGTGGGTAATAGAATTAAGAGATAATTAAAAGTTTTAACTTGAATTCGAACCCACAACCAAAATTATTTTTCGATTTTATAATTTAGGGTAGGTTTAACTGAGCAAGCCATGATATAACAGTATTTATAGACGATTTAAGATATTCGATAAAGGAAATCATCTAAATTTCTAATTTAATTGAAGGGTTTACTGCTTAAAGTACTACAAAATGAGTACAACACGATGCATAGTTTTTTAATTAATTATATTTTTCGAAAGGTTAAATTGAATTATTGATAAACTTAGGATTTATGTTTAAAGTGAATAAATTTGATATGTTAGGTTCACTTAATAACAGAGGGTTGAATAAGTTATTTTTAATAAAAATAAAGTTTACTAAAAGTTTTTAAAGTTAAAAAAATGTAAGTTACGTTAAAAAAGTTAACAAAAATATAGTTTTAAAAAATTTAAAGTTTACAAAAAGTTTAAAAATCTTTAAGTAAATCAAAATTAACTTTTTAATTTTAACTAATGAGAGACTATAATCTAACTGTTTATCCTTGTAACCAACTGGTGCATATCAACTATCTGCACATGTGCAGTAAAAACATACACTAACTTGAGTCCGATTTTAAATTATTTGCTAATTTTTATACAGCTCAATTACCTTTCAGTAACAAAACAGAATGAAATACTTACCAAAAAACACGTCAACGTCTTATACTTACTTTCACTTAACTAATCTTTCTACATTAGCTTTGCTAGGGGGCGCTGCAATCGCCGCTAGAGGCGCTACTAGTTTCCGGTTTGTGACGTAGTTTCCGGTTTGCGATAAGAACAAGGTTAAAATAAAACCCACGTGCATTCAATTGGTGTTGTTTACCTGTACCTTGTTATAAGCCGTTTGCCTTCTCTTGGTCACTCGCTTGTCCAGACTTGTTTATGTGCTGCACGCCTGTTTTGCTGACTCATCTCTTGCTTTAACTGTTTGGACTTGTCTGATGTCAACTATCTCAGGTCTTTTGTCATAGCTTGAATGTACTTTATGTCGATCACTTTAATATAAAAGTTATGTCCCAAACTTACTTAAACTTTGATAAAAATATTATTTATTTATAAATTATATCAAATTCTTATTTTTCTAACACATTTACTAAGTCACTTTCGTTCAAAAATATGGTAAAGTCCGATTTTAAATTGAAGTTTAGGATAAATTCCCCAAATTTTGTAACATTTTAGCACTAATAAGAAATATTGTAAACACCCTGTACATAAAAAATATTAAATTCCCAAATTTTGTAACATTTTAGCACTAATAATAAATATTGTAAACACCCTGTACATACAAGTTTTGTAAAAATAATATTACTTATAGCTAACTCGTTTAGTCGCATGATAAGAACCTTCAATATCGCTAAAATCAGTGTTAAACGAAAATGCAACCATAGGTTTTACCGTCTAATTACATGTCTTTACATATTATTTTAAAATGTAAAGCATTATATCTGAACGAATGATATAAGAAAAAGTTAGAATAGATCACATATTTTTGTTATTAAAAAAACTTATATGCAAACACACACTTACAAGGTTACAAGACTCGACAAACGATTCACCATGTTTTTTAAACTTAGTAAAATATTTTAAATATATAAATTTAAATTAAAAATAAAATATTTTTAAATAAGAATATTTAAGAATTTTTAAAGTATTTTAATTTAAATTTATAAATTTAAAATATTTTACTAAGTTTAAAAAACATGGTGAATCGTTTGTCGAGTCTTGTAACCTTGTAAGTGTGTGTTTGCATATAAGTTTTTTTAATAACAAAAATATGTGATCTATTCTAACTTTTTCTTATATCATTCATAAGTAATATTATTTTTACAAAACTTGTATGTACAGGGTGTTTACAATATTTATTATTAGTGCTAAAATGTTACAAAATTTGGGAATTTAATATTTTTTATGTACAGGGTGTTTACAATATTTCTTATTAGTGCTAAAATGTTACAAAATTTGGGGAATTTATCCTAAACTTCAATTTAAAATCGGACTTTACCATATTTTTGAACGAAAGTGACTTAGTAAATGTGTTAGAAAAATAAGAATTTGATATAATTTATAAATAAATAATATTTTTATCAAAGTTTAAGTAAGTTTGGGACATAACTTTTATATTAAAGTGATCGACATAAAGTACATTCAAGCTATGACAAAAGACCTAAGATAGTTGACATCAGACAAGTCCAAACAGTTAAAGCAAGAGATGAGTCAGCAAAACAGGCGTGCAGCACATAAACAAGTCTGGACAAGCGAGTGACCAAGAGAAGGCAAACGGCTTATAACAAGGTACAGGTAAACAACACCAACTGAATGCACGTGGGTTTTATTTTAACCTTGTTCTTATCGCAAACCGGAAACTACGTCACAAACCGGAAACTAGTAGCGCCTCTAGCGGCGATTGCAGCGCCCCCTAGCAAAGCTAATGTAGAAAGATTAGTTAAGTGAAAGTAAGTATAAGACGTTGACGTGTTTTTTGGTAAGTATTTCATTCTGTTTTGTTACTGAAAGGTAATTGAGCTGTATAAAAATTAGCAAATAATTTAAAATCGGACTCAAGTTAGTGTATGTTTTTACTGCACATGTGCAGATAGTTGATATGCACCAGTTGGTTACAAGGATAAACAGTTAGATTATAGTCTCTCATTAGTTAAAATTAAAAAGTTAATTTTGATTTACTTAAAGATTTTTAAACTTTTTGTAAACTTTAAATTTTTTAAAACTATATTTTTGTTAACTTTTTTAACGTAACTTACATTTTTTTTAACTTTAAAAACTTTTAGTAAACTTTATTTTTATTAAAAATAACTTATTCAACCCTCTGTTATTAAGTGAACCTAACATATCAAATTTATTCACTTTAAACATAAATCCTAAGTTTATCAATAATTCAATTTAACCTTTCGAAAAATATAATTAATTAAAAAACTATGCATCGTGTTGTACTCATTTTGTAGTACTTTAAGCAGTAAACCCTTCAATTAAATTAGAAATTTAGATGATTTCCTTTATCGAATATCTTAAATCGTCTATAAATACTGTTATATCATGGCTTGCTCAGTTAAACCTACCCTAAATTATAAAATCGAAAAATAATTTTGGTTGTGGGTTCGAATTCAAGTTAAAACTTTTAATTATCTCTTAATTCTATTACCCACCGATAGAGGGCAATACAAAAAAAACTATTATTTCATTTTAAAAGGTTCACATCTAAATTCTAATTAAACTCTAAGTCATTTCAAATTTTAACTCGTGACTTTTAAAACATTTGATTTATACAATAATGTGATCGTTTGCTTTTTGAATGCTAATTAAATTTATTGTTTTTAAGTGTAACATTAAGAAATAACTTGAATATTAAATCAATTTAGCCTTAAAAAGAAACACAATATATTCAATCAGTACCTTTGTGGTGTAATTGCCAACGCATTCAGCTGTTAAGTGAAAGGATAATAATTCGATTCCATTCAAATACGACTTTTCAATTTATTTTCCTATGTCCTTTTTCTTATGTAGGGGGAAATTTCAAAAAGTAGTCAAAGTTGTAGTTTATATTTCTCAAATATCTTAAATCTAAACTTCGTGCTCATAAACCTACTTTAAACTATAATTTTATGACTTGATCAGTAAATATGTTACCAGTGACGTCATGTGTGGGGGAAAACCCCATATATAATTCCTAACATCATGCCTTATCTTGTGAGTGATTAAAAGTAACACATTTTCAATCAATTCTCTTGTAGTTTAAGTAACATATAATAAATACCTCGAGTTTATTTCACCATAAATAAAATTTCCTTTAAAAGTTGTGAAATTTTTCATGTTTTATAGAATTTTAACAAATTTATTCCTACTTTGTCTAAGACATTCAAAATGTTTAACAGTTGTTTATTTTAAAAAAGTTGAAAATTTTATAAAGTTTTATTTTTTAATTGAGTGAGATTAAAAATTTCACTATTAAATTCCACTAAGTTGAATTTTTTACAGGTATACAATTTCCACTGCTTTGAAAATGTTGTGTTGTTTAAAAAAAAAACTTTAACAATGTGATAAGTTATTAATTTTCCTTAGTTGAAAATATTGTATAAGTGTAAAGTTATTATTTTTCTTAGTTTGAAGTATTGTCTAAGTGTAAAATTTACCAAAATTTAATTTTTTTCATTTATCGAAATGTTTATTTTTTAAAATTTGTTACTTTATGTTAAATTTTCAAAAATTTTTAACCAACTATATATTTTTCCAAAATCTCTAACAATGTGTTAAGTCTATTTTTGTTAGATTAAAATATTGTCTCAGTGTAAAGTTATTATTTTTTCTATCTTCCATGTTCCGATATAAAGGCGATAATCCCAAGTTTCCAATATACAAGTGAAAATACATTAAAATATTTAGATGTTGTAGAAAAATGGGTGATATCTGAAATTTAATAGTACAAACAGCTTCCGGGTAAAAATCGTCTACACGTGTTAAAAATGGCAATCATTTTCCCAACAGACAGTTCGACACAGGTAAAAATGAGTCACTCAAACATGCATATAGCAAGCTGATAACAAGTTTAGATTGGAAACGTAGATAGACTATCTTGAAAAAATTTTAGGTGAGTCAATTTTTATTATAACTCTCTTATCTCATGTTAAAATCTTTTTAAATGTCAACACACACACTCCTATTTTGTCTAAGTCAATTGAAATATACATCATTAGTTCAAACATCACACAGTGTAAGCTTGAGAAAACACATAACACTTTTTTCACAACCAAACTATTTATTATTCATCTAAAATAATACAAATCAAATAAGACTGTCATATTGAGCTGTAATCAATTCTAATTTTAAAATTTTTTGTAATGTCCAATTAAACACACGTTCTGTAAAATCTTAAAATCAGTTAAACAACTTTAGAAAGGCATTCTCAACATGCACTTGTATGTTTTGGTCTGTTAATTCCAGTTCACTTTTGGAAAGGAAAAAGGGGGTTGCTCTTTCTAAGTTACCATCCTGTGATTCACGACAGACATCCACTTTAACGGCTGCATACCATTTTATTGACTTTTTCATTTGCAATTGATAATTTAATTCGTTTAAAACATCCGTTCGAATACTGTTAAAAAATGAATGAAAGTCTTTTTGATTCATCTCATTGGATACAATGATAGTTTTAGTAAAAATATTTCGCACATCATTTTGTCTTTTAATTCACTATAAGTTCGAACTAATCTATAAGCTTCACTTTTTCAAATAACAAATCTTTTGAATAGGGTGATTTCACAGCTTTATGAAAAGTATCACAATGTTGTACTAAATCTGATTCACAATCAAACATTTCGCTACACTTTATACATGAATGTTGTTTATGAGTCTTATGGGTCTTCTTGTGAATTAATAAATCATACATTCTTGAAAACAGTTCGTTGCAATCCCCACACTTGTATTGTTTGGGTGATTTGTGAATCTTTTGATGCATACGTAAATCACTCTTTCGCGAAAAAACTTCAGCACACACCTCACAACGAAAAGACTTTTCCTTTAAATGACATTTCATATGAAACACTAAGTTAACTTTTCGAGGAAATGCCTTGTTACACATCTTACACACATGAGGTAACTTCTGTTTCTTTAGTCCTGATGAGGTGAGTTTCACTTCATAATTCGAAACGGGTCCTTGTTTAGATAAAAGTGTAGAATCCATCTCTTGATTATTTAACTCTGGTGATGAGTGCTGACACTCCAAGTTGGTTACATCACCAACATAACTCGTTCCATAATAATTTAAATGAAAACTAACTTAACGAAAAATACAACCTATTACAACGATATCAGGTCGCAGTAGAATGTTATGAACTCGTTTCATTGAAATTTATATAATGATAGAGGGCGCTCGTGTAAAAATACTAACTTTGTATTAGTTTAAAAATACTGACATTTTATTGGTTTAAAAATACGTCACGTGATTATTTCATCATATAATGTTATAAGTTTAATCACCACTTAATTCTTGCACAGTGATTAAGAAAGTCTTACCTATCAGAAGTTCGTACATTTGTAAGTAAAAATCTTTATTACTTTCGTATCTATTGCTTTTATTAAATAATGTTTTACTTATCAAGTCGCTTAATTTCTAAATGATGTATTCGAAAACAACTTTTATGTCTTATGTGTATAAAGTCTAGCAAAAGAGGAGGTGTTAAGTATTTGAAAAATTGAAGTACGTTAATTTATAAAAACTAGATTCCATTCTCTTTTTTGAAAATGTTGGTTGTGTAAAATCAAATATAATGAAAATTTATTTTAATCGTATAACTCAAAACAAAATACCCGCTCTCTTTTTCTAAATAAAAGAGTGTACAACATTTTGTAACTTCCCTTATTTATTTATTTTTTAAAATATCGTGTACAATTTTCTGATTTCCCTTATTTAAATTTTTAAAAATATTGTGTAAAATTTGAATGTTCTGACAATAATATTTTCGAAATTAAATTAATCTTATCAGCAAAATTTGTATTTGGTCACTTCATATAAACAAAGTAATGTTATCTGACGGATGTAATTCCTGTTTTAAAATATGCATAACGAATCGTGTTTATTAAATCATTACGTGATATTATCTTATCTTGCATCCTGTGAAAAGATTTATTCTGTAATACCATGTAAAATGGTCTTAATCACACGTCTTAAATAATTTCCTGTTTAAACATATGCATAACGAATCATGATTATCAATTCATTATCTTATTTTGCCTTCTATATGAAAAGATTTCCTCCGTGACCACATGTCAGCAGAAAGGTTGTAGTATTTCAGTTATGTTAAAATGCAGCATAATAATGTGTGAGTAGTTTATATTTTTCTTTAATAATAATAAAAAATATGTATTTTATTTAAAGTGACCTATAAAAAGTTAATTTAAAGTTAGTGTCATCTACCTTACTGCTTTAAAAAATTCTGTTAGTTATTTTTTAAAAGTAAAAATCTTTCGACTGCTTTTAAAATGTTGAATTGATTTTTCAAATAAAATCACTTAAGTATCATACTTTTAACTAAAATAGGTTAATAATTCAAACATGTGACGTTATAAAAACTAGATGTCTTTCTCTTTTTTTAAAATGTTAGTTGTATAATGTCAAATCTAATGAAAATTTATTATAATCGTATAACTCTAAAACAAATACCTGCTCTCAAGTTAAATTATTGGTAAATTCTTGTTAAAAATTGTAGGGAAAAAAATCTTTAAAATTGTTTTGTATATATCATATTGTATGTTTTTATATCTAATATTTTACATGTCAAATCACTTATTAACTGAATGTAACGATTATCTCTTGTGTGTAGTGTGTTGTAACTGGTTAGTTAAATATAGAGATGATTATCTACGTTAGGGATAAGTGTCTCTATGTAGGTCTTTCTAAGGGATCCTAACTCGTATTGACACAAAGTTCAAAAAAAAAATTCCGAACAGTTAGGTCGACGAGCGCAAGAAGTTTAAATTTCAACGTCTAGTAGCTTTAAAATCAGAACCTTGCACCTATAGGTGAGGTTCTTATGTGTGTATAAATTCTGAAATTTTTCTAAGACACTTTGGGAAGTATGTTATTTAAACTTCCCTTAAAAAAGTTAACTATTGTAAGTTAATATATAACCGGATTTCGACGAAAACTCTGAATGGTTAGGTCGACGAACTCGAGAGAAGTTTAAACAAAATTCCGAACGGTTAGGTTGACGAGTGTGAAAGGTAAACATCTACCAGCTTTTCTTCGTGTTAGATTTTTATAAAGCAAAGTAATCGCATTACTTTTATTTACATGGCTATCACAATTTTCATTTTAAATCTTTAAAAATTTAGCCATTACATCTATTTCAATCTCATTTCAGTTAAAACTTAAAGAATAATTTTTTACATGAAACTTTTATAAAGTCAAACATAATGGGTTCGAAAAATATTCCGAACAGTTAGGTCGACGAGCGCTAAAGATGTGAATGTCTACCTGCTTTTTAATGTTAAACTATAATAGTTAACAAATATAATCGAAACGTATGATTCCTTTTTCGATAAATAAACTTTTAGAAAAATGCTGTCAAAGTCGATCATCTCCTTTTATTTAACACAACCCTCAGTGGATTTTCATTTAACTCTCTAAAAATTTAGCCTTCACATCTATTTTAATCTCATTCACATTTAAGTTAATGTTTAAAGAAGGGAAAAAAATTCTTTTACAGGTGAATTATAAGTAAATTTCATGTTAAACTCTGAACAGTTAGGTCGAAGAGCGCGAAAGGTAGCACATATATATTTCTTTTACAGGTATTATTTTTATTGCAGGGTTCCTACCCCTCAACTCTACTCGCACTGTTCGCATTCTGTTACTTTTAAAGCAGGCTTCCTACCCCTCAACTCCACTCGACTTTGCTGAAGCATAATAATAATTAAACCCTTTTATTTCGTTACAGGTCTCACGCAGATGACTGGTGTAAAAGAATAGGTAAAAAAAAAATTGTGGCGTTATGAATTGTTTTCATAGCGGTTGGTTATGGTGGGCCCCCAATTTAAAAAAAAAAAAAAATTCCCTAACAAGAAAGAATCTGATTAAAACCCTTTATTTTCCTACAAAAAAATTAAGCCCCCCTAAAAATAAGCCCTCCCCTCTCTCCCTTATCGGTTAAAAAAATTAAGCCCTCCCCTACTTCACTTCCTCTCTTATCTTCCAACACTTCCGGTTCACTTCCTGTCTTATCTTTCATCACTTCCGCTTCCACTGCCAGGCTCACTTCCGGTACCCACCTCCACCGCTTAGCGCTTAGCCTGCTGAGGCCTAACTCTTGTTCTTCTACTACTGTTGGGCTCAATGGATTTAGTAATTCTGATCTTGTTTATTTCTGTTGCACTATCGATTTTAATGCGAATTCAAAAATTGGGGTTTATAAACTTGTATCCATAATTACTGGTTCATCAACAGTTAATTATATGTCTTTACACAATTCGACTCCATCGCTGAGTTGGTGAAAACCGCATTTGTCTTTAGAAATCACAAAAATAAGCAGGGGTTTGTTTTCATGCAGTAAAATAGTTACAATTTCAAAGGAGCCATTCAGAAGCATAGTTTCGACTTTATTGCACAGGAAGGAGCGTACATCACTGTTCCATGCATTCATATCATTCACCGCATGAAAAAAAAATTGATTAAGAATCAAATGTTCACGCGAAATTACTCATCTACGTTTGGGTAGGAACATGGATGATGTTCAAGATGAATAATTATCCTGCCCGATCGACGATACGTTCTTATAGGATAGTTTCAATCTAAAAATGCTAATGTTCATACAAAGTCACCTCGACATCTGATTGAGATCATGGGTTATGCCCACTAAAAACACGCACAGCAATGTTAGCTTCCCACTCACAAAATGGCAAAACTGTTTCACCCAAAAAAAATCATAAACTAGACTCGACGCCAATAGTGTCTCTCTCTGGATGTATCATCTCTGGTCAGTACACCTATCTCTGGACATCCTCTCATACACTCATCTCAAAACACTCTAGATAGACCACTATTTCTGGACGTCTTAGCACTTTGACATCTAAAAACCTTCTGTCCTGCCTGGGCAGGCAGGGTGGGGGAGCACACCGCATACACACCTTGTCTTCTTTTAGTTTCAAAACATCACTACTTCTACTAGCTAACTCCCGCTCCCTTGGTAACGCAGGACAAGGGGGTAGAAAAAAAACTCAGCGCTTATTGGGTGAGGGGGAGAGAGTAACATGTTTATTGGATGAGGTGTTACTAAGTGAAAAATCCCCGCTTAAATTCTCGGAAGCTAGCCGTCCGTTGGATTTCGCTGAAAAACAGCCGTACGTTGGCTCCCTCCTTACTGCATCTGCTAGGTCATAAAAATTGGAAAGCCGTAAACTTTCTTTCTTTTTTGTAAACAAGCAAGCTAGCACCGTTTTATGGTGGCTTACTAGGGGTAATAAAAAACTGCACACAATACAACTGAAAAAAGGGTTTCAGCTATTTTCACGATTTCTTACAAAGGTTTTGTGTACGTTATCCAATCTGCCTGTGTGTGTTCCGAATTTATAATCACTGAAATTACGTGAGAATTTCAAGCGTGGCAACTTCTAGTGGGGTTTAAAGAAAAGGAAAACAAACCTTGGATGGTCTCTTTACTTACAGAAAAATAAAGATATTTGGATTTTGAAAATAAGAGTTTTAATTAATAATGTTTAAGAAATATAAGAAAAGGGAAGGGGGTGGTTAATTAAATACTCAAAAAAATGAGTTTATAAAAAGGAAATGTTTTAAAATATTAAAGAAAATTTAAATATCCAAACTTAAATTAAATAACCTCTAACTAGAATCCACCGTCTCTAAAAAAAACACAATATTTTGAAAAATAAAAAAAAAATTTGTGTTTTTAAGTAAAAAGTGCGAGAAAAAATTCAATGAATGCGGGAGAAATCACTAAATGGGGCCTAACATTTCAAACAAACCAGACTTCGGTCCAAAGAATTATCAAGAAACACCTAGCAAGCCTACCCCTCAAGGCATACAGTCCGGAATGCATAACCTGTGTTTGCATACATAAAACTCTCCTCACTCGTCAACAATTATTCTAAACACACCTGTAGAATAACAAAAAAAATTAAAGAAGAACATAAGAGGCTTGAAACTGCTTTTGTCACCACTAACCATATCAGTCGAGAAGGTTGCAACCACTTCACTTACCTAAACACTGTTTGCTGCAGTAAAAAAAATTTGAAAATAGCCAAAATATTTTTTTTTTATAGCCAAACAAAATTTTTGGAAGAAAACATTGCCAATCGAAAGAATTGCCAAATCCATTACATATTACAATAATAATGCATATCAATATAGGTATTATAAATTGTTAGCTAAATGTACACAGATACCAAAAATCATACTAAATAGTAATGTATATGCATATAAAAACACAAACAAAAAGAATAAAAATGGGTAAAAGGCAACTTGCACTATATACAGTTAATTCATAATAAAATACATTTCACTAATTAAAAGTTCAGTTTACACAAATTGTATCAATGTGTAAAAATTGAGAAACACTTTCTCCATTCGATAATATGCAAGTTGAACTATAAAGTAAGTTCTTTACATATGCACTTACAGCGACACTGTGCATATTGGAAGAGCAACCCATTTATCTGTGCTATACAATTGCCAAAATAAAAGCATAATGGGCGAAAAAGACCCAAAATCCATGAAGGTTATCACCAGCAGAAACTTAATTTACACAGTAAAAATTAAAAATTTTGACAAAAGAAATCCTTTAAAAAAAGGGAAAAAAAGCACAGAACCAGATAAAATTTTATAAATTTTTGAATACAACCACACTGAAACACATTAATGAAGCATTGTAATTCAAGAAAAAAAAATTAATAACCTCAAAAATTTTCAGATAAAAAAATATATACACAAAAACAGTACACTAATACTACCTTACACTACAAGATAACTACACATTATATCTAGTAATGAGTAAAATTAATATTTCCCTCAAATATAGTATTATCCTGTAATTCACCTACACCCCTATACTGAGAACTTAACTAGAACATCAATTTAAATATAAATAATTTGCAAATCGATGGGTACTATCATATTACACAGACAGGGAATACTACATGAAAAAAGAAGGGGGGAAAATTTGGATTCCCATTTTCAAAATGTTCAAAAAAAATTTCAAAGTCTCGAAATTACCCAAAAATCGAGAAAAAACGTAATTTAATTCCAAAAAAAGTACCAGCAGAGAGGTTATTTGGATGACCACTATCTAAATCTAATCTTATTTACACTAAAATTAGCTATATAGAACATTAAATGTGATGAAAACACAACCGCTCAGACCGTTACCGCTAATCAAAACAAACGGTATAAGTACTCAAAAAAGCTTATTTTACAAGTTAAAATGCAATAAAAACTAACTCTAGACTATCTATCTACATTATACAAACAAAATATAGGGTTATGAAATAAAAATACTATAATTAATACAACTTAAAGTTTATAATTGGGACGCTTGTCCCTTTTTCTGAATCCATAAGTATCCCTGGACGAAGAAATCGAATTATTCGTTTTTCGCTGAGATTCGATTAAAGTCGGAATACGACTGGTTGAAGGAATATCAGAAGGTTGAATTGCTGCAACTTCGTTAGCTACCGAGATGTCTGCCGTATCCGTAACTGGATTTGCAGCCCTGGAGGGGGAGGGGGTGGGTTCAGCTCGTGAGTTCTCGAACTCGGCTGAAGGAAAAGAGGGGGAAAGGGGTTCGTTGCTGGTGGCTAGTGAAGGCAAAGTGTTGGCTGTTGATTGCATGGGCAATGCTTCATCCCTGTTCGCTGCTGATGTTGTTGGTATGATAATCGGGCGCCTGCGTTTTTTCGTCTGCCGTTCTGGGTTATCGTTAATCGATTGGTGAGTGGGGGTAGTCGGATTCTGAATATTTGATTGATCATCGAACTGTTGTTGCGGCAGTTGGTCATTTGTTTGGAAATCAACATGCCTGTTTTTAAATTCTGTCAGCCTTTCGACGTGTACAACTTGCGTTAATTTTAAATTTGATTGGAGGGCGATTTTAAAATTTACCTCATTTATTTTTTCAGTTATTGTATAGGGACCATTATTAAATTTGGAAAGTTTTTTACATTGACCTGGTTTGACAGCTTGTGTAAAGAGCCAAACTGAATCACCTATTTTGAGATTTTTAGATACAGCAGTTTTTTCTCTGTATTTTTCTTGCTTCTCTGAAACTTCCACTAAACTACTGTGCACTTCAGCATACACTTTCTTCAAGCGTAGACCAATCCCTCGTGCCCGGAGCATTGAGCTGCCGGGGGGGTGACGCGAGGGCAAAGGTTGACTAAATCGGATCGGGCGGCTGCAAACTTTGTCTATGAGGAGACGAGAGCACAGGCAGGATCTGTTGAGCATGACTTGCATGGTTCCTAGTGAAGAACTTTGCGACCGAAGCGGGTTTGGGACCCCGTAGGCCGCCTTGCGAGCCCTCTGCGGCAGGATCAGTTGGGAGTCACCTTCGAAGCTTGGTTCGAGATTGCCCGACCAGAACAAGCAACGACACAGGAGCACGGCCTCAGTCTGCGATAAGTGTCTTGCAAGGTTTCTGGGAGGGGGGGACCTTTCTCGAGATAGGGCCACGGAGTGCGGACCGGTGGCTCGTCGGTAAAACGACGGTGTCTGGGCTCGAAATCAAATCATGGGCCGAAACCTAGTCCAGCACGTCTCTCGTGCAGCCAGGAATTTCCACGTCTGGCGGGCGGATGAGTGGCTCGTCTTCTGAGTTTCAACCAATACTAATCTCGATCGGGCCCGCCTCTTTGGCGCGTTTGGAGGAGTTTTCCGCGACCTCCAGAGTCCGATAGCGGCCTCTTGATTCCTTCCTTGTTGTGTTTTTAGATTTTTAATTTGTTTGTGCATGTTTTTGTGATATTTGTTTCTGTGATATGCTTGTTGCCATACTCGGTGTAACGGGAGTCTCTGACTTGTCAGGGACTCAGTCGCTGGCTTACCGTCTAGTCTCGCCTAGTCGGGTTCAAGCTCGCGCCGTTCACCGAGGGCAACCGAGCCGAGTCTCGTCTATGAGACAGACACCGATTTTCCCCGTGGTCTCGGGTCGGCCAGGGGCACCTTCCGGCACACGTAGTGTCGCCCGCGGAAGATGAGACCAGTGGCTTGTCCTTCCATACATTTCACGATCGGACTCTGCGGGAAAGCAAGGGCCGTAGGGATGCCGGACATATGGTGGATGACCCGACTCCCTTATGGGTGTTCGGCGATGAAGCCGTCCGACAGTCTCTACGGTTCATCAGGTGTCACGTGGGGAAGTATCCTTTGATGGTGGGAACTTCCGCCGAATCGCAACGATCTCTGTCGTCGACACTGGGGAAGATGAGGAGGCGTCGCTGGAACGCGAACCCTCTGAATCGATCGTAGCGACCTGGCGAGACAAAGCCATGGTCTGCGTTAAAAGTTTTTCAGAACTTGGGGACGATGAGGAGTTGGGCTCGCTCGGCGCCGTGCGGGCGCCGATGGCGCTCATTAGTTTTACACTTTCTTCAAAGCAGGGAATAAAAGTTCACAATAGGTGGGGGCATCATTATAATTTAAAGTTTGGGGGGGTAGAAAAAAGTTTATAGGGGAGATTTAAATTTCTGCCAAACATTACTGCAGCTGGAGTTAATTTAGTAGATGAATGCACGGCTGTCCTGAGAGCTAAAAGAGCAAATTTTAATTTTGTATCCCAGTCCGACTGATTTTCATTAACGACATGGCATAGGGCATTAATTAAGGTTCTGTTTTGGCGTTCAATTTGAGAATTTCCTGCTGGGTGGTAAGCTGACGTGTGAATATGTTTCATTCCAAAGTTTTTATAGACTCTCTCAATGGCTTCTGATATAAGATTTCTACCCTTGTCGGAAACAATATAGCTAGGAGCACCGTACCTTGAAACAAAATCCGCTAGAGTATCCGCTACAACGTCTGAGGTGATAGAGGATACAGCATAAGCTTCAGGCCACTTAGAAAAAGCATCGATATATGTCACGATGAACTTGTTACCCGAAAAAGTTGTCGGTAAAGGACCAATTATGTCAAAATTCACTTTCGCCAATGGAAATTCTGGTGTTGGCATTCCCTGTAAAGGGGCTAGATGTTTAGGTCGATAAGCTCTTCTTTGTTGGCAACTAATACAAGATTCTACTAGGTGCTTGACATCTGCAGACATACCTGGCCAGTAAAAATTTTCGCGAATGCGATCTATAGTTTTCTGGAAGGCTTGATGACAAGCTGCTAGAGAATCATGTGTTAGTGCGAACAGTTGGGGGATGAGCTCTAGATTTTTTCAAGAAGATCAGTCTGGGGCATAAAAATATTCTCCTTTGCTAATTGTACACAAAAATTACAACTTACTGTATTTACAGAGATTTCATTAGAAATAGTGTATCTAGAAAGAAAATCCGCAACACTGTTGCATTTTCCCTTGATAAATTTTATTGAAAAGGTGAAGTCAGATAGAGTGCAAATCCCCTTTGTCATACGAGAAGTTGGGTAATGAGTTTCAAGCATATAAGTTAGGGGGGCATGATCAGTAAAAATAAAAAAGTGGGTGTCAGCTAGGTAACACTTAAAATGGGCGGTTGCCTAGACAACAGCTAAAAGTTCCCTTTCTGTGGCTGAGTATCTTGTTTCAGGGTCTTTCAACTTTCTGCTGGCAAAAGCCACAGGGTGTAAAAAATTATTATCATCTAGTTGAGATAAAACTGCGCCTAAAGCTTCGCCACTCGCATCCGTATAAAGATAAAATTCCTTCAAAAAATCAGGGAGGGCAATACATGGCTTTGAAATTAAAGCAGCTTTTAAATCTTCGAATTCTGCTTGCGCTGCAGGGTTCCATGAAAAGCGACCATTATCTTTAGTTAATTCAATTAAGTTTTTAGCTCGTTTTGAGAAATCAGGGATAAATCTCCTGTAAAATGAAATTGTACCAATAAAAGATCTAACTGCTTTGCGGGTATCAGGGGGTTGAAATTTTTCAATTACTTTTATATTTTTATTAATGGGGGAGACTTTACCTTTATGGATTTCAAAACCTAAATATTTAATTTTATCTGACAGAAAAAGGCATTTACTGGGTTTTAATTTTAAATTATGTTGGCGAAGTCTATCAAAAACAGTTGTTAATTTTTCAAGGTGGGATTCTACATCTTTGCTAGCAATAACGATATCATCTATATATACAAGAATCCCCATATTTCCCAGATCTCCAAATATTGCACTCATGAGTCGTTGAAAATAATTTCCTGAATTTGATAAGCCAAAACAATTTCTCGACCACTCAAATAGTCCTTTATGAGTTATGATTGCTGTTTTGTGTCTGTCCTCAGGACGCACAACTTGCTAGAAAAAGCCACTTGTTAAATCAAGTGTAGAAAAGAAATTTGAACCGGATAGTGCATCAACCAAATCTGTGATATTAGGGATGAGGTATGCATCTTTAACTAAATTTTTGTTTAATTTTCTAAAATCGACAGCCAGTCTGTACGATCCATCACTTTTTTTAACCAAAATGACTGGAGCCGCAAATTCAGAAATGGAGGGGGATATTATATTAGCTTTTAACAGGATATCTAATTGATCTTCCATTTCTTGTTTAAGATTATGGGGAACTCTATAAGCTTTACATTTTACTGGTTTATCAGAAGTTAAATTTATTACATGGGGAATAGTGTCACAGCCGGGCAAGTCTAGGACTGATGCTGCAAACACATCTTTATTTTTATTAAGAAAATCCTGCATTTTAAGTTTAAGAGGGGGGTCTAAATGGTAAAGATTAATATCTGAACTCCAGCTGAGATCAGCATGATCAAAATCAGCTAGTGGAGTGGGCACATTAACATTAAGGGCATAATTACAATTACTAGAATTACACTCAGAATCATCGATGCACTTTTGAATTTTAGCAACCCTCATTCCCTTATTCAAAGTAACCTCATCATCCGAAAAGTTAGCAAATGAAATATATAACCGTGTTCCTGAGAACAGATTGTTCTAGAAGTTAAAACACCATTACCAAATTTATCTATGAGGAAAATATCTATGAAAAAAATATCTATGAGGAAAAGGAAGTTTTTTTCTTTTTAAAATACGACCTTTTTTTCATGCTGAACTTGTTTATGTAAATTTAACTTACATAATAAATAAATTTTTATAACTACAATTTTGTGTACACATTTATATGTATATATAATGAAATTTAACGATTGTATTTTATGTTTTAAAACAAAATTTAAATTGATTGAAATTGTTTCAAGCTCAAAAATAAGCCCGATTCTGAACATTGTCAATTCAAGAAAAAGTGTTGTTGCTATGGGAACAACGACTTCTTCGATATAGAAATGTATATCGAACACGTTTGTCATCGGGCTTTTCCTTTTTAAATACATTTAAAAGTTACTTGTATAACCGGTGAAGCCGTTTAAATTACAAAAACTCGTGGAATGGAGGATAAAACAATAGCAAAATTTCATTCAATCGGTAATAAATAGAGAAAAAAATGTGAGTGGTTTATTTAATCTGATTTAAAGAATATTTTAAATTAATATTACGGCAAACGTACAGAGAGTTGAAAATAGTGATGTGAGTATTCGAATTCAAAATGTCTGATGTCTCGATTCAGCCAAGTTCTCGAGTGATCTCGATTCGGACAAAAGTATTCGAATACAAGCCACCTGGCATTTGTGTCGCAGACGAAAACGAAAACCGCGGTTTTCGACTGTATTCAGTTCTCATAGCTCGAGTTTTCTGTTTTCATAAACTGCATCAGTGAATGTTTGTATTCAAATTAGTGATGGGAGTATTAGAATACAAAATGTCTGTGTTCTCAAGTGGTGTCGATCGATTTCAGACAGGAGTATTCGAATATACAAGTCACCTGGCATCTGTATCGGTGACGAAATCTGCGGTTTTCGACTGTATTCAGTATTCAGTCCTCATATCTGGAGTTTTCTGTTGTTTCATAAGGTGCGCGCCAAAGAATGCTAGTATTCAAATAACTAGACTACTCGGCGCTGTTTGAGACTTTTCTCCGGAATTTTGCGGCGGTTAACAGGATGATCAGCGCTCTTTTAATTTTGAAATTTAGTTTTATTTTTTCAAGTGTACAATCAATTCAACTAATGTACATATATATTTTTAGTTAAATAAATCACATGGATTTTCATTTAAGAAAACGATTATAATGAATAACATTCTGTGAATTTGTATTTAAGAAACGTAAATATAATTTTTTAATTAATTTTTTTTTTAATTTTAAGATTAAAATAATTATTCATAGTGGAAAATAAAATTGTACGTTCGTAAAAAAGAAAAAGAAAAATCTCAATTTCGCTAATTAAAGACAAATTGCTTTTTTTTACGGGCGTATGCAGGGGAGGGCCGGTTCTTCGCCTTCTAAATCTTAGAAAATAATAAGATATAACTTGCAATACTGAGAGACATGGACGTCCGCAGAATTATATCTTGGGACGGGCAAGATTTTAGAACACGTGTGGCAATGGCCCACAGTCTAGTCTGCTTTTAAAATTGCAGAATATAAACAGGAAATAATCTAAACTAAGACTTTTTTTTTTTTTTGTCAGAGTTATCATGCAAAACAATTTTTAAACATATCAACATAAAAAGCAATACAAGAATTTATCAGTCAAGAAACACTAAATATAAATAAGTTTTTTTTTTTTTTTTTTTTACCAACATGTTTTTAAAAAAGAAATTGAAGCAGTTTTCTTTTCCGTCAAAGGGCTTTGCCACCTCCTTTTTTTAAGATTGAAGTTTGAAACACATGACCATTAACAGGAAAACAAAGTAAAAAAATCCCTGACGGCTCGGCCCGCAGGCACAGGTAGATTTCGAAGACGCAAACCGTGGGGCGCCTGTTTGTTGGGAATTGCGGAAGAAGTGACCTTTTTGCCATGATGCGGCATTTGGAAACGCCCACTTCGAAACCTAACTTGTTTGCAGGCAAAGCCGGCAGGGATTTTTTTTTTTTTTTTTTTTTTTTTTTTTTTTTTTTTGCTATAAGGGTTGGTTCTATAAAAAACTTGTCAATATAAAAGTTTTAGATAATATTAAGAGGATTTATAATAAATTTAAGCGGATTTGATATCTTCAGAATTGACGAAGTTATGAATTTTTTTTCTAAAACCCCCTCTTTCCCACCCCCTCTTGGGCCATTTTTAATGATATCAAAAATCTGTCATATATAAATTTTCGGTCCTTTTCCTAGAAGTAATAATAACTTTAAACGGATTCAATACGTATCATAATTAAGGAATTATGGGTTTTTTTCTGTTTTCACAAAAAGCCCCTTCACCCCCCCCCCCCCCTCCTTGGTTCGATTTTGCCCATTAACGAACTTGACCGAGATTTTATGCCCCTTGATTTTATGTATTAGTTTGGAAGAGATTTGTGCAGAATTATGGGAGTTATCGTGTTCATAAAAAAGTGACATAGATAGATAAAGTTTTGAACTGGGAGTGGTTTTGGGTTCTGGGAGTCATGATCGGCGTAGATCTACAAAAATTTTTCAAAAACTCCAACTTAGGGAAGAATGTAATAGGTAGTATTTCTTACGAAATCTACCTAAAATTATCTTACCCTGGGAGGGGGTGGTGTAGGGTTCAATGGGATAGAGTCATCCAAACAAAAAATTCTTGTCTTTTTTTTCCTCTAATAACAATCGTAATATTTATATCAAAAACATTAAAAAGAAAAGAAATTGTTCTGCAGCTGTAAATTATAAAACGTTACCATAAACAAAAGAGAAGCGTTTGTACGAAAAATAAACATTTCATTTGCTTAAAGAGGCGCTACCAGGGCCGTAACCAGTCGGTAAAGTCAGAGGGGGCTTTGAAATTTTTTGATGGGGCTAATTCACAGCCTCCCCTCTATTTTAAAGATATATAAATATAGACAGAAGTACAAAGCAAGTCATAATCTTTTGATTATAAAGTTTTAAAATTCTTAAATGTAATAAATAATGTTATTTGTGTTGAAAGATTATGAAGTCTAGAGGGGGCTCAAGAAGTTTGTAGGAGGGGCTCAGACCCCCCTGCCCCCGTCTGGTTACGGCCCTGGGCGCTACTCATACTTTACTAATAGATTGATGTGAATCTGACACGTGATCATAAAAAAAAAGGCAAACGATTTTACGTAGAATAAACATTCGAAGAGTGAAAAAGACGAAATGTCGTCGTCGTCCCTCATTTATTAGTTTGAAGGAAGTCTGGAGTAGTTTTTAGTGCTACTACATTTGAATACAAAGAATCGATTCTGATTTCGATTCTGAAAAGTTTTCGAAAACTAAGGTATCGATTCTTAAAAGATCTCGAATCGGCCCATCACTAGTTGAAAATGTTGAACGCAAAATGCAAACGATTCTGAACAAGAGGGTATGGTATCATGAGCCCTAGAATTAATCCATTCGTATAATTTTTTTTAAGCTAATGACAATTTTGCGCTTTCAAATTTTACAAAAATGCCATAGGTCTCATAACAAGAATTTCTTCAAACTCATCGTTTACTTAAATATGCCTTTTAGATTCATATATTTTTAAAAATATTTGTAGCTTCCAAAACATAGAACATATTTTTTCAGTGGTAAAATTAAATAACTGTAACATCAAGCGGCTTTGTATACATTATACAAAAAATAATAAACTATTTCATGGTTTAAGTTTAAATTCCTTAAGTATTACGCATTCGAATAATCATTTTACAATCAATTTCAAAATACATTAAAATCGTTTGCATTTGGCGAGGAAAAAATTTTGCTAGCCAAATCGCGTCTTTTTGCGCCAAATACTCGAAAGTATTTTATTTTTTTGCAGATTTTCTACTGGAATTCCGCAGCTAAATTTCACTGTTCCTTTATTACATACATGAGTAGCTTCATTAGCATTTTTTTCAAATTTTTCTGAGTATGCGCTTTAAGAAGACCTTCCTTGTTAGAAGTCGCAATAAGTCTTTTATGCAAGCATAGTGGCATAGTTCTTTGTTTTTTAAATATAGTAGATAAGTAGATCAATCAATTGTGGATAACTCTTTTCACAAATTAACAATGGAAAAACTTGATACTTACCATTTAAGTAATATAAATTTATTCCAATATTGTTCTGCTTTTCAAATTTTGGTATATCGAAAAGTTTGATTGCAAATGACATTCCTTCGAAATTTAGTGTGTTTTCATATGGTTTATAATTTGACACTCTATCTACATGGTTATCTGCCGGATATAGCGTTGATAGCACAGCCCATTTGAAGCGCATATTATCAGAATTATGACATTGACTATAGCATGTTTTTGTTGGATTACTAGAGGTAATTTAATGTGATCAGATGCTCTTAATGGATTATAACAGTTAGTTCTCATTTCCAAAAATTCAATATAAAATAATTTCCAACCTAAATCTTTGTGTTGGAATTCGCTTGCTGCCTTTTGCAGTTTTTCCGATGCTTTCTCGTGTAAATTATTCGAATTCTTCGAAAGAAGAACTGTTTTATTCTCAGTTTTAAAGCATTTGCTTTCTTGCACGAAATCACCCTCAATAGCTTTCTCATAAATGCAAAATAAACGAAAATTCGTTCTCATTTCTTGTCTTGATATCTAGAAAATCTTCCAAATTATCATATCAGAATGTCTGCATACGCCATTTAAAGCCTCTTCCACTTGACGTGTGTTGATAAGGGGACCATTAGATCTTGGCTGCGTTTCTGATATATCGTTAGGCTTTGATGTTTTAAGAAGTGGAGGCTGCTGTAGAAATAAATCAGGCTCGTTGGGAACTCTTTCGTGATTTTTTTTTGTGCCTCAATAAAACATCTTTTCAGCTAAATGTTTTATCGCAGATGTCACATTTTATTTTTGTTATTTTCGTGTAGCGACTGTACATGACACTTTAAATCGGAATTTCCTGAAAAAAATTTATCACACGCATTACACTTATGACGATGTTTTGATGTAGATAGTCCAGCACCGTCCATGTTATAAACAGATGTAGAAGTATGACGTTCAACGTTACTTATATGTGGTGAAGGAACTGGCGAAGAATCAGACAAGAATTCGACATCAGAAGACAATACATCATTGGAATGAGCAGCGACTGAAGGAGAGGGTGTAGAATCAAGGGGTAGTACAGGTATAGAGTTGTTGCCGGATAACTGTTCAGTCGTATAGAAATTAAATTGTGGAGAATTCGTTAAATTGTCGAGAAATGTTAAATCTTGAGATGAAACATTACTTATGCGTAATGAAGAAACTGGAGAAGGATCAGGCTTGAATTCGACATCAGAAGACAATACATCATTGGAATGGGCAGCGAATGAAGGAGATGGTGTAAAATCAAGAGGTGGTGCAGGTATAGAGTTCTTGCCGTATAACTGTTCCGCCGTATAGAAATTAAATTCTGGAGACTCCGTTAAACTGTCAAGAAATGTTAAATCTTGAGATAAAACATTGCTTATGCGTAATGAAGGCAACGGAGAAGAATCAGGCAAAAATTCGACATCAGAAGGCAATCGATCCATGTTTCTCAAATTAAAAGCAGATAATTAAAAAATGTATCTACATAAATATCAGATTATTCGTAAAAATACTTTGTAAGTACAAGGCGAATAAAAGTATATCTAAATAATTCTGGAAGCTCGAGTAAGAGTAAAGATCTTTGTAAATGCTACTCTATACATGGGCAGTTGCATTCGAAAATCCACCCCTAAATTTCTAAGGACAGAGCAATCACGGCTTATTTTACCAGCGTGAATTCTATTTCTAATCGTGTCAGATAATAGATAATATACGTATGAAATCACTTTTGTTCAAAGAAAACGTCGACAGACTTGTGTATTCTCATATTTTGAGTAACTTTCTTAAAGATAGATTCTTAAGTAGGATTTTTCAAGTAAGCTTTGTTTTGAATGGCAGGCAACCTCCTCGTTTAAGAAAATGCTGAATCAATAGAAGTGTAAAATGTGTCCTATCTAGTAAAAAAAATACATCAATAATAGACTAAGTTTATACAAAGCAGCCTGGGACAAACAAAATATCTGGTCACTTTTCCCCCTATGAAATATCTCACAACAGAGGATAAACTAATTCCCCTTCAACATTTAACTGGTATAGGTCTTGTTCAAATATTTCTTCAAACAGTCTCTCCCCATACACAGATAATAAAGAGTACAATGTATTTCTTCACATACCATTGTATTTATCGTCGACAGACTTGCGTATTCTCATATTGTGAGTAAGTTTCTTTAAGATAGATTCTTAAATAGGATTTTTCAAGTATTTTTTGTTTTGAATGGCACATAATGTAGGACTTAGAGAATTATTCACTGAAAGCATATGAAGTAAAGTGCACATCAGAAAACACTATTTAATTCTATATAAAATAATCTCTTGAGTTTTTAATCGTATATAAGATAATCTTTTGAGTAGTGTACACAACATTATATACAATTATACTATTAATATGTATAATTATATTAATATGTAGACAGCATTAATTTTCTAAGCAAATTTTGGAGTTTATGCGAAACAAAGTCATTTTATAGGTAAATACTATTAAATAAATAATCTTCTTTATTGTATAAATGCCTTGATCTATTTAGCATCGAATAATTAGTTTTTTTTCCTTTGTCTAAACGTTAAATTTATTTTCAGTAATGTTAAAAATAATCAATGATATGTTTCAAAATATTGGATAATAGTCCTATATTAATTAAGCATTGATTAAGTTCGAAATAGAATTCAAAGATGAAACAGCAAGGTATTAGAGAATCTAACACATACCTGGTTTAAACTCGATAAAACACGTGGTAGATGAAACTTTTCACTTAAAAAAGATTTACGCAGAGTAATTATGACAACAAGCAACTACACGTACGCAAATGCACTTTGCAGCTGGAGAAAGCCTATGTTGCCCAAACCCGTTTCTAAATTTATTTTCTTCCGGTCACCTTTAAAATATTGCAAACTTTTTAATCCAAATAAACCATCTAATATTTTCTAACTCGAAAAATAATTTCGTTGAACAGCAGCATTCGTACTGCTCAACTCCACTCATTTCAATACCTTAACTCCGCCCCTTTCTCACCTTTCACGAACAAAAACTAAGTCCCGATTCCAAAACTAAAGTGTTGCCATCCCATTAAAACGAAATTCTGTGCCGTCATTTTGAAAAAAATATCCATACAGCACCCTACAACTCAACTTTCAGCATTCAAACAACTCAACATTCAGCATCCTACAACTCAACTCAACTCAATGACGTCATAACCACGCTCCCTTCTCACCTTTCATGACAAAAACTAAGTCCCGATTCCGAAACTAAAGTGTTGCCATCCCATTAAAACGAAACTCTGTGCCACCATTTTGAAAAAAAAATTCATACAGCACCCTACAACTCAACTTTCAGCATTCAAAGAACTCAACGTTGAGCACCCTACAACGCAACATTTAGTACCCTACAACTCAACTCGATGACGTCCTAACCACGCCCCTTCCGGCCACGCCCACTTCCGGTCATGTGACGGCCGCAACGCCGCTGGTCCAGACCGTGGTTCCCTACTACTCATGTTACTGTGGATATGATATTTTATGTTTGCATTCATTGTGATGAAGAGAAAGATTTCGATGAAGGCAGCAGTTAAGTTGAACAAAACATCTTTTCTTATCCTTTGTACCTTGCATATACCAAATTAAAATTACATTTGATATATTATGTGTTTTTTCATTTCCGTTAGAAATCCGAAAATAAAATCGATTTAGTGGGCCAACCTACCCCGTTCAAGGGGGCAGGTTGGCCCCAATAGCAGGTTTATTGTCCAAACTAAAAAATTAAATTAAATTAAAAATAAATAAATAAATAAAAAATATCGAAGAAAAAGTGCACTATATATTTGCCTTTTGGAGTTGCATCAGCTGCTGCCATTTTTCTAAGTGAAATGGAGAACTTTTTACAAGGATTGAACGCATACATTTATTTAGTGTGACATACTTGATACTTATCGCCGATAAAATTGATGAAGAATATTTGCAAAACCTAAATTAAGTGTTTACTTGGTTACAAGAAGCTGCCATTAATTTGTATCCTGAAACGTGTGAATTTATGAAGGAATCGGTAGAATATTTTGAACATCGTGTTGATAAACATGTTTTGCACTCTGTAGAAGCTGAAGTCGAAACTATTATCAATGTACTGAGTCCTAAAAATGTGAACGAGCTTCGCTAATTCATTGGTTTGATCCCATACAGCGCAAAATTCCTCCCGAATATGGCTAAAATCTTAGCTTCTTTATACAAGCTACTTGAAAATAAACAAGCATGGAGATAAGAATTGCAAGTAAAAGAAACTTTCGCAAAGGTAAAGCAAATACAACAGGATTCATCATTATTAGTACATTTTTATAATAGTAAAGAAGATATCCTTACCTGCCAGTCCGTATGGATTTGGAGCACTGTTGTCTCGTGAAACTCCTAAAGACTATCGTCTCACAGCTTTTGGATCTCGCTAAGTAAAACTGAAAGGAATTACAGCCACTTTGAAAAAAAAAATCCTAGCACTGGTATTGGAGGTAAATTCCGCACTTATTTACTAGGTAGCACCTTTTCAACAACAGGATTCATCATTATTAGTACATTTTTATAATAGTAAAGAAGATATCCTTACCTGCCAGTCCGTATGGATTTGGAGCACTGTTGTCTCGTGAAACTCCTAAAGACTATCGTCTCACAGCTTTTGGATCTCGCTAAGTAAAACTGAAAGGAATTACAGCCACTTTGAAAAAAAAAATCCTAGCACTGGTATTGGAGGTAAATTCCGCACTTATTTACTAGGTAGCACCTTTTCAACAACAGGATTCATCATTATTAGTACATTTTTATAATAGTAAAGAAGATATCCTTACCTGCCAGTCCGTATGGATTTGGAACACTGTTGTCTCGTGAAACTCCTAAAGGCTATCGTCTCACAGCTTTTGGATCTCGCTAAGTAAAACTGAAAGGAATTACAGCCACTTTGAAAAAGAAAGCCCTAGCACTGGTATTTGAGGTAAATTCCGCACTTACTTACTAGGTAGCACCTTTTCAACAACAGGATTCATCATTATTAGTACATTTTTAACACTTTCCAACCTAGTTGAAAAGTGTTTATGACTTCGGTTTGTCTGGCCGTCTGGCCGTCTGCCGTCTGGCCGTCTGGCCGTCTGCCGTCTGCCGTCTGCCGTCTGTCCGTGCTCTAACTCCCGTAAATATGCTCGGATTGCTCTGCAATTTTTATATGTTATAGTCGTTATCTATAGCATGTTCCCTATTTCAACGGAAGTGTGTAGCACTTATAGTTTTTTTACAGGGACACTCAAAAGAATTCCGTTACATTGCGGTCTATGGGGAAAAATCATTGACGGTTTATTTAAATAATGTTTCACTATTTTAAACGCATTGAAATTTATATATATCACTAAGGTGCATTAGAAGAAGCTTAATATGGAATAGGGTGTGCATAGCACTGATAGTTACTTTACAGGGACAGTCAAAAGAATTCTGTTACATTACGTCTATGGAGAAAAATCGTCTGCGGTTTATTTAAATAATGTTTCCCTATTTTAAACGCATTGAAATTTATATATATCACTAAGGTGTATTTCAAGAGGCTTACTACAGAATAGTGTGTGTACAGCAGTCATTGTTCATTTACAGGGACACACAAAAGAATTCTCTACTGTAAGTTAACAATAATTCCTGGAAGTGCGTTTTAAGTTACTGATCGCGATTTTAATTTTAACTCGCTTTTTGTCTATTATGTGGTGTGTATAAATTCTGTATATCCTATACAGGGAAGTACAAAAGTTCGCGAACACATTTCCGTATTATTTAACTCCAGACGGAGAATTTTAAACTGTGCTACGCGTTTCCTAACTGAACTAAAATTTAACATCCTATGTAGTATATATACAAATCTATAGATCCTATACAGGGCTGAATAAAAGTATTCGGATTACTTAGATGTTATCTTTTAGCTTACTAAACGGTATGATTTGTAAAATTATTTTGGAAGCGTTGGAAAGTGTTACATAATCTATGCTTGACGCATGATTTTTCGTTCTTGTTCTTTTTTTAATTAGAGATATTACGTAATTAATTACGGCAGTTGTAGATCGTAGTTGATAAACATGTTAAGTGGCGTTTTTGAAAAAATGGCGATTTGGGGGTAGAAAAACACATTGTGGTATGTCTTTAATATAGAACTCCCATTTATTATGCCAACTTTTCATATAAATACATTTCTAGTCGATGAATGTGTTAAATTTACGACTTTATGCTCTTTTATTAGTGGAAGAACATGTCAAGTGCACATGAAATCTTCTTCGATTAAAACCAATAATATCGAAATTATACTGACAGTGCTCAGAATAGGGCCTTAACTATATTCAGGAAGCATAGTTTATCGGATATGCACATGACATGTTCTTCTACGAATAATCTTTTTTCGACGCATGGAGTGGAACAACATGTTATGTATATTAAATCGTTAAAATTATACCAATTCCTCCTTAATCGGAAAATCGATAGCCATATGAATGAAACCCTAACATTTTAAATGTCATTTCTTCACAAGAGTACCAGAAAAGAGTGATTGGGTAAAGCGCCGTAAGAAATAAAAGAGTAAGTGTTTTTTAAAGAAAATTATTACACTCTTTATTTTTATTTTAATTTTCTACTTTTTAGTGTTTAAAATATTTCATTGTTGCAGTTTCACAGCCATTTGGCGCATGTTGGCGAGAATGGTTTGGCGCATAATTAACTCCATTGTTTTTGTAACACGCAAACAGTTGTAACCATAAAGATTATTTGGTGATTTACCACCTGCGACCGGCTAACGTAAAGATGCTTTAAAAGTAATTTATTAATTTATAATTCAGTTCTAAAAATTTTAAAATGATGTATTGCCATGGGAAACAAAGCTTGTGTTCTTGATTTTTATAATTCTAGCTTTTCAGGAAGTGAGAAAAAATCGCTTACAAAATCTCATCTTTACATACAAAAAGCAAGTTAAGTTAAACAAAAGAGTGAGACAAACATGTTGTAAACTGTAAAGCTTATTTTCTCCAATTCGCCAAATTGTCACTTAACATGTTCATCCACTAAGCTCTTAAAATAGTAGTAATCATTTTGGCAGCTGTTTTGAATTTCGCGAGCATGTCTGTATCCACTGCTTCCACGGCTGCTATTATGCGTGTTATGCATACCTTCAGTTCGGCTAATGTAGCTGGAAGGGGAGGCACATAAACGTAAGTCTTTTATAAACCCGCAAAAGAAGAAATCGCACACTGAGAGGTTCGGCGATCTTGGAGGCCAGTGATGTTTAACTGAATTGTCAGGTCCCGTACGGCCGATATAACTGGGTGAAACTGGAGATTTCCTTCTCGCTACCTATACATTATTCCATCAAAACGGTTAAAAGCTGAATAACTATATATATATATTAAATCGGGTGATTCTTTTTAAAACACACTTTATATTAAATGAATATCAAATCATTATAATATATTTTTTAATTTAAAATTAATTTGATCTGTGATAACTAATAAGCTGTGTGAATCATTCGTAATTCGTCCGACTTGTAATGTTCTAAATAAGAAGTGGAAGTTTTATAAAATTGTCAAAACAATTCCTAATGCTCTACCACAAGGAACATTAAAAGTATATTTATACAGGGTGTTTCTACGATCATGGGTCAAACTTCGAGGGGTGGTACAGGACACTGTAACAAACATTTTTTGTATAGGAAAACAGGGTCGGAAATCCATTTATATAGTCAAAAATACAGGGCGTCTCACTCCAATCCGAAGTCGCGTTTTAGTTCATAACTTTAACACTGGTGCATATATTTTAACAAAATTCACAACAGACTCATCTTTGTATGAATCGTAAGCATATTGTAAGGATTTCGTTAAAATATCTTCACTACTGTTAAAGTTATGAACGAAAACGCGACTTCGGATTGGAATGAGACGCCCTGTATTTTTGACTATATAAGTGGATTTCCGACCCATACAAAATTTTTTCGTTACAGTGTCCTGTACCCCCCACCAAGTTTGTCCCATGATCGTAGAAACACCCTATATAAATAGAATACTCAGATGCAGGATTGTTCATTAAAACACAAACGTATATAAATTTATCATATCTCAGTAAAAAAATCCTTTTATTAGCTTATTCCAAGGTTTCGTAAATTAATATTATTTGCTCCGGTTCAGTTAAAAATTCAAAATTTCATTTCGGTTCCATTTGTCGTACCCGTACAAATAAAAATAGTCCATTCAATTTTGATTTTCCGTTCCATCAGAAATAACTGTTTTTATTAGGTTTTCGGTTTCCGGTTCTGTTCCGGTTCGAACTCCTGATTTCAATAAGTCGTAAAAAATATGTACATTTAAGCTAATATATATCGTAGCAGGCAACTGATACGATTTATGATATAGCGCCACTATTTTAGAAAAGTAATCTTCGCCTTTTTTTAAATCCCAAACGTTTAAACAATGTGAATATTACATTTCAGTGGTAAAAAATCGGTGTAATTGGCAGCTATGCTAAAACAAAAAATCATCATGTCAAATTATTATTTTTTGTTCGTCATAAGCTTTCCAAAATTTTACAAATTTCTTGTTTAAAATAGAAGATAAAACATTCATTTTCAATTAATTTCCGACAAAAGAAAGAATATGCATAATATACTCTTATCAGGGACTGAATTAAATTTGAGAATTTAATTAGTGAACAGAATTTTTGATGCGCTATAAAATAATCCTGTAAAAATAACAGAAAAATGTTCTATAAACTTAGAAAACAATAAAAAAAATACTCATTTTATTAAAACAAATCTGTTCTGTTTACAAATGTTCTTTTTTTTTAATTTACAATCAAGTACTGTTTTTATGGTTTAAAAACAGTTTTGTACTACTATAGCATTTCAATAGGCATTTTGAAAGGAATTTTTTTACAGTTTTCTCTCTTCGAAAAATTCATAAAATTGTAAGTAACCATTATGAAATTACCGTAAAATATTTTATAACATGTAAAACATATACGTACACGTTAGGTAAATCAATGATATTTAGTTTTGAATGTATTTCGATTTCCTAATACAGAAATTTTAAGCAGTCAACCTATAATAAATACTGCTACATAAAAAAAGCTTTTGGAAAAGAGCAATTTATATCAGTTGGTTTCCACATTTTTCACTAGACAAACGTAAGAAATGGAGAAAAAACATGATTTTAGATTATGTTTTCGAGGAAAAACACTGCTTTTTACATTATCTTTATACGAATACTGTTAAACTTTAGTGCAACTTTTGTGCACATTTTTTACTTAAAAATACTACAGCTTTGTATGAAATTCAGATTCACGCTATCAGGCAATCATTACTAAGGGATTATTTCTAAAACGATTAATGATTATGCAGAGTATTACAGCTGTCATTAGATCGGTAATTCATTACACCGGAGAAGACAGATAATTTATAATGATTTCGTTCCGAGTAAAGCGGCATTTGGTGAAATTTGTTTGAATGCAATAGTTTCACGACGAATCAGTAGCATTGTTCATGAAATGTTTTATGGCTCAATAAATAAATATTTAAAAAATTGAATCAGGTTGAAATTCTAGGTTGATTACTGTGCAATTTGTTATTGTGAAGTTTTGAAAGTTGCTATGTAACCATATTTCTAGAAATTTATATTTTTGAAAGATTTATTAATAAATCATAAAAACATGAATTTTTTAATTAATATTTAGATCTGAAGTTTTGTCAGCCAATGCTCTATAACATTGTAGTAAGCAGTTATTTTTTCATGTCCCCAAAACTTACCCAATAAAATCTGCATACTCTAAAATTTAAAATAGGTGTTGCATATTCCGTGATCATTTAAATATACGAAATCTACGCGATTATAATTTATGAAATATACGCTGCCTCTCTGTAAAAACTATGTGAATAGGTTAATTACATGCTATTATTGGAGGCAGAGAATACCATCCTTTTTCAGTGACCACTTTCAGTTCTTTAAAAGAGCATATTGTTTATCTTCTTGTGTACTTCACGGGTTAAGCAACTCCAAATTTTATAATTGAGTTTATGTATGGGTGTAACCTGGCAAATCTAAAGCGTTAACATTTTGCGCAGAAAGCTCCAGTTTTGTACTATCTTAGTTGTGAATTGAAGCATTGTCATGCTGAAATCTCTTATCGGGACCTCGAAGATGCCACCAAATGGAAGCAGATGTTGCTCTAGTGTCTCTCTGTTGTTTTTGTTGACTGGAGGAAGGACAGACATCGAATAAGTCAATTTCTCCAAACCATCAGAGGCTTACCGCCTTGTCGCCTACTGAAGAAAGTACCCGGCTGTTTTCTAAGGTTATGCCCGTAGCAATTCTATTCATTAAAGGCATCCAAATTCCTTCTATTTCCATCGCAGGGTAATATATGGTAAGCCATTTGTGCCCGTACGACCTGTACTTTAGAGCTCAATCCTTTCTGGTCTGTTTATGGTGGGATTTTAGGATCGTTTTGCAAGAACTTTTTCTTGCATTCATTCTTTATGCATTCTCTTATGCGTCTATATATTGTTACTTTAAGACATTGCCACCGAGATTATTTTTAATTTGTCTTAGGGACATAATTTCTTTTGAAACCAATCTTCCAGTTTTTTGATCGGTATGCATACTTGTTACACGTGGCCACCCCCTGTTGGTTTCGATCGAAAATATTTTTTCTAGCATGTAATTGGTGTACCCAACTCTTTTAACGTCTTAAAATTCTAGAAATTTCAATAACAGTTTTACATTTCGATTTCAACTTTAAAATCTTTAAAATTTACTCTTTTGTAAATTCCATAGACTTCGGCTAAAGAAAATTGAATATTTGCTATTATGTTGCTCAGGAAAAACAGTTGGTTGGTTGGAACGATTGGTTGTTAGAAACCGATCCAGCATTTGTTAAGATTTCCCTAATGTGCCAATACTTTTAGGACAGAGGTTTTGTAACACAAATAAAAACGGCGTCATATTTTAAGTAAATTGTCGGGATGTACCAATTGTAATATCTGTATTATGTTTTGTTTCAATTACATTTTGAGTATTTATCATGAAATTATTCCATTAATTTCTACTTCAAACTTTATTATTTTATTACAGTTTGTGCATAAACTTTTTGGAAACTATTGAGGACTGACACCCTAAAACTAAATTAAATATGCGGCGCTACAGTCCATTAAGGATCATAGCCTAGAGTGTCGAACACTGTTTTCTTGACCATGAGCCCTGGGGTGCTCTTCAGCATAACCCAGTCAAGTTGTCAACTGAACGCGGGAACCTTAGTAATTAGTTTCCAAACAAGCTTGGTTCTCATTTTAACCCTTTCCGGCACAGACAAATTCTGTTCGTAAAATGCGAAAATACTAACTGACACCGGAATTTACAAACGACTTTTTAGGAAAATAAGAACTTCTTAATTTAAGCTTTCATTGTATAAGCAAAATTTTATTTAAATATTCTTGGTGCCGAATGCAAGTTTGGAATTAAAATTAGGTGTGCCCGGAGTGGGACCACTGTGCCGGAAAGGGTTAAAGAAAGATTGTGTGAACGCTACCCATGTCCGGAGGCAAATTCTGGACCTGTACCGTGGTAGCACGACGTGGTGACCCCTAAGCTACCAGGCTTTGGATTAAAATACTAAAGAAGAGAAATTTTGTAGTAGCAGAGATGACTAGTTGAAAAGTGTTTATGACTTCGGTTTGTCTGGCCGTCTGGCCGTCTGCCGTCTGCCGTCTGGCCGTCTGGCCGTCTGCCGTCTGCCGTCTGCCGTCTGTCCGTGCTCTAACTCCCGTAAATATGCTCGGATTGCTCTGCAATTTTTATATGTTATAGTCGTTATCTATAGCATGTTCCCTATTTCAACGGAAGTGTGTAGCACTTATAGTTTTTTTACAGGGACACTCAAAAGAATTCCGTTACATTGCGGTCTATGGGGAAAAATCATTGACGGTTTATTTAAATAATGTTTCACTATTTTAAACGCATTGAAATTTATATATATCACTAAGGTGCATTAGAAGAAGCTTAATATGGAATAGGGTGTGCATAGCACTGATAGTTACTTTACAGGGACAGTCAAAAGAATTCTGTTACATTACGTCTATGGAGAAAAATCGTCTGCGGTTTATTTAAATAATGTTTCCCTATTTTAAACGCATTGAAATTTATATATATCACTAAGGTGTATTTCAAGAGGCTTACTACAGAATAGTGTGTGTACAGCAGTCATTGTTCATTTACAGGGACACACAAAAGAATTCTCTACTGTAAGTTAACAATAATTCCTGGAAGTGCGTTTTAAGTTACTGATCGCGATTTTAATTTTAACTCGCTTTTTGTCTATTATGTGGTGTGTATAAATTCTGTATATCCTATACAGGGAAGTACAAAAGTTCGCGAACACATTTCCGTATTATTTAACTCCAGACGGAGAATTTTAAACTGTGCTACGCGTTTCCTAACTGAACTAAAATTTAACATCCTATGTAGTATATATACAAATCTATAGATCCTATACAGGGCTGAATAAAAGTATTCGGATTACTTAGATGTTATCTTTTAGCTTACTAAACGGTATGATTTGTAAAATTATTTTGGAAGCGTTGGAAAGTGTTACATAATCTATGCTTGACGCATGATTTTTCGTTCTTGTTATAATAGTAAAGAAGATATCCTTACCTGCCAGTCCGTATGGATTTGGAGCACTGTTGTCTCGTGAAACTCCTAAAGGCTATCGTCTCACAGCTTTTGGATCTCGCTAAGTAAAACTGAAAGGAATTACAGCCACTTTGAAAAAGAAAGCCCTAGCACTGGTATTTGAGGTATATTCCGCACTTACTTACTAGGTAGCACCTTTTCACACTGCTCGCAGACCATTGTCTTCAAGTCAGTTTGCTTTCGGGTGACAAATCAACCCCATAAGTGGCAGAAGCACGCATTCAGCACAGAGCTCCGACACCCACAACTAACTCATACAAGATACAGTTTCTTAAAGAAAATCTTCGTGGAAATGCAGATGTATACAACCTGCTTGGCCTGAAAGTCAAGTGTACAGACTCACCTGTTCTAACAGAATTTGTGCTCCTGATAAGATAACTTGATGATAGCCCAATTAAGAGGTATTTAATTGCCAATGAGATTGGAAAGTTCCCCAGCTTAACTTTACTTCGATCCCACATTCTTAATGGTTGGACACGAAAAGAGTTGCAAAACTTGGGTCCGTTTTGGCACATTAGACATGAGCTCTCTGTTGATAGAGACATTATTTTTAGATGCACACATGTTTTTATTCCTTCAAAATTCAGAAAATTTGTTTTAGACCCTCCTGCCGAGAAAGTTTCATAGCATGTTCCAAACCAAGCCCGAGAATGCATTCAGATCAAGCATAGAGGCTCAATGGAGGATAAAATGTTTCTCATAGTTGTGGATACAAAAACAAAATGGATGGAAGTGATACCAGTTCCAAGTACCAATTCAAAGGCTACCATAACGGCTTTGTGAAATCTATTGGCCGGTATTGATTTGTCGAAAAGCCTTGTCAGCAATAACAGTACTGCCTTTACAGCACAGAATTTCTACCTTTATTCGCCGTTATGGTATTACTCTTATTAGAATATCCCCATACCATCTAAATTAGAATTGTTTGACTTAAAGACCAGTACGATCTGTAAAATCAGCTCTAAGAAAACAAGACGGAACATCTTTGGAAAGGTTAGCTAGATTTCTGTTTAATTATAAGAACACTCCTATGGCAGCTCCCTGGTCATCTCCAGAAGTTCATATATCTTATCGCTCTCTGCATTCTCGTTAGACCTGTTCAAAAGTTTCATCAGTTCCCTAAAGATAGCGAGATGTCAGATCGTTTGACTTTATTGAAGACTCAAAATTTTGTTTGTAGTCCTAAGTGGGTTATAGGAAACATAGGTGATATAATGTTTAAAATCCAAACACCATGGGGCACTTGGACTTATCTGCAGACATTCTGTTGCGTCAGTACCACTGAAATGAAGTGAAGTGATTGTGTATCGAAGACGTCTTTTACGAACCAAAACTTTTTCTGTAGTATATTCTGTGTATTCAATGTTGTGATATAGTTATGTAGCGTTAATGTGTATTAAATGTTCTTAAGTTAAATCAGACGGATTCTGTTATTTTTACGACTGTTGTAAAACCTTTGGGTAGATGTCCGTCACCGAATCCCCAACATATTTTGAGTGATTATTATTCCCGACCCGTGAAGCATTTTTAATGTTATTTTCGGTTGTTCACTCGACATTTGACGCCCAACTTGGGGCCTGACGGATTACGGCTGAACAGAATAGATAGCAAGGACCTTTAAAATGGAGTCGTTAAGGATTAAGCGAAAAGGTTTAAGGACTTGTTTTATGACTTGCACTATTAAAATAGAAACTGAATTATTAAAAAGTGATCCCGACTTGAAAGTTGTTTCAATACTAAAAGCACAGTTGAAAGATAAGTTCAAAAGACTTGAGAATAACCAAAGGGAAATTAAAGATGATTTCTTACAAGTAGAAAGTACTGAGAAAGAATATGAAGAAGATTTCATTGTGGCTGAATCTTATCGTGATCGATATTCCGAAATGAAAATAAAGATTGGAAGTTTGATGGTACAAATAAAATTACGTGAGACGATAGTTACTGAAAAGAGAAAATTTAAATTGCCTAAAATAGAACTGAATAAATTCGATGGAGACGAGAAAAATTATCCATGCTTTTGGCCTTAATTCAAAAAAACTCATTTGGATAAAACTTTGCCTGACGAACACAAGTTTCAGTATTTGTTATCTGCTATCGTTCTTCAATCGAAGGCTGCAAGAGTAGTAGAAAGCTTTCCAGAAACAGCAGCAAATTAACCTAAAGCCTTCGAGCAGCTAAAGAATAGATTTGGAAGATAGGGTCTCCTGACCCACATTTACGTTAGAGAATTTTTGTCCATGGTTATGAAAAATGCTGCTTGAAATAGGACAAGGGCTGATCTGGTTGCATTATATGATGAACTTGAATGTAAGCTGAGAGGGTTGGACAGTTTAGGATGCACCAAAGTAAAATATGGTGATATTTTTACTACTATAGTTGAATCGTGTGTACCAGAAGGAACGTTCATCGCTTGGGACAGAAAGTGAAAAACAGAAGATTTCGGAGAATGCTCATTAAAGAAACTAATGACATTCCTTCAGAAAGAAGTACTATGTCAAAAGATGGTTGCGCTCGCCCATTCCTTGTTTGGGCTACACACAAAAAAGAATGTGGTGAAAAGGTGGAAATGGCCACAGCTTTTGACCTTGTAAGTACGTCACATGAAAACGGCAAACAAGGTAAGCTATTTTTACATTGTATATTTTGTGAGGGACGGCATGCAAGTCAAGACTGCTTTTCGGCCAAAAAGATGCTATTAGATAACAAGCGAAATAATTTGCTTAAGAGAGACGCTTGTTTTTCCTGCCAGAAATTGGGACACACATATAGATTTTCCAAGTTTGGGCCTAAGTACAGTATATGCGATAAAAATCACTACATATCGATGTGTCCAGTTGTGATGATAATGACTCTGTACATAGCTATTCTATATTAACTACTTTGTTACTGCGTGTTAACAATTCGTCTATCAAACAACTATGGGACTTACAGTCAATCGGAATTTCAGATCCTATAGAAAGAATTAACAGGGATGATGAAACATCTGAAATTCTTAGTCGATTTAATAATGATTTGAAGATACTTGAGAATGGGAGATATGAATTATGTTTACCGTTTAAATATAACCCTATCAAACTGCCCGCTAATAGAGAATTGGCTTTGAAAAGGCACCAGAAAATGTGCAAACGCGCGGGAGAGAAAAACTTGTTGAGCAATTAATACAGGATAAAATTGAAATGGAAAGTCGTTGCCATTAATTACCTCATAGACCTGTGATTAGAAATGATAGTGCTACTACTAAAGTGAGGTCCGTGTTCAATGCCTCGGCAAAAGTGCATGATTCACCCTCTTTGAATGATTATCCGAATTTGATAGAATTGATTCCTGATATATTGAAAAGATTTGGAGTACACCGTATCGGTTTATCAGCCGATATGGAAAGAGAATTTTTGCAGTTAGCCATAACTCCCAAAATCAAGATTTTTTGACTCCTCGGTGAACGAAAAAATTATTTACCGACACTGCCGAGTGGTTTTTGGTGTGTCATTGAGTCCTTTCCTATTGTCTGCTTCTATAACTCATCTTCTTGACAATGTACCGTCAGAATATAGAAAACTAGCGCAGACATTAAAACCCTCATTTTATGTTGACAATTGTGTCATGGCTGTAAAGAACATCGAGGAGGAAGACAATTTCATTTCAGAAGCAACGCAAATTTTATCGCGTGGTTCTTTTAATTTAAAAGGGTGGGAAAGTTATGTAGAATGTAAAAAGTATCTAAAAGTATTGGCATTACTAATGTTCTGGGTTTACTGTGGAACCTAGATAAGGACACATTAAAATGTAATATCACTAGTGATTCCCTAAAAGATGATGAGAAATTAAAAAAAAGGTCTATTTTGTCTACTATTCGGAAGATCTGTGACTCAATTGGTATATTATCCCCAGCGACAGGGCCTATCAAAATCATACTACAAGAGACCTGGAAATCCAAGATAGTGTGAGACACACAACTTCCCAACGATCTTCAAAAGAGATTCAAAAAATGGATAGATGAAATTAAATTATTGAACGATCTCGAGATTAAGCGCCATGTTGAATTATACAGTAACTCGGAAATGTACATATATGTGGATGCCTCTAAATCTGTCTATGCTGTGTGCATTTTTTAAGAACTATAACTGATGTAGGTGTTAAAGTACATCTATTAAGAGAAAAAGCGAGAGTAGTTCCCTTGAAGCCGATGTCCATACCTAGGTTGGAGCGCATGGCGTGTTGTATAGGAGTCAGGTTAGCACATTCTGTTCAAACTGCTCTAAACTTATCTAACATATCAACAACCTACTGGAACGATCCTATGGTGGAACTATGGTGTTAAGACAATGTGCAAATTGGACAATTTTTGTGGCAAACAGAGTGACAGAAACAAATCAGTTAGTTCCTTCCTCATACTGGAGACGCATACCTGGAAACGTGAACTCCTCCGATCTTCGGCCGTGGCTGCACTCCTCGGCAATCATGAAAGTCGTAATGGTGAGAAGGACCACCCTCGCTGAAAGAAACCCGTAAATATTGGCCTGTTAATGAGTTGAAGTGTCCGTCAGACGTAGAAATAGAAAGAAGTAAGATTCGACTATGTAATATCGACGTACAAGAATATGCACCTTGGTATTATGAAAAGTTTTCTAATTTTCAGTCTATAATTCAACTCGTGGCATGGATCCTTCATTTTATCAACAATGCACGAAAACAACGCTTATGCCGAAGAAGTGGAAAGCGTTCTTTGGGAGAAATTGAATCCGATGAAAATGCTTTTATCTGGCACGAACAATTTATATTCTTTCTGGAACACAGTCTATACCAATTCTGATCAGCACTCGCCCCTCCGGGTGGTCCTGACTCGGCCCTTAAGTGGGAAATATGACCAGGAGCCCGGTATTGCGAGCTGTGCTTCGACACGATGGGGCAGGTAAGCGGACAAATCACAACCTCCAAGCGGTGACCGGTGAGGAAAGAGGTGGCTGATTAACCGGTGGTGTAAATTATGGGAGGCCCCCTAACCTCCCATAATTTATGCCTCTCACTCCTTCTCCCCCCACTACCAACATAAAATAAGTTTAACACATTTAAGTTATTTTTAATCTTCTGCCACTATATTTTATCTGTAGTGACAACAAATAATCAATGATATCAATTATCCCCCTTCCCCGCCTTCACCACCTCCAGCATACAAAATTTAAAATTTTTAAAACTCCAAGAAAATATGCCAGATTCGTTAAATAATTAGTTCAATCATCTAATATACTCCTCCCACCACCATAGCATGCTGTTTAAAAAAAATCATTAAAACAAAAATTCAACTATACATTTTTTTACAACATAAATTTAATTGGAATTGTGGGAACAGATGTGTTACACTCACGCACAGATGTTTGGAGCCTTTATGATTGGCGTGATTTCCAAACCTGTGCCAAACCAATAACTTAATACAATAACCAAGTTACCATTAAAAGAAAAACTCCTCAAAATTTGGCGATTTTTTTCCTTTTTATAACGGATTTTTTACAAAAAAAACCGTGCGTGAGTGTGGCATAATTTCCGTCTCCACCGCCGATCGACGACTGGGATTTTTACGCTTTCTGATTATTTGTAAAAGCAAACGCTCCTTAAGTCATTTCCGGTATTTTGGAGGATTATGAAGATATAATATAAGAAATTAATACATATTATTAGATTATATAGAAATATTAGACCATATAGAGATTAGATTATATAGAAATTAATTAGATTATATTACATAATATTTATTATATTACAGTTATAAATTTATTAGATTATATTGAAATTAATAGATATTATATAAGAAACGAAGTTCAACCGGAAATGACTTAAGAAGCGTTCGGTTTAACAACTAATCAGAAAGCATGATATTCGCAATCGTCTTTCTTCGGTGGACAGGGAAATTATGCGTGAGTGTGAGACATCATAGCCGAATTGTGTAAGCTGCATCATTCCAATCTTTTAAACTGCCCTGCTACATCAGAGCAAATATTTGATGATTTAAATTCTGATTTCTCAACAACTTTTACATAATGCTCAAACATTGTTCTGTAGAAATCTAAAAATGCATGAAATTCATTCATGCACTAACAAAGATCATGATCACTAACGAAAGTATGGACATTTCACGCCCATGCAAACAAAATCAAAAACACCACTAGATACAGCAACCTCAATGTATAGCAATCTCAAAAATGCACAAAATTCGTTAAAGCTGCTGCCACTAATACTTAAATAAACACGTCTCGCACATAAAAACTAAAAATAAATCACTTGATACAGCAACCTCGTTCTGTAGCAATATCAAAAATGTATGAAATTCGTTAAAGCAACGGTCAATCCTAGATCCTATACCTACATCTTTTATAATAATTTCTAATAGTACATATCAGTAATAGTATATTTAATGAAAATACAAGTTATTTATTAAAATAAGCTATTTATTTAATGAAAAATTTTAATCTAAATTACTATTTTTTTAATAGTAGTTAAAGAGACTTAATTTTATATTTTAAAATCATTTAAGCACCCTGCACACATTCATCAGTTCTTATTCAATCACAAAATCTGTGTAATTAAAAAAAATTAATATTTATCTTCATAAACAATTCCTGCATCAAAGACCTTAATGATTTAGTACTTGTGAGTGCTCTGAAGAGGGCATTATACCACTTTAAAAAATTTTCATCTGTAGCACAAATTACTGAGCTAAGAATTCACCAATCAAAACATTGTCATCTTGATTTGTTTTCACTGAATTTTAACTGAAAAGTTCTCTGGTTACATTGCGAATGGTGTGTGGATTTTTAAAAGTTGACCGTAAATCTGAAAAGTGGTGATAAAATTAAATTTGGGTGAAATATGTAGAGAACAATTATTTTGGTGCTTATTGTTTTAGATGTAGGCTTAATTGGGGGTCACCTATGAAATTAGCACTTGAGATAACCTAATAATATCATGAAAGTGTCTGCTAAAATATTGTGAAATTCGCAGATTGGTTGCGGGAAAATATTGCGAAATTTGCCAATCATTCGGAGAAAATATCACAAAATTCTGCTGATAAAAGGGGATTCTAAACAAACCAGTTCAAAACATGTTTTTTGATCAGGACACAAGAGTGTCCTTTTTTAATTAAATTTCCGCCTGGCAGCACTTTTGTTCCACAGTCAACACTCTAAAACACTGGGGGAATTCTGACACACATTAGGAAAGAGTGGGGAATTTTCATAAAATCTTACCAGTCAGCAAGATGCAATATGTATAGTCAAAATTAGTTATGTCGAAATTTACGTGACTGCAAAAATAATTCATTACTACAATGTAGAGGTGTACCAAGTAGTACTTTGGCCGAGTACTGAGTAATTGCGTATAAGAAAGAACAAGTGATGCGGGTAGCTTAAGGGTAACAAGTATATATAAACATGCATCTCTAGAACATATAATCATATTTTTTAAACATTCATCATTCATATTATTTAAAACATATTTTGTAATTTTTGAGAAATTAAATATAAAAGTTTTCTAATTTATAATCCTAATCATTTATTTTTAACGCCTTAATTAAATTTCTAAAACCATAAATATTTATCTTAATCTTTTCTAAAAAATTAGTTTAGTAATTTAAAAAAAAAAAAAAATCACGTTAATAGAAACTGGTTTAATTGAAAGTGTTAATTAAAAATTGAGTTGTTTTTTGTTGTGATTTTTTTAAACTTATTTTTAAAATCTTTTTAATTAACTGATTAAATTCAAATTTTAATTGTGCACCTTTTAAAGACAATTTTTGAAAATTCAAAAATTTTGAAACAGTAGCATTATTTTAAATATTCGGTAAGAGTACTAAGGTAGTAAGATAGTACTCAGTATTGGCCGAGTACTTATCTCCTAAAAATGTAGAACAATCGAATATGTCTTTGCACCATAATTTGTGATATAACAAATCTAATTATTAAAATATTTTTTTATTTCATTTATTGTATTTCCTATTTCTACAAACTGTTTCTTTATCCAAAATCATAGTATTTTCTTAGTTTAAAAAACGACCTAACTTTATTTGCATAAATGTAAAATTTTGATCTGTATTATTTTTACATTTTTTTCCTTTAACTTTCCTATATTTTAAAGACATTTTTATATACCAAGTAAATAGTTTTTACGAATATTTGCATATATTATGCATTTATATTCGAATAACTTTTTACAGATCAGTTATAAATTCCTTTGTCTTTAATAATGCTTAAAAAATGAAATTCTTACAACTACTCGCTATCGGCCGAGTACTCGGCAAATTGGTGGAGTACTGAGTGGTATAGTACTAGGGTGGGGCGAAAAAAAACTTTTCTCGATTTTCGATCATGGTTAGTGCGGAAAAGGTGCCACTGGTGGCACCAAAATCACACAAAAAATTTGAGATTTTTAGGACAATTCTTTGATTTGCCGCAAACGTCTTAAATTTTTGCAAAAATGCTGATTTTTGAACTTTTTTAGCAAAATTTTAAAGAATGTTAAATTAAATTTATTTTTGTTGTACTTACTTGAAAAGTCATGTTTAGTGTGCCAAATGTTTAAAAGAGCTCTGATTATGCATTATTTAATTGCTATGCGTATTTTAAATTAGCTGATTTTTATAACTTTTTCGTGTATAAGTGGTCAAAAGTTGCAAGTATTGTTTGAATCGTTTGCCGGTTTGAGTCTTTTGTCTTTTTCATGTTCCTTGCTCCTCCTTCTTTTTTTCGATGCGTTGGCGACCATATATTTGGGTGACGGACAGCAGCATGCCTCAACTGCAAATCTGGAAGGGGAGGAGTGGATGGAGCGGGAACCAATGCGATCAAAGAACTGTTCGAAAAATTGTTTATCGGAAATATTGGTTTAAAAACTAGCAAAACCCGTGCAAAGACAATATCTTTGAAAATGAAAGGGGTGCAATTTCAACGAGAGATAGTGGTTCTGCGCCGGGGCCCTCGACGAGTGGAGATCATTACAGATCTATGATAGATATTGTCATAAAATTCAAGTAGTGGGAGCTTTGAAACAGGCATTTCTTTGAATCAGAATTTGAACCAGAGCTTTCAAAAGCAGACACTTCCCAAATGCGTATCCCTTTCTCACACAGCGTCTGTCGCATTTATAACTGGAGTATCAGGTAGGAATGTTGCGTAAATAGCTCCATCCAAACTTCAAGTTACAGAAACTGTCACAGCGACAGCAGAGGATAAGGATCTCTTCATCGATAAATATAAGGTCAGGTGATAGAAAAAGAAACTTGGAAAGAAGATACAGGATGAGGAAGATCTTGAAGGAAGAAAAATTAAAAGTATGTTCTTTCATGGTAAAAAAGTGTAACAATGGGCTTCAAAATACAGCAGTATTTCACCGAAAAAACATTCCGTCCTTCTGAAGATAGAAGATATTCGCAGCTGTGGGGGTGAGTCATTCCAGAGCAATGACCGAAGTCACATCCGCCCCCACCACAGTGGAATGTGAAAAGGAGGAAAATATGAGAATCTGTTTTGGATGCAGCGAGGGGCTGTTGTCTTGTAATCAGCTCCGGATTTTGAGAGATATAGTTGTTTTAGCGAGTTCCCGTGGCGGAACAAAGGATGCTAATTGAAAGGTAGAAGTTGTTCTGCTGTGATTATGAGAATCACAAATAAAGTCTGTAATCAACAAAACATCGTACATAATGTATTTTATTAAATTAAAATTCAATTTGTTTTAATTGAATCCTGGGGACTTTTAAGTTAATGAATTTTAAATCAAATTGCGATGTGACAGCTATTAATTGGTGGCAGTGCTTGTTGAGATGTAGGAACTAGATGAATTAGTTCCGCGAATCCTCAGCCACATTCTACAAAAAAGGAAAAATATAATTGTGAAAGCCGTGCAATTAACGAATTTATAAGCACGCGTTTCGTTGGAGAACTTTGTCGACTATCTCCATGAGTTTCGGAACTGTCAAGTATCCGGACTAGTATTTTCTGAAATTTGGAGTCTCTGTAAAGAAGAATCGGTGTTATTGAGGGTAGCCGTTGTCCGGAAAGTCAAGGATTTTATTCTTGTGACGTGGATCGAGTGGATACTATCAAGAAATATCCGGTGTGGTGCTCCGTTTCTGCGGTACGTGTTTATCTGCCGATCTTGGAATGTTAAGAGGAATAAAGATACCCCCAGCGTAAACATCAAATATTGAACGGTAAGTCCCTATATTTCTCTTGCATGCTAAATTTTGGGAGGTCCCATATAAATTTAGTATAAATATTGTTGGGCTAGAAAATTTTGTAGTAGGTTTTTTTATTATTATTACTTCAAGGTTCATGCGTACGGGTTACCTCTTTGTAATTTATTTTATATTCTCTAGAAATTGTATTTATGTTCTCAAGTAAATATTTATTGTAGAAGTGGCGGATTATGATTTTATGTATGGTTTTTTTGGGGGGGGGATATGTATAAAGATTAAATAAATTTTTATGCACATGTAGGGCAGTAATGCAATTCAACAATATATGTTAGAGTGTAACAGCATTTGTTTAGTGGTAGAAAAATTTATTAAATTAGAAAATTGAATTTATGAAAATTATCTCTTTGAAATCAATTTTAAATTTAATTGATATTTCTAGTAGAAAGGAATTTTGGTAGCGTATTAAAGCAAAGTTGCTTAGTAAAGTAAATTAATGTTCTGGGTCTTTTCTTTACTGTGTATTATTTTTATAAGTACTTTTTGAGTTTACCTTTTATTATTTATAGTGTTTTATTTAGGGAGTTACTCAGTTTTGCTAAAAAAAAGTATATACTTTATTTTCTTTAGTATTTTATTGCTAATTGTATTCGGAAAATTATTGTGATTTTTTGTAACTGTATTTTGTGTATTGAGATATTATCTAGATTTAATTATGGCCAGTTTCTTGAATAAGCAAAATAAAAATGTTCTGCTTTTGCTCGCAGCCGATTTTGATACGGCTGCGTATAGATCTGCTGATAGTAAAAAAGTGGCAATAATTCAAGCAATTTTGAATGCGTCGGATTATGATGAGCAAACGGTAAAAGATATGCTAGAAGGAATATTATCAGAGAGGAAAAAATTAGAAGAGCAAGAAAGATCAGATAAATTAGCAGAGCAAGAAAGGTTAGATAAATTGGCAGAGAGAGAGAAAGATAGACAATTAGAGTTAGAGAAGACTTAAGTTACAATACAATGTAGATACTAGTTCTGTAGCTTCCACTGTTTCTGTAATGGCATAAAGTAAAGATAAAAAAGTAAGTTTAAAAGATTTAGTCCTAAAATTAGACCCTAAATCTATTGACATTGCTTTATTTTTTATGATTTTTGAGAGTCAGGCGTTAAAAAAGAATTTAGAGAAATCTAAATATGTATCCCAGCTTATAACCCTTGTTATCTGTAGATGTTGCGGAAATTTATTGTAAAGGAACCGCTAGAAAAAAGAGATGACTATTAGCACATCAAAAGTGTTTTGTTAAAAAGGTTTAGATTAGGAGCGGGGGCCTTAAAACTAAATTTGAAAACCATCAAAGAAAGTCAGGTGCACTTTGGTCTGAACTTGTGTATGAGCTGAGCGGGTATTTGGATAACTGGTTGGAAACGGTTGAAGTAAATGATTTCGAATCCCTCAAAGAACTTATGCTCAAAGAAACGTAGAGACCCTTTTGAAATTAAGGAGAAATTCTTATACGAATAGGATGAAATGAAGACAGCGACCTATTTAGCAGAAAAATGCAATAAATATATAAATAATAAGTGTGAAAGGGAATTTTAAGAAAATGAAAAATAAATTCTAGAATAATAAGTCATTTGCTAGGGACAAGAACGGACAGGATAACGTTAAATGTAAATGGGAACAGGCAGTAAAGTTAGGAGGGGCTGATAAAAGAGATCACGCGAGTAGAAATTCTTGGAATAAAGATAAGTTTGATAGAAAGAAACCTATTGTCTGTTTCCAGTGTAACTGTACAGGACACATCAGACCGGATTGCCATATTTAAAACGTAAAGGCTCTGGAGATGCAGTTAGTCACCTGGGTGTAGATGTGACATTAGGAGAGTGTTTTGCACCGTACTTCAAGAAGGCAGAAATTAATGGGATAAAGGGGGATTACTTACGGGATACTGGGGCTGGCATTGATCTTTGTGATCGTAGTTGGATTGATAATGAGGATTTAATTGGTGAAATTTAAATTCATAAAGTACTACGCATTTAAACACTCATTTTACCATGAATTTTCAAATACATTAAAATCGCTTGCATTTGGCAAGGAAAAAATTTTGCACGCCAAATCGCGTCTTTTTGCGGGAAAAACTCGATAGTATTTTATTTTTTTATAGATTTTTTACTGGGATTCCGCAGCTAAATTTGACTGATCCTTTATTACGTACATAAATAGTTCCATTAGCATTTTTTTCAAAATATTCTGAGTATGCGCTGTAAGGAGACCTTCCTTGTAAGAACACTAACGCATGAAAGTACTGGGTTTAGTCCGGCTGAGGTGGTTCATGTTAAGAATTTACGCATGTCGATGCCGCACACCTTAGTTTATGAGAATTAGATGGGTCAAGATAACACGGATCAAAATATGGTAGATTACATTTTGAATTTGACGAATAGGTTGAAAAGGTGTCAGGATTTGGCAACTAGGCGTATGGAGGAATGTCAGGATAGAAGGAAGACATGGTACGATCGGAACGCGGTAACTAGAAAATTCAAAGTCGAAGACCATGTGCTGGTCCTGGCAACATCAAAGCCTCATAATGGGCGTAAATTGGGTCGGGCCGGGAACTGTCACTGGAGTGATTTATAAAACAAATTACACTGTTGACTTGCCAGAGGTGCAATAAATAGACTATCTACCATGTGAATCATCTTTTGAAACCTTATTACAAGTGGCCTGAATTTGTTAATCTGCTGATTGACATAAATGCGAAAGAGGTGGATATCCCTTATCCCCTGCCAAACCCCGCCCAAATTGACTTCTGTGAAGTTCTGTATAACAGCGAACTAGAGAAAAAAGTGACAGATAGCCAAATAAGTACATTTAAGGAGGTTATAGAGAGGAATAGGAAAGTTTTTTCTTCAGACCCTGGACGTACCCATCTGCTACAGATGGATATCGAGTTGATAAACCTTATAGAATGTCACCAGGGCAGACAGAAATTTTAAGGGAGGAAATTAGGAGACTATTGGAACTAGGAGTGATAGAGGTAGGGCAATCTGATTTTACGTCCCCCATGATTTTGGTAGAGGTTCCTGGAAAGGATCCTCGCCCCTGTGTGGACTATTGGAGATTAAATGCGAAGACCCCGAACAGAATTTTTCCCACTCCCCAATATAGAGGAGGTCGTAGAAAATTTGAGTTCGGCGACTTTCATCACGGCAATGGATTTAACCAAAGGTTATTTCAGATACCACTGACCAAAAGGGCCCAAAGGTACGCTGCGTTTGTGACACCTTTCGGAGTATTTATACCTAAGGTCATGATGTTCGATCTCCTGAACGCACCTTTATATTTCTGTAAATTGATCGCTAGAGTTCTGGTTGGGGTTGAATTGTTTGCCTTGCCATATATCGATGACATTGCGGTATTCTTTCTTACATGGGAGAGTCACATGAAGGACATCGCTGAGATTCTGAAGCCGTTGTTAGAGACCGGCTTAACAGTGAAACCCACAAAGTGTAAGTTTGCGCAAGATAGTGTGATTTTTTTTGGGTCACGAGGTAGATTCGAGGAAGTGGTCTGCCAGTGACGTAAAAGTGAAAGCCATCCAGAAATTTCCAACGCCTTCCACTAAGACTCAAGTGAGGTCATTTCTGGGAATGACAGGGTATTATTCGCGGTATATTAAGGATTATGCAGTAATTGCAGTCCCCTTAACTAATCTTTTGAAAGGGAAGGTCAAGAAAGAAAAGATAGAGTGGAGTGAGGAGTGCGAAAAGTATTTCCAGGAATTAAAAGGGAAGTTAACCCAGAGTCCCGTTTTGTACGCCCCAGATTATAGTCAAACGCTTATTGTACAGACCGACGCAAATTTATATGGTGCTGGCATAGTCCTGTCACAGGTACGAGATGGGGAAGAACATTCCATTCTCTACTTGAGTAAAAAATTTTCCAGGGCAGAGCAGAACTACAGCACTGTTGAACGGGGATTAGCGGCAATCGTGTACGGTCTTAAAAAACTGAATCACTATCTGGACGGGCAGCGGTTTGTGGTCCAAACAGATCACACCCTCTGACGTATTTAAAAACAATGATTAGGAACATTGCTAGATTGACTAGTTGGGCATTGTATTTGCAGTTATTCAACTTGGAACACAAACCTGGGAACTTCACGGGAATGCAGACAGGTTAAGTAGAACTGAATAGTATAACTTCTTTAGTATTTAGTTAGTGTAATTTCTTTACTTGATTAATAAATTGGTATTTGTTTATATTTTTTACTAGTATTGTTTTTTTGTTTATTAATTGTATATATTTTGTGTGATATTCAGTACTTTTTAGAATTTACTTTAATTTCAAGGATCACACTATGTCAGTTGTGCTAACTCAGTGCACTAACTCAGTTAAATATCTCATCTGTTATATTAAATTTAATTATGAAAATGTTTTTACTATTTGAATTGTTATGGGAATTTATAAGTGAAATCTAGGATGATAATGAGTATTTCAAAACTGAGTATGCGTCTGTATGAACTTTGTATAGAAAAATTAAAGTGTATAAAGTCATTAAGGTATTAGATTTCCTTAGCACTTCCAAGTGGATTTTAGGTGTTGGGACGTCTAAGATTTAGTGCGTTAAGAGAGAAGGGCTCAGTACCTGGTTCAAATCTACATTTTCATAGGTGTATGCACCGTATGAAAATTCTTTAGGGGGAAGGAGCTGTAACAACGGACTTCAAAATACAGCAGTATTTCGCCGAAAAAAACATTCCGTCCTTCTGAAGATAGAAGATATTCGCAACTGTGGGGGTTGAGTCATTCCAGAGCAATGACCAAAGTCACGTCTGCCCCCACCACAGTGGAATGTGAAAAGGAGAAAAAGATGAGAATCGGTTTTGGATACAGCGAGGAGCTGTTGTCTTGTAATCCTTCAAACTGCTCTAAACTTATCTAACATATCAACAACCTACTGGAACGATCCTATGGTGGAACTATGGTGTATAAGACAATGTGCAAATTGGACAAGTTTTGTGGCAAACAGAGTGACAGAAATAAATCAGTGAGTTCCCTCCTCATACTGGAGACGCATACCTGGAAACGTAAACTCCTGTGATCTTCTCTGCCGTGGCTGCACTCCTCGGCAATCATACAAGTCACAATGATGAGAAGGACCACCCTGGCTGAAAGAAACCCGTGAATATTGCCCTGTTAATGAGCTGTAGTGTCCGTCAGACGTAGAAATAGAAAGAAGTAAGATTCGACTATGTAATATCGACGTACAAGAAGATGTACCTTGGTATTATGAAAAGTTTTCCAATTTTCAGTCTATAATTCAACTCGTGGCATGGATCCTTCGTTTTATCAACAATGCACGAAAACAACGCCTGTGCCGAAGAAGTGGAGAGCGTTTTTTGGAAGAAATTGAATTTGATGAAAATGCTTTTATCCGGCACGAACAATTTCTATTCTTTCCGGAACACAGTCGTATACCAATTCTGATCAGCGGTCGCTCCTCCGGGTGGTCCTGACTAGGCCCTTAAGTGGGGAATATGACCAGTAGGGCTGGGCGATGTATCAATACATCAACAAATATCGATTTTTATAACATATCGTCACAATCGATTTCAATCTTCCTTAAATATCGATATATCGGCTCTTGTTATATTCATTCATTAGTCAACACAATTTCTTATTCTCCAATTAATCCTAGAGTGTGAAAAACGAAATTACCAAAAAAGGGGTAATTTTTCCCTTTTGTCTCCCCTTCTCCCATATCTCCATTTGCTGGTGTACTATTGAAATGATGTAGCATTTTTCATTTTTCGATAAATGTATTGCATCTTTTAAGTTATAAGCGAGTCTTATAATGACCATTTTCGGGCTGTCGCGTTACAAAAATCAGTTCAAAACGTTTACTATGACAGTCTTTTCTGACAGATCCTTTACTTTATTGAAAAATGGAAAACGCTATTCGATTTCACCGTTTTTAATAAAGTTCACCTTCCAATTTCGTACGTCTAAGCTTAAGATTGACTTCACGAATGTGTCAGAAAGTTGAGAGACTAGATTTGAGAACTGCCTTAACAATATATTATATATATTTGCCTGAACAATATATTATATACTATATTTATTTCCTGAATTTATAAAATATGATATATTTGTAAATCTTGTGCATCCCCCCCCCCAAAAAAAAAAAACTTAGAACCGCGGTTATTATTATTAATAACCGGCCATTATGTCTGGTCATTATTAACCGGTTATTATTAATAATGACCGGATTAATCATATTGACCGTAACATGTATATATATACCATATATACTTCCTAAATTTCTAAAATATATTTATTTCCAATTTTTCTGCCCCCCCCCCCCCCTTTCCAAATAAAAAGATATGGAATTTCTAAAAATATAGTATATTTCTATATTTTCTGAGGAGGGGGGGGGGATTTACCTTACCTTGAATAGCTTAAGATTTCTAGCATTTTTAAAATTCCATAAATAAATAACATCGCATTCCTGGTCAGTTGGTTTTATAATCTTACATAATCAGGTACGCGCACTGAAAGGCAAATATTCATATCGCGATCGTAAATACAATCACAATAGCATCAAGAAGCTTAGAAATCGATAAACCGTTACGGCCACTCGCTAGGTCTCACTCACTGCACTCGCCAATACCATGATTGTACTCGCGAGTATATTCAAACATTCATGGATATCACGCCGCACCTGCCGGTCGCTTCGGAGAAAGCATGATATCTATGAATATTTTGAATATACTCGCGAGTATAATCGAACATTCTTGAGTGGAAAAAATATATTCTTGACATCATCTATATTCATTGAACTCGCCCATTCACAAATCCATTCACCATTTCGATGTATTAAGTGAAACTCGCTCATGTGCTGAGTGAAATTCAATGAATCGATAATTAAATTAGAGGTCTGCACGGGCGCCCGGGTCTAACATTTTCACACAGGCTCGGACCGGGCCGGACCGGGTCTAGTCATCACTTTTTCTGGACCAGGCTGGGCCAAACTCCTTTTTTCTGGGGCAAGCTGGGCCTGGACTTCATTCTTCCTAGAGGTTTGTACAGGCCGAAAATTTGAGGCCATACAAAAATCAGTAAAATAAGGCCAGACACAATTTTTCCAAAAAATGCATAGATTTTTAAATGGCCATTATTCTATATTTAATTTTTTTTAAAGAATAGTACATACATTTCTAGGCAAAAAAAAAGAAAAGAAAGTATAGTAACTGTCTATGACGGAAACTTGCTTTAAACAAAAAAAAAGTCTTGATCCATGCAAAAAAGTATAATACAACAGATTATTATTATTATTAAAAATTGTTATTATTATCATTGTTTTGTTTTATTATTATTAATTTGTTTTATTATTATTATTATTAATTTGTTCTATTATTATTATTCCATAAATTGTTAATAACATGCACTTTTTTCATCTTCGTTTTTAGAGGCTTTTCTCTATCTAGTTATTCCGTCATTTCTACGCTCCTGTTAGGACCCTACACTCTGTACCGCTGTCCAAGGCCCCTTGAACTTTTTGTGCACCATGTTTTTCACCCCCCACCCCTCTAATTGTGTCATTATCTCAGTGCATGGCTTTAAAGTTGAGTGTTGGACTCCTCTTCCTGGGCCACCACCCTCATATTTTTATTGGGGCTCTAGGGTCCTTTTTAAGCATTCCTTTAAAAAATTACTCTAATGATTAATTTATATTCTATGCTTAATTTCGACTAATTGAAGATCTAAAATGCTAAGTACTAGAACCTTTTAAGATGTTTTCCTCTTAGGGCCCTGCTCAAAACTATCAGTTGGCCCCTTTTGGCCCCCCTACTATAGATCTTTTAAAAATCGTCCGATTCACTAGCTTTTTTTTTTCGACCAACTTCTTAGGACTTCCAGCTACTACATGATTTTTTTTTTCTCAGACAAGACCCAGGCCCCCTTTAAGTTTTTGTGCACTAAATTGTTTATAATTTGTCCCCTTTTTATCCGATCTTCTTTGTTTTTAGGGCCCCTTTCTTTATTTAGTTATTCCCCCATGTCTATAATCCATTTAAGACCTTGGCCCCCTGGGGCCCGGTACAGGGTCCCTTGAAGTTTTTGTTCCCTATATTGTTAATAACTTGCCTCTTTTAATCCGATCTTCTTCGTTTTTGGGGCCTTTTTTCCATTTAGTTGTTTCCCCATTTCTACATTCCAGTTAGGGCCCTGAACCCCTGGGGCCCAGGCCGGGTCCCTTGAACTTTTTGCATTTTTCATCCCCCTAATTGTGCCACCCTCTCAATGCATAACTATAAAGTTGAGTCTTGTACTCCTCTCGCCGGGCCACCACCCTCATATTTTTATTGGGGCCCTATGCCCTTTTTAAGCATTTCTTTAAATTTTTATTCTAATGATTAATTTATGCCCTATGCTTAATTTCGACTAATTGAAGAAGTGCTAAGTACTAGGACCTTTTAAGATGTCTTCCTTTAAAGCGGCCCTGCTCAAAACTATTAGTAGGCCCCTTTTGAGCGCCCTACTATAGCTCCCTTAAAAATCGTCCAATTATCTAGCGTTTTTTTCCCCCTAACAACTTAGGACTTCCAGCAACTACTTAAAAGACAAAAAGAAAAAGAAAAAAAAATCTGCGACCTAAGCTACCACTATTTTTGAATATTAATTTCCTTTTTGGGCCCCTTGGTGAAGTTTCCAAAAAAAAACATCATTCAAACTTGAGTTCTGTTTAAAGTTATTATCATGGGCCTGGGCAACACCAGGCAGATCAACTAGTAAACAATAAAATAAAAAGAGTATTAGTCTAAGAGCTAGCAACGTTTTCGTCACATGATTTTAGCATGGCTCATTTTTCTATATATTCTCCGTCTTTATTGTGTAGTACGAATGCGGCCGGTCTGGCTGGTGAAAGTGGTTGCGTTTACCTGTGGGGGGAGGGGCAATGCAGGTAAAAAAGTGACAAAATTACGTCATTTTAGCATGGATTTTGTTTATAAAACTTGAATCTGCTAACTATTTGTGATATTAAGTTATTAGTCTGGCATCGTTTTAACGTTGCCAACACCGTGCCAGACCCTCATTTATAGGCAAAATGAGGTGTCAAATTCACGTCATTTTAGCATAGCTGAAATTTTAGTATGTTATACTTTGGCTATCAGATAAGCCATAATTAATTTGCCAGACCGAAATTCGGTTGCTAAATTACTGCCAGACGCCGATTTAAATCTGGCAGAGAAAGCACCTATTATGAGAGTTTGCAGCTTTTGTAGTGCTTTGGCTACTTTCAATACACAATAAAGCCGTAATTGTTGCCAAAACAACGATCTTTGATTTAGATAAAAGTATCTCTCTCTCTCTCTATATATATATATATATATATATGAATAGCCGCCCGTCCCGACTTCGCGTGGGTGCACAATGTGTCGACTTAAATGCAGGGTAGGTGGTAGGTAATTAAACATTATTCTAAATAATATTCTAAAATAATTCTAAATAGGATAGAAGTGGAGGTGAGAAAAAACTGCAGTACTTACAAATTTTAAACTTTAAATAAAAGCTTGTAAAAATGTGATAAGTAATGTTTTTCTATTTATGTACATAATGACAATAATAAATTAATTTTAATATAGCAGAACCACCAGGCTTCACCCGAGTTAACCTTGGCCTACCAGGTAACATAAGTAAAAATTCAATATTCTAAAAATACGCCGATCACAATAACGCATCCGCGTCCATAAACCGTCAAAATGACATTCAGAAAAAAACATATGTTATTTTGACGCAATCATGCTAAATCCCTCAGCTTTATAATTGATTAAATGAATTTCTTTTTAAAAATGTCTTACGCAAAATATCTAATAAAAAATCAGCAGTAGTTGTCTTATTCGTCTAATCTTCCATAATCGAGTTCATATCCTTTGTTTAACCCCCTTAGTGGGTGAGTTTCTAAAATTGCTTTAAACACGTGTTTAACTATTATTCTTTAGTAGAATTATTATCCTAAATTTCATGCTCCTACCTGAAACTGCTGCTGAGATACGGTGAAATAACCTAAAACGTTTGACAATCCATTTAACCCCCTTAGTAGTTGAATTTCTAAAATCGCTGAAATACGTGTTTAACTATTTTTTTTTAGTAGATTTGTTATCCTGAATTTTGTGCTCCTATCTAAAACTGCTGCTGAGATATGGTGAAATGACCTAAAACGTTCGAACCTGCATTTAACCCCCTTAGTGAATTAACTTTTAATATTCTCTCTTAACTTTTAAATAATTTAGTAAATATTTTCTCTTAATTATCTGAATAAACTTATATAACCTTATTTGACGGTCTGGCTGGCAGAAGATGTTGTGTTTACTTGTGAGAGTAAGGGCAATGCAGGTGAAAAAATTACAACATTAAATTTTGATAACATGAGTTTTGTTTATAACGCATTTGTTTCTGCAAACTATTTGTGATATTAAGCCATTAATGCCAGACGGTTTTAACGTTTTTAAGACCGTGCCAGACTCTGATTTATAGGTAAAAAATAAATCATCTACACGCAGTTCAAATTTAAATATGTTATTCTTTGGGTATCAGACAAACCATAATTAATTAGCCAGACACCAATTCCGTTGCTAAATTAATGCTAACATCTAGAAAGAAGTAAGCAAGCAATAAAATTAAGTATGAAAATACGTCGTAGTTGATAATAATAAATAATTAAAAATAATATAATAATAGGCATAAATTAGCAATAACAGGTCAGCGAACTGTAGCGAACAGGTAAACGAAAGAAAAAGTGAATACATTCCATTTTGAGTTTTCAAAAAATATATTATAATGAAAAGTAAGTGCTATACATAAGTGCTATATATAATAATGAAAAATAAGTGCTATATATAATAATGAAAAATAAGTGCTATATATAATAATAAAAATAAGTGCTGAATATAATGAAAAATAAGTGCTAAAAAGTACATTAACTTAAACTATTATTTCAAAATTATTTCGCCTTGTGCATTTTCAAGGTCTTCATCTTCGTCACTGCTGTCATCATTATAAGAATTATTATCATCTTTATCATCATTAACATTGCCTATTTCTTTCTAAACACTATAAGTTTATTTAGAAAATTAAGAGAAAAAAATATATGTTGTATAGTTTAAAATTAACAGCGAATATTAATAAAGATTAATTATATTATTACTTAAAAATTAAGACAGAATTTAAATAAATGGTTGACAATTTACGGTGGAGTTACAGTTTTGCTCTTTTTTCGCTCCTTTGGCGATTTTATACATCTCTATACTTATAAAAGTGCATGTCCTCATGACTCAGAATCAACGCCGAGTCTCAACCGCTGCTCCTAGGACTACAAAATTTGGAAGAAATGTACCCACTAAGAGAGTATTTTTGAAAATTCAGCCCTACGGGGGTTAAATGGAAGGTTCGAAAGATTTAGGTCATTTCTCCATATCTCTGCAGCAGTTTTACGTAGGAGTATGACATTCAGGATAACAAATCTACTAAAAAAACAAACATTTATTTCATGGATTTTAGAAATTCAATCACTAAGGGAGTTAAATGGGGATGGTTGAGAGTTTAGGTCATTTCCCCGCCATATCTGAAAAGCAGTTTTAGATAGGAGTGTGAAATTCAGCATACCAATTCTACTAAAAAAGGAGTTAAACGCATATATTTCAGCGATTTTGGAACAAGCGATTTTAGAACAAGCGATTTTAGAGCCAGCGATTTTAGAGCCAACATCGACTATGAACTCGGTTATGAAAGACTAAACGAATAAGACATCTATTGCTAATTTTTTATTAGATATTTTGCGTAGCATTTTTCAAATCATAAATATATGTACTTTTATAGAAAGCAACAATCGTTGCTTTGGCGACAATCACGGCTTGGCTGTGTATTGATAGTAACCCACACGAAGTCGGGACGGGCGGCTATTCATATATATATATATATATATATATATATATATATAATGCGAAAACCACATACCATACTTTCAATCCCAAATCTACTGAAACGGCAGAGAAAACAATATATATATATATATATATATATATATATATAGAGAGAGAGAGAGAGAGAGAGAGAGAGAGAGAGAGAGAGAGAGAGAGAGAGAGAGAGAGAGATACTTTTATCTAAAGCAAGGATCGTTGCTTTGGCAATAATTACGGCTTTATTGTGTATTGAAAGTAGACAAAGCACTACAACAGCTGCAAACTCTCATAATAGGCGCTTTCTCTACCAGTTTTAAATCGGCGTCTGGCAGTAATTTAGCAACCGAATTTCGGTCTGGCAAATTAATTATGGCTTATCTGATAGCCAAAGTATAACATACTAAAATTTCAGCTATGCTAAAATGACGTGAATTTGACACCTCATTTTGCGTATAAATGAGGGTCTGGCACGGTGTTGGCAACGTTAAAACGGTGCCAGGCTAATAACTTAATATCACAAATAGTTAGCAGATTCAAGTTTTATAAACAAAATTCATGCTAAAATGACGTAATTTTGTCACTTTTTTACCTGCATTGCCCCTCCCCCCACAGGTAAACGCAACCACTTTCACCAGCCAGACCGGCCGCATTCGTACTACACAATAAAGACGGAGAATATATAGAAAAATGAGCCTTGCTAAAATCACGTGTTTTCTGACGTTGCTAGCTCTTAGACTAATGGAATTCGCATCGTTTCCTTTATTACTAGTACAGGCTGACGGAACGTTGATGCGGCATCTTCGGCTCTTTGCGTTCTTTTCTCTATGAAAACACATCTCATGGTCATCGGATATTCGGATATTTCTTGCAGGTGCTTAGCAGGGGCGAAGGGTTCAGAGAAACAGAAAGGGTTTAGAATTTTTTTTTTAATATACTATAAATTTTTATCAGTAATTTAATTACTTTGGTCAGTTTCATGCATAACTTGATATTTTACTACTTTGTTCCCATGTCTCAATATCGATATATCGGAATATCACGATATAAAGATGCCGATTTATCATGATATTTAATTCCAGACATCGCCCAGCCCTAGTAATCAGCTCGGGATTTTGAAAAGATATACTTTTTTGCCGAGTTCCCGTGGCAGAACAAAGGATGCTAATTGAAAGGCAGAAGTTGTTCTGCTCTGATTATGAGAATCACAGATAAAGTCTGCAATCAACAAATCATTGTACATAATATATTTTATTAAATTAAAATTCAATTTGTTTTAATTGAATCCTGTGGACTTTTATTTCGTAAGTTGTGCAAAGTTAATAAATTTTAAATAAAATTGCGATGTGACAAAAGATAAAATGATCTTCATAGAAAACAGGGGACAAGCGGCACCGTCGAGAGAAAGACGAAGAACATATCACCATGTTGTCTGAACTTCGTTCCAGTCATGGCAAAGAATTAGCAAAATCATTATATCATTTTCTATGCCAGACTAAAGCGGATTTTTCGGAACTGATAGCATAGGGTTCCTACACAATTCTGGTACTGACTTTTCCAGGTTTTCCCTGAACTTTTAAAAAAAATTTCCCCGACCTTCCTCGATAAAAATTTGGCTTATATATTGTTGTAAAAAGACACCTTCTACTAACAAACAGTTGCCAATTTCCATAAAAATGCATTATTTTAATTGGCATATCCCTTTTCTTTCATCTATCTAAATTATATTTTATTTATTTAGTTAAAAAGCTACTGCAAATGTCTCGCTGTTATTACTTTAATAAAGTAACCGTGGTGCAGCGCCGTGCGATTTTTTAAGTCCGTCGTGCTATTTTTTTTAATACATCGACGATTTTCTAAGAACGTCACGCCGATTTCCGAATATTAAAAAAAATATCATTAGTCCAAAAATTCGGACATTTAAAAAAATCTTTTTTTTTTTTTTAATAACCTCTACTTAATGGATATTAAGCATTATTATTATAGTGAATCAAGTTTATGTGAATATTTACATCCCGAATTCCATTCCTCAGAAACAAGGGCGCCATTTCAAGAGTTTCTTGGGTAAAGTTTTCTTTGAGAGGCAGCTTTTGAAATAACGTGCGTGATTGCGCAGATTACTCACCAAATAGGAAAATTTTGCATAATAAAAAATGCTGTATGGTATTTTTCCTATCTTAATTTCTTTCACAGGCATGTGATTCTTCCGTGAATATATTTTTTCAAATTTTTGTGAAAGTCCACAATTTTTTTCTGTTGCGGAATTTCGGAAAATAAATTCATGAGTCTGTTGCGGGAAAATTTGAGAATTTCTTCAAGCGATCGTGGAAAAATATCGTGAGTTTCGTCAAAGATCTCAGAAACAAATAGCGATTTTCTTGAATAGGTCGCTGAAAAAAATCACAAAATTCAACAATTGGTTGCGAAAAAATATTACGAATTTTGTTAAATGGTCCCACAAACAAAATCGTGAATTTTGTCAATCAGTTGCAGAATTTTTTTTTCCAAATTTTGATAAACGATCAAGTCGCGAATTTCGTCAAAAAATCGCTGAAACAAGCACTTGAGAATTAAGTTTAATAATTCCTGAAGATTTGTTCTGAAGTGGAATCAGATCTTCAGTAGTTGGGAAACTCGGCTCGAAAGCAACCATTCAATGTGATTCACCCGCTAACTCACCGTGAACCTCAACTGGCGAGTTAAGCTGTAACTCTCGGTTGATTCTGAAATCCAATTCTCCGCTAACTCAACCTGGAGAAATGTGATCGAAAAACCATAGTTGAGTCGAGTAACTGAACTAAGGTATTGAGCTCACGTTAGTCGTCGCGCGCATGTGCAGTTGAAACAAAGATGGCGGTCGCTTTGAATAGGGGTTTGACGTTTATTTTGTAATCAACGCTATTTGTGATGCAATAAGCAAACGAAATGTTAATTTTAAAAAAAAAATGAAAGTGAAAGAATGTGTTACTTTTAATTCTTAGCCCTTTTAGGATATTTCAACTCTGTGATGTCAAGATTATAGCGATTTTTGACAAAGTTTTCAAGGCCTAAAATAATTACTGTGAATATTTGGTAGCGCCATCTATCGAATTCAAAATCAAATGTTCTTACACCTCAAATATTGTTGTATGATTCAATTTTTTTTTCTTTTGAAAAATAAAGAAAAGCTTGTTTTTTTTTTGATTTACTTCTACACTTTATGTTTGTTTAAAGAATAAAATCATAGAAGACGGAATTTTCTGTTAAAATATCGCGTATGTTTATCCATTTATAGTAGATAAATAATTTGAACTAATATATATACTTGTTAGTTAAAAATAATTATTTTTGTTTGAAAGAATCATTTTTCAGAGGATTTCTTGAAACTTTTCGTACTTTACGAGAATTTTTTCAAACAGCTTCTAAAATTATTATATAGGGCAGTTGCAATTGACGTCATGTTGGAGGTAAACAGTACAAATAGGCAGTTCTGATTGGTGGAATTACCCTTACCTCCAAGTGAATACAATGGTTGATCAGCTGATTGCAACTGCCCTATATGAAATTTAAATATATAGGGCAGTTGCAACTGACGTCACCTTGGAGGTAAACAGTACAAATAGGCAGTTCTGATTGGTGGAATTACCCTTACCTCCAAGTGAATACAATGGTTGATCAGCTGATTGCAACTGCCCTATATATATTAATTCTAATAATTTACACATAAAAAACACTTTTTTGGGTCTCGTATAAGGGATAAATGCTACCAAGCATGCAATTTCATCCAAGATAATTTAATTAAATCTGTAATAAATTATTTTAGTTAAATAAAAAACATACATTAGAAATAAATATATGAAAATATCTTTTTATATAATATTCTTGCAAAATAAATAAATTTAGCTCGCTATTTGCTTTTATTCCACTTATTAGTGTTAGCCTGGTCATAAAATTGTTTATTAAACGTAGATAATATATATATATATATATATATATATATATTTATATTTTTTTTTCCCTTTAATCAAAAAACTTAAAAAAAAATACTATAAAATTTTGTAAAAATGAGCATTTTATGACTGTGATAATATTTCTAAACCACCAAATCAAAATGTTAATTCAAAATTTATTAAGTTATTTATCAAAAAGTAAACACTCCAATTATGCTCTTTCAATGCTCTGTTTTGTTTCGTTATTAAAAACTGATTCAAGGGAGGACAGAACTGATAAAGACTATTGCTACGTCATGTGATCCCTTTGGCCAATGAGATATACACATTTCAACCTGCCGTCGACTAACCCAGAGTCGAATAACCATGCCCCTGAAGTTAACGAAGAATTCGGAAATATCAACCGGCAGTTAGATTCGCGAACCTGGGGTTACTCAACTGAGAGTTGAACGGGAAGTTGAAGGTTGGTGGTGAATTGACCGGTCAGTGGTGAGGCTTCGTGGCAAAGCTTTACCACTAACAAACTCTGATTGGTCGCTCGCGAACCAAGCTTCCCAGCTACTAAGCTCCGTAGCAGAGCAGACATGCGCAGGGCGCTATTCAAACGTGATTTGATTTCTGAGGAAATATAGTAAATGTAATCCGTGAAATGAAAAATTGGAACTTTTTCGCAGACGAACCTCGGAACTCGAGAGAATCTTAAGACATGATAGCGCATTTAAAAAAAAAATCCCTGACTTTTCCAGGTTTTAGAAAAAAATTGTCATTTTCCCTGATTCCAGGTATTCCAGTCGCGTAGGAACCCTGTAGCAGTCGGGTGTGACGGCACCGCTGTTAATACAGGAATACACAATGGTGCCATTGCCTGTCTTAAAAACAAAATAAGAAGAGAACATTTAATATCTATTCTTCAAACGAATGAGCTTCCAATCCGACATCTACTGTCTAAACTAGATGATGAAACCACGGGACCTAAGACCTTTGCGGGCCCAATTCGGAGCTAGACTAATGGGGTGCGAGAATCTACGTGTTGCTTTGTACTATTCCTTGTTTCATTGACATCAGAAATGTAAAAGACATGATTTAAGCCCAAATCAAAAGTATTTATTTGATACTTCTGCAACGGTTTTAACCGGCCAGTGTTCTCGAGGACTTGAAAACGGAAAACCAGGACCAATTGTTCAATCGAGATGGAACACAACTGCCCACAGAATTTTACGCTTATAAGTTAGTAGTTTGAATTCCGATGAAGCTCTGAAATATCTTGTTCAGTACGTGATACGAGTTTATGTGCAAGTGTGGTTTGATGTAAAGAAATGGCTAGGTTGCACAGACGGACCTAGACATCTGTGGAAGATTGTTCAACTCTCAACGTTTCTACCAGATGAGCTAAAGAAGACGGTGCATTCAGTCGTTCAAACCAATGGATACTATGGCCATCCCGAGAATTTACTGGTAGCAATGGAAACTGATGACAACCAAGACATTAGAAGACAAAATAATTAAAAAATGCTTCAATTAAAATAATAAACAAAGTGCGAGATTTTCAGGTTCAAAAGCTGAACTTTAAGACAATGGAGTGCTGTCAAAGCTACACTAGATACCGGGCTTGCTCATTCATTATCATGACGTTACAAAAGGTGGCTGGCCGGGACCAGCGATTGGTGCAAAGCGACGAGCCCGTCGTTTTGTGCCAATCGCTGTATGTCTCATTTTGTCGTTTCGCTTTGTACCAATAGCTGGTAGCGGCCAGCCACCATTTGTGACGTCATGATAATGAATGAGCAAGCCCGGTATCTAGTGTAGCCCTGGTACTGTATCGACTGGGTCTCCACCGAAATCAACAAGCTTCCAATAACCAAAAATCTTTCATCAGGAGAAATTGAAGACAACATAATTTCAGGATCTATGTTAGATGAATCGTTAGTCTGCTTTCCAAGTCCCTATCAGGCTATGGATAGATCAGTTAAAATTATGACAGAAGCTGCATCAAAGATATGTGAGAATGTAGTAAAAGATGCCTTCATCATTGCAAAACTGCAAGCACTAAAAAAGATGCTAAAATTCATTTCAAAGAAGGACTTAGTAGCCTAAAAAGGTATGCATTCGGATGGATTATATTCCATAGATAGGAGGGTGGGTGGTACTCGCCATTCAGCTACCTTCTCGTGATGAGTTCTGGGTTGTTCCCGAATGCAAAACAAGCTAAAAGCTGTACTTTGTAAAGCAGATAGCGCTAACATAATACATAATAAAAGCTTATATAAATATCTGGCACACAAAACATGATTTTTCATGTAAATACAACCAAAATAAATTAAATTTAACATTTTAAATATTTTTGCTAAAAATGTTCGAAAAGCAACATTTTAGCAAAACTTCGGCATTTGCGGCAAATCAAGGAATTGTCCTAAAAATCTAAAATTTTTTGTGTGAACTTGGAGCCACCAGCGCACCTTTTCTGCACTACCCATCATCGAAAATAAGTTTTTTTTCGGTCCACCCTAGTATACACCGAGTACTCAATACGGCTGGCTCTACTACAATGAATTGCCATATTTTAACATTTGTAAGAAAACAGTAGAAGATTGTTATAACGTAAACCTAAAAATATCAGGTTGTGCATTATACATAATATTTGTAAGAAAACAGTAGAAGATTGTTATAACGTAAACCTAAAAATATGAGTTGTGCATTATACAGATCACATTTCAAACATCATGAAACTTACCTTGTAAACATGGTCAAATATGTCTGAAACATATCAAAATACAGTCGAGTACTTTTATATTGCATTCCTTGTTACCAGAAGTTGTGCAGATTATAAATTTTTGCATAATATAGATCATTCCACACATTGTTAAATTTGCTTTATAAACATGGTTTAAAATGCTTTAATTGAGGAGAATAAGGAGAAATGAATTAAGGAGATTAAGTTGAATTAATGTATCAAATTTATTCCTCTAAAAAGTAGCAATTTTTTACAATGTGGGAATGCAGGAGCTTCTTAACTGCAAAACACATTGTTTATGCCTGAGAAGTTGTGTGTTATATAAAGAATTGTGGGCCCTCTGTGGCCGAGTGTTTAAGGCACCACTCTGCTAATCGCTTGAGAGCGTAGGAGTCAGGGCAACAGTTCAACTCCCGTCACCTTCATTGCACACTCATTGTGGAGGTTCGGACAGTAATTCTTTGGTGATGTAATTTCCTTGTGTTTATCCCATCATCAAGAAGATTTATGTAATTGTTGAAGTCATGTATGTGTTTCTGTGAATAAAAATATATGGATCATTCGAGCCAACAGCCTGTGTAGCTATAGGTCTCAAAGCAACACTCCTTCAAATGTTGCTAAAGAATTGTATTATAAAGATCTGCTACTGCATATGCAACCGAGAAAATGTTATTGTTGGTTAGAACCAATGTTCGAAATTAGCAGTTGTTAGTCATCAAATGCAATTACATTATTGCATTTGACGACTACAAAATTATTTCCAGTTGTCAAATTTGACACCAAGCTTTTTTTAAACATTTATATTTGTTTAACTTTAAAAGCAACGTTCATAGTTTAATGTTTGTTTTTCCTGTCGCACGCGGTACTTCCAAAGCTGAACACCCGCTTTTGAAAAGATAGCGGAGGAGATAGAGGTAAGTGTCGTTGAGTTTGATTCAGTCAGTTGAATTTAATAAAAAATGATATACATAATCGTTTATCCCCTTGATAATGTTAATGATTTCTTAATGTTAAAAGTGTATGGACCCAAATTAGCAGACTTTTGTCCCCATAAAGCTGTACATCTCAAGTGGAATGATGAAGCTGGAAGATTTATTAAACATTCCGATTTTAAAAAAATAATAACAATAATAATTCTGTTTGAATGATTGTTCGATTTGTAAAATAAAAAGTAGTTCCCTGCATATCACCTGAAACCTTCATTTTTAGTATCTAACTTTATTAAAATTAGTCGCTATTGTTTGAGTTTCATCTTTGCAATGTATATACAGTCAAATATTCTTAGCATTAAATCGCTTAATGTGAAATTTTGCTTGAACCGAATTAATGCATTCCAAAAGAAAAGATGGTACTATTATTTTAAGGGTTAAGACAAAAAAAAATAAAAATTAGTGTATTGTTTGATTTTATGTTAACAAGATTTGACTAATTGCATTATTTTTTTTAACTAAATTTAAGAATAATTATGAACATCGGATAAAATTTTGTTTCTGACTTAGGTAGATATTTTGTAATTTTATTTGCTTAATTTGATTTGTTGGGTGTTCATTAGGAACTTTTCTTTTGATTTAGTAATCTAGTCTTACATTGTCAATAAAAAAGTTGCAGTCTTTGTTTAGTTAAATAATAATTTTTTAGTAACATTTTCTGTGAAAAATAAGTCCTCAGATGTAATAAAAAAAAAAAACCTTCTTTATTTCTTTAATTTGTTAATATTTTAAGTTTTCTCATTTAAAATACTGTGATTAAACATCCAATGTAAGATTTCCCATTTAAAAAGTTAATTTTCAGTCTCTGAGTTTCCAAAGAAGTTTTTCATGATTAATTCAACATGATTTGTTGTATATGATTCAATTGGAAATGTCACTAATGTAGGGTGGGTACTAAAACATTTCAAACATATTAAGCAATAAAACACGTAATTCTATTGACAATCGTTTGACCTTCTGAGTAACTAAATCAAAAGAAAATTTCTAAAAGGACAACAAACAACAAATCAAAATAAGTAAACAAACAATAAATAAATAATAAAATACCTAATATGAATAATCCTACATACCGACAGCAAGAATTTGCATCGCAATAATTTGCTTATGAATACATACATGAGTGATTGGTTGGTTATGGTTAACGATACCAGTTTTGTCTATAACCAAGATATGGAAAATGTTTTATGCATAGAAAATCAAAAACTTATTATAAATAACAGTAAAATTGAATATATATAATTACAAATATCTCCTCTTTTTGAAAAAATGAATCTAAATTTTTTGATCAAATGCAAATTTATAATGTAGAAATATTTTCTTTTATATATATATATATATATATATAACCATAAATGAAACATTACCATAACACCAACTTAAACTATGAAATAATGATTAAGGTATGTAACAATTAGTTGTCAATGAAAGTATTCCCCAACACACTGAATATGGATACAAAAAACTTATTTAAAAGAATAAGAAATTAAATTAAAAATTGAATAAATGAAATTGAATGAATGAAATGAAATTTGAGGGTGCAAAATATTATTTATCGCCGACCTTTAATTTCTCAACCGTTGCACAGTGTGGTATTTTGCTGAAAAACCTGGCCAAAATTATTTCAGAACTTTTATGCATTCTATTGTAGATAAAATGTTTTAAGAAAACGTAAAATACTTTATTATGTTGAAAACAAACCACTTTTCGTAGAATTTACGCAAATTTGTGTAACAAAGTAATGTCCTCTTGACCAGCATTCTTTTGATCATATTCTTCCACATCATCCTCTTCAGAATCACTTGAAACACTAGATTCTGGCAATTAATGCTTCTGCAGAAAATGTTACATTTTTTGAAGTTTTTTCGCATATTACAACTTAAATAAGGATCGGAACTGAAAAGTAGGCGATTGAGCACACATTAATTGCATTCTAGGCGCAAGACTTTTCTTGAAGGTTTTTGCCTATATGAACGGAAATGTTTGTTGTGGGCTTCAGCCGCTACCTCTTATAACTGCCCGATTGGGAGCAATGCATAACCTGTAATGGTAGCTCCATTACTCAAATTTTTTTTTATGTGTGTGACATTGGAGGCCAACCGTAATGATTTACATAATGGTTAGAGATATCATTCGCAAATTCTTCAATTTTTTTGTTTCTATTTTATAATTACTAGATAACAATTCTAGAATAGTTTTTATGATTCGGATTATTTTTATGTCAGTTCCTGTAATTTTAGCTGATGTTTCTGTATCTGAGAAAAACCTTCTTTTGAGGTGTTTCTGTCATTGGTGTTTACGAAATCGGCTTTCTAAATGCCTACAAGTAATTCCATCTCCATTTTAAACTTCTCGTGCATTGATTATTTTTTTTGACTGACAATCTATTTCTCCTTATCACTTCTTACTTGTCATTTTTTGTTATTGGAAGCTTATAAGTAAGATGTAGAATTGACTCGAAAAATTTGATCCTATGATAGGGTATTGAGAGACTGACTTTCAAAGAATCAAGGTCAGTATTTTAAACTATTTCTAACTTAATATAATCTTTGGATGATTGTTTACGAATATAGTATCGCATCGTGGATATGGGGCTAGTAATAGCATTGCAAAGTTTAGCATCGACCGTAGTCACCATTAATCTGTACTGAACTTTTAGTATGCCATTAGCTGTGAGTATCTCTGTGTTTATTAAATGTCATGCTTGCTCTTCAATGTATTTTACTTCCTCTTGGAGTATGTCTTTATCTTCATAAATAATTCTTATTCGTATAGGACGACAAAAACGTGGAGATGAAGGTACAGGGTTCTGCCACTATACTTTTTGAAATTTATTTATCTTACTTATTAATCTCAAAGGAACTAAACACCCTTGGAAAATGTTTGAGTCACACTCAAAGGAGTTTTCAAACTTTTGTTTGAACATATGTTGTTGGGAGCCGTCACAACACGATTTGTAGAAGAGTTCTAAATTTTTCAATTCTACTTTACTCGCAGATGTGAAAACATGTTCTATGTACTATTTACACAGTCTTTGTGTAGTGTGAAGTTTTACATCCGCCATGTTTTCAGTACTTGTAATATCTCTTGGGTAACATTGCTCTTAGCTCTCTGAAGAAGTGAATAGCAACGATATATATTTTTATTAGGAGTTCGGATGATATTATATTGATTGTATGTGAGATCTGAAACAAACATGGTCAAAACCTCAGTCGGTGATAACTTCAATGTACTTAGGCTTGTTGTCTCAGCCAATGTTAATATTTTTCGATATTTTGTTGCTCTAGTTAGGATGGCTGTAAAGTCTTTAATAATTTTTGCGACATCTGCATGTCCAGTAGTTCTTTCGCCCATTTGAGTTGCATATTTCAATTGTTCGTGGCTTATTTGAGATCTTAATTATTCGATTTTATGCCTCTTACTTCTCCCACTACAATATTTAAATTATTTTGCTGGACGACCGGGTTTCTCTATTGTCCAGGTAGAGGTAGGTAAATAAAGCGTTCTTTTTAGCCATTCCTCATTGTTTTCTCGAAAACGTTGTTCAGTGAATCGCAAAGAAGCCCATTTCTGTATATAATGATGTTTAAAAGATTTTAATTTGTAACGGGACAAGTGTATTTCATTTTCTGGGCATTTCGTAATTTGGACAAGTTTATTTTCTAGAAACTCACATTTCTTGTTTATTTTTCTAATGTCACACTGCTTTATTACATCACACATATATTTTCTTGATATTTTTAATTATTGTTTCCATATTGAATAAAATAATAATATACCTAGTACATTTCTTCTTAATAATACAAAACTATTACCTCGTTAGTGAGTAAAAAACACCATTCCTTATGTTTGATCTAAAATATATTTTTCAAAATGACAACGCCATTTTAGACAAAACACAACAAAATTTACTTAATATGAACACTTGGTACAAAACGAAAATGTAACATTATTTACATTGAATCATTCAGTGAACGTTATCATTATACGATCAAAACACTTCTTACTTAAAAAAACACATCGAACAACTTAAACAATAAACTAAAGGTTTTTTTTTCACTTCAATTTGCAGATTTGAGGTCTGTGCACTAAATAGTCTTCAGTAGGGAGTAAGAAACTACTGCATATATTAAATGTAAACAGTTTAATAAATTAAAAAGTTTAATGAACTAAAAAAAATCTGTTTTTCAACTTTTTTTTTTTAATTTTGTTTTAGTTATAAAATAAAAGGGGGTAGATTTTATTTCATATATTTTAATGAGCCAATATATACATTATGAAAACACAAGAGTTCTTATTGAACTCAGTTTAACTCCCTATTAGAATTACCTTTTTATCTAAAATATTTAACCTAAAAAAACTATGGTTTCAAATGTGAATATCATAATGAAAATGCATTATATTTTCAAAAACATTTATGTAAAAGGAAGTATACACCTTCGTCTTTGAAAACCGTAAAATGTTTCTGAAATTCGACTAAGAATAGTATTTTAGATTTTTGATAAAAAGATACATGGACCAAAAGCATAAAAAGAGACTTGCACAAGACATGAATTCCAAGTGGAATACTAGACAATTATAGAGGCTATAGAACGAAATGAACTCGTTATCATATGCACAGGATAGTGCACTTATACCAACCAGAAAATGAACAACTAAATATAAGATTTGAAATTTTGACTTTTGGCCAGCTTTTTCAGTGAAATACCACACTGTGCGTTGGTTGTAGACATATAGTTCCAATTACAAAAGCGTTTAAAATGAGATAAATATTCATGTTGTGGCAATAATTAAAGTAAAAAAATCAATTTTATCAAAATTACAAAACCTAATTTTTTATATGGTCCCCTGTCCCTATAGTTATATTTAGTAAATGTTTGCACATATCATAACAAATACAACATAAAAAGTTTGACTTCGGTACAACAAAAATTGACACAGTTATTAAATTTCAAAGTTCGAGATTTTTTCACATGATTTTGCCTTTCATTCAGGGATCCGTTAAAAAATGAATTAGAGTAATTAGAGATCAAAATAAGAGTGCAATGTCCTTTTTACGTCAGAACTACCTTTAGCTGGTATCGCTAAATCGGTGTATCACCAAAGAGGGTTATTTCATCTAAAAATTTGAGCTGACTTAGAGGGGTCGTATACAAAGCGAAGAATGAAATATTGAAATTAAACAGAAAAATAAATATCAATTTATTATCATATTAGAAAACTGTCAACTATTAAAAATGAATACATCAAATACCGGAATCTACTAGAGATACTGCTTCAAGTGTTCTCCATTGGTGGCAATGCACAATTGAATGTGTGACAGTACTGAGTCTTGGACACGTTGGAGCATAGCAGGCGAAACCACCTTTAACCGGTATTGCTAAAACCGGGTATCACCAAAGAGGCTTTTTTCATCTAAAAATTTAAGCTAACTTTTAGGGGTCAAACAACATTCAAAAGTCAAATTAGGCAGTGCTGAATTCAGGAGGTGGCCCAGGAGGGACATTCCCCCCGGAGCAATGAAATGTCCCTCCCAGAAAATGTGAGAGTTTGTTTTCAATGGTTAAAAAATGCAATTTCTCCGCAGAACTCTATAATGTCCCCTGCCGGAGAAAAGTGTCTAAATTCAACACTGAAAGGAGGTATTGTTTGTTATCAGAAAATAAAACCTTCTGCTCTTTTGCGAATGCTTCCAGTCTGTTTTGATTTTATCAAAATAGGATTGAGTCGAGTTTGTTTAGCTGTGTTTGGCTGAGTGCAAATCTTAGTGACCGCAAACTAGAACTTCGCAAAATACTCATATCAGCGTAACACCCCTTTCGATTGTAGAATTGTCGCAGAGTGCTAGGCGCGGTTTTAAAAAACAAACAATAGAATCGACATCAGTAAAATAAAATATACTCACTAAAAACTTGATAAATGGCAGCGGAATGCAAACGACCAACCGAAATATAACGAGCATGAAAATCAAGATTATGCAAATTACAATAGTACTGCAGCACAACGCATTCGGGATAAAACACGAGCCACCTGCAGTAGACATGCTAGTCAGCACAGAGATTGTGATGGCAGGCTATACGTACACGCAATATACCAAAATGATATTTATTTATGGTGAATGTCAAAGGAATGCCAGAGCAGCTGCGATGGTTTATTCAGAGAGTTTTCCTAGAGATCGACATCCAACGCATGAAACAATAACTGACGCACTGCACCGTCTTAGAGAGACTGGCTCTGTTGCACCACAACCCAGAACAAGCAGATGCGCAAGGTGTAATTTTCGAGTGACACCGGAGGAAGTGCTGGCATTCACCCTTTTAAATCCACAAATAAGCATGGCAGAAATAAGCGAGGCATGTGGATACATGCGTCAGCATGTCTGGCAGTTATTACATGCACATGGTGTGCATCCATACCATCCAACACTGGTACAAGCATTGATGTTGGGTGACCACGAAAGACTGTTTGATTACTGTAATTTCATGCTTAACACTATAGAAAAAATCCATCGTTCCTTTGTGATATTCTGTGGACAGATGAGGCAACGTTTACACAGAGTGGCATTGTGAACATGCAAAATGTGCATTACTGGTCTCTGGAAAATCCTCACATCACCCACACAGTACACCAGGTACGCTGGTCAACGAACGTGTGGTGCAGTATATGGGGGAACTCAGATTGTTGGACCTATCTTCTGCAATGGAACCCTAACAGGCGAACTTTACCTGCACCTACTACAAAACATGGTACGTAACTGGTATGATGAGCTGCCTCTCTGAAATGCATGCTGGGTGTGGTTTCAACATGATGAGGTCCCTCCGGATAAAGCATCAAACGCTCATGCGTATCTGGCCAATAAATTCAGTCAACAGATCATTGGATATGGTGGTCCGGTAGAGTGGCCACCACGTTCACTGGAATTGACTCCTATGGACTTCTACCTCTAGGGATTACATCAAGGCACAGGTGTATGTGACTGAGCCTACTTCTCTGGTTGATCTGGAGCAGCACATCATCCATGCTTGTCACACAGTTACACCTGCTATGCTCCAACGTGTCCAGGACTCAGTACTGTCACACATTCAATTGTGCATTGCCACCAATAGAGAACACTTTGAGCAGTATCTCTAGTAGATTCCAGTATTTGATGTATTCATTTTTTGAAGTAGACCATTTTCTAATATGATAATAAATTCATATTTATTTTTTTGTTTAATTTCAATATTTCATTCTTCACTTTGTATACGACCCCTCAAAGTCAGCTCAAATTTTTACATGAAATAACCCTCTTTGGTGATACACCGATTTAGCGATACCGGCAAAAGGTAGTTTTGCCATAAAAAGGACATTGCACCCTGATTTCGATCTCGAATTACTCTAATTCATTTTTTAACTGATCCCTGAATGAAAGACAAAATCATGTGAAAAAATCTCAAACTTTGAAATTCAATAATTGTGTCAATTTTTGTCGTACAGAAGTCAATCTTTTTGTGTTGTATTTGTTATGATATGTGCAAACATTTACTAAATATAACTATAGGGACCAGATAAAAAGGTAGATTTCGTAATTTTTATAAAATTGATTCTTTACTTTAATTAACGCCACATGAATATTTACCTCATTTTAAATACTTTTGTAATTGGAACTATATGTCTACAACCAACGGTTGAGAAAATAATGGCCGGCGATAGATAACATTTTGCACCTTATATATAAATGGCAATTTAATACAACACATATATATTAAGTATTTGAAATATATAATTAACTATTTTTGCATTACAAAAAGCAATCTAAATAATTTACCCCCTACATGCAGAAGTTTTAACTGTAATGAAGAAGCGATTATTAACCTTATCTTGGCATAGGCTTTTTTGCAGAAAAAAAAAGAGGTGAAACATCCCATGTAATGCTATGAGAATACCCGTAGGAAAATAGTCCCATTTTTAAACTGGATTATATAAGAAATGGGAGTTTTCCTATGAAATCTGAAAACGTCAATTGCTTCATCGACAACAGATTAATATCATATTAATTTTTAAAAAATCCCCCAAGCAGTTTTCAAGAAAATGTGACACCATGACACTACTACCTGAATACACCTTCCCATTTTACTTAAAAATGGATCTCCAGATCTGAAAATATACTGCATGTAAAAATGTATAAATTTCAGGATAGAGTTAGACTGGAGATATAAGACTGCTGTGTAAAAATCAGAACGATATGCCTCATATTTGCTGAGATATTAAATGGCGGCTTTTTGAGTTTTCTTTGATCTGAAACTAGCTGTATATATAGAGTGCCGGAGTTGAGCTTTGCTGCGTCAATTGATATACTATCGTATCTCATGATTTATGGTGATAACTGTTGTTGTGATTGTTCTTTTTACAATTAATCCCTATGTTGCTGGAGTTAACACAGCTCAGACCACTAAGTTCGTTAGTATTAATTTTAGATATATATACATACTACCACACCTGCTCAGGATTACTTTAAACATACCTAAAATTAATACTAATGAACCTACTGGTGGGTGCTGTGTTAACTTCAGCAATATAGGGATTAATTGTAAAAAGAGCAATCACAACAACAGTTATCACCATAGTATATATTTCATGTAGGATGAATTTGAAAGGAAAATTCATGTTTACTGTGCTTTTGGCAGAAAGCAAAGGAGTCTCCACATCATATTATGTCATTGTAATGTAGGATTATTTCCTCAACCAGTTTTTTTTTCTTTTAAAAATAGAATCTTCATACTGCCTATTGAATTCTAGATGTTATAGTGTTTTACTAATTTAATATTGAAACTATCAGACTAAAAATAGTCGTCCAAAAAAAAAAAAAAAAAGAGAGAGAGAGAACAAACAACTCTAAATAACCCTGCTGCAAATAATTGTATAAAAATGAGACTGGTACCAATCGATTAGTAATAATAATGTCTACTAATTAATGCTGTACTTAAATTTTGTTTAGAGGTTGTCTATATATAGAAATTATAAACTTTAAATCTTTCAATACTAACACCTAATTTTGACATATTTGGATTCTTTTGTAAATTTTACCTTTGGACACGGAAGTCATTCAGTCAAGTAGTTTAAGAATTATGAAGGTTTAAAGGTTTGGAACTCTTAATGTTAAATTCATTTTTAATTGTTGCAAAACAGATAGTAATGCAGGTGTTTTTTAAGTATAACTCAAAAAGCTATGTGGCAGAATGAGCTGTAATTTTGACTTTGAATGTTTGAAGTTTATAATCTATTTCTGTTAAAAATCCCACAGGGTATACTTCATACACTATACTTTATTCTATCTTTACAAGAAGAAAGTATTGGATTCATGAAAAACTGCAACTTCTGGTTTTCAACGGATTTATACGTTTTAGAAGGTCCTGAACACGATTTCACAGTTTTTAGAAAATGTGTGTCTGTATGTGACAAAAATTTTGTGGACACTCATGCATGGAATTTAATAAAACATTATATTCAGTTAGACCATGATGTAAATTGGTGTTGATTAGTTTTTGGTGTAAATCGGCCAACAGGTGGTGCTGCTATACTGCATTTTTCGGGATTTACATGATTTTAGTGATGGTCATATCTCAAGAACTAATGCACAGAATTTCATCAAACTTCATAAATATTCTGTTAGACTTTGATGTAATTTGGTGCTGATTGGGTTTTTTTGTAAATCATATGAGGTGGCACTGCTATGCTACATTATTTTTTATTCTAAAATGCATAATTTTAAAAATTACGCGTCTTGAGTATTAACATGTATGAGATAGAAGAAAGTTTTGAGATTGGCATATCCGACTAGTTTCGAATATGAATTTGAAAATATACATTTGAAAAAGTATCCTTTGACCATGTTTGATCTGACTTACATAATACTGCTTAACTGACTGATTATAAGATATGAAGCAATCCTAAAAGATTCCCAGGCAAAATCCTGTTGTAAAATTACTTTCGCATTTATACTGTAGACCTCATTTTCCCACATAGCTTTCTAGAAAACCAAAAGGTTATGAGACATCCAAAATATTTACTAATCGTATACAAGTGGAGAAATTTATAACATTTTTTTTTCTTTTGCTTTGCTGGCTAAAATATACAGACAGACTTATAGCCCATGTGGGATTTCCATGAATTGATCTCAGTTGACAGTTTATGCTTCCAAAGCCTTCGATAATGCTCTCTTCTTCCATAATAATAAAAAAAGCATTTGAAATTTTTCACGTCTTAGAAAATATTCCAGAATAGAGAAAACACATCAAATGTACCCTTTATATAGTACGAAGTTCTATTAGCAGAACAAGTCTAACTTGTGAAAGTGGCATTAATGATATATGTGCCGAATTTAAAAATTGATGTAGTGTTGCAACCGATTTGCTGTCCTTTGCATTTGCTTAAATGCAAAGGCTAAGTTATGCTGTTTGAAGTAGATGAAAATTTTTAATTTAATTGATTTTCCTTAGTGTTGTGAAATAGTATTAAAAACAGAACTTATACAACACAAGTTCTAACTTTTTCATTTGTTACCTATTTCAACTTGAAAATTTTATGTGGGAGGGCATAGACTGCTTGTCCCATTTTTTTTCTTCTATTTTATTTAAAACACAGGATCAGAGATAGGCCCATAAAGAAAGCTGGTCTTTGGTAATTAGTACCAGCTCTATCATTCCCCCTCCTTGTTTTTCTGCTCATTTAGCTTTATACTACAATAGTAAAAAAATAACTATTTTTTCATGAAATACAAGCAAAAGAGGAAGAGGAAATACATGAATCAAGGTATGTTTTTGTGTATTTTTATTTACTACAATAGGCAAACAATATGTCTTGGCTATAAATTGCACATTAAATAGGGATGTTACAGCGAGAGTACAATACGAACAATTAATTTCAATACTAAAATTTTGTTGTAATTTTCACTACAGATATGAGTCATGTGAAACGCCAGGATGATCATAATACAAAACATACTATAAAGACAAATTAAAGTAGTTATACATGGTTAGAAAAATTACGTATTTTGTTTTATCCCCCTTTAAATCCTTCTAAATTTGCTAAATTTTACATCACTAAAGAATATATATACATTATGATACATACACAAACAAATACAATTATACAATTTCATCATGTCAAGTGATGGAGATAAATTTTAGACACAAAAATAGTTAAAGATTATGGCACATAAAAGATACAAACATTTGTCATATTTCATAATGTACCATTTCAGTGAAGAAGTGGCAGTTAAAAATTTATGTAAGATTAATTCACACAGTAAATATATTTGGCCCACTCTTACTAATGTATTTAAGAAGGAATATTTAATAAAAAAATATTTTTAAAAAAATCAGAGAAAATAAGCTCTACACAAACGTTTGGTTTACTATGTTTTACGTGAAAAAGGCAGCAGGTAAAAGTTCAAAGGATAAAATTGCATAGGAAGGGAAAGGATATGTTTTACTTAAATGCACAATGGATTTCCTACATGAACTTGGAGGGAAAATACAAAAGTTTTAAAACTGAACCATATTTCAACAAGCATGTTGACTTATCACATACTCTTTAGCAGCTGAGCTATTATTCATTTAAAAAGACTTCCATTCACGTATCAATAAGAGAATGTATATAAATTACAATTTAATTTATTTAGCCATATTAATGCAAAAATTAACAGAACTTTTTGCATATTTTAACTATCACAGGATGATTATGCAACTTTTAAAGAACAGCCTCACATCACATTGTTTCAATGTAAAATAAATAAAAACATACAGGGGAAAAAAAAAAAGCTTTCAACAGTCAATACAAAACAAATCTTGACGCTGCATAGCATATGATTCAAATATGATCAAAATGGAATGTTACTACAGTTGCACAAAGAAAAAAAACTATAAAAGAGACAGATTTTAATCTCGATTTAGCATTTATGAAATTACACACATAATTTCATAAAATATTTACAGAAACAGAATCAATCCATGAAATATATATTGGTTAAAAATAAACTATTTAATATGCATGCTTATTTTTGCAATATATATGTATGACAAAACTATTTTTATAAAAACATAACATTTGTTTATGAAATAAATTTTAATTAAAAAAATTACACTAAGTGCATTTTTAGAATTGTAAACACTTTGCCTCATGAAGAATAAAAAGCAACAATAGCAGCATATTTAAACATAAAAATTGCATCATCTGACATCAGTAAACTAGCACTTGCAAATGATTCTAGTAGAAATAAAGCTAAATATTATGGTTATCTACCAGAAGAAAGTAGCTTCAGTATACATACTAATATTTCTTGGATTTCTTCTGTTACCAATAGGGGAAAAATTAATTTGGACTCTAAATATTTCTATAAATAATTTATTAAAAAACTAAAAATTATCTATTTTTAATCCTGCACTTCCCTATGTTTTCTATGTATGAGTTTTTTTTTTCTTAAATCATCAAATTACTCTAACAATGGGTCTAATATAAAAGAATTTCATTTGAAATATGTTTTTTAGTAGAAAAAAAACACATAATATAAACCCTTTGCAGCAAAAAAGAAACTGCAAATTCATGTAGCAGCTGCAAGCACAGTTTTTTTTTTTTTCTCGGATAGAGAGTTATCTGTCCTTTATGTACCGAGTGTGGAAGCACACTTAATACTCAAAAGACAAAAAGTAGATAAAAACTATAAGAAAAAATCAATCCATTATTTACACTGGTTCTCCATAGAAACTAGTTATGCATTAAAAAAAAAAAAAAAATCCTGAAAATATCAGAAATGTACACCACAAAAGTGAAAAAATGAATAATTGTTAAATTCTTTAGAACTTTAATTCACACCTTTTGTTGAGAGTTAATTTTCACAAAATGCTTTTGTATAAAATTCTGTCTCATCAAAAACCAGAACAACAGTAGTACAAAATATTTATGTTATTCTAACTTAACTTTTGAATAGCAAAATGTCAAACTTGCTTCTTGTTCTGACGGTACTTATCTAAGATACTGAGAAAAATAACTTGCTTGTTGCATAGACATTTAATACCATGCTGTTTAACCAGCAAGAAGCACACAGGGCTATAGCATACCCAAACTATTACTTTCATCAATGTTTCTTCCTGAACAGTATTTGAAAATCGATGACACTTCGTTTAGCTTATTCCATAATCATATTGTTGAAGAGAAAGAATTTATGGGTAAATTCTAAAAATAGATTTTTCAATATCTAATTACAAGCATGTGCATTGTACCCTGTTATTTCTGTTATAGTTCTGATTTCAAATATACATATTCCAATCACTCTGCCAACATGGTTAGGTATCGCAACTATAATAAAGATATGAAACATGTAAGGATACAGTTTCTGCAGATGAAGTAAGTTTTAAACAAGATGTTGAAGAACTAAATGATCACCAGCAATAGCAATTCAACATAAATTGATCTGGATTTAGAAGTTAAAGATTGAGATTCAAATGAAAATTATTGCTTTATTGGAAGAGATAAGAAATTAATCTGCAATGAAAAGAAATTTCGTACTAATATGAGACATTATTATGAAAGATTATAACTAAAACATTATAAAACACTTTGGAAATGTGTTTTAAAATAGGGATTAATACTAATTTTGAAGTTTGGAATCTTCTTATAGGTCCTGAAATCATAAAAACATAAGTAAAATGCAATAATATGTTCATAGAATCAGTTAGAATAGCGATTTCTCAACTTTTATGCCTCACATACCTCTCGAAGAAATGTATGTACTTGGCATATGCCCTATTTTTTAACTTATAAGAATCACTAATAGAAAAAATGGGAACAAAGGAAACAATGAATGGATGCAAATAAACATGACTAAGTCTACATTTTATGTAAGCTTTACAGGTAGAAAGTTTAATGTGACAAAAGCACTTCTTCACCCTTGCATTTTTCTTGCATATTTGGTGTTATTTTGCTGAAATAAAGTCATAAGTCATCTTCAGCATTTGTGTGTTTTAGAACATTATTTTTAAAACAATCAATGAGCTAAACTTTTTTTAATGTGTCATTTAGCCACCCTGCATTGTATGCTTGTTGTGAACAGACTTGTCACATTCCCCCCCAGGGGTACACATACAACACATTTGGCAACCCCAAGTTAGAGAGTGTTTTTCTCAAGAGTAAAATACAAAAGAAACAACTGAAGCTTAAATGAAAATATTTATTGGATTGTGGTTATGTTAACAAATTTTAATATGTAAACATAAGTGAGTTATTTCAGAAACCCCATAACTTATAAAATATCTAAAAATAACACCGATTTTCTTATGGTTATTGATAGATGCTTTCCTTGGTGCAAAAAACCACTAACATAATGTTCTGTCTACCCATCTTTTGTGTCCTTGATATATTCATTTACTGCAGAAAACCCCACAAACATTGCTTAGCAGCTCAAATTTGTATTTTAGAGAGTTTAATGCATCACCTGTTCATAACATTTTTCGATGAGCTAATTTTCTACATACTACAAAAGCTTCATTCACTTTTCTTTAATGTACCTGGCATGTTTGAAGTTCAGAAGCATCTGAAATTATTTTCAACATTTGAATTTATTTAAATTTTTTTTGCAACTGACCAAAATAAAGTTTACAAAAATGCTTAGATATGTTAGTTTTTAGTCATAAAAATAGATAAAAATACAGAAGTGAAATGTATTTTATTGCATATAACTGCAAAGCAATATATATATATATATATATATTGTCCCCTGAATCTTAATGTATAAATTACTTTACCACATTCTTTACATTCTGAATTTTTTTCAGAAAAAACAAATTCTAATTTTTGCTTGGTTAGACAGTTTTTCTTAAATATTTCAAAGCTTAAAATTCTGCACTTATTCTGAAGTAAACGATTCAAGTGATCTTTGGGCAACAGACATAACTAAATTAGAAATATTTCACATACTTACAACTGTATTTATTTCTCTTTTTAACTTTTGTGTGCACCTAATGCTAAGTTAAAACAAAGGGGAAAAAATGCTTGTCATGCCATTTTTGTATTTTTAATTCTTTATGCCAAACACAATAAAACTGTAAATATATATATATATGTTTGTTTTAAAGTAGATTTAAAACATTACAAATATGGTGGCTCAACTTTTATGAAATGTAATGTTTGTTTGAGATTGAAGGATAACTTTAATTATTTTTATTTTGTATAAAAGTAAATAAATGTTATACATATTAACAGGGATGAAAGTGCTGCACCACAAATGGCTAATTGTCACCAATAAATTTTAATAGTATTCTCTGCCATATTAAATTTCAGAAATGCTCGGATTCAATAAGGTCTGAGGGCTTTCCTGCATTTTCACACAAATGCTCATAAAATTAATATTCTTAAAAATAATTTTCTTTCACGGTTTGTTTCTAAAATGCACTTCACATCTCTTTATCATAAATATATCTTAAAGTACAATTATATTACAAATATTTATGTCTACAGCCGATTTAAATTGTTTTGGGGAAACGAAACAAATATGAACAAAACACTTAGAGTTAAAAATTAGTGATGAAAATCTGCCATTTGTGGCTCAGTGCTTTCATACCTGCATATTAATGAAAAGGATTTAAAAGCATACAAAGTATTCTAATCATTTGATTGTTGCCATCAATATATTTTTTAAATATATCTTTTATAAAAAGGTATAAAGAACTGGTACTTTCTTGCATTTTTTAGACAGCATAATTCCATTTGTTTTATTTTTTGGTGCTGAATATTTCTGAAAGGGTTTGAAATGCTGAAGTTAAATTGATATAAACTAAATCAGAATTACCTAATGAATACTTTTGCGAGTTTTAGAGGTGTAACAATGTTTTACATTTCTCCGTTCAACATTAGAACCAAAATGGCATCAGTATTTATCTTCACAGTGAAAGAAAAAGATTCGAAGTACATTATAAGCTCTACCTATGCATGCTGGTAAATTGTTAATTCAGCAAGATGAAAGATTATCAAATTTCGATAGTAACACAGCCAGGAAAATAGAACTAAAGATGATATATTACTATATTAATGTAGAAAGCCATAGGATTAAGTCTTTAATATATATATATATGTTTTTTACTTAAAACAGAAAACTGTAGAAAAAGTTACATGTTGTGTGTTATAAAATGCAAAAAATTAACGCAAATTCACAACAGTAAAAGAAAAAAGAGAGTGGGAGACTTTCTCCCTAAATGGAAGACTAATATTATTTTTAAATATTCTGAAATATATTACTCTGCATATAACAGTATTTATCAAACAATCTTATTTACTTTCCTATATTAAGCAAGATGATTTTCTGAGATTCAAACACTTTAAACTACATTTTAAGCCATAAAAACCCACAGATATGATTTCAAATTAAAGAATTTCTTCTTTGGAGTACTAGGCCTGAAGTGTAGCAAATATCTCTTTAAAAATACAACACATGATACAAACGTGATACTTAACATACTTAAATACAAAGGTGATACTTAAGTTATATATCTGAAATTTTCTTGAAATTTAATTATGAAAATAAACTTTTCTAGAGAAATACATTTTTAGAGATAGCTCATGGATAGAATATTTTATTCATATCCGCAGGATATTAAAAAAAAAAAAAAAATCATATGAGGCTGAAGATAAGATTTCAGTCATATAATCCTTTTCTACATTAATAAATAAAATTTTATGTATGTAAATTTTTCTAGAGTTAAACAGATAATTCCATTTCTAAGGTCTATGTATGTCAGTATATTTTAAATACCCATCATGAATATATGCATTAGTGATTTGTCACATTATATTTATTCCTTTTTCCCATCCATTTGCTCACAAGTTTTATGAAAAATGCAATTTTTTAGAAGCATTGCATTTTTTAAATATTTGTGAAGCTGAAGCAAGTGAATACGTTTTTTTGAAAACATGAGAAATTAAGCCTTTGAAATTAATTTTATATAAAATTTAGAACTGGAAAAAGTGTGAGCAGGTCAGAGTTGCAAGACTAATTATCTATAAAAAACCAGAAAAATTTATTTTTATTGTAAAACAAAATTTTAAATGTAGACATTTCTGTCATCAGTAAAAGAGAAAGTTTCAGTAAAGATAAAATCATGAAATATTTAAATCTACATGCATATTTTTTTTACAAACATGCACACATATAACTAGAAACAAATGAAGGTTAACTTCTTTTTATCATTCACACATTCAAAACAAACAACTTATCATATACAGCATGCAAAATTTTACTTAAATAGCCATTGACTTATTGTAATAGGACATACAGATTTATCTCAGATAGATAATTCTCTTTTAAGACATTGATCTTGAATGCATTGAAATTGTGTTACTGTATATGACTTTTCTTCCATCACAAAGTAATAAAATAAATTAAATACATTTCAATTTTAAATAAGATATTTAATACTCAGCAATGTTTTCATGCACATTGTGATTATTATGTCAATTTTTTTAGCATTATGTACAGAATATGAAAATTTACAAAGATGCATAGTTTCAATAAAGATATGTATTACATTATTGCAATAATATTTCATGATCATAATTTAAACATGTAACATCCCAAATTAACATGCAAAAAGAAAGTAATATGAGCCATTAAAAATAATAACAACAGAGGCATATTCCTTTCATGTTTGTACTTATGTCACATGACAAACAGCATCAGAAAGACATTTATGTTATGACCAATATATATATATACAGTGAAATAATATATACATATATACATACATACACACACATAAATAGTGTATTGTATGACTAAAAAATAATTTGCATTTCAATATAAATTAAATGGAGTATAATGTACATAATGCAGGATATCAGAACTAAGTTCAAACTTATTTCCAAAGTAAGTATCATAAAACTTTACAGAATATGAAGTTAATAATATTATTATATGGTCATTTCATGAAAAAGCAAGTGATTTTTAAATAAGAATAGGTCTATGGTTACAGAAAATAATTAGAATAAGAAATAACTTATATAACACATGTTGGGGGAAAAAAACTAAAAAGGTTCCATTTGATTCTAATAAAAAAAGTTGTTCACCAGAAAAATAAAGTGTATATTTGTATTAAAGGATTTAAGGTTTTATTTGAGGCAGCCTACTAAAAAAAAAAATCATAAGCATTACTAAAAAAGAAAAATAACAAATGTTTAACTATAAAATAATTAAAACTAAACAAAAATTAAATATTTGTCTTATATCTTTAAGTACTATTGAGATTCATTGAATTTAATATAATACAGTAAAAGCATTTTAAAAACTACATTTTAATTAATTATTAACAAGTGAAACAAATCATATAGGAAAATGAAATATTAAAACTTGCACCAAGTTACAACAAAAGCATCAGTTTGCATGCAGATTTATATATCTAAAAGGCATTTTTTTCTTTTAAGAAAAGATTGAAGGTAGTTTCAAAAACTTTTTAAAGCATCATGGTGATTCTTGGTAATATTTAGCACCAAATACCATTAATTTGACATGGTTTATGGTTTTAGAACTAGCCTACTGCTACTACAGACATTTGTTTTTTAAATGTACCAAATGATAAACTGACCACAATACACAATAAATTCATCACATGCATTAATTGGCAAGCATTCATGTGTTAATATGCGTTAGACACTGTTAAACTGCATGACAGAAAAAAATTAGATTATTATTGATAGAAAGATTTAAAAAAGTGACAGTTTTATTTAATCATTAGTTAAAATATTATTATGTAGGTTAAACCTACAAACATACATTTACACAATTAAGACACCAGAAGAAACTGGATAATTTCCAAATAATTATGTGGTACATAAGATGCATAGCTACAATAATGTTTGTAAAATATAGTTTTGAATGCAAATTGTTCATTATGGCCAACTCTGATTATATTAAAAACTTTAAATTCTTAATTTGTAAGTCTTCAATTACAGTTTTACATTGTCACAAGAATCATAAAACACTAATGATATGAAATGTTGTTGTCTAGGCATGGATTTTAAGACTTTGTGAATTTAAACATTAGCCAGTTTCAAAAGCCCTCTACATGTTAATTTTTCTTTGTCTAAATATATTTAGCTTGTTGGTGTAAAGATTTAAAAAAAATATGTGAGGTATTCTCCAAGGTTTTAGAGCAAATTTATAAATACTTATGCAACAGGAAATAAAAGTTTGAAGACTTTTCTGATAAGGAAAGAACTTTACAATTTCAATGGTAACCAGAGGAAAGGAAGGAGGGGGGGGGGGATAAACAAAACAATCAACAGCAGACACAGAAAAACTTTCATTTGGATTTACCTTAAAAAAATATATATATTATTTTAAAAGCATTCCTAACAGCAGGCAATGAGACTTCAGCACAATCAAATTTTGAATAAATGAAAAAAGAAAAATAAGTACATTATTTAACAGAAGTACTAAACTCACAAATGTCAGTGTGCAGATATTCTTTGTTATTATCAATATTAAACACGTGTAATGGTAGAAATTTCCGGTATTAAAGATAATAAAACATTATTTGTTACTTTATAAAAGTTTAGATATTTTGTGACCAGCCTAATGTATATCTAAACACACTAAAACTTATTTACATAAAAAAATAAAAGAAGAAAGTGATTCATCATCTTGAAAACGTATAGCATAATAAGCAAATTTAAATGCTGCTATTATTTTTATTTATGACCTTAAAAAAGAATTAAACTTGCATACACTATTTGTCATATAATTCAGAAAATAGCAATAATAATTTGATTGGATATCAATTTATTATTGACAAGGAGTGGAGAATTACACCAATCTACTTACCAGTGGCAGAAAGATTTTCTAATAAGGTGAGCAAATTTTTAGACAGTCTTTTAGAAACTGCAGGGTACAGAAAATATACCAAAAATTTTTAAATCCTTTTATTCAGTGGCCATACTTCATGCTTTTCCCAACTGTCACAATGTAAACAGAACATTAAGTTAGATTCTAAACTAAACTTTTCTCTGTTATACTTTTCTCAATTTTGCACAAAAATTTTATAAAAATGTTATTACAAAGTAGTAATGAATTATTTCTATAGTTGCATAAATTTTGTCATAACAATTTGACTGCATGTTGTATCTTGCTGGCTGGTAAAAAAGATCCTAGGCTGGTAAGATTTCCTGAAATTTTCCCACTCCTGCTATTGACAATTCTTAAAATGTTTCAAGATACATTTTTTGTATTTTCATTTCTTAATTACATGCAATTCCATTAATGGAATCATCACACATATTCATTTTCATAAATTATTTAACAAAGTGTAAATTATCTTTAAACACAGCTAGTTTAACTGCAGCTAAAATATTATTGACACTTAAAGGGGAAAAAATGGGGGGGGGAGGGCATTTACATGTTGCAGGATATTCAAGAATATTTTCAGCTTTATTTATAGATGTGTTTAACATTGAAAATCTTTCAGAAATAAAAAAATTCTGAAATGTAAAAATTGGTGCTTTTACATAGCACTTTTCTAAAATTAACAATAATAAATAAATTTAATGTTTTTTAAATTTTTACAGAAATTTTACATTTAATTATTTTTATTTTCTTATAAAACTTGGAAGGATTCTAAATCTTATCCTTTTAGTATACACATACATTGATTACAAAAATAAATATATTGTGCTACATGATCACTTGAATACAAAGATACACAGGCAACTGAATAAATTGTCACAACACAACAGATTAGGATCCATTGATTTCACTTAAAATTTTAGATAAAAATACTACTGGTAGGATAAATTTTGTTATGACTAGCTTCATATATATAATATTGCATGTTACTTGGTCTATACTTCTAAACAGCAAACATAAATAATACACAAAAAATCCAATAAAAAATTAGTAAATTAAGAATAATTAATTGTAAAAAAGAATGATGCATTTAATTAAACTTAAAAAAAAACACATACATACATCTAATAAAATTACATATATTATCTACAAGCAGCATTTAAATCTATTAAATGAGCTCTTCACTTATTATAACTTTGCGCAATGCATCTACTTTATTACATGCAAATTTGTACAAACAGATAAGAATTTTCAAATAATAAGTACATAAATACTGAACTATGATCATCTGATTAATAAAAAAAGAAAAGAAAAAAGTAAAACTCACTCACAAACAAAAAATAAAATTATTTGTATGCTGACAAAAGGAGATCAGCACCATACATATAAAAATAATAATGCTAAAATAAACTGAAAAACTTGTACTGAGGTGATGACTTAAAAACTTCTCTCAGAGGGGTAATTAAAGCATCAATATGTTTCATCTTCTTATTTAGAAATTAGACAATCATAACCTTCCAAAATCAGAAGTAATCATTGACAATTTTAAAGTAAATATGAGATAGCATTTTTTGTTTAAACAAATCTAATTAAAAATTTGTTTAATTGCGATAATAAAACCTATTTATCTTTTTATATTATTTCTGATATTCTAGTCTCATAACCAAAATAAAAGCTCTGGAGATAATTTTAACTAAACAAGTGTCAAAACTAGAATCTGGATAACAAATGGAAATGTTAGATATGTGTGTCATTTTTCAGAGTCATGGGTGGGGTGTTCAAAGTATTACAAAAAAATACATTTTCATAAGCTAGTTTAAGATATATATTTCTAGCTAATAGAAGGCTGATATCTTTTTGACAAGATTTTTAAGGTACTGGAGCAGACAGCAAAAAGACAAAAGAGGACTGACACCATAAAGAGTGACTTAGCATAAGCATACCAAGTAAGAGAAGCCGGCCAAAAAGACAACAAACTTATCTTGAGTTAGAATTTATATTTAAGAGAATACTGGAAAATAGTGCTACGATTGTATGTAGAAAATAATGCAGACTTAGGAATAATACTTAATGAATGTTCAATTGCAGTTTAGGGTGGGCTGGAAAGAATGCCTATCATACGTCCAAAGCAAGCCTTTTTTTTTGGTAATAAGTATTAATTTTGTGAACTGTCATTCCTGTTATCTAAAATTGTCAGAATTTGATGAGTAGAGGCCTTTTTAAAATTGAAACAGAGAATTTAGGAAAATATACTATTGGTTTAGTTAAAGGTTTCAGGATAAAGTAGGAGAGTTTGATTTTTTTTAAATATAAAAGTCAAACAATAAACATCCATCTTTTGAAAGACAAAACCACGTGTTCAGAAAAGTGAAACACGAAACCACAGATGACAACAAACAAGGCTGAAACCATTCAATTTAAAAAACATTATTGAAGATGCTCATAGGGATGAGTGAACACATATAAGATTTTTAAATGTATTATAACGATGTATTCTAGTAAAAAAGCAAAACAAACTCTTAAGAATACCTTATACATATGTTAACTCTTTGCTTGGTATATTTCTTCTTCTTAAACAATTCTTAAACATGAGAGACCAGAATTCATTTTCCATTATTGAAGAAGAATACTGGACAAGACTATCACTCATGTCTTTAAGACCATACACTGTGTGGGTATTGGGGCAACTTAGTATATCAACTTCTGACAAAATGATGACAAAGTCTACTGATGATTTCTTTCAGAAAAAAAAAGATAAATTATGCATCATTGAAGATCAAGTAAATTGAAAATATGAAACCTTCATTGAAGGTGCTCATCATCTGAACACAGTAATTAGCAAAGGATGAATGAAACTTTGCACCATCTCATATGTAGACAGTATAAAAACTTTGGAAGACTAAAAACCTCTAAAAGTGGAATGATGGAGGTCGTTCCGCTCAAAAAATTTATAAAAAATTACAACTACAAAAGTTATAAACAGAGATTCTCAAGTAGCAGAAGGGAATTAAGAACTGTACATTAATAAAACTTTCTATGTCTAAAGGAATATTTTTTTTTCTTTTAAATAAGAAACCTATGAAAAAAAACCAATTATTTCCAAGAACAAGTAAATACAATTAGATGAAAGAATATGAAAAGCTATCGCAGACATAATAAGAAATCAATTACCTTTACAAAGATAAGACAAAAATATTAAATACTTTTGAAGCTTAAAAGAAAAGAAAATGAAGAAAAAACAAGATAACAGGATAGAAAAAAAAATTAAGAATTAAAAAAAAATCTAAAAAGAGAATGAATTATCAGATTCCCATGATAAACTTTATTATATATAATTGAAACTGGATGATGCTCAAAATGAAATAAATCTACAAGCAAAGATTTCAGGCTTAAAATTTTTACAAGATGAAAAATCTTTAAAAAATTAAATTGGATAAAACTGATTATGATATTTGAAGTTTCTTTAAGAACGAACTCATTTCTGCTATGTTTAATAAATGGAAACTGTTAAAAAAGAAAATATATTTTTAAAATGGGTTTCAGATTTTGCTTTTGCTAAAGAAATAGCAAATAATATATTTGCACACCTGAATTCAAAACAGCAGCTGAAAAAAATCTCGCCTCTACACAGTGGCGTAGCCAGGTTGGGGGTCCAGATGCTCTTGATACCACTAATTTTGTAAAGTTTTCTTTGCCTTATGTAATCGGAGAACTTTCTGCGATAATCAAAGCTAATAAAACTTGTCAATTATACTGGTATCAAGAACGTTTGGACCCCCTCCCTGGCTACGCCACTGCCTCTACACATAACATGCACATAATTTACTGCCAAGGCTTTAGAAAATAACCAGAAAGGATTTTATTGAGTAACACAGTCAACAAATTAGCTCTGCAAAACTGACGAATCAATTCTGTTTACTAGATGAATCATGTTTTGTTGAAAGGGAAATCAAGGATCACTAAGGATATTGGGTACTTTTACATCAGCACATGTAAGTAAATTAAAACTTCTGATTAAATGCTGAAAAAACAGTGTATTGAAGTGAAAGAGTACCAATAATTATAAACAAATGGCTATTAGAATCAACAAACTCATTTAAGATTTTAACTTTAAAATATTTCATGGAACTTTTACAGTGTTGTGGTGTATATACTACAGGGTGTCTTAAAAACGTATACACAATTTATTCACTAATAACTGGCATGTTCTTTTCCTGTCAGGTTTCACTTGAAATAATGGCTGAAACTAGACTACATTTTCAGGAAAAGAAATTTATCCTAAAGCGTTACTGGAAGTTAAAAAATGCAGCTGAAGTGCAGAGAGTTTGGTAGAAGGTTTCAAAAAAGATCTCCCTGTGCTGCTTACAATTGTTAGAAGTTTGAGGCAGATAGAAATGTTCAAAATGTTCACAAGCAACATTCAAGAAGGCTGCAGTCATCAACAAACCCCTATAAAAACTTATGATGAAAATTCAACAAACTCTGCTCAGCAAATGATTCACAAGGCTGGACTTTAAAAATCAAGCTTCTATGGCATTTTAAAGCACCTAGATTGGAAAACTTACATTCCAAAATAGCCTACAATCTCGATGATGATCCAGATTGAAAAAGTGCAGTTAAGTATACATTTTTAAAAAACATCCTGCATTAAGATGATTTTCACTCATAATTACTTAATTTAGAACTGAGAATCCAGTAAGTTCTATATTCTGATATTTTTTTCAGAAAAATGAATTCTCAAATTAAGAGACTAATATTCAACGTTTGAAATTTCCGGTAGTCCGTTGGTCTGAAACCAGTGAAAAAAAAAAATATTTACCAAAATCAGCTTAAAACAATTTGATAAGATGCTGTTAGTATCGATGTGGCCATTTGAAACTAATTTTCAGGGCACCCTATACTTCTATTGAGTGGTTTCAGACCACTAATGATTTTGAATGACACTTACAGCTTACGGATTATTATAGGCACTATTATAGGCAAGAAGCCTTATACTTAATTTTATTTATTTTTGCCATACTTCTCTTTAAATAAGCAGCATTAGCTTTTCCATTTCCTTGAACATATGTAACTTATATGATTCACATATTTCACATAACTAAATAAAAATAAACTTGCATAAACAGTAACCCTTTTTTTTCCCCATTCAATGTATAGTAGAATATGAAATCACATTCAAGTAAAAAAATCATTTCAGATATGTCAATGAATGAAAAATTTGATCAAGGAAAGAGCTGAAAATCTCTACAGGAGGCACAACTTAATGATTAAGGCTATTTAACAGAATTGTAAATCTGATATGAAGAGTGTATAGTTAGGATACATGTAGTTGTAGAGAAATGTTCGATGATGTACATATGGAAGCATGGGGAATTGCATAGTTGGAACATATATGGAAGAGGAAGTAAGCATTAATGAATGAAGTGTGTATATTTTTAGATATATATAGAATGGATGAAAGGATATGCAAGAGGGCTGCAAATATGGATGAATAAAGACTGTATAGTTATATATATTCATGCAGTAACATATTCAGTAACATATATTCATACAGCAGTTGGCAAGTGCATACAAACATGGTGTGTGCATAGTTTAGACATGTTTCAAGATGAATAAAATAAGGACTTATTAAGGTTTAAATAAAAAGTACATGATGACTAAACAAAATAAGTATGCTTTGTCAAATGCATAAATAAGGTTTATGAGAAAAAATGAATGAATGCTAAGCTCAATGTGGGATAAAACTAGGTTGCGCCGCCAGGCACCTGAGGAGCACCCGGCGCATCATCGACCCCCAGACCCAGGTCCTGAGAGACCTTTCACGCACACATCGGCTTTGTGTCGGCGAGTGCACTACAGGCTAGTCTGGAGGACAGTCATCCAACGGAACCCCCTTTACCTCATACCCGAGACATAGGTCGTTGCCTCATACAGTCTTACCTCATACCCGACGACATAGGTCATTGCAGTGTGCGGTACATCCCATAGCTTAGAGGAGACCCCACCACACATACAAACGACGAACCGTCAAAACAACCCAGCGACTTCATCACCGAAACCCCAAAAGGAGAGTCAGTCCCTAGGTCACATGCTAGATTTCCCGACTACTCTTGCATTCCCATGGCGTCCGATCATCGACATGTATGGAAGGACAAGCGACTAGTTCATCTTCCGTGGAGCTCAATGTGGGATATAAATTAAAATGTGTGGGTTCATTTTAAAAGTTGTTAAAACTCTTTCAAGTTTTGTGAATTTTTAAAGATTAGAAGCATTTAAAATAAAAGAAAACTTCTTTCTGAGCTGAGCATATTTAAAAACAATTTATGACAGGAAAAACTTAAAGTTCATCAAAACAAAATCCTTTATAAAAGCTGAACTAAATTTTGAAAATTCCATTACTAATGATCTATTTAAAGTTACCATACAAAATTAATCTTCTTTCATGCATGATTACAACTTAAATACAGCATAAATGTACTAAAAAAGGCAGATCTAATTTTTATCCTTCAAATTTCCGGAAGCGGAAGTGTTAAATAGACATTACCTTTCTCTGTACCTGTTAGATGTTTATATCCATTTGGGTTATTAAATATATTTGCTATACATTAATTATTGCAGGATAACAAAGCTTAAGAAAAATATATCAAGGAGTTTTTTAGGTAACCAGCTTTTATATTTTTAAATTAAGATTGTTTTCTTTACAGCATTAACTGATCACTGAATGTAGATCTTAAATAGTGCATATAAACACTGTTAGTATGCAAACTGAGAATAGATAAGTGAGTACATACAATGTGTATATTAAGGAGAAAAAGGAGTAGACAGTCATTTCAACAAAAAAATCATGAAGAAAAATCTGCAACACAGTATTCAATCCAGATACACCAATGATTGTCATGATGATTTTCAGAAAAGTCAACTGACTCTTATCAGATCTGAAATGTTGATTACAAGAATAGAAAAATGACAAATAGACACATGAAAATGGCTCTGATTAAGATAAAGGAAAATAATATTAAGATAAAGAAAAAAAGATGCAAAATAATAATAATAATAATTTTACAGTTATAAAACAGAAAATTATAAGGCTTGTAACTAAACGTTGTACAAAAATTGCAGCACATGCATGATATAAGAAAAGAAATTGCACATCATAAACATCTTGAAGTTAATTTTCTTAAAACAGGAGTTGATTGACATGTTTACATTAAATGATTACTCATAGCCATAAATTCCAATTAACATTCTTCATAAATTCAAATAAATTCGTTATGTCTAAACTCTAAATTAAAATTGAGGGAGATGGGGCAAGAAAGTGCCAAGCCACATTTCTGGTGAAATAAATCTTAACACTGTAATCTGTTGTTTAATATTGTAAATTATAATATCCTACATATAATTTGTTTCTAATGTCACTTGGTGGCAGCATATGTCATTTTTGCCCCAGATGTTTATACCTCTAAAGAAGATAGCAAAATTACAAAAAATGTAATAGTAACATCATTAAAGTAATGCCATATTGTTACTGAGAATATCTCAAATGTTACTAAGACATTGGCGAGAAAACTTTATGTTATACATCTTGATTTGGGTATTTTATGAAATTTTCAAATTGAAATATCTCAGAAGTTCAAAAATGTGGCTTAGCACTCTCTTGCCCCGACCCCCTCAATTAATGTCAAAATAAGAAATTGAGGATTACATTTAGATCTTAAACTCTCAATTAACTTTCCTCTATCTGACATTTATTATTATGTTTAGATCATAAATACCAATTAACATGAAATTTAGAAATGCCTGTTGGTGTTGCAATCAGGCTAGAGCCAAACCTTATTGCTGCCATAAGATCACATTAATCAAGATCCTTATCCAATTAGAAGTATGTCTTCCCCTTTTGACTATTCTACCCTCTGCTGGAAAATGTCAGAATTACAAATATAAAAGCAGGTCCCCAAATGAGAGAGACAGATTTTGGTAGAATTTGAGGTTCTCTACCGACCTCAGAAAAAAATAAGTCTAAATAATAAGTCTTTCAGAGCCTTCTCTAATTCCCACTCTCCGTATGTATTACTGAACTGGAAAATAAAAGATGTTTGATAAATCAATGAGGTCCTGAGTCAATTACTTTCAGATAGTTATTTGTATATTTTATTCAGCCAATATGCTACAAATAATTCAATATTTCATGAAGCAACCCATGAAGAGGATGGCTTATTTTAAATGTAAAAGCAGCAGTTAAGGTTTAAATATAATCATATGTTTATTTAGGAAAAAGGATATTTTTTTGCAAGAACTCATATATATATATATATATATATATTTAAGGGGAAAAAAAAGCCTAACAGATGAAAATTCAGAACAATTTAAACTTTCAACTTATTTTCTTAAAATTTTGAATCCTAAGTGTCAGAATGCCATAATGTTACATTTAGAATATACAACAGCAGCAAAAATCATTAGCTTTTTTCTAAGTTGCATTTATCATATCTCAAATAAGGTTATTTTAAAGAAATCTGATGCATATAAAGATAATTCTGTAAATTTTATCTAAGAATTTTGCTGGAAATAAAAAAAGGACATAGGATATTTATTGGCTGTTTACACCGATATGCTTACAGTGACTCAAGATAATAAATCTATGACAGTCTACTCCTTTTTATCTGATAATCTATTCAATTTGTAAAAGAAATTAAGGCACAAAACTTTTGTAGAACTGGAAATACAAGAACTCAGGGGTTGATCCAGGAAAAATTTGGGGCCTATTTAGGGACCCTTCACAAAAATCTATTTAATAAAATGAGCCCCTTCACAAAAATAAATTTTGTAAAATGGGCCCCTTTACAAAAATCAATTTGATAAAATGGGCCCCCTCAAAAAATTCTATTCCATAAAAACTTACTATTTATTATTTTGTTTATCGATGTTTTAAAATGTGTAATTTGTAAACAAACAAGTTCACCAGAGAGGAAAACTTCAGCAAAAGGGTTTAAAAAAGTTTTTGTTTATAAATGCTTGGTTTGAATTTGAGTATAACTGGATTTCAACTTTCGTTAGAAAATGTTATTTTTCACAAAAATATAAAAAATTTCACAAAAATAACCTTTGCTTTTCACAAAATGGGCCCCAAGAAAAAAAACCTGCATCGACCCCTGAATGCATAGTAAAGAAAACAATTATAAGTTAAACACTTCAAAATTATAATTGTGCTTCAGGATCTTACTTCACTGATGGCTGGCTCACCAAGGAGAGGGAGTAGGGAAAAATCAGTGGGCTTTTATCTTGAATGAACAAATGAAATTATTTGTTGAATAACAAATGAATTCTTTCTTTTTGGAAGAATCAAATCATCACAGAAAATGACATATATTCATATATTCCAACTATTTAAATGCAAACACAAATGAAATTTAATTTATTGTACAACATACAAGTATCAACAGACATGAAAATCTAACATAATATATAGAGTGGGCCAATGTATGTTAAAATTTTAAAAAATATATTTAAAGCAATCTTTTGAAATAAAGGATACATACTGAGTAATTTTAATGTATACTTAAACACTGACATTAATTTAAAAGAATTGCATCAAAGAATATCTTGATACAAGACACATATGGCAATTGTAATACTGCCTTCAAATAGTAATGAGAGAATATAACAAACATTAAGTTATTATGAAAGATCCATATTACACCGTGTTATTTCAGAGATAATAGAAGAGGATATTTTATTATTAATTGAAGAAAATATACAGGATAGACTTAAGTTACTGTATGAAAATAAAATTAAAATCTTAGTTCTGAACCACATATATTTAAACTTTAAGTATGGAGTCAGCTTTAAATTAGTTTAAAATAACATTTAGGGACAGAAGAATCAAATTCTTTCCTTCATAAACAATAATAGGCACTTACAGTTTTCTTTTTTTTTAATCTTTTTAAGTTTTATATAAAAAGGATGAATCTTGTTTCTATAACAGGTACAATTATTTGATGATGAGACTGAATGCAAAAGATGAACAATAAATATTAGTAAAATGACCCTAATAATTACTACACAAGCAACATAATTTAGTCCAAAGACTCATTCTTTGACTAAAATTGCAGAATTTTGTGTAGAATGCACTGTTTTTTAAAATGCTACTCACTAGATTTAAATAGAAGTAACAGCATTAAAAAACAGTCCATTAAATACATATAGTATTAATGTAAAATACTATATATAAATATAAATATATATATAATCGTTAAATAATGCACCTGCAAAAGACTTAGTATTTATGAAAAAAATTAATTATTTTAGACTTCAAAGCTGCATTTTTAACAGATTACTAAAAACAAATAAAACATTTATGTCATATGTATAGAAATGTAAAAATAATTTTATATACTTAGTCACATAAAATACAGCAAGAGTTAGCGAGTATCTTACATATTTTACAATTAGCCACATATTTATAAAAATTATTTTTCATATGCAGCAAGTGAAAATGAATAAATAATACACTATACACATGGAGTACAGATTGTGATGTTTAAAGAAACTGATATAATAAATAATTCAACTGAAAATCAAACTGCAACATATTTGTAATCAATATTAGTAGCTACATTTCTTAAACAAATATCATTTTAGCACAACAATAAAGCAAAATTTATTATACAATTCAAATTTGCTGTTTAACAAATAAAAGAATAAGAGCTGAAAATGTTTTATTTCCATTTGAAATTAATCTAAATTATTCAAGAATTTAATTTACACATCTTCCCCATGACTTATCAATACTAAAATGTTTGGAAAACTTAATTTTCAACTTTCTTTTATTAACAGGATTTCTGAATAAATCTATAATTTTTTTAAATAATTTTTCATTGGTAGAAATTACATAATTTAGCATTTAAATTTAGAACAGTTAAGTTCATTTAATCATAAAATGGATTTTTGCACTATTAACACTCCAAAATGTAATGCAAATTAAATAATGAATAAATATACATTCTATAAAGATTTATTATTTATGAAGTCAAACAATTTTTAAAAATCAAAGCACTTATTTATTTTTTAATTGATAAATGAAAATGTCTCTCTGTCTTATAAAATATATTTTCTACATAATTAGAATTTTAAAGTCATAAAAATTCTTATAAATTAAAATGTAAATTGAAAAATTAATGAAATGCAATGTCTCAAGTCCTATAAAATAAACTAACAATTTTATACATTATGAGACATGTTACTACTTTGATTTTCAAATTAAATAATGCAAAATTTCAACAAATTATGGCTATAAAACATTTACAGCCAAGTCATGGAACAATCTATGACAATGTCTACTTAAGTCAAATATCTACTTTATTAATTTAAAATAGTCAAACAATGTTAAAACACACAAAAAACTACATAAAAATTTTATCAAACAAAAGCAATTAAATAAAATTGTTCTATTAGCTATTTGGAACATTCGTTGCAAAAATTGATGTATGTCATGTTAAGAGCTGAAAATATTATTTACTAAACAGCCATTTATATAAAAAATCTGACATTTAAAACTTAAACTGAGCTTTGGCACTTGCTTTTGGGCGAAGCAGTTGTCTTTTATGATGTAAATTACCTTATGCATAATTCGGCTGCAGACAACTTAACTTCTGCTGTCTTTCACTAGAATATTCAAATATTTAGAACCAGTCATATTTGCTGTTCAAGATTTCTAGTTCAAAGTATTTATAAATTTAGAGATGCCTCTCCATTTGAAATGAACAAAACAGCAATCCCTGCCATTTAAAATTCAGGTACTGGCAGAATGCCATTGTAGCCAAGTTAATAATAGGAACGTTGATAAACAGTAACTAAGTTGAAATAAGAATTTCAACAGAAAATGAATAATGATTAGTTTGAACTAAGGTTATACATTAATTCACAAATATACAATCACCTACTTAAAAGAAACCCGTATTTTAATTAATGACAATGTTATTTATTTTACATAAAATAACATAAATGATGAACTTTACTTAGTTTTCAGCTGTACAAATGAAATAATAAACCTAACAGGCTAATCAGGCTAACTTCAAAACTATAGATTTATTTGCTATTTCCCAAAATCAGCTATGTTCAATAAAAACATCTTTTTAAAATAAAAACTGAATAATTGGAGGAACAGCATAGTAAAAACAATGTATTTCCATTTTGAAAGATGGCATGATTTTTACTACAATAACTTTGAAAATGCAAAAATTTAGGCAGCATGTTTCACATTTTAAATTGTAAAAATTAGTTTCCCATTTGCATACAGGATACAACATGAGAAAAGCCACTGAATATCAATTAAAAGAAACCAATTTATATTGATAAACTTGTACTAGCTAGATAGAAGGCACAAGAAATTCCTATGATTTATCAAAAATGTCCCACAAGATTATTTACTTGCCCCACACAAATTTTATAGTGTGCCCATAATCATCATCAATTTCTCAGCCTACTAATTACATAAACAATAACTCTTTAATGACACAATGTCACATTACATAGCAAAACATAAAACATTGTACGCTTATATCAACTGTTCTATAGACTTGATTCTCTTGGCAACAAAACTGGTTGAGTTATAGAAACTGAACTCTTCTCTGGACTTAAATTTGAGGTAGCTGTAGAGCATGATATTTCTATGAAGAAAAAAAATTGAAGATTACAATAGTAACATATTATTTTAAAAATTTTTTCATAATTAAACAATTCTAAAACTGTTAAATAAGCAGGGACTGTAATAAGCATTCATTACCTTCCGAAATATGAATTAATCTGAAAATTGGCAATAAAAATTGAGATAAAATATTTTGATATGCATCAAAATCTCAATTGTATAATCAGCTCAGAAATGGGGACCCAATTTTTTTTTATGTATTTTCTATGGGTAGCGGGGTGTTAACAGCAATCAAGTTTTATGTTTAATTAAAAGTATTTTAAGTACAACATATTACGTTCATGAATCTGAATACTAACCAGTGCTTTTCAAATTTTATACTGTGCTAATTTTCCTGTAACAGTCAATGTAGCACACTTATTTATGCAATGTATTATCATTTTCTTATCTGATAAATATGTGCATAAACCTGGTTTTGTCCCTGTACACATATCACCTACCATATAAATATATTCTTTATTTAATATCATCAAAAGGGCTCACTTGCCTTAATTTACAGCAGTCTGCTTAGTTCTTCAATTTATCCTTTTGTTTACTTACAGCCTATTAAGGTTTCTTTAGTTATAGCTCCTAATGTATTTTTCCAGCCAGCAAGTTTGTTTACTTCAAAGCATTCTCGCTTACTGAAAACGTCACTCTATATCTGCAATCTTTTCTTCTTCCCTCCAACTTCTTAAGTAGTTCATCGTTACAAGATAGCGGTAATGGTCTGTTTTAGTCAAGATTTGCATGTATGCAATCAAATGTCACTGCTCCGTTTCTTCGAAATGCATATTCTAGAAGCCTGAAGAGGGTGGCAGTTGACCACTTTGCATATGTCTGAGAGATATATACTTTGGTATCTCGACATTCATTGCACTTGTTTCTTTATTTTGCCCGAGGATGTTTAATAGCATTTTTCTTTCAGCTGCTTTTATGAAAGTGTTTGTAGAGATAGTTCCATATTAATTCAGAAGTATTTATAAATAGCCCTGTTTCCTGGCAATTATGGTTAATCTTTAAAGTTCAGGAATTTCAGCCGATGTTTTGCTTTCACCTTTAATGAGGAATTTTCCTTTTTTTAAAACTCATTCGTGATCTAAGTTCTTGAGGGTCAATGTTAATGAGTTCCTGGAAAAACTTTGTGGTTTTTGTCATTAAAGTAGACAAGTCATGATGTGAATGATAAGACTAGTTCAGCTATTTTCCTAACATCTAGAACATGTGAGTCAGAGGGAGTGATAGCATTTCATAAGAATATGACCACTAAGACTTTGTGGATTCGAAACTTTTGTTTGCTTTTGTCCCAAAATGCTTTCTTTCCTTAAGGGTATCTGAGAAGCTAAAGCGTCATCTTGAAATACATTCTTTTACTCGCCACTGGCGAGTGGATTTTGTGATGGGGCGAGTAAATTTGAAAAACTGCAGGCTATAAAAGATATGCTAAAAACTGTATTTTTTTTACTAATTAGCTGTATAACTTTCTAAATTACTGCAATGTAAACAATGTACTATGTTCTATCCTATAATAAACTTTCCCCTGTTGTATATATTTAAAAATTTTATAGAAAAAAATATGAAAATGTATTGTAGTAATAGTAATTAACTATTTTTGCAGTTGTGTACATTTTGTCCGAACGTTTTTCAACTGTACGTTGCATCTTGCTGGCTGGTAAAATAAATCCTTGGCTGGTACTATTTTCTGAAATTTCCCCACCCTTGTTTCATACTATTGTCATAAAACGTCTTTCGAATACTTCGTCTATAGTTTTCAAAAGTTTCCTTTTAGAACAAATATTATAAGATATTATGTTGTGGACTTTAGAAGGAATAACTGGATCATTACTTCATCACAGTCAAGATGACATTGAACTTTGGTTAAATAACCTTTTTCTGGAATGATCGTTTGATTTTAATTTATTAAGTTATTATTAATTATGAAAAATTAATGCATTATCATTGTTCTGTGTCATGATAGTACAAATAGATTTCCAGTGATATTTTAAAATAGATCAGAAAAGTGTTTTTCTTTATTTCTATTAATCAATATATTTTCTAAAGAAGTATATTTTTACATTGTTGTTTTTGTTTTAAAGTTTTTAATAAATGTTAGTTTATTTCTAAATTGTCATCTTTATTTAATCCACCACCATAGTTTAAGCTAATTCTGTTTCACTTCAAATATATTTCATCTTAAATTTTATTCAGCATGTCAATTTAAACTTTACCTGTATTGGGATTTAAATCAGCATTTAATGCTTCTACTATAATGCTACTTTGCTATTTGCTCAACCCCTTAGAGATATGTTTGTATCTCCAATCAATATCTATACCTATTATTGTAAAGTGGGAAGCACACCTATTCTCAAACTAATCATTTGCTAAGCATCTCGATTTCTAGAATTAATGATTAAAAGTAGCGGGCTCCTAATTTACATCGGTGTCTCAAATCTTGTAAAACCTCGAATCTTCTGAATTCTCCTTTTTTTATAAAACCTCAAAACGAGTGACCCTCCGGCTCACATCCCCCTTGAATTGAATGAACCTCCGTATTGGGTCCCCGATGCCTTTATCACTGTATGCCGGTCATGCTAGGCACACACCGGATAATCCCTTAATTTAAACATCGAATAGTATAAACCTCTAATTGAAGGAACCTCCAACCCGCGTCCTTGCTGCCTTCGGCACCGTATACCGGTCGTGTTACACACGCACCGGATAATACCTTAATTTGCATATTAAATAGTATAAACCTATAACTGAACGAACCTCCGATTCGGGTCCCCAGTGCCTGCAGCACTGTACAGCAGTCGTGCTGCGCATGCGCTGCAATATACATTAGTTCCACCTTCCAATACCAGGTGGTGCAATCTGTTCTATACGAACCTTGGGCACTGAAATCGTGAAGGCTATAGATGTTGAGTCAAATGAGCTATAACCCATCATGATTGCACCCGTAGAAACAGAGATAGGATAGCGCCCCTTTGTGGTGAAACTCGGAACAAAAATCAATAAGCTCTAGTAAGCTCTATCGATGTCGAGTCAAATGGGACATACACCCTTCGTGATCCAGCCCATAAAAACAGAGATAGGAAAGCACACCCTGGTGGTGAAACTTGGAACTAAAATCAATAAGCTCTATCGATGTTGAGTCGAATAAGCCAAACCGCGTCGTGATGCGACCCATAGAACCCAAGTTAGCTGCAAAATCCTTTAATTACACCTTCCACCGCCAGGGGGCGCAATCTGTTCTATACAAACATGACCGAAATTTGAAAAGCTGACGAAATCCAATCAAAAGAGCCAAACCCCGTCGTAATCGGGCCCATAGAACCAGATTTCGAAAGCGCCCCTGGTGGTGAAACTTAGAACTAAAATATGTAAGCGCTATCGATATCGAGTCGAATGAGCCAAACCACGTTGCGATTGAACTCGTAGAACTCGAGATATTATGAAATGAAAATATAAAATATGATATTATTATCCGAAAAGAGTGATATAAACTCAGAAATTTTTAAAAATATTATTGAGGGTCCTTATTACTTTAATTATAATGTTTGGAATTGGAAATCCTAACATAGCTTCTGAGTTATAGAAATGGACCATAATTAAGAGGAAAAAAACCCTGAAGGGGGGGGGGGGCGATGACACTGCTTTTCCTCAAACAACTGATTTAAACTATCGAGTCGAATGAGCCAAACCGCATCGTGATACGACCAATAGAACCCGAGTTAGCTGCAAAATCCTTTAATTACACCTTCCACCGCCAAGGGGGGGGGGGGGGGGGCAATGTGCTCTATACGAACATAACCGAAATCTGTAAAGCTATCGAAATCCAGTTGAAAGAGCCAAACCCCGTCGTAATCGGGCACATAGAACCCGATTTACGAAAGCGCCCCTGGTGGTGAAACTTGGAACTAAAATATGTAAGCACTATTGATATCGAGTCAAATGAGCCAAACCGCATTGTGATTGGACTCATAGAACTTGAGATATTATGAAATGAAAATATAAAATCTCATATTATTATTTGAAAAAAGTGGTATAAACTCAAACTTTTTAAAATGTTATAGAGGGTCCTTATTACTTTAATTATAATGTTTGGAATCAGTTTGGTGGGTTGGGTTGGGTTGATTATTGACGGCCAATTATAGACACTAGGGATATAGGCCCGGGGGGAGTGCCCTTCGTGGGGGTCTTTCTAAGGGAACCTAATCCGTATTTACGCATGGAGAAGATCCACGGCTCGAAAGAAAACCACGAAAACTCCGAGCGATTAGGCCGACGGGCGCGATTGGGATCGAACCCAGCACCTCCCGTCTACCAGCTTCGAGAGCACAACCTCTCAGCCACTGGTGGGGCCAGTTTGGTGGAAATCCGTAACATAGTTTCTGCGTTATAGAAACGGACCATAGTTAAGAGAAAAAAACTCTTATAGGGGAGAGGAGGGAGGGACGATGACACTGCTTTTCCTCAAACAACTGATTTAGACTACAGGAGTACTTGTTCAAAGACAGGGACCTGTAGAAAAGCTTAGAACAGAAAAAAAAAATCTGAATTTACTATTCGAAAATAGTGGTAATTTTTCTATACATATAAACAATCAAACATTTAGGGACGAATCAAAAAAGGTTAAATTTGTTAAATGGAATTGGTCCTGCCCAATGCCATTTCCTCAAAAATAAATGTACAAATATTGCTTAATTACATCAACCGTCCTGATCCGATAGCGGGCAAAGCCCGCTTTTCCCCTATCAGAATATCTGGTTGGCACTCTAAAAGAAAAAACTTAAATTACCCGTAATGCAGTTTTTTGACGTGGCTTTATTCTTAAAATCATATCTAGCCGGCACTGTAATAGAAATCTTTATTTTGTTTTAATTATATAATATCTCAGCTCATAATTAAAATAAAAGAATAATTTTTAGATATTCTGAAAGCAGAATTTATTTTGCGTCACCCTGTGAAAGTTAGGAATTACTGCGCCCCTTAGATTCTGAGATGGGGACCCCCTCTGAAAAATCACAGTTAAAAAGTCACGTAACGTCTGGAAAATAATTTGGGCTTTTGCAGAAAGGAAATGGATTTCACACCTGTGTGGAAAGAAATAAAAAATTATTTTTTATCGATCAATTTTTAAAGGATTTTTTCGCTTGTATGGGTCGTACAGAAATGATTTTTAGAATTTATGAAAGTAGATGCTTTCCTGCTTGTCTGTCCAAATTCCGAATTTCTGGACACGGAACTTTCCGAGATGAGAGTTGATTTAAAAGGCCGTAATACAGTTTTTTGCTTAATTTCCTCCCTGGCACCCACATCTTTTATTGAGAGTTTTATTGACTGGCAACCCTTTCGGAGGCGAGATTTTGCGGTTTTGATAAAATGTGAATATTTTGGATAAATAGGTTTCGATTCAAGTAATTAAAACAGTTTTGTTAATTAATAACTATATTAATTGTGGGCAGATTTCTTCAAAAACTGTAACTGTGGAATGCCCAGATTTTTCTGAATTTTTTTATATCAAAAGCACTCCCATGCGTCGTCTCGAACCCGAGTTTATCCAATTACAGACAGACAGACGTTTACCAACATTAATATTATAGATATCCCCAGTGGCAGAACTATCTTCAAGTGTCTGCAATGCTAATATTGTTTTCAAAAATAGTCTGCAATACGCAATATATCATATAAATCTATTCTTGCTGCTGTTGTAGTTGTAGTGCTAATTAATTAAGGCATCAACATTTATCAGCCTTTCTGAGTAAAAAAAAATTCTGAAATTCACAGAAAACATTCTCAAAGGTTACAGCAGAGGGGAGGAGCGGAGAAAATCCCCTCTCGGCAATAATTATTTTTGTTGCAGGCTGGATTAACTCTGCTTTTGATTCGAGTCGATTTCAGGTTGAGTGTAGATTCTTGCAAATTGGGTTCGGGTTAACCTGATTTTTCAAAAGTTAGTTCAGTATATTGTTTCAGATTAAAAACTATGCCTATATTAATAAGCATAGAACTTTGTGTGTCTGCTGTTTTCTAAAGGAATGCTGCATCTTTTCCGGGACTATTTCACAAAGTTCAGTTTTTTATCGTGAACCTTTGACGAAATTAGCGTTTCTTTTTTCCCCGCGATCCTTTGACGAAATTCATTTTTTTTTCGTGGCCCTTCAACGAAATTCGCACTTTTTCAGTGATCCTTTGACAAAATTAGCAGTTTTTTCCACGATTCTTTGACAAAATAGGCATTTTTTCTGCAGCCATTTGACGAAATTTGCGTTTTCTCTGTGGCCCTTTGATGAAATTTGCATTTTTTCCACGATCCTTCAATGAAACTCAATTTTTTTTTTTACAGTCTTTTGACAAAAATAAAGTTTTTCCGCAACCCTTTGACGAAATTTGTGTTTTTATTGCAATCTGTTAACGAAATTAGCCATTTTCTCAGATCCTTTGATGAATTTCGTGTTTTTTCTTTGGCCTTTGGACAAAATTCACGTTTTTTCCACGATCCTTCGACGAAATTTGCAGTTTTTTCAAGATCATTCGACGAAATTTACAGTTTTTTCGAAATCCTTCGATGAAATTTACCGTTTTTTCGAAATCCTTCGACGAAATTTACCATTTTTTTTAGACTCTTCGACAAAATTTTCCGGGTTTTTTTTCGAGATCCTTCTACGAAATTTACCGTTTTTGGCGATCCTTTGACGAAATTTGCCATTTTTTCGTGATCTGTCGGCAGACTTCTCCGTTTTTTTGCAATCCGACGTAGAAATTTGCCGTTTCTTCGATGAAATTGACCATTTTTTCATGATCCTTCGACAAAATTAACAGTTTTTTCCACGCTCCTTTGACGAAGTTGACATTTTCTCTGCAGCCCTTCGGCAAAATTCACATTTTTCCACGATCCTTCAACAAAACTCACGTTTTTTTGCCAGCCTTTTGACGAAATTCACGCTTTTTTACAGCCTTTTGACTAAATTTGCATTTTTTTCGCAATCTTTAAATGAATTTCGGCGATTCTTCGACGAAATTTGCCGTTTCTTTAACGATCCTTCAACAAAGTTTGCCGTTTTTTCACGTAATTTATGCGCTATAGCGCATCCGCGGCATCGCTGTATGTTTTTAGTCTGCAGGTACCCTAAAAAGTCTGCGACGTCCGTCGCAGCGTCGCGTACATTCTGCCATGGGCTAGATATCATTGCTAAAATATAGTTTGAGAAATGGCTTAAGAAAGAAAAATTTCAAAAGAGATATGTGCCATTTATGAAACAAATACATAAATGTCACCTTTCCAGGGGTTTTCCAGTCAAATATATTTTGAATCAGAAAATTTATCTAATAAAATATATTTTACTCTTATGCAATATTTATTTGCTTTCAAATAAGGTTCAAAATATGTCTGACTTTTAAAATAATCTGTCAAGCGAGTTTTATCCATGCACAAAAGGTTCTGTACAATAAATTTATTAATTACTAACTACAATATTACAAAAAATCGTTGCTAAAAAATAATAAGACTTTGTGAAAAAGATTGACTATTTTTCACTATGATTCCCTTACCTATAACAAAGACATTGTACAAAGTTTAAACTTGGCATTGTGCCAAGTGTATCTACAAAAGGAGGTTGCAAAGTTGCAATGCCACCTTGGTTCGTGCCGCATTTTTCTTGATAGGTTTTTAATATCTCAGCTTATTACAGACAATTTAAAAAAAAAAACATTACCAACAATCCTTGGATGATTGAATGTCGATAGGTACCTCGAACGTCCCCTTAACTCTCCCGCTAAGTGCTCACAAAATAAAGTTTGTGTGCAACGGAAAAATGCAATTTTCTTTTTAAAAAATGTGACCTAGGATAATCGCTATAGATTTTTTGCAAGGTTTAAATAAACTCCTTACTCCTACTACTCCTAATTGTTTCATAATTTTAGTTTCAGTAGATTTGGAAATAGGGAGGATGGGACATTTTTACAGCATAGTTTTGATGATATCTTTGAATATATAATACCTAGAATTAAAACAAATATATTTTTGAGTTTGGTGTTACAAAATCTTTTGAAGAATACCTCACACAATATACAAAATACAATTAAAAAAATGAACTAACTGAATTAGCCTCCTAAATTTTTCTTAAAAATATTAGTGAATAACTAATAATCTATAAATATGTAGGTCAATAGCCTTTATAGCTCTGCCAAGTTTGAACTTTCCATGTTTTCGAGAAAAATGGCTGTGACAGACGGACAGACACACAGACAAGTGATCTTATAATGGTTCCGTTTTTTACTTTTGAAGCATGGAACCCTAAAAACAGAAGCAGCTATACAAATTACCTCAGAAAGTATTAAGAATATTTAAAAATTCGGATTTGGAGAATGAAAATTTATATTACAAACCTTTTAACATACTCATGTGAGTTCCTTGATAAGGTGGCTGAGTTTTATACAAAAATGCTATTCTTTCTTGCACACAACTGGCAGACAATCTTGCTTCTGCATCTTGATCCCAACATTCTTCTATTGTGTCACATAAAGCACTCATGCCCTAAAAAGAAGTCTCAGTTATTAATATCATTTCATTCGTAGTTATAAAAAATTATCAAGTAATACATTTGAGGGGGTCGGGGCAAGAGATAGCTAAGCCACATTTTCGAACTTCTGAAATATTTCAATTTGAAAATTTGATCAAATACTCAAATCAAGATATATAATATAAAGTTTTTATCCAATGTCTTAGTAGCTTTTGAGATATTCTGAGTAACAATATGGGATTACTTTAATGATATTTCTATTACGTTCTTTGTAGATTAGCTATCGTCATTGGGGGCATAAACATCTGGAGCAAAAACAAAACCTGGGACATATGCTGCCACCAAGTGACATTAGAAGTAAATTATATGTAGGATATTATAATTTAGAATATTAAGCAACAGATTACAGTGAGAGATTTATTTCGCCAAAAATGGGGGCTTGGCACTTTCTTGCCCCAACCCCCTCATTTATTTAAGACATTTCAGTTTTTGGAAGTAAATGTCTCTCCTACAAGTCATAAAAAATTCACAGAAAAAAAAAAGAGAATTAATGAAGTGCTCTAGGAATGTGAAATGCTAAAGCCCAATTTGAAATAATTTTTGGAGCAGCAAAATTTAAGGCTTGCAACAGAAACAATTAATTGTGCAGCAAAATGAAAGATTTGTAACTGGAATGTAATAAATTGCAGCAACAAATTTTACAATTTGTAGCCAATAAGGTTTTCTTTTTTTTTTTTTAACAATTATGCTTGACTATGAGAAACATTCACCTCAAAATTACATTAAAAATTAATCATTTGACAAATCAAAAATTTCTTCGGAAAAGCATTTAGAAACTATGTAACGGAATGTATAGTTTACAGTTGTAACACTAATAAAATTAACATGACATTAATGTAATACGATTTTATTTTTGTATTTACAATATAGCATCTAGTTTTATTTATTAGGTCATCTGGAAAGTTCTGCGATTTTTCAAAAAGCAAAGTGCAGTTTTGTCTAGTTATTTTGCTACTGCTGATAAGGAGTGACCTTGAATGACCCAGATGTGTATATTCAGTCTTTTCTGCTTGTGCTGCATAATTCTCGCTTGTGTTGCGGCATAATTTTTGTTTCAATGCAGTGATAAGAATAAAGAACCAAACAGTTCATTTTTGCCAAATTTTGCTCCTTTATTTCAAGAAAGGTAAAAATTCTAGTCAGGCTGCTCGTAACATTTGTGCTATATATGGACAAAGTACTGTTTCAGATGACACAGTTCAAAGAGGGTTTGAGAAGAAAATGGAAATTTCAGCCTTGAAGATCATGCTAGCTTTGGACAACCATAAAGGAGAGTAAAGAAGGGCCTCTTAAAAAAAAGCTATCAAATGATCATGCACTGTACTTTTTGGAATATTTAGTCTGTGCGATAGCTCCCATGGATTTTCAGCAATAGCTTCTTTTAAGAGGTCCTCCTTTACAGATGGTTGTCTAGAGCGGGCATAATCTTTGAGGCCAAAATTTCCATCATAATCGTCTCAAACCACCTTCGAACTCTGTCATTTGAAACAGCACTTTGTCTATAGACAGCACAAATTTTACGAGCAGTCCAACTAGCATTTTTACCTTTCTTGAAATAAAAGAGCATAATTTAATAAAAATAATGTACTTTTCAGTTTTTCATTCTTATCACTGCACTCAAACAAAAATTATGCCACAACACAAGCAGAAAAGACCGAATGTACATATCTGGGTTATTCAAGTACTGGGTACATATCTGGTTCATTATCAGCAGTAGCAAATAACTAGACAAAACCATGCTTTGCTTTGAAAAACCACAGAACTTTCTGGAAGACCCAATTTTTTTAGTCCTAAGAAACAAAAGTTTTTTTTAGGCTGCAAGCAGAAATTGCTTTCTCTTTGATTTATTATCAAGTTGTTGTTTTTTTTTTCAGATATATATCTATGAAAAATATTGATAATTTTCAATTTCTGTCTTAATACTACTTCAAAAATTTCACCCGCGATGGTGGCACACTTAGGTTAATGATAGACAAAAACCAGAGTTTCTCCCAGACATTTTCAGGGGGGCACTGCGCCCTGCCTGCCCTTTGGTTAAACAACTAACATTTTTCTTGCCCCTCATCCAAAAAATAGCACATTTCTTGCCTCTTATTTTTAAAAATGCTGCCCTGACTGCCTTTTGTTGTGCCCGCCCTGAACGTGTGCCTGCAAGTTGTTTTCTCATTCACACACATAGGCTTGCACGTTCACTTCCCATCTGTTCAAAGCTCTCTGCCCGCAATCATGGTAGACTTAGAAATTCCCTTCCGATGGCGGGAATGTATAAAGACATAAAGACCTGTTGAAGACACTATAGTAACCTGTTATGTTAAATAGAATCAGGTATAGCTCCTGTAACTGTAATACACAATTGCTAACTCTCCAGTTCTTTGTGGGAGACTACCGTTTTTTATCACAATCTTCTGTTTTTATGTTTAAGTAAGAATGCCTCCCTTTTTTACTGGGATTTTAAAATTCATAGAGATGTACTTCTGTAAATAAGAAAATTGTTCTTTTCAATCTCAATAAATGGCACTTTAGCATTGCTTGGTTCACTACATAGATGCCAACCCAGTAGCAGAATTTTCTGTGTTAATCTGCAGCAAACCAAAATTTATCTGCGACCCAAGAATGCTAGACCAAGCTTACTATCATAAGAAATTACAGTAGCTCATACACTAAGCAAAATTTGTATATACAAAGAAAATGTAAGAAGAAAATACAATAGATCTAGAGACAAAAAATAAACTTTAGCAATTTTTCATAGCCCAGAATTTTATTTTAAGCTGTTAAGCTGATCTGCAAAGTCTAAAATAATCTGCAATGCCACTGCCGTGCTGCACAGTTTCTGCTACTGGGGATGCCAACTTCTCTCAAAATCCTGAATGTCTCTATAAATGCAGAATGAAATGTGTAGTACGGTAATAAAGTAGGATATACAAAGGCCTATCCTCAAACACAACCACAAAAAAAAAAAATTAAAAAAGATTTTTAAAAAAAATCTTGTGTGCTGCAAAGTTCCAGACTCTACAATATGATTTTTTCGAGAATTAGTGAAAATCCACGCATATATTTCTTGCAGAATTTTAAAAAATCAGTATTTTGGAATTAATAAGTGCAAAGGAAACAATTACTTGTCAAAAAATAGATCATGATACTTACTGATCATTAAAAAAAGAAGAAAATGCAAATTTAGTCAACTGATCAAGTAAACAGGGCAAATTTCGTCAATCAATTGCAGAAAAAATTGCGTATTTCGTCAATCTTTCAGGGAAAAAAAATTCCCGAACTTCGTTTATACATTGCAGGAAAAAGTACAAATTTCATCTATTAAAAAAATATGTGATTTTTGTCAATCAATCTTTGAAAAAAATCGTGAAATTCATCAATCAATCGCAGCAGAAAATTACGAATTTCGTCAATCGGTCAGTAATCAATATGTATTTTATATAATTTTTTTAAGATTAAAAAAAACCCCTACATTCTCAGGGGCTAAAAGATTAATATGTTCATACCTGCCAACCTAGAAAAATTCCAAGGTGTAAAACAAACGCGCAAACAACATATTTCTAAGGTTTGAAACAACGTGTTTTTTATATGTGCAAACAAGATTAAAAAATAACATGCTAATAAATTAGTTATTATAGTTAATTAATTAGTTAACTCTTAAGAAATAGTAATACAATGTAAATTATAGCATACATAAAGCTAAAATCAATGTTAGTGAAAATTCAATGAAAAAAATATATAATAAAGAATTTACCTTTCAAAAATTCAAATGATCATCGTTAAATCAGGGTATCAATTCCAGATCAGCAATGAATTTCCCATACCAATAAAAAAGTTTCCAGGTATCGAGACTTTGTGATGTTACACATAAAAAATCTTAAATGATGTGAATTTGAGAGTGGAATTTTCACAACTGATTCTGAGGCACAAATTACTGATGTTACATAAGTTTTTGCAAAATTTATAAATTGTTGAAGATTTTACATACTAATTTTCCAGATACATACTTTTAGCATCAGGTTCTATCCATTTTGTCAAATCAGGATGAAATTCATCACATCAGTCACAGTTAAATACAGATTGCTTTGACATATTAATACAAATAATAAATATTCAATAAATTAGGCTAACAAATGTTCAGTTCCCCAGTCCTACAACATTCAGTAGAAAGTTTCAGTGAAGCTGGAACCGAAGATCTCTGAGTTGCAAAGAAGAACTGAAAGAGGGTAGACAAAATGATTTGCACAAGAGGTGAAATACTATTTACAGTACTTATAAAGAGCAAAGTTTGATTTTAATGGCACTGCAATTTCATATCCCTAGTTTTAAAAGAAACATTTTCTTTTTTTTTTTTTTTACTTGGAAGTTTCAAAATTTTCTAACTTTTTTGCAGATTTTTTAAATTTTCATGACTTTTTCAGTCCATATAAATTTCCTTGACTTTTCCAGGTTTCCGAGGTGGGTAGACATCCTGTTAAATTATGTTCAATATATTGCTGCTATATTAATTTATTATTATTTATATGATGCACTTAAAATTAATTTCAGATTATAATAATTTAGCATTAAATTTTATAAACTGTTATATATATTTTATAATGTTTTCTTCAAATTTCATTTATAAAAGTAAAAAAGCTAAAATGAGCACTATTAATTATTATGTTTAATATATTTCAGCTGTTTATTATTATTCATATGATAAATTGACAGTTATTTTCATATTATATTAATCATTTAATACCTTTTGTATAAATTATATAATACATTTTTTAAAAACTTCTAATTTTATTTAAAATAAAACAGATAAATTTTTAAGTTCAAATGAATACTATTATTATTCATATGGTAAATAGTTAATTTCAGATAATTATTTAGAACTAAAATTTTATAAAATTACTATATTAAACTACACATTCTTATTTTTAGAAATATTATGTATAAAAAACAACTGATAAATGAACAAAATCAGCAGGAAGAATTTTGGGCTTCACATTTTAAAGATGCAGCAGTAGCCTTTTTAGCATTACTTAGCTCACTGCTGTTGAAAGTGTATTCGTGACATGGTAGCCTCTTGTGTGTTTTCAAAATTATCAAACTTTCCAAAGTTTCATTTGATAGTCCACTTCTGAACTCATTTCTGTTTTTTTTAATGATGCTAAATATTCACTCACATTCTGCATTGCTGTGTGCGAAATTAGCAGGATAGCTAACATGACTTCCGAAAGTTCTTTATACTTTGGAAGACCAGTGGCACCTTTGATTTTGCCAATCTCAACCCATTGAGTATCCATGCGTTGAGAGTGGTCAAAATTGGATACAAGTGGATCGACTTGCAAACTACAAAATTGATTTTCAATGACATCCACTGCATCATTTTTAGATTGATCAGATTTTACTTTGAGAATGCATGGAAAAAGCTCTAAAAAAAATTTAATTGAACCGAATGTGAAATCCCTTAACCTGCTTAAATCGGCCACTGCAGCATGCTTTAAGACAACATTTTCTATAGGGAATTTTTTCACTATATAATCACATGCTGCAATGTGGTAATTCAAAACATTATTTAAAAAGGTATTTCTTTTTTTAGCACTGAGTTTTTGAATTTCTTCTTTGGCTGAACTTCCTACTGTTATTTTGTTCAGTTCTTCCTGATTTTCCTTAGATTGAAAATTTATTTGAAGGAGATCTGGATTTTTGATGATCACAGACGGCTTTATGAATCTGCATAAAAGTTCTTTAAACAACTCTAAATATATCTCCCGCAGTTTATGTATTAAGGGAGATGCAGATTGTAAGGTCACATTCACTCTGTCAAATGTTGGAATAATATTTAATAAAAAGTGAGCATATCCTTTCATTTCTGTAAAAGACAAAAACATGAAATTTTTTTCTTCTTTAGACAAAATTTTTTATGCTTTCGATGTAGATTTATTAATAGCAGGCTCATTTTGGCATTTCCCTTCTTTTTTAAGTTTTTTTAGATGATGTAACATCTGTAGCAATACTTCTTATTTTCCGTTTGGATGAACTACCTTGAATTAAATCATTTTTTTGATTACATGCTCAGACTTCATATCAACAATGTCATTGGATGTGCTACTACTCTAATTTTCTGCAACTTTCACACTAGGCTTTTTGGGGGGTATTTTGTAAGCTGAGAGATTAGTGGGTATTTTATTTAGTTGGGATTTTGCCATGCTTGTGAAAAAACTCAAAAGTGGATCCCACTGTTCAATAAGACGAGCCACACTTCTACCTAGAGAGAGCCAGAGAGTACAAACATGTTTCAGAATTTTTTTTGTTTCTTTATCATGCAATAATTGAAATTGCTTCAATGATTCTTTACGTTTAGCACTTTTGTTTAGATAATAAAAAATATCCACGAGAACTTCATCAATATGTGATGGCAAAGCTGATGCACCCTTTTCAGCAGCAAGATTAATTAAGTGGCATGCAGAGCCTAAAGATATTAGATTTTCATTTTTTTGCTTTAAAAAAGCAATCACGCCTTTTTTTTTGCCCTGCATAACATATGCATTATCTGCCATAAAAGAAAGACAATTTTCAAAGGGAATGTTCATCTTTTCGAATTCTTTCAGAATCAAATTACTGATATTTTCACCAATTGCACTGCCAATTAAATTTGGGATAGAGAGCAAGCTATTTTCAATTAAATTTTCCATAGGATTGATATAAGTAATGATGACCGGATATAATTTATAGTCCGAGTCGTTACTTCCATTGCAGGCTGCAGAAAATGGTCAGATTTGCATCTGCTTTTTCAGGTCGTCAATAGCACTTGATGCCATTTCTTTAACTATAGCAGTAGTTTTTGTGCGGGCACATCCATACTGCTTCGCAATATCACATTTCGGAAACATCTTCCGATATAACGGTCCGGCATGGTCAGCTGCAGCAATAGGAACATTGTGCTCCACTAAAAATCGGGTAAAATATAGTTCAGCCCGAATAACAGCTGATTAATAGTCTTTCTTTGAAAAAATTATTCAGTTTTTGCTTCTCGCTAACATTAGCTAATTTGACATTTTCCAAATGTTTGTCCTCCAAAATATGTCGAGAAATATCATATTTGCCTCCATGTGAAATTGTAAAATCGCTACGGCAAAAATCACAGTAAACAAACTTTGGGCCTTTCTGGGATGGTTTTATACAAGGAAACTCCTTAGTATAACTGTCTTTATAGACTTGGTAACGTATTTTTTTTGTTTTAGATGTAGCCATGATCACAGGAAAGATTTAACAAATTCAGATATAACGCAAGATATACACAAACGTGAATCCGAATGTGTCCGCTTGCTGCTTCAAAATCTCCGTTCAGTGAAAGCAAGAGTTGAGTTGAACTGAGCTTGTCTGGTAAGGAGGGAGAAAAAGAAAACCATGCCTACAAAACTATGACGTTGAATTGATGCGCTGTTTAGCCAATCAAGGGTGAAAAACTACAGTTTTAGAAGCATCCGCTAGAAATCAATCTTGCCGCGATCGCAGTGTTTATTTACACAACACCAGCTGCAAATATCGCATTTTTAAGAGAATGTTTGTCTTTTATGTTACGTTTTCATAAAAATATGAAGTAATAAAACTCAAAGAGAATATTGAATAAAAAATGCATTTTTCTACGAAAATAAAGAAAATTATCAAAATAGTAGAAAGAGCGTAAAAAAGAGTGATCGGAGCGTAAAAGTGTAAAAAATTATCCCAAAACGTAAAGCTTAGCAGGTATATGTTATATGCCTCAATAGTACTTTTTCAGAGTATGATATCAGACACTGACAAGCAATTTACAATCAGAATATGAGAGTAAATAACCAAGCAGAAAAAAGTAAATTGGTGTGCACATCATTGGACCTTTTTGATTTTGCAGCATGATTTGATTATTTTTCTCGATGCAACATAATTAGAAATTCTTACACAATATACATTTATATATTTCTCTTCTGAAACTTAAACATCAGCATAAATAAAGTTAATTTTTTAACTAATTATTATTTGATCTAAAATTTTTATACAAAAAGAAAAATTGATGGCAAGAAAAATCCGCTCCAGTTTTAAAACAAATAAACCATGAATTATTGTGATTTTTTTATTTCGACAGCGATTAAATTCATATTTTCAGCATGGTCGTTCACATTGCTATAGTAACCGATTTGGCATTGACAACTTAATTATGGCGGTAGTCAAATTTACCAACAAGTCCTTTTCAGAAAAAATGTTTTTTTCAAAAAATTGCCATGAAAAGCAAAAAAATGCTAAAAATTGTATAAAAATATTCGCGAAAAAGATCAGAAATCAAAAAGGACCAAATTACTCTATTATGAATATTAAAAAATTACCACAAAATGCAAAAAAACGCTAAAATCAAATAAGAAAATAGGCAAAAAATTCAAAGATTGCAGAGGACAAAATTTACTTTATAGGATTAAATGATTTAAACTGTATGATGTCAAAAAATTGCTGCAAAACCCGAATAAATGTTAAAAAATCAACAAAACGTTAAAAAATGCTAAACATTTTGCTTAAAATGTAAAATAGAATAGAATAAAATAAAGCAGAGGACAAAATTTACTAAACTATGCTAAAAGATATAAGTCGAGTCTCTTTTGTGAAATGTAAAAAAAATTGCGTAAAAAATTCTCAGAAATTCAAAATTTACCACACTGGACTAAAAAAAAAATGAAGTCAGGTTCCATTTATGAATGTCAAAAATTCGCTGCAGCATGCTAAAAAAAAATCTTGAAAATTTAAAAAATAGCAGAGGATAAAATTCACTATACTGGGCTATTAGATTGAAACCAGATTTCTTTTACGAATGTCAAAGCATCGCTACGGTATGCCAAAAAATGGTAAAAAACCCATACAAAAATTATGAAAAATTCAAAAATCGCTGTACAGATTTGAAATAAATTTTATTAAAAAGAGGACAAGATTTACTATACTGGGCTAAAAGATTTAAGCCATGTTCTTTTTATTATTGTCAAATAATAATGTAAAAAATTCTCGAAAATTTGAATATCGCAGAGGACAAAATTTACTGCACTAAGCCTGGTTTCTTTAACGAATGTCAAATCGCCGTGGATCAGTAAGAAAAATCGCATAAAAAATTCCTGAAAAATTCAAAAATCGCAGGACACGAGAAAAGGTAAAAATCACATATAAAATTCGCGAAAAATTAAAAAATGCAGTGTGAATTCCAAATAAATATTATTGAAAAGTGAACAAGATTTACTGTACTAGGATAAAAGATTTAAGCAGGGTTCCTTTTACGAATGTTAAAAATCACTGCAGAACGTGAAAAAGAGAAACTGTTTTCTTTTACGAATGTCAAAACATTGACGGGGAACACACACACACACCAAAAAAAGATATAAATTGCATATAAAATTCACAAAAAATTCAAAAGTCCTGTATGAATTCCAAATAAACTTTATTTAAAAGAGGACAAAATTTAACATATTGGGCTAAAATATTGAAACAAGATTCCTGTTACTAATGTGGAAACACTGTGAAATGCTAAAAAAATTACAGAAACTGGCTTCGAGGTACATAACTTCAGACATACAAGTACCTTTCTGCCAAATCTGGCAGCTCTGTGTGTAGCAGTACCTTCAGAAAGCAGGACACACATACAACCATATATCTTTATTATTATAGAAGATGAAGCTGTGAAGCATTAAAAAAATAAACTTTTTAATCTTTAAATGCATTGTTCCATTTTAAATCATCACAAGTACATATATAAGCCTTTTACTCATGCCTTGTATTATCAAGCTAAAACAAATTATGTAATCAGTCATTTTTTTAAAAGAATTTCAGCATGTACCTCTAAACAGACAGGTTGGGGATAAAGAAAAATTATATATAAGTAAAATTATTGTGCACGACATTGATAAGTAATGGATAAACAATAAAGGCACAGCAGGTTAGAACTGAAAAAAAAACTATTTTTTTACAAGTACAGTTAATGTTTTTTGAAATGGCAGGACAGTTCTGGCTTAAGAAAGTAAGATTCATAGCCAAATGATATAAATAGCTATGAAAACAAAACTAATGATAATGAACTATATTATGCTTGTTCATGTATGTATCATTAAAATTGATCTGATTACACACATTAGATAAATTACCTCTGTTTGTATAAACAGACAGCTTTTGTATATAAATTATGTAAAACTGAACAAATTGCTTGTGTATATGACACAGTGAATAGGTTCCCAGAAAGTAAGTGTGAAAATTCTTCTTCTGTTGCTAAGGCCTTTTTCTTAATCTCGCCAAGGCCCCTATAAAAGAAATACCCTTAGAAATATTTATTGCTTGAATAGTAAAAATTGACTCAATGACCTGTGTTTTGAAGAATGTTCTAGCCTTTAAATATTATAGGTGCCTTTAAAAATAAAAAAGTGCCCTGAAGAATGTAAAAAGCACCCTTTCCTCACCAGCAGCACCCTGCCTTTTTTTGAACCTGAGAGAAACTCTGCAAAAACAAATGTTGGATTTCTTGAATCCCACTTCAGATATTTCTTTCTGATCAGTCATGTGGTTTATTGATCATATTGTAGTTGCCAAATTTCCTCTCACTCTTTATTGCATATAACATTTACAAATATGATGTATGAATAACACCAACCATAAATGCACAAAATAACATAACATTCTGTGCCTACTCAGTGATAATGTGCAAATTTTTCTCCCATTTCCTCTTGCAGTTAATTTTATGGTTACCATAAATTTGTTTTACTAAGTTTAGACCATGCACTGAGACTTTTGCATGCAATTAAACTACAGTTAAATATAAGACTGACACAAAATTGCACATAAATGTTCTTTTGTAGAAAGATTGTGCAAGCTAACACTTTTGGCACACTGGTGTGAAATTCCCACCCCTGTAAATGAAAAGCAAGGTCAAAAGTGAGACGGAAAATAAATAAGTAGAAAAAAGAGCTTGAAGCAAAAATGTACATGCCATATATAAAATTATTTTTAAACCTATAATAGGGACTAAAGTTTGTTTGTGTGTGTGTGCTATGTTCTGAAGAGACCACTGCATGCAGAGCTACAAAATTTGGCAGGTAGGTAGTATTTGTATGTCTGAAGTTATGCACCTAGAAGCAAATTTTGAATTTTTCGATAATTAGCTGAGGTATTAATTAAAAACCCTAATAAACATTTCAAAATGGTAAGTTTTTCGATAATTAGCTGAGTTATTAATTAAAAACCCTAATGAACATTTCAAAATGGAAAGTTTTTATTGTGCTGCAATTTGTTTCTACACCTGTCCTGGTTTTCGTTGGTTCTGCAAGCAGACAAAGAAAAAAAAGTTCCAATTTTTCTGGCATTTTGAAATTACAATGTCTGGGACACCCCTAAAGTAAAAAAAAAATAATAATAATAAAAGGCAAATTTTTGCAGTACTTTTCCAGCGCGAACAGTATAATTGGTTTAAAAACATTAATATTTACTATTTCTAAAAACATTTTTTGTAGAGCTCAATTATGCGTTAGTTTTCACCTTTTGAGTCTTTCCTGCAGTTTTAAACTGCCAGTCCAGATTGCAAATAAAAAATACTCACTTATTCAGGAAACCTTTCTGTTTCCAATGATGTCTTTTTATTAAAAAATATTAATCTTTACTATTTCAAAAAATATATTTTCTAAAGTTTGATTTCATGCAATTTCTCATGTTTTCACATTTTCAATATATTTTATTTATTTTTTTCCTGCATTTTGAGACTGCCATTTTGGTTTCTTGAATGGAAATAAAAACATACTCAAATTACCTTTCCGGCTCTAACCGTATCTTTGGTTTAAAAAAATATTTACTATTTAAAAAATATACATACTTCTTGGAAGTTGATTTTTTGTTTGATTTCATTTTTCCTGCAGTCTGAAAATGCAATTCCGTTTTCCCAGATCAAAATACAAAAAATACTTATACAGGGTACTTTCCTGGTTCTAATGATATCTTTGGTTAAAAAAAATATCTATATTTACTATTTTAAAAAAAAACTTATTTCATGAAATCACCATTTTTTTTTTACCTCAGTATCTTCCCAGGTAACCTTGCATGTTTTAAGAGAATTGTGCTTCAGCTTAAACTGCCTTAGGCAGTGGGGCCCCAAACTCTAGGTTCATTTAGATAGATTTTCATTTAAAAATGTCAAATCGTATAAATCTGAGGTGTACGCTACCGAATATAGTGAGGTTCCTAACATTACATTCGAATGGAATGATTTTTGTTTAAAAACATAAAATCATACAAATATGAGGCTTGTTTGCACAAAGAGACCAGAGCATGTGTATGCTGCCGAAGGAATTAGGGCTCATAACTGTAGGTTAGCTTGGACAGAATTTTATTTAAAAATATAATATCATACAAATTCGAGGGTGTCAATGCCAGGGGCAGTGAGGCCCCTGACATTTAATCTCTCTCAGAGAAAATGTCTGAATTTAAATTTTTTTGAGGTATATTAAAGGTTATCATCCCGGGCCCAGGCAATGCTGGGAGGGTCAACTAGTTATTAATATTACTATAAAAATTTTATTTTTTGTCATGTATACTTAATTTAAAGTTGATATTTTAACTGTTTTAAAAACATTTTGAAATAGTAAATGCTACATCACACAATCATTTGTCTGCTCATAATTATGTTTCATTAGTTAATATTCAATATTTTGCATTTTCGGCAACCAACCAGCTCTCAACCCTATACCATCTCTCCAAGTTTTTTTCAAAACCATTCATTGTTTTAAATATTCTAAGTATTTTTAAAATTAGAGTTAGTTGGTTGGCAAGTAAGTTCAGAATAATTAAGTAATAAAATCTTTATGGTTATGTTGAAAATGTATTTATACTTTTCATACTGAAATATTTTATTATATATAAAACAGCGATGGTTTCATACATATGAAAATGAGAAGTATACAGAATTAAATTCTACTAACTGGATGCTTCCTCCAAAGTTCTTTAAACTTAGGTCTCATCTTTTTCTGTGAAACAACTTCCTGCATATCTTCTAATGTTGGATGCTGTCCCACAGTATCTTCAAATGGCAACATATATTGATCAACTGGGCCTTAAAAAAAACAAGTTAAGGCATTACTTTTCTATGATTATTTTTTAAACATTTCATAAAACACACTAAAAATAATCAAATTTAAAATGACAGATAACAATACACGGCTGCCAACTTCTACACTTTTTCTTAAAAGTCAAGTAAACATATTTGAACCAAAAATTTTACTTAATAAAATGTGTGCTAAATGCAGCACACATTTTATTAAATAAAATTTTTGGTTCCAAACATGTTTATATGATTTAAAAATTGTATAGAAGTAGGCAGCTATGAAAATGCATAGCTAAAAATATATAAACATATGAATCTGCAAAACATTAAATTATAGAAAGTAAATTACCTTCTTGAACAGAACATCTGGACAATAACTCCCATAACACCAAGCCACAAGCATACATATCTATCCTCAAAAATGCATCACGATTGAAGTTAATAGCTCCTTCCAAAACCTCTGGAGCCATGTAACGGCGAGTACCAACCTAAAACAAATAATAAATACACTTAATATTGAAAGAGTAATCAGTAAATTGTTATATGTTGTGTCTGACCAAAACATGCTCTTCAGAACAAAACAGAACTGAAACTACATTTTTTTTTTTTTAAGTTTCAGCCATAATCAAAATTCCCTTGGAAGAAAACAAAACATTTAAAATTATCCATACACAAATAACAGTATTAATTATACATATGTGTTGTATACACAAATTTTTAAGCACACTTCTGTGTGCACATTTTTGTTTTAAAAATGAGCAAATTTATGATACTTTCTTTATTATAGCAGCTTCCACAATTCTGAATAAGCGAAGGTTACAATTACGATTTCACCGAGGTCGGCGAAATATGATAATAAAATAAATGCAATATGACAACATAAGATAAAATGAATCTATAATAATAAGGAAAGAAGTTTATGTGTGAGTATGTGTGTCTATCCACTGTGTTTCAAAGAGACCACTGCATGCAGAGCTACAAGACTTGACAGGAAGGTACCCTCCATTTCTGTAGTTATGCACATAAAAACCAGATTTTGGATTAAAAAAAAAATATATATATATATTTAATTGTTTATGAGATTTTTAGCCTTTTTTCCCTGTTTTGTGAGGATTTTTTTTTTTTCAATATTATTAAAATGAATCAGATTTCAATCTTTTAGCCCTAGATAGTAAATTTTGTCCTCTTTTCAATAGCTTATTTGAAATTTGTACAGCAATTTTTGAATTTTTTACAAACTGCTTTATGTGATTTTTAGAGTTTTTTTACATTTTGTGGCAATTTTTTTGACATTCATAAAAGGAATTCGGTTTCAAACTGTTAGCCTAATACAGTAAATTTTGTCAGCAGCAATTTATAAATTTTATGAGATTTTTAATACAATTTTCAGCACTTTTTTCTGTGTTCCATGTTGATTTTTTAACATTTGTGTATGAATTCCAGTTACAATGTTTTAGCCCACTAGAATAAATTTACTTCACTGTGATTTTTGAATATTTAGTTATTTTTTAGCTTTTTTTGCCTTTTGTGGTGATTTTTTTTTTTTTTTTTACATTCACGTAAGAATTCTTGTTACAATGCTTCAGACAACTACAGTAAATTTTGTTCTTTGTCATTTTCTGTGATTTTCAATGTGATTTTTAGTTTTTTTTCCTATTCCATGGTAATTTTTTGACATTCGTAAAAAGAATTCTATTTCAAACTTTCGGCCTAATATAGTAAATTTTGTTCTCTGTGATTTAAAATTTTTTTAGCAACTTTTAATGAGATTTGTAGCTTTTTTTTTTTTGCATTCCACTGTGATTTTTTGACAGTCTTAAAAAGAATTTGGTTTCCAAATTTTTGCATAATACAGCAAATTTTGTCTTCCATTTTTAAGTTTTTGCAATTTTTAATAAGATTTTCAATGCAACTCAGCATTTTTTCAGTTCTGCAGTGATATTTTGACATTTGTGAAAGGAATTTGGTTTTAAACTTTTTGCCTAGCATTTTGTCTTTTATGATTTTTTATTATTTTCAATGCAAATTTTAGAGTTCTCTTGCGTTCCACATACATTGTTTGACATTTGTGAAAGAATTCCAGTTATAATGTTAGCTCACTGTACTAAATTTGTTCTCAGCAGTTTTGAATTTTTAACAATTTTTTAATGAGATATTTAGGGTTTTTTTTCTTTCTTTTTCAATTTTTTCACAGATTTAATCTTTTAGCCCAATATAGTAAATTTTGTCCTTTTTCAATAAAGTTTATTTGGAATTCATAAAGTGATTTTTTAAATTTTTCTATGCAATTTTTAGAGATTTTCTGCATTTTGCAGTGATTTTTCGACATTTTCAGGAATTGTGTTTTAATTTTTTAGCCTAATATAGTAAATTTTGTCTTCTGCACTTTTTGAAATTTTAGCGATTTTTAATGTGATTTTCAGCATTTTTTCCTGATTTGCTATAATTTTTCCACATTAGTAAAAAGAATCCAGTCTATATCTTCTAGCCAATTATAGAAAATGTTGTATTTCAATAAAGTTTATTCGGAATTCATGACGTGGTTTTTAAATTTTCACAATTTTTATAGTTTTACTCTTTTTTTTTTTTTTTTTTTGTGGGCTACTGCAATACCGGCAAGTCAACTAGTATATAAATATAGGTATATAAATGAATATGATTATAGATGTATATATGAATAGCAATATGAATATAGATATGACAATATATATAGCAATATGATGTTAATATAAACACATTCTGTTTCTTTAGGCTTGCAAACATTTGGTAAAATTTTACAATCTAACTTGGCATTACATTTTTGTCATTTGGCGACTCATCCTTAGAGGCCTGCTATAATAAGGAAGTACCAAAATTATTACTAAATTGCTATTTTTAATTGTTTTATAACCAAAAATTACAGGTATTTTTTGAGAAAATTGAATTCTTTCAAAAACATTCACATATTTTTTGCATTCCCAACTTTTGGCGCTGAAAGAAATGGGGAGAAAAGTGCAAAAAACACGAGTAAATTAATATTAATCAGATATGATAACAGAAAGTTACTTTATACTTCTTATGATTAAAGCATGTTTCAGTTCAAAACAGGAGACGAGAAAATATGTATTTGCCTTTTTAAAAAGCACTTCTAAAGTCCTTAAAAAACTATTTTCACATATAAGCACTCTTAAATACCTTTAAGAACCACTGCACACCACAAAGAAGAATTTAAAAAATAATTAAAGTTAATTTATTTTTGGATAATTCAGATAAAATCACTTAAAAGGTGAATGAATAAAAATTATACATATACATAGCTATCAACTAAATTTCGTTGAAAATCAGAAAATTTTAGACAAAAAAAAATCAGAAGTTTTGGAATAAAAATCAGAAGAAATAAAAAGATTTTTCAAAATTTTATAAAAACTTTCAGTAAGGATTAAAAACTAGCTGAAGCTTAGTAAAATGGACAAATTTGAAAGTCAAGCTAGAGTAAAATAAAATATTCATTAATTTGCCATAAAACAATGTATAGTATAAAAAATGATAGATGTAATTATGAAAAAAATTACTATAAATTTTTTTGTAACATTGATAGAATTCTTACCTTTTATAAAATTTTTTTTAAAATTTCTGCTTATTAACATTTATTTTTGTTAAACAAATTAGCTACTAAAGTATTTTGTGAACAGTTTTTGCCATCATAGACAGGCAAGACTGAGTAAGACTACTCATATATTTCAAAATATAAAAAAATATTAGAAAATATTACAAGCATAAAAAAGGGTAAAATGAAACATTCACAAATTTTCTATAAAATATATATATATTTGATAGAAAAAATAATATATATCAAACCTGTAAAATATTACAAAAAAGCCAGAAGATTTTATGATACATTTTTTTGCAATTTAAAAAAAGTAAAATTAATTAAATAGATTGAAAGAATAAATTATTTCTTCTAATTCACTACTCCTATATAAAATGAAAGAAAAGTAAACTTTATTTATTATTAACTTTATTTATAGACTTTATTTAACTCTGAAGAGAGGAGAAAAAATATTTTCTTCTCTTTGCAGAAATCTAGTATAAGTTTAATTTTTTAACCACTTCGGTACTGAGTATATGTACTATTATTGATTATTACTGAATTATTTGTTCTCTGATTTTACTTCAAATGTTAGGCATTGAAGCATATCATTCTGAGATTGAAATTGCAATTATGTTCTCTATAACTCCTTTCTCCTTTTATAATAGATAAGGTACCACTTTGCTTTTCATTATTTACATTATAGCGGAATTGCTATCAAATGTTGTGATTAGTTAATGTTGAAAATTTAAACAATTCGAAGTTCAGCAACATTTTTTTAAACTAAGAAATAAGCTTACTAGAGGGTACCAGATCCTCTGCAAGCATCATCTAAGAGCTAATCTATTACATTTAGCATGCTTCGAATTTTCTAACTTCAATGCAATATAATTTTCTAATTCTAAACAATTTCTCCCTCCTATTGACACTAAATTCTAAACAATATACGAAAAAAGTTGCTCTGTGTGCTGCTAAATTTAACAGATAAGGATAGCCAAAACAAAAATTTGTTTTATGCAATTTTTTCAAATATTTCTGAACACCATTTTTTTGTTTAAAAAAAGAAGAAAAAGCAACATATACAGTAAAAGTTCAGACGAATTCTCAAAAACAGAAGAGTTGTTAGATATGTATATATTGTCAAAATAATCCAAAGAAGGCAATAGAAATTATGTTTATACAAAACAATTTAATCAAAGTAAAGAAATTGGTAATTTCATTAAAATGAAAAATATACAATTAAATATAATTCTTACCTGTCCATGAGCTTCACCGGTGGGCGATCCTTGATAAAAGACCAATGCTAAGCCAAAATCAGCAATGCAAGCAGTCATGTCATTTTTTATTAAAACATTTTTGCTTTTGAAGTCTCTATGTGCCACAGCTGGCTTGTAGCTTTCACCTCGCAGAGCAGGAAGTTCCTCATGAATATGCATCAATCCTTTAGATATGGAGTCAGAAATTGATAAAACATCACTCCAGCTAACAAGATTTGCCTTAAAAATAAATGATTTATTGATTATACACATAAAGATACAAAACTAAAAATGAAAACAAAGTTTATTTGAACTATTCATGCATATGATTCATAAATAATCTCATTTATGCAGATGTTCTTGAATTTTCAAAATACAAACTCACATTTTGGCTAGAATGTGTGTTAATGGCAAAATTAGTACATTAATTATGTCAGAAGGTAAACAGAAACTGTATTAGAAAAGATATGACTACAATTTTGAATTAATGTAAAAAAAATAAATAAACAAATGCTCAGTTTAAAAAGTTAAGATATGATAAACATGAATTGCAGACTTGAGCAGGATATGTTATGCAAAACTGAAAATCAAGAAAACTGAAGTGAAAGCTTTTTGTTATAAATTTTATCTATGTATTTTCTTCTAGGTAGTGTATGTTTAAAATGTTAACAAGTGGTACTAAACTCTTTCACAAGGAAGATTTCTATAAGTGCATACTCAAAAAATTTTGAAAAAAAATTGAGAATGTTCTTTTCATGTGGGTATACCTGTTTATATATATATATATTTTCCCAGAAACTCATTTATACATCTGCAAAAAAAAATGAAAAATTTGTTATTTTTGGATTTATCACTGATTGGCGACACAATGAAATAAAAAATACTGTTTTGTGATCACTGACTTATATGGGTTGGGTAAAATATACCTAATGTTTTATTCTACATACTTAACTATCTATATAGTCATTATTAAAAAAATAATCCATATAAGAATTTCATTTTCAAAACAAAAAAAATGTAAAGCGTTAACTTGACTACATGTTAAAATAAGTATTTTAGCAGCTTGCAAAAAAAAAAAATGTAATCAAAGTTTTTTCAGTGATGAAATTAAATAACTAAAATCATACACACAACTTGGATGTATTATAGTATAACTTTATACAAAAAAGCAGTAAACTATTTCATTATTTAAATTCAGTAAGCATTGGAAATTCAATCACGTGTATTTGGCGAGCACAGTCTTTCTTAGCAAAATCGATTTTATAGTGAAAACTTGATGGTTCATTTTATTAAAATTTTTTTTTTACTATAAAAGATATTAACTATACGAGTATGTGATGGCTACAGAAATCTACCACACGTAGAGGTCTGAAAACTTGGGTGATGATAGTCCAAGGCAGGTTCTGATGCACCTGAGGCTCAGACTTAATTTTTTAGATCTGGGCCCCTTTATGTTTTTGTGCCTTTAATTGTTAATAACTTGCTTCCTTTTTACACAATCTTCTTCGTTTTTGGGGTCCTTTCTCCATTTAGCTATTCTCCCATTTCTACATTAAAGTTAAGACCCTGAAACCCAGTACGGGGGCCCCGTTGAAATTTTTTTTTAGCTAAATTGTTAATAACTTGCTCCCTTTTAAAACCGATCTTTGTTTTAGGGGCCTTTTCTCCATTTAGTTATTCCCCCATTTCTACATTCCAGTTAGAACCCTGCCCCCCCCCCTCGGGCCCAGTCCGGGACCCCTTGAACTTATTGTTTGCCATGCTTTTTTTCATGCCCCCTAATTGTGTCACCCTCTCAATGCATAACTTTAAAGTTGAGTCTTGGACCGTAACCTTCAAGACACTCAATAAACATGGTGGACGTTTCCGTTTTATGATGCACTACAAAAAGACATGAATATTTCTCTCAAAAACTGAACAAAAATAAACTTTTACACAAAATAGCTTATAATAAGCATATAGTAATAATAATAAATATCTTCAAATATATTACCGTATGCCCACGTATGCATACTTTAATTAATATATTAAATTAATTAGTTTTAATGATTCTTGATACTTTTTGCTGTTAATTCCTAAGTTGATGATATTTTATTATAAAAAATTTCTCATTTATGTTTTTTTTTTCTTTAATAAAAAATTTAGCCTCAAGAAAATGAGAAATTTTTCAGAACATTCTTTAAGCACTAGTACAGTAAATGAAACAATAACAATAGACTCATATTTACTTGTATGCTTTTTACATTTATATCTATTCGTTTTCCCCAAATATTTTTAATATCAATGGTTTAAAATTTATACAAACAAAGAAAAAATAAAAAGATTTATTTTCCAGATATTAATTGAGCAAGTAAAATAATAATAATTAAGTAATTTCATGTATGTTTTTAACTTTCATTGATAAACATTTTCTCAAAATTTTAAAGAAATAACTTCTTGTGATTATTGGAATAATGATGGTTTTTAAATAATTATATTATAGTAGATTTTTTAAGCTTTTTAACCCTGCATTTTCAGAAAAATGTTCATAAAACTAGTATTAATTTAAATTTTCGTTCCCTGTTTTTTTTCTAAAACACACTTGATTATCTCTTTATTTTTACATATCTTAAAATACAATTATATTGCAAATATTCTTTACAGCCAATTTAAGTTGTTTTTGGAAAATAGAAAAATACGGGCAAAACGCTTAGAGGGTTAAAAATATTTTTGTTTTCAGATATTAATGAAGCAAGTAAAATTATAATAATTTAATCATTTCATGCATGTTTTTAACATTCATTTATATACATTTTTACCAAGATTTCAAATAAATAAATTTTAGTGATTATTTTTATAATGATTTTTATTATAATGATTTTTTAAAGCATTTTTTAGTGTTTTATATCATTCCTTTGAGTCTTAAGCAAGCAAAATAGATATTGAAGAATTTTTTCAGATATTAATGAAGCAAGTAAAATGATTATAATAAAAAAATTATAATAATTCCATATATGTTTCTTTACATTCATTTATATAATTTTTTTTTCAAAAAATTTCAGGAAATAAAATATGATTATTTTTATAATGATGTTTCTTACATAAAAATGTAATATAATAGATTTTCTTAGGCATATTTTTAAGGATTTATATCATTCCTTTATGTAGCAAGCAAAGTAATAGAAATTGGTAACATTAAAAAAATATTAATGAATCAAATTAAACAACAACAATAATAAAATAATAATTCATGTATGCTTTGTACAGTCACTTACATACAGTTTCCCAAATTGTCAAAAAAATATTTCAAAGAAATAAATTCTAGTGATCATTTCTAGTAAAATAAAGCATCTTCTCTTGCTGGACATAAGACCTCTGTCTTTTGGGGAGTGTCACGGCCTTGAGTATCTCTGAGGTTATGCTTGGACTCCTCTCCTCGGGTCATTACCCTCATAATTTTATTGGGTCCTAAGGCCTAATTTTTTAAGCATTTCTCTAAAATTTTATTCTAATGATTAATTTATACCCTATGCTTAATTTTGACTAATTGAATATCTAAAGCACTGAGTACTAGGAAATTTGTTTTCCTCTCAGGGACTCACAACTATCAGTTGGGCCCCTATGACAGCTTTCTTAAAAATCGTCCAACATCTAAAAATCTTCTGAATCACTGTTTTTTTTTTTCCCTAACAACTTCTTAGAACTTCCAGCTACTATAAGTACGACAAAAAAAAGTCTCGGGCAAGACCCGGACACCCAAGTTTTTCTGCCCTAAATTTTTAATAACTTGTCCCCTTTTCATCCAATCTTTGTTTTTAGGACCCATTTCTCCATTTAATTATTCTCTCAGTTCTACATTACTGTTAAGAACCTAGCTCCCTGTGGTTCGGTACAAGGCCTTTTGAAGTTTTTGTTCTTTGAATTGTTAATAACTTGCTCCCTTTTAATCCAGTCTTCGTTTTGGGGGCTTTTTCTCTATTTAGATATTGCCTCATTTCTACATTCAACTTAGGACCATGAGACCCGGTCTGGGACCCTTGAACTTTTTGTGCCTTGAAAGGCAAAAAAATTTTTGACCTCAGCTACAACCAAATTTGAAAATTAATTTCCTTCTTGGGGCCCTTGGTTCAGCTTCTTTTAAAAAAAGTCACTCAAACTTGACTTGTTTAAGGTTATTATCACGGGCCTGGGCAACGCCGGTTGGGTCAGCTAGTTTTTAATAAAAGAATTTTAATTTATAACCTGAAATTCTGTTTCATACCTGTATAAAACTACAAGGGAAAGTATAACTTCATTATAAATATTTAAAATTAAAAGTAATTTTCTTTTTGCTTATAAATCTCTAAAAGTAATTTAACTTAAAACTAAATGTGACTTAAAATAAAACAGTATTAATTAAAACAGAAAAAAAGCATCAACTAAACCTATATTTGGAGAAAATAACTCTTCAACCTTATTAGTAGATATTTTATGCTTAAAGTTTTTTAAAAAGTATGTATTTATTTGTGAAAATACTCTACAATTATAGATATATTAATAAATGTGTTGTGTTTAAAATTTGTTTACTTCTGCCAGCATTGTACAAATAAACAGAATATTTTATTGTTTCAATTACATTTTTTATACAACATTATTAATAAACATATATTTAAAGAGATATAGTTTTTGTAAATTATATTTCAATATATTTAAAATGTTTGAATTATGTGTGAAACATGTTTGTAATTTATTGTTCTGAGATGGCATTATATAAAGAAATAAACATACACCATAACTAAAAGCATATCTAGTACCGGATATCTGGCAGGCAAAGGAGCTTCGGATATCTGAAATCCGATATCCGGCAAAATCCACATCTGGTTTCATCCCTACTATAGACATCGATAAAAAAATTCATAGTATTGATAAAATAAGAGTTGGCAATAGTATTGATTAAATCGACAAGAAATATCGACATCACCCATCACTAGTTCTTAGGATCATTGTGTCTCTGGTTTCTGTCATACTGATGCAGCATTGCTGTGCCTCTTGGCACTATACTTACTTCTTTTTTTTATCTTTGCCAAAGTTTGCCTTCAACAAAGTGTAAGGCACCCACAGAAATATTTTGTATGCTTTATGCACCCACTTTATGAGGTTATATTCAACTTCTGATGCTCCCAACTCTGGAATGGCCCCTGCTATTGCTATAGGACAGTTTTTCAAAAATATTTTTTGACCATTTGATTTTGCTTCTAAATTTCACATAAAAAATTCAGTGTTTCAGTGTTTTAGTTAATTCTTAATGGAGGTTTTATGTGGCAATTTACATTCCACGTTGGCATTCCTAAAGCACCCGTGTTGTCTTGTCGTATGTCATGGTTCGTGCAAGGAAAAAAAAATTTGAGATGGCATTTTCAAATTCCAACCACAATTGTAAGTGACATATTAAAAAAATAGGATTATTTTAAGTGGGACTCTTAAAAATATTACATGAATCATGCAATCTAATGTGAACCCTGTATGTGTACAAATAAATTGAGATCCAGTGAGTTAGCAGATGGGATATTAATGCAAGTTTATTATCATCCTCTTCAAAACACTAAAATAGTTTTGGTTCAAAATTACACAAACTTGCATAACTCAAAAGAGAGTCACTGTTTCAACCATTGTAAGGCAGGTTATAAATTTTATTTTGAAACTTTTGAAAGATTTTTAACAATAGAGAATCAATAATTACCTTTAAAAAATCACATAGAGAGCCACGCTCATGATAAGCAGTGACAAGCCAATATTCAACTTGAGAATGATCGCCTCTTTTTTCAATACCAATGAACTGAAGAATGTTTTCATGCTTCATTTGAGGCAGCTGGTAAATTTTTTGCTCCACTAACCATGAATTTTTGTCCTTAAGATAAAATCAAAAAATGAGATTGATTCGGAATACAAAACATTTCTCGTAACTTTAGAAATAACATAATTTCATTCTTACCTGAGGAGGAAAAATTTTAACTGCAACAGATTCATTATTAACCACACCTTTCCAAACAGCCCCAAAACGACCTTGAGCTTTAACTTCAATTAGTTGAATAGGAAGAAGACCAAAAGATGAAGGAGGTGGCAAAGGAAAAGGATCAGTGGTTGGCAATTCATTAAACACAGACATTTTATGGCGCCGATAAACCCAATAACCAAAGGCAATCATCAAAGCTGCAGCTAATAATGGTAAAACAGTAAATAGTAAAATATTACGAACTTGATGACTACTTGATGCCATGCGTATTGGTGCTGCTGTACTTGGTTTTACAACTGAAATTTAAAAAAAGGAGCAATATTAGCAACATAGAACATTCCAAAATTCATCAAATGAATTAAACACAAATATTTTGTAAAGGTTACTTTAGTAAAATCTCCAACACATTAACCACTCTACAAGAATTATATATTCTTCTATCTAGTTAAACAAAAGAATTTTTCAGAACTTTCAAAAGTGTTTTTTTTATTTTTTAAGAGAATGGTAACTTTTAAAATGCTTATAGAAAATTTCCAGTTGACTATTTTTTTTAAATTGTTATTTGATAGAATGAAAAAATATTTTGAAATCTAATTTTTCAATTTTTTTTGTGCAAAGGAAAAATGATGCTGTGTTTGAACTTTATAGATAAATGTATATAGAAGACATTAAAAAATTATACAACTGGTAAAAAATTCTTTGATGAACATTACTGCTTTAATATTTTATTACACTTTTGAAGATAGACTATTAGAATTATCTAAACATAAATACATTTGGGATATTTGACATCAGAAATATTATTTAAAAGTTACACAAAATAATAAATTTTCATTTAAAATGCCATAAAGTAAAATTAAAGAAAAATAAGGTGTATTATTTCAGAACTATGCTTAAAATATAAAAATATAAAAAGTAAATAATAACTTTCTAGACATAAATTAGTTTGGATTTTCATCAGCAGACACGATAGTTTAAAAATTACAGAAAAAATAAATTTTCATTAAAAAAATCTAAAACATAAATGTATTTTTTTAAGAAAATATATATTTTTTTTTTTTAAGCAGCAGCAATTTATAACTATGCTTAAAAGGTGTAATGTGTCAAAAAGACAAAATTAAAAATGGTCAAAAGGTAGGACAAAACCTTGGTCATATGATCAGCAAACAAGCATGCTGCTTCAACGCCATTAAGACTACATTAAGAGCAAAGTAATAGGTATTTCAAACTAATGCTGAACTCTGACCTTCAATTTCTCAAAATCCAATGCCCATTTGAAGAAAACTCTTCAATAGCATAGTTAGGGAGTAAGAACTCTACAGTGTACTATAAAATCATCAAAATCTGTGTACCCCATTTTTGGTGGTTCCCTTATAAGTTTTACAATTAAGTTTTCCCCCAGTTCAAGGTAGTGAAGAATATATTAAAAAAATCCCTGACGGCTCGGCCTACAGGCACAGGTAGATTTCGAAGACGCAGACCGTGGGGAATTGGGAATACATTTGTTGGGAACTGAGGAAGAAATGATCTTTTTGCCATGATGCCGCAGTTGGGACTGCCACTATTAAATCTAACTTGTTTGCAGGCAGAGCCGGCAGGGATTTTTTTGTTTTTAATTTTTTTTTTTTTTGCTATAAGGATTGGTCCTATAAAAAACTTGTCAATATAAAAGTTTTAGATAATATTAAGAGGATTTCTAATAAATTTAAGCGGATTTGATATCTTGTGAATTGACGAAGTTATGAATTTGTTTCTTCTAAAACCCCCCCTTTTGATCATTTTTAATTATATCAAAAATGTGTCATACATAAATTTTTGGCCCTTTTCCTAGAAATAATAATAACTTTAAGCGGATTCCATACGTATCAAAATTAAGAAGTTATGGTTTTTTTTACTGTTTTCACAAAAAGCCCCCATTCCCCCTCCCCCCCCCTGGTTCGATTTTGCCCATTAATGAACTTGGCCGAGATTTTATGCCCTTGATTTTATGTATCAGTTTGGAAGAGATTTGTGCAGAATTATTGAAGTTATCATGTCCATAAAAAAGTGACATATATAGACAGACAGATAGATAGATATATAAAGTTTTGAACTGGGGGGTGGTTTTGGGTTCTGGGAGTCATGATCGGCATAGATCTGCAAAAAAATTTCAAAAATTCCAACTTAGGGGAGAATGTAATAGGTAGTAATTCTTATGAAATCTACCTAAAACATGAATTATTTGATCTAGAGATTGACAAAATAAATTATGAAAGTTTCTACATCATATCAGTATAGTATATGAATTACAAGACTACAATAATTGCATATATTATTGTAGTATATATAAATATATTACAAAGCAAATATTATATATTTGTAATATATATAAATATATTACAAAGCAAAATTTAAAATCAGTTATCAAATGAAACTGTTTTAGAGCCCTACATTGAGTCAGATAACCTGATTTTACTGGAACCCGACATGATCTAAATTGGAATCAGGTTAAGTTTGGTCAGGTTCACACTGATTTTTTAATTTTGGGTCGGGCTGACTTTAAATGTGCCAAGTTGAGGTTGGTTTTAAGGTTGGGGACTGTTTTTGGTTGGGTTTGGGTTGACTAGATATTTCAAAAGAAAGTCCTGAATATTTTTAAATGATAAAAACTATATACTTTGATATTAATGAGCGTATGTGTTTGTTTTTAAACAAAAAAGATAAAATTCATATTAGATATATAACAGTACACTATTTTTTCATAATTGTATTAAAATATGGATTAATTTTCTTTCACTTAGGGTTCAGGTTGAAGTATGTTGGGTCAACGAAATTTTTTTTACCAGGTATAGGTCGATGTTCAGCAGAGTTTCTGAGTTTGAGTTAGATAACATGACCCGTGAAGGACTCTAAACTGTTTAGACTAAGTCAATTTACTTAAATATTAGATAAAGTTTTAAAGAAAATAAATCATCCACAAATATTTTAAAATAGTTTCATTTTCTTTTATTATAAAATCTGGCAAAACAAAACCTAACAAAAATTAATTATAAACAAGATTTGAAGCTGATTTCAAATTACTCAAATTTTCATAATAATCCATTTTCCTTTCGTCACTCTGTAATTATTAACTGAAGAAGCATTTAAAAAGGAGAAAATAAATAAAATTACTTTTGCTAAACAACAACATTACCAATTTATAATTTTAACAAATATAAATCATGGTCGGGTAACCTGATTTTACCAGAACATGACCTAATCCCAGCTTACAAGAAAAAAAAAAAGAACAAATAGAAGCATTTACTAATTGCTTACCTTCTGGAGTTGGAGCAAATATACTGGAAGGAACAAACATTTTCTGATTGCACATATACCCCTCACAGCAACAAAACAGAAGCTGAACATTTGGATCCCGGCGTGTCTCCATGCAGCGGTTTCTATTGCTGCAAGCATCATGACTTCCAACCCAGCAACCTAAAAAAAATTTATGAAAAAATAAATAAATTATAAATCAATAAAATATGCAAAATTTAAAAAACAAAAAAGGATTAATGATATTAAAAATGGAATAAAGTGAAGAAATTACTTCACTTTATTCGCTTTATTATTAGGTTAGTGTGAAATGAAATTTTTGGCAAAAATGTGAATATATACAAATGTGTACATATGAAAGGTACAAATAGTGAATTTATTTCTTTAAAATAAACTTTATTTTACTTTACCCAAATCTTATCCTTTAATATTAATCTTATTCTTTTTTTAATTATCCATTCATTTGACCCAAACAATAATAATATAAATTTGTCTTTAACATTATTTGAGTGTTTAGCAAAAAATAGAAAATACAAGCCACATCAAAAAAGATAAAATTACTTGCATAATTAACTGTAACTGCTTTTGCTATCTTAAATTTGATAGGCATTTTTTTTTTTACTCATGAGTGTTTTTTTAATGTAATTAAAACATAGTTTTTCTTTCTACAGATTTTCTAACCAAAGATTTTCTTTGTATTTCAATTCAACAGCTTCCTCTTTAAAAGTTTCAATACCTTGAAAAACACCATAATTTATTTTATGTCAGACATTCTATTTCTGTAATTCTTAATTTTTGGAATATATGTGCTCAATTTTATTATCTTTATATTAGTCTTCCTTTTTTCAGTAGCAATATTATTTATTGAAAGCTTGTTTTGTGCTTGCAGTTTTTAATCACATGCTATAGATATTCCTTTTAATATTTTTAAATTCCCTAAACAAAATTAGACATATATTGGAATAATATTGTAATATAATAGATAATTTTGGAATATTGGTAGTGTATCTTCTTTTACTGATCAAATGAGCTTTATAATGATTATACTTTCTCGTCTTTGTGTATTTAAAGACACATTTATATGGAAAAATATTAGACTAAAGTTAAGGTTTACTCAATACAGTTTCTCTAAAATTATAAAAAAAAACTTTCATGCATACTTATCCAATGATGCATGTTGTACAAATAAAACTGGGAAGTATACTTTAATTAATAAACAATACACTCTTTGAGGCTTCTTTGCACTTTAAGTAATTTTAATAAAATATTGAAATTAAAAATTGAAATCTATACTAATAAAAGGATGTTTTGCTCTGTGTGTGTGTGTCTATCAGTCCCATAGAGCTATGAAGATTAAAAGGAGTTGACAAAAATGACGTCACTTGAAGATGCTCCTACCCCTTGCATATGCCATATTTGATCGCGATGAGCTACACGTAAAACTCTAACTCCCAGTTTCTTCTCATGGTGCAAATCAACTACGGTAAAAGTCAAATATAGCAGACACGAGAGAAGGGAAAAGAACTCTTGTTTCAGCTTCAAAGCTTTCCACAGTGCTAGATTGATATGTCAACTCCATATATCTTCTTAGCTCCATGGTCTGTCCACAAGGGTTAGTGAAATCCAGCGCACCTAGAAGTCTGAAAATTTAGGTGAGGATAGTCCAAGGCCTCTCCTGATGCACAACTGAGTCTCAGAATTTTAATAATTAATGAAAATATTAATTAAAAACTGATCAATAACTCATCTCTTTCTTTGTGAGTCGGATTTCAGCACTCGCGCATGCCCAGAACCCAATTTACGGCAGCGAACGAGAATGTAAAACCATTTAAATGAAGAATGCGTTTACTTCGCAATTCTGTTTTAAATTCAATCGACTAAACAGTTTGGTTTATTTAAAAATGAAAAACATAATCTGAAAGATCACACTCTTACATCTTAAATGCCATAATCAATTTAAAAAAATATATATGTTAACCCTTTGAAAAACATTTTTGAAAAAGGATAGTTTTCCCGGGTGAATGTTTTCTCCTTACAGCAGCACCCCTCAAGAGTGCAATTTTAGAGATACAGACAAACCAAACATATGCTCTTAAAGCCGAAACCTTCTTCTAATGAACGGTACAATTAGTTTAAAAAAAAATATGAATTTTAACGCTTTCAAAAACATTGGTGAATGCAGGTCATTTCGTGCCTCACGAGAAGATTCTTTTTCTTACGTTAAAAGTTGCTAAACATTCATAATTTGACACAATCTTTTTAGAGCATCTTGGTATACGAGATTTACATAACCTAGAACAATTTTGAAACATTCGAATGAGAAGAAATATTCTTTTTAAAATAAAATCTGAGAAATTTTTGGCGAAAAACCCATAATAACGGGATGTTTCTGCACAGTCACGCTCAGCTTCGGGTAACGTTTTCACTATTTAATATGCAGATATTTTCACAAACTTTTATAGAGGACTTGGAAATAGTTATATTTATAAATGACTAAAATTTCAAAGAGTTTGGACAATGAATGCTATTTGTTTTATGTTAACAGACCCGACGCAAAAAGAAAACATTTATTTTACAACCAGATAACAATATTTCTGACATAATTTTTACACAGGCTGTAAACTGTTATATTTATGACTATTACAAATTTCGAAGGGTTTGGACAACAAAAGCTATATTTTTAAAATTACGAAACGATCCTTTGTGAAAAAAGAAGAAATTGTTTTCTTACGATTTCGTGATTTTGTCATTAAAAATATAAATTCATACAAAATTGGGTTAAAGATATAAAATAATACAAACTTTGGGTTTATTTAAGGTTTTATCATGGGCCTGGGCAAGACCGAACGGTCAGCTAGCAATTTTAATAAAATATATTCCTTTATCTTAGCCATTCTCATTGTATTGATTCTATTATAAATAATTGGCACCACACTGCTACTTTTACATTGTGTCGCTTCTGCAAATTATTTCTCTTTAGTGAACGTGATTATTTCTCTTTAGTGAACAGGACCAAAATAGCCTGCTTTGTGCCAGATAATATATTCATGACATGAAACATTTAAAAGGTTTTTTAACAATACATACAAAAAAATTTAAACTGGAGAAAAATAATTACCTTTCAACTTGATAGTAAGTGATTTACTACTGTTCTGCCATAACACATAACAAAGATTCCCTTTTTCATTTTCTCCTGGTTTGCATTCTTCAGTTCCACTGCAACCTTCACTATTAGCATTGTTTGCACACATTGTTTCATTGTATTTTTCACAGAACATTTCACTTGAAGCCTTAGCGGGTAACAAATCTACACAAAATAATTACTTCATCACAACCTTGTTTCTTCTTTATATTAGTTTACATCAATAAAATACAGTACATGAATAAAGCACAAATTTTATGTTTTCTAGCAACGATTAAAAAAATGTACAAAGTGAAAAAATAGCATGTGTAATAATTTAAAATGTTACTTTTAGTTATCTCCATTATACACCAAAATCCTTTGGGTTGAATTTTTTAGAAATTTTGCCGACAGCTATAAAAGATAATTATAAGCAAATGTAATTAAAGTCACATAGATCTGGTCTGGAGAATAGGGAGACCATTTTAAAAATTAGCCATTTTATTCTGGTGTAATTTTAACCTACAAATATTTAAGGATACCAAGACCCAATTTCCCCAAAAAATTAATATCTGGGCAGGAATTCTAGGAGATAATGTCATTTTTTTCAAACCGAAAATTTAATTGGTGATCTGTACCTTACAATAAAAAGACTCAGTTGATCAAATGATCATACAAAGTTTTACAAAATTCAGTCATTTTTCTGAAGATCAGATTATTTAAAAAAAAAAAAAAAAAAAAAGGATAAGTCTTCCAACAGGATGGCTGCTTGTTTAGTACAAAAAAGATGTCAGAGATTACCTCAATCAGAATTATCCAAATTGATGGATAGGCAGTCAGGAAATATTTTCAAATATCTTCCCCACCCCGATGTTCTCCAGATCTGACAACTAATGGCTTTTCTGCAGGGGCACTTGAAAGCAATAATTTACAAAGCACTACCTGATTCCAACAAGGAGTTGATACAGCAAATTATAGAAAGCTGTAATAACATCGCTCTAGCCACATTTAAGGAAGTCAGGAATGAATTTCTGTATCAGCTCTATTACTGCCAAGAAGCAGAAGGCAGGTGATTAAAGCATCTTTTGGGTCAAAGCTTTAAGTCTTTTCCAACCCCCTTCCCTGTCAATATATTTTTTTAACCAGATCAGGTCCTTCTCAAATTTAACACTGTTTCACAATTTTCCAAAATTCTAGTGCATTTCCAAGATAAGAGTGGTAGGGTATGACTATTAGCAGACCTTGTAACTATACATATGAGATGGGAAATTTTTGCAGAAAATTGTGGGCTTGTGTTTGCAGTTCTGAGTTTTATATCTCTATGACTAATGTGGATCTAACAGAATACACACAGGTTTACATTCTCAAATTGATTTCCTTTCAGCCACAGAGCATACCAAAATCAGAGTATAACAACCTAAAAATGGATCTATCATCCAAACCTTGAATAGTCAAGCAGGAATTGTATGGTTCAATGTAGGGGTTATGTAGGATGTACAGTTCCTATATTCCCATCCCTTTTCATTTATTTTGTGTTTATTTTTATTCTGAACTCCTGCGTAATGTTTCTTTTTTTTTTTTTGTTACTTATTTTTCTTTTCTAGCATGCCAATGGCCGACTCACTATCTGTTTCGATTCACCAAATACTCAGTTGAGTTTAGTTGTGGCACATTTGTCTACCGTATTCACTGATTTTCTGCTGTGATCGCACCTGTGATCATTAGTTTATTTCATATCTAAATTTATTTTAAATTAATTAAACTTTAAAAACATCATGAACATGTGGTTCATCGAGTGAACTTGTTTATCGTATCCTGTTTGAAGCAGATGCGGTCTTGTGGTAGCTATGCACACAGTGTAAGCTATGTTTTCAAGTAAAGGAACTTATTAATTGGAAGTTTAATGAGCATGATAAAATGTTACGAAAGAATAAAATTGTTGAAATAGGCATTGGAGTCCAGGAATAAATTAGTAGGGGAGACCGGTACACACTGGACCTATGGGCACAATGGACCACCCCCTAATATTTTATTTAATTTTTTTTAAAGCTTCTCTTCTATCCTAATAGCAGAACTGCACCGATTATTTATAGCCTTCAGAAAATATGTTTAGCTCAGATTGAACTATTTTATCCTGATTGATTGTTTTGAGCTTCTAAAAGTAAAATTTTTCATCATCATATTTTAATTTTTTTAGTAATTAAAGGTTGTAGATAAATCCGCTAAAACAGCTTTTTTGCAAAGCTAAAATACTTGTTTTTATTTAACTTTAAAGTTAATATGTTTAAAAGAAAGCTATACACAATATTAATATGATTATTTATTGAACTTCAACATGGGGCACAGTGGACCACCCTCTCCTGGGGCACAGTGGTCCACAATCCACTCTGCTCCTGTAATGCAGAATGTTCAAAATATTTAATAATTGCTTATTTACTATAAAGAAATATTGTTTAAAAGTAGTTATTTAACTGTAAAATAAAGTAAACACAGAAAAATAACAATTTATTTAACATAGTAAGAAATATTTTGTTTTGTATTTACTACCTTTGATAAATATAACTGTAGTCTAATGGGTGATGATTCTATTCAAATAAGATTCGTGAGATGCAAATTGAATGGAAATGAGTTTATTTTTCCCGAAACTGTGGATGAATATATTGTTGATGTTAATGATTTCATAATATCGCTCTCAGACCCAAAAGTATTTCAGGAAAATTCCAGGCTCAATCTTACTCATAAGTATTTTGGAATTTCATTTGCAAATTTTAATGTGCGCCGATTTTTTTGTACTTAAATAATAACTTCAACAAAATTGCAATTGTTCCTGTATTAATCTGTTATTATTTTCAAAATATAATTATTATTATTTTTTTTTTGTTTCAAAATGTTACTTGTAAATTTATATGTTATTTTGTGGGTAAAGGAGAAATAAAAAAGAATAAGATTAATGAAAAATAGATTTATATTGTATTTCAGATAATACCTAACAGCGGTCCACTGTGCCCCAGAAGTGGGGCACACTGATCCACTATACGAGTGCATATAATTTTTGTGCGCAAATTTGCAACAAGAACTCAATTTCATAAAACAAATTGCCATAAATCATGGGTTTCCTATTAAATGTATTTATAGGATCATTCATATGTATTATAATCCCCACTCTCACAGTTTTCTGGGTAACCAACAAAGTCCAACCTTTCGTAAGTTCCGGTATGTCCCTGTTTTATTTGAAAAATTAAGGAAAATTGTTTGGGGATTTAATATTCAGCTTGTTGCTATTCCTCCCCCTTACCTTATTGATAAATTAAATATCAGCCTTGATCCAACACCTAGGAACCAACGCTCCGGCGTTTATGAAAATCCTATCAATTTGGAAAATAATGACTGTAAATTCTACATTGGTGTCACAAAAAGAAAATTTATAGAGCGCTTAAAAGAGCATAAAAGTGACATTATTCACTACTGGCAGGCGACAGCTCTTTTTAGATTTTACTTTAATAATCCTGGCTGCTACATTGACTTTGGAAATGCAAGAATTATAATACCTTGTAATCATAGCATGGATGGTTTTCAGAAAGAAGCAATTGAAATATTAGTACGTGAAAGTGATGTGTGTAAAGACAATGTTTCATATTCTATTCCTAAGCTTTAATTGAACATTTTAAAATAATCACACATTGCTGGATTTTTATACAATTTATGTTTTTATGCCTTCTGTGAAAGTGCAACTATATATTTTTAAAACTGTAATTACCTTATATTCTTTCGTAATCCTGTTTTGGTTCTTCTCTAACTTGGATTTTTTCTAGTAGGTGGCACCACTGCACAACCTGTGATTTGACTCTGCTCATATTATAGGCGTGTGTTAGTTGTGCGAATTATATTTCAAGATGGAGGTCTTTTGTTTCTAAGTGAATTTAACTTAACATCATATTCTGAAGATGGTCATAGAAGTTGACCGAAATGTCAATTTGATGTATTTTTGAATTTTTAAAGTTTAATTTTACATAAAAAATTTTATACACCATTCAGTAAAAACATGTAGTGTACCTTACATGAAATTTTATATATGATAATCACTCATGTAAATAAATAGCTAATTCCATCAATCACTCATAAAGGAAAAATCACAAATTTTGTCAGTCACTCATGGGAAAAAACTGCAAACTTTGTCAATCACTCATGGAAAAAAATTGCAAATTTTATCCATCATTAGCAGAAAAAGCCACGAAATTTGTCAATCGGTCTAAGAAAAAAAACTAATTTCGTCAATCGGCCGCTGAAAGATCACAAATTTCATCAATCAGGCATGGAAAACTTGAGAATTCATCAATTTGCTGAGAGAAAATCTCGAATTTCACCATTTGGCCTAGTTTGTACTGCCACCTCTTATGTGTTTAATAAATGGTGTTGATGCTGGCCGGCTGGTGCTGCGGTTTGCCTGGTTTGTTCCGGCAGGGCTCGAGTCATTGGAGGCCTCTGCGTGCACTTTCTCTGCCCGACGGTCGCTGAAGTCACCCACCAAATCCCTGCATGCCAGGGAGCCTTCCGGGGAAGACATTAAACGCTCAACGGCTTGGTTCACCTTTGCTGAGTAGTCTTCCTCAGGCATTAAATCACTCATGTGAATAAATAGCGAATTTCATCAATCACATGCGAAAAGAAATCGTGAATTTAGTCAACCGCTCATAGAAAAAAATTTGTGAATTTTGTCAATGTATATCTCTTGGAAATTATGAATTTCATCATTCTGTCATGTGTAAAAGTGGGAAAAAATCACGAATTTCGATAATCACTCATGGAAAAAAATTACAAATTTTGTCAATTGCTAGTGGAAAAGAAATCTTGAATTTCGTCCATTGGTCAAAGAAAAAAAAATAACGAATTTCATCGATTGGAAGCAGAAAAATCATGAATTTTGTCCATTAGTCACAAAAAAAAAAAGAAAAGACAACTTTTGCCGATTGGAAGTGGGAAAAATAAAGAATTTCCTTAATGGTCATTTGAATTTTTTTTTTTTTTTTCTCAATTGGTTGCAGAAAAATCTCCCAAATTCGTCAATCAGTCTTTGATAAAAATCACAAATTTCACGAAATCACGTGAATTTTTGAAAAATCAGTCGCTGCAATTAAAAAACATGCGTATTTCAAGTGATAAAGAATAAATATATATATATATATGTGTGTGTGTGTTCAATATTTTCCAATCAAAAACTAACAAATCTAGAATGCTGAATTTTTTTTAGAAATATTTGTTATTTAGGAATTTATATATATAATTACTAGCAAGCTTCGCCCGCTACGCTGGTCGGTTTCTCCAAACGAATTTTGAATCAAACTAAATATACCAGTGAATTGCATTCATCCAACAATGTACGCTTTTGGTCAGACAGCTACAGGAAAATATGAAAAGAGATCGCATATCAAATTATTGCCTTGGACTACTAAGTATTTGTCTGGCTTTAATTATGATCCTCATATTGATTATTTCAGGAATAAGGCTGTTGATCTCGGATCTCAGTTACCCTTAACCTCGTGCCGTGCCTTGAAGTGGTAGGATGAGACTCCCTGGATATGTTGCAGTGGCGGTAGTAAAGAAGACATAGATGCATTTTTAGAAATTATAACTTGTAATGTTAGAAATATTGCTGAGTTGGCGCTAAAGGCATCACAAAATTATAGAAAATGTGCAATATCGAAACCGTACAGACCCTCAAAATTTTACTTCAGCAAGCATATTTTATTTAAAAATCACAATTACATAAATATCCGTAAGAATAATAAGTACTTTTATACTGCTGGGCGCCAGTAAAAACTCACCAAATCTTGTTTCGATTGGCATAATTTGAATTGGAGCATTTTGCGTGACATTTTATTTGTATTGATATGTTTGTGTTTATGTATTTTATTATGATTATATTTTAGTTATTTTAAATAAGTTTTTTAAGATATTATATCGCAATGTTAAATAATGGCTAGTTGTTATTAGCTAGCGTTAAAAGATTAGAAAAAAAAAAGGATTGGCAAGATTTAAAAAATTTGGCGATCACTGGCACCCAGCTAACATAAAAATACCGAATAATATTCAATTCCAAATTCCCGAAGCACTGGCATTATTGAGATTTCATCTAATCAAAATATCAAGTGGTTTTTTTTCTTATCCAGTATCTTATAAATCGCCAAGTATTGTTTGATCTTTAACAATGACGAATGTATTTTAGAAAATATCACTTTGCGATCAATGCAATAAATTTTAAGGTTTTGTCACCAAAGGCAACGCCAAATTCAAAAATGTGCAATATCTCACGAATTGTTGGAGTTAGAGTATTTTTATTTGGTACCATTCGATTCAGCATTCAAAAAAATATACACCCTAAGAAGTCCTAAGAAGTTTTTCCTCGCAATTTCGTATTTGTAGCTTCAGTAGTTTGGACTGTGGATTGATGATCTCCCAAGTCAGGACTTTCTTTTACATAATATAGAATTTTATATGCAGATAAAATTAACCATTATTATTACCTAGTAGGCTTTGCTCGCTATGCTGGTCGGTTTCTCCAAAAAAAACTTAAATCAAACGAAATATATCGGTGAATTTGATTGTGTGTTTTAAAGAAACATGAACTTTTACCTTCATGTCCTTCCGCATTGGTGTAAAACGATACGAAAGCCATTACGCTGTTATATTTTCTAATGTGTTTCACAAAATTTAGGCTGCTAAAGACCAACTCGTTTATTTAATCATTTACAGTATGATTTTCTAAAGAACGATATAACGATATGCAATATACTAAAACTATCTCTGGAAAATTAACAATGCAAGTTCCATAGAAATCCATTCAGCAGAATCTTTAAAAAAGTCTAATGTTTCATAATTGGGTTCAACTGATTATAGAAATGCCCCCCACCCCCCTAATTCTTTAACTAAGCAAGATAGAACAATATGTTATGCACTAAAACTTCCCCTCAAAATTTAGCTAACTAACAGTGCAAGTTCCAGCAAAATCCATTCAGCAGAATTCAAGGTATAAGCGGTAGGATTGAAATTCCCTTTGCATTATACATATACAGTAGACAGATAAATGTATCTTTCATAATCATTTTCACCTGTTGATAGAACTCTCAGGGATTTTGTAGAAAGTATATGCTGGTATACGCTGTCAACCTTCTGGAATTTTTAAGACGAAATTCTGTACACCGTCTGTAGCTATAATATATACTCTCTAGCATATATCCTCTGTCTATGGAGTATATGCACTGTTTTTTTTACGACTACACCACTGACAACTTTCTCCTATAGCTCCATAACTAAACAATGTAGAAAATCAATTCCTGAAATATTATCACACTGCGAAACTCACATCAAAATCCGTTCAGTAGAACTTTAAAAAAGGCAATCTTTCATAATCGGGTTCACCTAATTTTATCTATAACTTTCTCCCGTGGCTCTATAAATAAGCAATGTAGAACAATGTGCTTTATTTTAAAACCTTTCTAAAACAAACTACCTAACTACTAACTCAGTGAAATCATATAAAAATTTGTTCGGTAGAACCTGAGTTTTCACCGATCGGAATCGAATATGAATTTGCGTTTTATAAATATTATAGATGATTATGATATGATTTTTGTAATCGGATTCGTTGTCAAACTTTCGCTTCAGAAAACACAACGCAAACGAAAACTTTGCTCCAGAGAAGTACCAACCATCCCCACAAAATTACCTAACTAACAGTGTAAATCCCACCAAAGTCCGTACAGCAGAACTCAAATTATAAACGGTCGGAATGAAATACGAATTTGCATTTTAAATACATAGTAGATTTATCTTTCATAATTGCAATCACCTTTCCCAATCACTTTCCCATTAGCTCTATCACTAAGCAACATAGAATGTTATGTTATAGGGTCATTAACCATACCTGAAAAATCACTTCCATTAAAATTTGTTCAGTAGAATTTTTTTAAAGTAATCTTTAATAATCGGGTTCACATAATTTTAGAGCTTTCCTCTTCAGCTCTATAACAAAGCAACGTAGAATAGCTATACGCTAAAACCTTTCAAAAAACATTACCTGATTAAAATGTGAATATGCGGTTTATACTCATAGTAGATGATGATATGATTTTCTGTAATAGGATTCGTCATGAAGATTTCGCTTCAAACATAAACGATGCTTTCAACATTGTGGCTAATACGCCAATTGGCGAGGTATCCGATTGCAGAAAATTAGCCGGAAATCGTATGAATAACTACCCAAAGTAAAAGAGAAACATGGCTGAAGACTGAAAACAAATAAAGAAGTAATACATAATACCAATCAGACCTTCGACACTTTATTTGGTACTTCTCCATTATGCCGTCGACCACTTTTCATAAAAAAACTATCGCCAAACTATAAGATTTAACGCCAAAAATGCAGTCTCATTCACTTGACGTCAGAAGTATTAAACGTGTTTGCTATGTCATGAAGCGGTTTTTAATTCGACACATACCTGTATTTTTCATTTTGTTTTTCTGATATTTTAGTTATTTAGTTAATTAAAATAAAAATTGCGTCCTTAAACGGCTGTGCCATGACATTAAAAGAGAAAATGCATTGTAAAAATGTTGCGTTTCATAGTTAAGTGCAATAGATCAATTTCAACTGACGTCACAAACATTTATTCGCCAGCTGAGAAGGATAATTAAGAAAAATAATGTAAATAAATAAATATCCAAGATTTTTTTTTCTATTTTCATTAATATATTGTAATTTTTTTGTGTTAAAACTTACACACTTGGACACTTTGGTGAGTGGGGCTTTTCCGAATTCATTTTATTTATTTATTTTGATGTTCCAATGGCAACATTCTTCCATTTGTTTATTTGGAGTTCATGTTTGGGGATGATTTTTTTTTTTATGAAAAGTGGTTGACGGTATAATTGAAATGTACCCTTTATTTTATCAATCACATTTTATTTTAAATAGTGGCGTTTGTAGAAACACAATTACATAAATATCCGTAAGAATAATATTCAATTCCCAATTGAGCAGTTAATGTTTCTATCTGCAAAAATAAACAAAAAGATTTAATTTGAATTTCTTCCATTGCTATAGTAACGGACGTATTTTTAGAAATTCTCACTTGTATTGTTAGAATTGTTAGATTATGACGTCAAAGACTTCGCCAAATTAGAAAATTGTGCAATATCTCACGAACTATTTGACTTATGAGTATTTAATTGATACCATTCGATTCAGCATACAAAAATACATTAAAATATGTTATCATTTGTCACGTAACTATAATACCCGATTTTTAGGGAATTTTTTTTAAGTTTGTTCCCCTTTTTACCCCCCTTAGGGGTGGAGTTTTTGAAAATCCCGTCTTAGTGCGCCTCTACATACTAAGAAGTATTTTTCCTGCAAGTTTCGTCTTTGTAGGTTCAGTAGTTTTGGCTGTGCGTTGATCATCTAGCCAGAAAGGACTTTCTTTTATATATATAGATTGTGAGTAAAATATTTTATCCATTCTTTACAAGTTTTTTATTTCCAATTTTACTATTTCCAATTGTTTTCTGGTAATAATACAATATACCTGGATGAATATACTAATCTTAGCATAAATGCCAGTATATTTATGAAATACTGTATTATTTTTTAAAACACGTGTGGATACATCCAGGCTGATGATTATATCTACACGTATTTTTTCATTTCCAATTCTAATTTAAATCTCTTGTTATCCAATTTTCCATTATATTTAGTTCATATTTCATTTCAAAATCCATTTGTATTCACTTGATATCAACTTCAAATTATTAACATTTTATGGTTTATTATATAATTTTTTTTCTCTCTCTCTCTTTAAATATTCTACATATTTTCAGTATTTTTGGCCAATTACCATTGAAGCAAATGCTATGGTAAAATTATGATTGCACTTGTTAATTTATTAACTATGTGGTATTCTGTCTACACTTTATTACTAATTATCTCTTAAGAGATTTAATTAGAATGTCACAAGAACTTGATATGTTTTTTGAAATTCAAAGATATTATAATTATATATATACTAGCTAATCCGCCCGGCGTTGCCCGGGCCCGAAATATTAATAATCCGTTCTATACGAATATGACTGAAGTCTGTAAGGCTATTGAAATCAAGTCAAATGAGGCAAACTTCGTCGTAATCGGGCTCATAAAACCCAAGATCAGAAAGCGCATCCTGGCAGTCGAAAGTGCATCTAAAACATTTAAGGCTATAGATATCAAGTCGAATGAGCCTAACCCCGTCATAATCAGGTCCATAGAACCAGATATACTCCTATAGTTCCACTTTCCACCGCCAGGGGGCGCAGTCTGTTCTGGAAGAGGCCTTTTCAGAACACTTGACCCAACCAAATTTCCTAGAAGAATTTAAATTTAACTACGGGTAAACATTGCTAAAATAGCGGAAATCGCGAAAGTGGGTTACGTAATCGATCGGTTTCTAAAGGGTTAATGTAGATATTTTTTAAAACCCAACGATGCATTTTGAAGAAAATGAACGTGTCTATGATCTGGAGTCTACTGTTTGTCCATATTTGCATTTCCCGAGTCGATGCCGATTTTTAAATCTGGACCAAAAAAAGGAAATTCGCGTGAGTGAGTTTTGAAAAGGATTTTTTTTTGGGAGGGTTAAAATTAAATTTTTTCAAAACGGATACCAGATTTTAAAAAACAAAGGGATATAGATTAGGCAAGGTATTTTTAATTTTTCGTATCTTGTTTATAAACGCCAATTCGTGTTTTAAAGATAGGAGAAATAGTTAAAAAAGCGAAATTGACTTACGGTTAAAAATGTTTTCGAAAGGGTTAACGTGATTTATTTTTGAAACTAAAGGTTTCTGCCTAAACCCGATAGAACGTAGATGTCTTTAGGTGTGTTTGCTTTTTGTTTGGTTATTTTAGAAAGCCGATGCCAGATTTAATATATAGCAGAAAATCGGAATTTGCAAAAGAGTCCTGCGCACAAATTTTTTTTGAAGGGTTAATATTCGTATTTTTCAAAAACAAATACATATGTCGAAAAAGGAATAAATGTAGATATTGTCTGGTATTTTTAGTTTTTCGTACCTGTCTTTGAATCGCCGATGCAAAATTTTAAAAATTGCCAAAATCGCAAAAATTGCAAAATGGCATACAGAAAATATACTTTTTCGAAGGGTTAATTTTTGTATTTTTTAAAAACAAAGGTGGCTTTGAAAAGGACAAAAACAGTTCTTTAATTTGGTGACCTTCGTTTTTCCGTATCTTTTGTATTCCGGTAGATGCAAGGCTCGGAAAACGGGAGAAAATAAAAAACACGAATTCGATGCTTTTTGATTATTTTTTTTTAAAAGGGTTAAATGTAAAATTTTTTCAAACCAACCAGATTGTTCGAGACATAAAAGTATGTTCTTTTAGAATATGTAGACGGTTTTTCTGTATTTTTAGCCGTTTGTCCATGGCGAATTTAGAAATACTTTAAACAAAAACGGAATGTCTTCTTCTTTCTTTCTTCTGTTACGGAAGATACGGAAATTGGTTTCTGCACATGCGCCAGCTCGCTTCAGAATAATGACTTTTTTATTTGTGATCTTTGATCAGTTTTTAATTGATAACTACTTTAATTTTCAAAATTTTAAAATTCTGAGGCTCAGGCATACCAGGAGAGTGTTTGGACTACCTAAATGTAAATTTACCGACTTCTAGGTGCGCTAAATTTTCCTAGCCATCGCCAACAGACACACACACACACACACAGAGCGAAACTTTCTTTTATTAGTATAGATATATATATATATATATATATATAATATTCAGAATTTTAAAAGAACTATGTACATTTTCATCACCTACAACAATTTCAAACCTCAGGAAAAATTAATTTTTACTGAAGCTATCCAACTTTCAATGTTTATTAGAAACTTGTTTTAATTTCTTACATAAAAAATTTCATTAAAGGAGATTCTACGATCTTGTGCATATTATGGATGTTCATATTTATACTATGAGAAAATATATTTTATTATTAAAATTGCTCATTTTCTGTTTTTAACTTGATATCCACATTATGGTTGAACATGTTAAAAAGTACAATTTAGAATAGTATAATCCCCTCACGAAATTTGTTCATGAAACTTTTTTTGGCACTGTTTTAATGTTTATTTTCGTTCTTATACTTTTAATAAGGTTAACTTTACTCCTCAAAATAAAGTCAAAGAATATTTTCATTCCTTGAAAAAAACCTTAACTATATCTCTTTTAGACATACAAACTAAACTACTGATATTGTCTTGCCAACTGAATTGGATATATGTTGAACTCTCCACCCTCCTTCCCTGAAACAAAATTTTATCTACACTACAGACATTGGCACTCAAAAATCCAGTCATTTTTGTGACTGGCCCTCTTTTTTATACAGGTTGTGCTCCCTAGACAAAAGAGAAAAGAAATGTAAACAAACCCACTTTAAAATACAAACAAAACTAGTTTTTTTATTTACAAGCTCTTTATAAAAGGGTTTTTAAAAAAATATATGTGTAGCGGATTTAAACTACACAGCCGGCCAAAAGTTTGAGACCATACTAAGGAAAACGAGAAAATAAAATGAAACTCAAAAACTTGTTGGTATTTTCAGAAAAAAAGTTTAATCATCACAAAATATACAACCTGAGAAATAAAACTAATCTAAATATAGACAAATTATCAATTATTGCTTTTAACGTACATTTTTTAATGGTAAAACAGCTTAAAATGATTTTTCATCAAAAATCCCCCCTTGCATTTTTTAACTTTTTTCACCAGTCTCGGCATACGAGCAATCAATTTATCGAATATGTCTTGTGGTATGATGTTCCAGCTTTCATTTTAAGCCTTCCACTTGTCTTCATGTGATGAGAGGCACCGATCACGAACGTTTCTATCGTGTTCTTCCCATAAAAGTTCAATAGGATTGAGATCGGGGCTCTGAGGAGGCCACACCATGTTTTTTAATACACCTTCTGCTTATTTTGTTCTAAATAGCCTCTGCATAATTTCGAACTATGTTTAGGGTCGTTATCTTGGAAAATGAACCTATTGCCAATGAGTCTCAGCTTGGAGGAAATGGCATGTGTTTCAAGAATCATTTTGTATTAATCCTTTTTCATAATTCCATGGATCCATACCAAATCTCCAGTTCCATACCCAGAGAAACAACCCCAGACCATAACAGACTAACCGCTGTGCTTCACAGATGTCACTACACAATATGGCAGCATATTTTCTCCGGCACAACGTCGAACAAAAATTCTCCTTTTTGTTTCAAATATTTCGAACTGGGATTCATCACTCCGAAGAACATTTAAAAAATCTTCTGCCAATATCAAAGGATAAGGGCCTACTGCATTAGTTTCTTCTTGTTCTGCGGCTTTAATAGCGGTTTTCAGTTGGACTTTCAGACACAGGTTTGGATCGAGATTTGTTTACTTCAGCGAGAATTTCTGGCACTGTTAGGCATCTATTCTGCTTGCTAGTAACAATGAAATTATCCACACAAGAAGTGGTTGCGCTCTCTCTCGGCCTTCCTGAATGTGGATGATCCTGATTACTGCTGGTTTCCTTGTATCGAATGATTGTGCGATGAACATACGTCTTTGATAATTTTAACTGAGCGGCAATCACACATTCAAATTTGCCTTTATTATGTAGAATACTGACGGCAGACCATGTTTCAATACTGAATTCTTGTTTTTTCCCCATTTTTAAGATGTCTTGACAGAAGTAACCACAAAATCAGACTAAACAAGAAAGTGCATGAAGAATTTCGACAAAATAGTATATCTTAATATGAAGCACCTAAGAAAAAGTAAAACAATAGTTAAATAAGTGACCACCTGGGAGTCATAAAAAAAAATAACAATGACTCTAACTGACTTGCTCATATTTGGCATTCATTGATGTTTGGAAACAATGAGTCTATAGTTCCCTTTCTTGATAATTAAACAAAAGAATTTGCTGTTTGGATATTGCACAAGGACTATAGAAGATGTACAGCTGCAGTTTGCAATTTATTTTCAAATATTCTTTGAGTATTTATAGATACTAAAAGATTTTACGAAGTGGTCTCAAACTTTTGGCCAGCACTGTACAACAGCTTAACTCAAAATCTTAATTCAAAAGAGCAATGGTGACATTCAAAACAATATGATAGTCTGCTGATCATATAAAAAATGACATACTTCTTTTTCTAGTATTTTTTTTTTCTTGTTAACCAATCAAAAAGAAATTAACCATGCATGTGCTGCAAAAGTTGAAATTGCATTCACTACAAAATAATAACCATACCAGTATCAGACTTCAAATTGGAAAGGTTATGATCGAAAATGAATAATCTCCATATTTTAATGCAATTATGGAAACAAATATAGTCTATAATTATATCTCTAACATAAGTTTTATCCCTATAGTAAAATGAACATTATATTAAAAAAAAAAATTGGGTTTCATGCATTTAACACAATCATTTATCATTCTATATGACTCCTCATAGATGGCTATATATTTTCATCCCCTTAAATTACTACTTTTTAGCTCACAGGCTATCAAAGCCTGAGAGCTAATGTGCCCGCCCGTTCTGTATGTATGTACATATGTACGTAACGCGATAACTCTTGATAGAAATATCCGTTTTGCTTCAACTTTTGTTTATAGGTTCATTGTGATAAGGCGCTTCCCTGATTAGTTTTGGGGGTTCATTGGTTAAGTATAAAGGGGAGAACAGGGGGCTAATCCCCCCTTAATTTAGATAAATGGGTTTTTCATGCAGAATTATCCGATGTGCTTCAAATTTTGTATACAGGTTCTTTGTGATAAGGCGCTTTCCTGATTAGTTTTGTTGGTTCATTGGTTAAGTATAAAGTGGGGGACGAGGGGGATCTAATCACCCCTCTCTTAATTTAGATAATTGTGTTTTTCATGAATAATTAGCCGATTTGCTTCAAATTTTGTATATAGGTTTATTGTGATAAGGCACTTCCCTGATTAGCTTTGGGGGTGTGTTGATTAAGTATAAAGAGGGGGAACGGGGGGGGGGGCAAATTCCTCCTTAATTTATTGTCGGTTTCTTTATTCTTTGATGGCCATTATTCATTGAAATAAGAGTATAATATACAATTAGTGCAAATAGCCTGTGAGCTCAATGCCACCAGTAATAACTGGGCACTTTTCTTTTTATTTAATATTAATTTATCATTTACATAATCATCTCTTTTTTTTTTTCTATCATAGTTTTATTTTTATTTAATATTATCTTCTTTATTTATTCAATTTTTAAGTAATTATCTACATTTTTATCTTTCTATATTATTTAATAGTATTATCTATTGTTTACTACTATATTATCCCTCCTTTAATCTTCATAGATTTACAATAACTTAAACTTTAGCATTTTGTGCCTCTTTTTAAAGACTGATGGCAGTACCAGCATTTCCTTTTATTAATTAAAGTTAGATGGCAGCACCCAGCTCCTCTTTTTTTTTTTTTTTTTATTATTATTCACTGTTCCCCATGATTCAATATTTCCTAGTGCAGAGAATTGGACTTGCATAAAGGTCTTATTTTTCTATCTAATTTAATTCTTTAATATACCTTTTTTTACTAGTGAGTTGTGTCTACTATTTTTTTAGTCTTTTTAGCTATTACAGATGGATCATAAATTAGAGTTTTGGATTTCTTATTCTTTTCATATTCCTTGGATTTGTTTTTTTAATATGTTATAAGGAGCAAGGCCAAAGCAGGTCCAAATGCTAATGGAGATAAGTTTTTATTTTTTTCATTTTTAGCCAAGATATTAATTAAAAATCACAATGAACACTCATCAAAAGTGACTTTTTTTCAAAAAATGACACATGACACACACCAGCTGTTCCAGAACTACCTAGCATAGAAGATCTGAAAGGTCAAATAGGGCTCTTTGTTTTTTTATTTATTTTTCAAAGTGTGCATCAGCCAGACTGTTAGAAAAACAGTAAAAGTAAAAACATTCTTAAATTTCATACTTTTAGGTCGTTTTCATTTCAAAAAGTAAAAAGCTACCTATTGCAACCATTCAAAAGAAAGCAATTGCGGAAAATTTCGGTATATATTTTCACTGATCATAACTCCCAGACCCCAAAAACCACCCTCCATTCAAATGTTTATATAAATATATATATATATATATAATATCTTTGTCATACGATAGCACTCATATTTATAAACCAATTTGGATGAAACTAAGCATGTGTATTAGGTTCACCAATATCTCAACAGAGTTCATTGGCTAACTTGTTTCAAAATGCCGGCAACTAAAAGATTTTAAATTAAAAAGTATATACAAACAAATTCGAAATTCAAATTTATTTTTTACTTAAGTGTTAGGTATAAAGTGCCTTCCAGAGACACTTTTTTTTCTAAAGTAAAAGTAACTAAACATTGGTAGTTTAACACAATCTTTTTACATGTTCTTAGTACACTCGATTTACATCACCTATAAAAATCTGGAAACATTCGGAAGACAAAATATTTAAAAAATATATAAAATCTGCAAAAAATTTTTAATACAACTTCGATTTTGTTTTTCAAGATTTGTCAGAACAAAAATTGTATTTACATTGTGCAGAGAAAATTGCGAATTATATTATGAGTTACAAGGCTTTAAAAAAATGAAATAACTTTGATTTTAAAGAAACAAATTTTAATTATTCAACATGTAGAGTGTGTAAATAAAGAATAGCAAAAATAGATTTAAAAATTTTTTAACCAGAAATATAATGCATGTAGATCTCAAACATTTGATAAAACAAAAAATAATCAACAGGGCTTGAATTTCAAAACGAGATGGAAGGATTCTTGCGAAAATTTTGAAATCCTGCCCAAAAAAATATCGTGAGTGGGAGCCTCCCACTTAAAAAATTTCATTTTCTGGAGAAATTTGCTTTATTTAATTTTCCCGCAACCGATCGATGAATTTATGGATTTTTTTTCATTCAACAGATCGGTGAATTGCATGTTTTTTCCATGACTGATTGACAACCTTTGTAGTTTTCTATGATTGATCAACAAACTTTGCATTTTTCCGCGATTAATCGACGAATTTCGCTTTTTTTCTCTGACCGTTTGAAGAATCTTTTTTTTTCACGATTGATACTTATAACTTATTCAACGAAAATGTTTTATACCAATACACTTCTCCTCCTCAATCGAAAATGTTTTTCCAACAATACACGTCAACACTTATCCTCGTCAAACGATATTTATCAAATCCTTCACAGAAAACAAAAATAAAATATCAACTCAACTCAAAAATCATTACATAAATGGATTTCAAGAAACCAATCAACCCGAAAAAATAAACCAACAATCTGACAAAATACCAATCAAATTCCCTGATCAAACCACAGTAGGCGCCGCGGCCACAATATACGAAGCAAAGTGGTACAAGAAGAACTCATTCATCGCCTCGCCAAATTCAATGCCGCCAAGTGCCATGCTTTTTCAGGGATTCAGCCCTTTAAACTGTTAATACTTTTATATAAATTAATAGCTAGTATTCATGACTTCATTCACATAGCAATTAAAGAAAAAAATGCAGTAATTAAGCAAAAAAATTCCCTCACAATAATTTAAAACATATACAAATACCAACTTTTTATCAGATTTTACAGAACGAAATACTTCTGATGATCTCATTTTGCATATTTTTGTTTTTAAATATAGGATCATATAAATGCTTTTCTTGAGCTTGTAATTTCATACACTTTCTCTAAGATTAACTGTGGAATAAATGTATTTCCTTGTTATTCTATTTTATCACTTCTATTTATTCTATTTTACATTTATTCCATCTATGGATACTGAGATAGTACAATTAACTATAGATTGAGATGTTTTAAAATTTAAAAGAATTTTATAAGTATCAGAAAATGGTAACTGATTAATACTGGTATTTTTTTATTGGCTTTGGATTTGAATAGTGTTTTTCATTTTCTTATGTATATTATTAAATATATTATTTATAAATGTTATTGTTTAACTGCGGTCATTCTTAATAGCAATGCTAATAATAATTATTAATATCTTGGTATTAAATCTTGATTTATCATTAATTCTCTTTCATGACGAGTGTTGTATAACAGGTTCAAAATCAAAACACCAATTTTGACACCCTTTTCTGAAAGATCCCGTGCTTTTATAGGAAACAGAAACGCTATTCGATTTTTGTCTATTTTTTGCTGGAAATTTGTCAAAACAAATATGGTTAACAAAGATCGAGTATAATAATAATTTAAAAAACAAAGAGCAAGATCAACCTCAGATACAAGCATACTGGAAATAGTGTAACTTGTATTGCAGATCCGTATTTCCAGAATTTGTCGAATGGTTTGCTCGCCAAATATGCACTTGTACTTGGCAACCTTCGACCCTGAAATGCCCAGTCAAAAATATGATTCTCCCAAGGCCATCGGCCAAGATACCAGAGCTTAGCAGTATGCCTCTTTGCATCTAGGAGCGAGGTAGAAATACATAGATTTTTCCATAGTAAAACACACATTTTGAACTAAAAACACAGTTTTTATTGAAAAACAAATCTTTTTATCCTAGTGCATGTAGCGTTCCACTGTGCCAAAGATTTCTCTATCTTCTTTTTATCCTACTGCATGTAGCGTTCCACTGTGTCAAAGATTTCTCTAAATGATTTTATCAGATTCCAATAAAACAAATCGGCCAAGTGCGAGTTATACTCGTGCACAAAAGGTTCCATACAATAAATTTATTAATTACTAACTGCAAGAATACAAAAAAAGTTGCTAAAATAATAATAAGACAGTGTGAAAAACTATACAACATACAGTTGGGTGTAGCTATATTATATACTAACAATTAACAAATACATACAGATGGGTGACAAAATAATACGAACACTCATGAAAAATGGTGAAAAGAGCAATATCTAGAAAAATACATGAGGAATTAACCTGAAACTGCAGGTGTGTAAACAGTATAGTATAAGTTATATATTTCCGTGAAGATTTTTTCCCGAAACCCTATAGGGGACTGTCAACAAATTTAAAAAGAACGAATATCTTTTGGATAACCCTGTAAAAACTAATGTAGCAAAAGCGTTCAAACTCGAGATTATTAATAAATGGCATATTGTAATATACTGTGTTCATTTTTATGAGGATAGCATGTATACTCGTAGAGAAATTAAGGTTTTTATAAAAACAGTCCCAAATTTCGCCTAGTTTTTTGCTTATAATTTGCAGAGTTTTTAATATAAAAAAAAGTTCTTTTCAGAAAATATGACAAACAACATTGTACTTAATACTCTGCAATCATAATTAAAAAAAATAATAATTGAATGAAAAATGAGCAGGTTTACTAAAACATGTTTCACTGCGCATGCGCGAATGCAATCAAAATATAATATGCATAATGTATTAGCTAAGTATATCGAGCAACTTTTGTGAAAGTCTCAAAATCATAGCTTGAAAATTCCGTAAATTATCGTCGATAGAATAAGCTCAAAATCCGTTGTTCCCAAAAGGAAGCAAAAATATGAGGGGTAGTATCCAAATATTGTAGTACGTGCAATATTGTGTACGCTATCTTGGCAGTAATCAACAGATATTTGATACAACCCCTCATCTTTTTGGGAACAATGGATTTTGAGCTTATTCTATCGACGATAATTTACAGAATTTTCAAGCTATGATTTTGAGACTTTCACAAAAGTTGCTCTATATACTTAGCTAATACATTATGCATATTATATTTTGACTAGTGTAAATGCCCGTCCTAGGACGGTGGGTAGAAATTGGGGTTTTCAGTTAAAATTTTAAATAATTGATAAAAATATTCATATACTGTTTATCGCCAATAGGGAAAACTGACCTGAACCGTTAAGGTAATATTAGGTAATATAGAGGGTTAATGGTAAATTTTACTGTTAATGGTAGTTATGTTAATGGTAAATTTTACGAAAAGTAATTTTTTTCTTTATCTTTGTTTTTCAACTCAAAATTTCTAAATATTTTTCTGAATAATTAAAATCTCAATCCTAATAACGATCTCAATAATTAATTAAGGTCTCAATAATTAATTATGTTAAGTAAATTATAGGTATTAATTTTCGCTCTCAATAATACGAAAACGATCTTTTAGTTTCTTCATAATCTAAAGGAATGCATTAATTTTTACACAAAGTCAAATATTTTCCTTTCAAAATTAATAATAAAAATAATTTAAATCATTAAAAAAAGTTGATCTTGTAATAATTCAATACATCCTGAATGTACATACCTTATGTTAATGGTAAATTTACGAAACGTAATCTTTTCCCTTATTTTGGTTTTTCAACTCAAAATTTTCAAATATTTTTCTGAATAATTAAAATTTTAATCCTAATAATGATCTCAATAATTAATTAAGGTCTCAATAATTAACTATGGTTAGTAAATTATAGATATTAATTTTCGCTCTCAATAATACGAAAACGATCTTTTAGCTTCTTCATAATCTGAAAGAATGCATTAATTTTTACACAAAGTCAAATATTTCCCTTTCAAAATTAATAATAAAAATAATTTAAATCATTAAAAAAAGTTGATCTTGTAATAAATCAATACATCCTGAATTTTCTTATTCTAAAAATATGCTTATGTACATTTTATATTATTTTACAACTTTATTATTATGTAAATTATAATAAAGTTGTATTATTAATTTATTTTTTTTTTCTAACAGAAAAGTATAGTTTGTATTTATTGTCAGAAGATGGCGCCAGAATAGTATTTACGAACGATATCTAAAATGCTGGTAGATGCATTGCAAAGCCTCGAGAGGTATCATCGCTATTTCTGAAAAAGTGATTTCAGGAATAAAATGCTTACAGAAATAAATTTGAGAAAATCCTTTAAATATTTAAAATGCTTTTACAAATATTTTAAGAGCATAATTGGATATTTTAATGAAACATTCAAAGAGTCATTCCTTTTATTTTTTCTAGATATGGGATTTGTGTTTTTGAATGGCAACATTATTCGTTTATTTACATCAGGTAATCGGATGTTTAATCTGTTATTTTTAATTTAAAACTTAAAACATTATAACTGGATATGATATACATGTTTTATACGAAAATATGCTGAACAGACGTTATTTCAAGTAGAAGATATTATCATTTAGTGTTATTATGTATTAGCATATATTTTTCAGTAAGCCTAACATGGCGTTTAACTACGGTCGACTCGCAGATCAGAGTGGTACAGCCCGGTACCGTTACAGACACTTTCTCGCCTTTGGATTTTATTATAAGTAAGATTGCATTCGCGCATGCGCAGTGAAACAGTTTTTAGTAAACCTGCTCATTTTTCATCCAATTTTTATTATTTTTTAATTCCGATTGCAGAGTATTATGTACAATATTGTTTGTCATATTTTCTGAAAAGAACTTTTTTTTATATTAAAAACTGCAAATTATAAGCAAAAAACTAGGCGAAATTTGGGACTGTTTTTATAAAAACCTTAATTTCTCTACGAGTATACATGCTATCCTCATAAAAATGAACACAGTATATTACAATAAGCCACTTATTAATAATCTCGAGTTTGAACGCTTTTGCTACATTAGTTTTTACAGGGTTATCCAAAAGATATTCGTTCTTTTTCAATTTTGTTGACAGTCCCCTATGAGGTTTCGGGAAAAAATCTTCACGGAAATATAGAACTTATACTATACTGTTTACACACCTGCAGTTTCAGGTTAATTCCTCATGTATTTTTCTTGATATTGCTCTTTTCACCATTTTTCATGAGTGTTCGTATTATTTTGTCACCCATCTGTAAATATACTACGAATGTTCAGAGAGATATGAAGCCTAAATAACAAATATTGCTATTCTGTATGACTTTTTTTTAACACCTAAAATAAAGACCTTGTGCAAAGATTAAACTTGGCATTGTGCCAAGCGCTTTAAAAAGAGGTCGCAAACTTGCAATGTCACCTTAATCTGTGCCACATTTTTCTAAGGAGCTTTTTAATTAATATCTCAACTAAATACTGACAAATTTTTTTCGAAATTTATCAACAATCCTTGGATGATTCCATGTCGATAGGTACCTCAAGCGCCCCGCTGAGCATCTGCAAAGTAAAGTTTGTGCATAATGGAAAAATACAGTTTTCTGAAAAATTATGTGACCTAGGATAATCACTAAAGTTTTCTTGCAAGGTTCCAAACTTCTACTACCCCCAATTTTTTTCATAATTTTAGTTTCAGTAGATTCAGAAATAGGGGAGGGGACATATTTTTGCAGTACATTTTCAAGGATATCGCTCTGAAAATAGAATACCTAAAATTAAGACAAATATATTTTTTAAGTTCAGTGCTATGAGATCTTTCAAACAATATCCCCCAACATGAAATACAAAACAAAAAAATTAAATAACTTAGCCTCCCTAAATTTCTCATAAAAATATTTGTGAATGGCTACAAATCTATAAATATGTGGGTTAATAGCCTTTAAGACTCTCCCAAGTTTGAACTTTCCACATTCGATAATTTACGAGAAAAACGGATATGACAGATAGACACACACAAGTGACCTTATAATGGTTCTATTTTAACTCTTTAATTACGGAACCACGGATCGATCCAGGCAAAATTTAGGACCTATTTAAAGCCTCTTCACAAAAATCAATTTAATAAAATGAACCCCTTCACAAAAATCAATTTGATAATATGAGCCCTTTCACAAAAATCAATTTGATAATATGAGCCCCTTCACAAAAATCAATTTGATAAAATGGGCCCCTTCACAAAATTCCTTTTATTAAATTAGGCCCTTTAACAAAATTCTATTCCATAAAAACTTACTATTTATTATTATTTTCTGAAGTTTTAAAATGTGTAATTTGTAAACAAACAAGTTCACCAGAAAGGAAAACTTCATCAAAAGGATTTTAAAAAGTTTTTGTTAATAAATGCTTGGTTCGAATAACTGGATTTCAACTTTTGTTACAAAATGTTATTTTTCACAAAAATATAATAAATTTCAGAAAAATAGCCTTTACTTTTCACAAAATGGGCCCCAAGAAAAAAAAACCTGCATCGACCCCTGGGAACTCTAAAAAGCATGTTAAAATAAACATAATTGTCTAGTTCTTGACAATCTTTTTTTTTAACATTTTTAAGAAAATGCCGAACTAACAAATACTGTTTTGTTCATAAAATATGAACAAATTAATAATTTACAAAAAAGAATCGGTCAAAAACTAGAAAAATGTGATTTCGGCTAAGATGCTTTACACTCATGCAGAAAAAAAAAAAAAATTAATCTGTTAAAAAAAGGAAAAAAGTCGCCAAATTTAGGGGATTTTTTCCTTTAATGGCAACCTAGCCATTGTATTAAGATTAAGTTATTCGTTTGGCGCAGTCTTGAAAATCGCGCCAACCAAAAAGTCGCCAAACTTTTGTTTACATGTTTGCGTGAGTGTAAAGCATCAGTTCCAAGATTTCTTTTTTTTTTTTTTTTTTTTTAAACCAAAGAAATCAATTTATCCACTGTCGAGATATATTTGGTAGTGACTTAAAAACATTGTTTCAAGACACATGCTTTCAAAGTTTTGCAACAAGTTCAAGTATCCTCACAAAAATCAATTTGATAATATGAGCCCTTTCACAAAAAACAATTTCATAATATGAGCCCCTTCACAAAAATCAATTTGATAAAATGGGCCCCTTCACAAAATTCCTTTTATTAAATTAGGCCCTTTAACAAAATTCTATTCCATAAAAACTTACTATTTATTAATTATTATTTTCTTAAGTTTTAAAATGTGTAATTTGTAAACAAACAAGTTCACTAGAAAGGAAAACTTCATCAAAAGGATTTAAAAAAGTTTTTGTTAATAAATGCTTGGTTCGAATTTGAATAACTGGATTTCAACTTTTGTTACAAAATGTTATTTTTTACAAAAATATAATAAATTTCAGAAAAATAGCCTTTACTTTTCACAAAATGGGCCCCAAGAAAAAAAAAAACCTGCATCGACCCCTGGGAACTCTAAAAAGCATGTTAAAATAAACATAATTGTCTAGTTCGTGACAATCTTATTTTTAACAAAATGCCGAACTAACAAATACTGTTTTGTTCATAAAATATGAACAAATTAAAAATTTACAAAAAAGAATCTGTCAAAAACTAGAAAAATGTGATTTCGGATAAGATGCTTTACACTCATGCAGAAAAAAAAAAATTAATCTGTTAAAAAAAGGAAAAAAGTCGCCAAATTTAGGGGATTTTTTCCTTTAATGGCAACCTAGCCATTGTATTAAGATTAAGTTATTCGTTTGGCGCAGTCTTGAAAATGGCACCAACCAAAAAGTCACCAAACTTTTGTTTACATGTTTGCGTGAGTGTAAAGCATCAATTCCAAGATTTATTTTTTTTTTAAACCAAGGAAATCAATTTATCCATTGTCGAGATATATCTGGTAGTGACTTAAAAACATTGTTTCAAGACACATACGTTCAAAGTTTTGCAACAAGTTCAAGTATCCTCACAAAAATCAATTTGATAATATGAGCCCTTTCACAAAAAACAATTTCATAATATGAGCCCCTTCACAAAAATCAATTTGATAAAATGGGCCCCTTCACAAAATTCCTTTTATTAAATTAGGCCCTTTAACAAAATTCTATTCCATAAAAACTTACTATTTATTAATTATTTTCTGAAGTTTTAAAATTTGTAATTTGTAAACAAACAAATTCACCAGAAAGGAAAACTTCATCAAAAGGATTGTAAAAAGTTTTTGTTAATAAATGCTTGGTTCGAGTTTGAATAATTGGATTTCAACTTTTGTTACAAAATGTTATTTTTTACAAAAATATAATAAATTTCAGAAAAATAGCCTTTACTTTGCACAAACTGGGCTCCAATAAAAAAAAAAACCTGCATCGACCCCTGGGAACTCTAAAAAGCATGTTAAAATAAACATAATTGTCTAGTTCTTGACAATCTTATTTTTAACAAAATGCCGAACTAACAAATACTGTTTTGTTCATAAAATATGAACAAATTAAAAATTTACAAAAAAGAATCTGTCAAAAACTAGAAAGATGTGATTTCGGCTAAGATGCTTTACCTTTACACTCATGCAGAAAAAAAAATTTAATTTGTTGAAAAAAGTTGCCAAATTTAGGGAATTTTTGGCAAAATCCTCAAACAAGGGTGACCCCCGATTTGGCGATTTTTTTGACACGCGCCAAGCACTGACGCGCGCCAACCCAAAACTCGGCAACCTCCAAATTCCACCCAATCAGAACGCATGCTTCCTACGGCAAGCCTCTTTACAAAGTAAACATCGATTTTATTCCTTTTTTCGAGTATTTACAAAGTTTTAGCAATATTTTCTTTACGATTTTTCGATTTTTACAAACTTTTAGCAATATTTACCTGCGTATTTATATATTTTTACAAACTTTTAGCAATATTTCTTCCGGATATTTAGATTTTTTCAAGCATTTAGCAATATTTTCCCCTGTATTTTTACAAACTTTTAGCAATATTTCCTTCGAATATTTCAATTTTTACAAACATACAGTTATTAACTTACATATATGTACGATTCACGTACATTTTTCGAAAAAAAAAACCCTTGATGCATGGAACTCAACGTGCCGCGACATCTAGAATATATGAAACTCGTACAAGCAGCGATTAGTAACTTATATATGAACGCTTCGCGTTCATTTTCCGAAAAAAAAACACCACTGGATGCATGAATCTCTATGTGCAGCAGTCTCTAGAATATACGAAACTCGTACAAGCAGCGATTAGTAACTTATATATCAACGCTTCGCGTCCATTTTCCGAAAAAAAACACCTCTGGATGCATGAACCTCAGTGTGCAGCAGTCTCTAGAATATACGAAACTCATACAAGCAGCAATTAGTAACATACATGTACGCATAGCGTACATTTTCCGAAAAAACAAACACTTCTGGATGTATGAACGATAACTTGGTGTAGTCTCTAGAATACGTGAAATACATTTTATCAAATAAAATCAACAAAAATTAACTTACCTTTTGCTATTTTTGTTTCTATTTAACCCATATTTTAATTAGCAATAATAAACATATACAAGCAAACGCAGCGGCATGTGTGGAATAAAAAATAAACGGTCTTGTTGCCAAAACGTCTATAGAAAAATAGTGTTGGCACTACAATAATATATATATAACTATATAACACTCATATTTCTCATCTTTCGGTTTTTTTTTTTTATTATTTCACAGGAATTATCCTTCTATGACATACGACAAAACGTCAAATCATTAAACTTCACAAAATACATTCCACAAACGTAATTCAACAAATCCGACACACAATAATCCAATCATAACCTTCCTACATCTTTGCATTGAGCTCAAAATACAATCCAATCTCCAGAACAAACAACAATAAACCAACCAATCAACCACAGTAGGCGTGGAAGAAACATAACAAACGAACTGGTAGCAAGAAAATCTCATTTATCGCTCCACCAACTTCGACGCCGCCAAACACCGCCCTTGTTTGAGGATTCAACCGAATTTTTTCCTTTAATGGCAACCTAGCCATTGTATTAAGATTAAGTTATTCGTTTGGCGCAGTCTTGAAAATCGCGCCAACCAAAAAGTCGCCAAACTTTAGTTTACATGTTTGCGTGAGTGTAAAGCACCAGTTCCAAGATTTCTTTTTTTTTTATTTTAAACTAGGAAATCAATTTATCCATTGTCGAGATATATCTGGTAGTGACTTAAAAACATTGTTTCAGGACACATGCATTCAAAGTTTTGAAACAAGTTCAAGTATCCTCGCTTGTGCACTGAGCGACAATATTTTCTATAGTCAGAAAATGATCACTTTGCGTGGGTTGAGATATGAGCTAAACCTTTACAACGTTAAAAACACACAAATTCAAACTATCACAACATTAAAACCACATACGGCCGTTTCAAGGATAACTCAGACCCTCTTCATCAGTGTAAAACAGAAAAAAGAAAAAAAAAGATTACAAGGGTTTTAAAATATTTTCTATGTATTTAAAATTTTTTAAACAACTTTGAGAACATTTATGAAATGTCAAAAACATTCAGAAAAAGCAAAGGGAACGTATACTTTTTTGAAGCCAAAATACTCCCATGCCCCCTTAAGTTTTCAGGTTTTAACAATAAAGAAAATCCCCCTAATTGAATAACAATATTGCTTAAAATTGAAAAGAATTCCACTTAAAAATAATAAAATTACATAAGTGGAATATATAATATTCTTGCACAAACTTTTGGGTCAAAAATCTGTGTTGCGGGCCCTCACCCCGTATTAATAAAAGAAATTGTAATAAGAATTTGGATTGACCAACATAATAATCAGAATTCACAATACTAATGAGAATATTAAACAGGTTTACATTTTTTACTTGAAAAGAATAAATACCAGAGGATATGAGTGCACATATAAAAAGGCAACTGTTAAAAAGCAATGTATAAAGTCGTTAACTTTCAAAATTAATACACAAATACATTTGAACAGACACCCAATTTATAGAAAACAGTGAGATTAACACTTCTTGACATTCAAATACATAATAAATATTCAAAAACAACTCTGGGGGGCAACATTAGACAAATGTAAACAAATGTTTGTTTACGTTTATAAACACTTCTAAAACAAGTGACATTATTGTGAATTTCTTACCGTATGAAGCACACAGAACAATATGAGCTGCGAGAATAATATATGGTACAGTATGTCTAAAGACTGGTTTTGAAGATGTCCAGCTGAAAACACAACTTAAAGCCACTGACGTTAACATGGTTTCATTTTCTACACCTACGTTTAAATAATTTGTTAATAATTACGTTGGACACACTTTTCACAAATAACACAGACAACACGACTTCATACCATTTTCAGCGAGGAACAGTATGAGTAAAACAAAATGTGTTTGTACACAAAATAATCGGCAAACATACAGAAATTTCCATGTGATTTAAGTAAATATGAAGCCCTTTCGAGGCTTTATATCGGTAATTTTTCACATCCGTAATCATGAGAAAACGCATGTGATTCATATTCATATTATTTAGAGTCCATTGCGAACGTAAACATACAATATACCAATCAATTACATTTCAAAACAACTGAGAAAGATTCCAGTGAGCATTAATGGCGTTGTTGTTAGTCGACACATACAGAAGTCCCCGGATGGATTTTTGACATACTAATGAAAACAGGAGTTGGACTCTTCACGCTCTCTTGGATAATGTTGTGAGTGATACGTCACGACCGTCACGCCTACGTCATTCGATTTCCCACAAATACTAAGCTAAAAAACACTGCTGGAGTGTTATAGTTCATCAATGAAGTAAATGAAATAATTTCTCACAACAGTTTTTAGCTTATCCATATTTTATTTCCTAATTCATTTGAATTTCGAATGTTAAAACGGTATGTTCATTATTGGGAATTCAAGCGCTCGAATATGTCATCTGGTGGAAAAAAGTTATAACTGCTCCCTTCAGGAAAATCCCTTGCCATCCCATTGCATTACATGCATTTTTAATTTGTTCATAATGATTATTTTTATGCACAATTTCAGATTTCATGTGCTATTTGTGTTCTGTGTTTATATGTCAAAGTAAAAATTATCCGAATTTGAATATTTAACACTTTTAAACGCGTTTAAAATAAATAATGGTTTCAATGGCACTTTAGCATTAGTTAAAGGGCCGATTTTCCTGTACCGACGGCTGCAATCGGCGCCTCTATAGGCCGTTTTAAGTCCCAATTTAAATCTGTACTTGCGATTCAAGCACTTGAATACGCTTTCTGGCGGAGAATAGTTTAAGCTCCTCGATGTCGGATAAAGCTTGTGCAAGCAATGAATTAGTTAAACACGTGATAAAATTATAACACATCAGTTAATTAACTGAGTTTTTTAGAATTAAATATTAAATAACTTATTGTTGTGTCTTGGAATGTAATTCTCTAAGGCCTAAAATTCCTCGAGCAAGTTTTCAAAGATTTCCGAAAGAAAGAATCTTTAACATCAAAATGCCGTCACGAAGAATGAATTTGAATTTTAAAAATGGAAGAAAGAATAACCAGGTTATGTCTGGAAAATAGTTTCAGCTTCCGGATTTTTTCCTATAGGGCAGTTGCAATTGACGTCACGTTGGAGGTAAACAGTACAAATAGGCAGTTCTGATTGGTGGAATTACCCTTACCTTCAAGTGAATACAATGGTTGATCAGCTGATTGCAACTGCCCTATAGAATTAGAACCCTGAATATTATTTATATGTTTCTTAGTTACTCTGATTTTTTAAATTATAAAAATAAAGTGATTTTTGAAATTTATTCTAAAAGTATACCAGACGTTCTAGGCTGTCAACTTTTAAGCGTTTTTTTACCACTTTTTTAGTGCCAGAAAACTTCGAAATTTCCTAAAATTCGAAGTAACATTACTCGGTGAGTTTTGGTCGAAGAAGAATGGAATTTTACTGATATACTGATATACTGCAAAAATATATTTTTGCAAAAAAAATTGTCTTATTTAAATGCCGAAAATTTAGGATTTAATAAGATAAATTTTACGATTAAAGCAAAAAAGTTGGCAGCTATGTAATATATATATTTTTTAATCTTGAAACAAATTCAGATAGCTTTATATATAAACAGGACCATAACTATGATTTTTTTTCACCCGGGCCAAGCATTAATTTTAGCGTCCCGTCCTTCTTTCTCCTTTCCAATCCAAAATAAATGTATAAAGAGAAAATTTCAATCGATTCTCTTAATTTTTATTTTAAATATCAAATACTTGTTAAGAAGTATATTAATCTTAAGAATTTAGGTTGATTTCTTTCGAAATCGATCTATTGCAATCACATCGTTTTTATATCTATCTACCTATATACAACCTGTGGCCAGAAAGTTCGGTGAATGAATTTTTATTTCAAATACAGTATTGTACAGCATCAAATACAATTTACTGTCCTTCAAAATAATCTCCATGGATGGTAATGCACTGTTGGGAACGAGCATATAAGTCCTGGAAACTCCTGTAAAACAGTTCTTTCGGATTGGCTTTCAGCTCGGCCGTCACGTTGTGTTGAATGTCGGTGATGTCCGTAAATCTCTTTCCCTTCAGGGCTGACTTCAATCTGGGGAAGAAGAAAATGTCTGCAGGTGCCAAATGAGGTGAATAAGGGGTGATCAAGTGTCACAACCGGGGGTGCGTGTCGTTTTTGGCCTGCCGGCTCGGGGGGCGTCTTCCAGGCTGGTATTGCCCTTCCCGGAAATGCTTAAACCATTCATAAACACTCTTTGATGTGACGGCTTCATCTTTATAAACTTCTTTGAGCATTTTATAAGTTTCTTTTGCCGATTTCCCAAGTTTGAAACAAAACAACATGTTTATTCTCTGATCCCTTTTGTTTACCGCGACAATCCACAATAAACAACCTTTCGCGCTCGGCGTTAAACGTAACAGGGAAAAAGCGCACTTAAAGAACCTTGCAAAACGTTCAAACAGATATTGACCTTCACCAACGCATGGCGCGTTGATATTCTACTAGTACAGCAGCGACCTCTACAGGCTCTTTCACCGAACTTTCTGGCCACAGGTTGTACATTGCAAATCTTTTCATCACGATAACGTCCAAAATACGTTGTCCCAATTCGAACATAATAGGGAGAGTGTATATTGTTCTTTCAAGAATCTTGGATGTGTTCGGTTTGTTAATAAGGAAAAGGCAGTTGACGTCATTGTTGATTCAATTACATTTGGTTAACAAGAAAAACCTGTTTATTGTTTATGACTCCTACTATACACATGGAATGGGGAAATTTGATTGGTCTACGTAATACTGGTCTGTAATATGATTGGCCTACGTCGCCATAATGATTCTTGCAATGATAGCTACGACAAAAATGAGGTGATAGATTGGTTGATGGAACTGTTTGTTTGTAAACATGCCCTTTCCTTATAAAGTATGTTGATCTTATAGTTTGTTGAAAAGGACACACAAAAACAAGGGACCTCCGTGGCCGAGTGGTTAAGACACCATTCCGCTAATCGCTTGAGAGCGTAGGGGTCAGGTCGGCGGGTTGGACTCCCGCCAGCTCCATTGCATACACTTTGTGGAGCTCCCGCATGTAACTCTCTGGTGTTATAAATTTCCTTGTGGCTATCTCGTCCCTGTATATTGACGATGACTTATAAGCGGGCACTTGATGTCAAGCACACAAGTCAGATGTATGTTCTCAATAAAAAAACAAACAAACACAAAAGCAAAACTTGTCAGCACGCTAATGTCCGAAATATTGAACCAATTCAAACCTAATTGGGACAGTGTATTGATCTTGCAAGTGTCTTGGATGATTTCGTCAACCAAGTATTGTTCTGGTATTTGGTGATCCTAGGCGGTAACCTAATGGAAAAACCGGCCTTATTCAAAGTAAAGAATATAAAATTAACGAGTACATCTTTACTTTGGGGTTGTCAGATTTCATGACATTTTTACCTAAATTTCGTTATTTGTTTTTTGTACCGAACGACGAACCGAATCTTCTTCTGGCTCCCCTTTCGACTCTGGCGCCCGGGGCATATGCCCCTCTCGTTACTCCCTAGTTTCTACCCTGTATATAAACTATTGATGCATAAATAATACACATATTTGCATTAAATTATAATGCACACATGTTCGCATTTTTTAAATGTTTGATAATTTAATTAAGACTCTGTATATAATATTAAAAATAATAATTACTTTGACTTAATTCATGTCACTCGATCCTTATTTTCTAAGTAATTATAAAAAATATCTCATTTTTAAATCTAAAAAGGCTATCGCTACGTAGACAAAGATTATCCAGTAAAATTTAACTTATTTTATTAGTGAAAAAGTATATTCGGTCAGAATAACTCGTAGCCGATGCTAGAGAAAAGCAGACACGTCAGGGCAGCCATTGACTCCTATACAGGGTAACCCAAAAATATTGAAACGCGCTTCAATTTTTTACCTGTTGGAGATGCGTAGATAATGTAAATTACAAATGTTCAAAATAAGGTACGATTGAAGATTATGATGATGAAATAGTCCTGCCATTAATTTTCAACAAGTTACACTTTTTATATCTTTATGTAGTACCCGGGGCCTAAAATTTATATCAGTAAAATTCCATTCTTCTTCGACCAAAACTCACCGAGTAATGTTACTTCGAATTTTAGGAAATTTCGAAGTTTTCTGGCACTAAAAACGCGTTTTTCTGTTTTTAGTGCCGGAAAGTTCCGAAATTTAATAAAATTCAGAGTATTATTACTCAGTGAGTTTTCTCATAGAAGAATGAAATGTTTCTGTTTTACTTGTCAGAGCATGGAATTTTTTTTTCTAAATATAACTTATAGGACCCAGGGACCGTAAATTTTTTTTAAAGTGTAACTCTTTGAAAAATAATGGCAGAACCATTTCATCAACATAATTTTAATTCCTACTTTATTTTGAATACTTTGGCAATTTACATTGCCTGCATATCTCCAACAGGTAGAAAATTAAAGCGTGTTTCTTTTTTGGGGGAGGGACACCTTGTATAACATTTAAGTGTATATATGAATGCCATATGAAATTAATATGTAAATAAAATATATACTTAAAAATATATATCTAAGTCGCCGGAGTCACGCTGAGGGAATGGATTGAGATGCTGATAACGGTGTGGCTTCTAAAAAGGATTGTTTTTGTGTGTTGATAGTATTAAGTCGTGAATATCGAGAATTTTCGAATGAATTTGAGAGATATTTTATTGACATATGATGTGGGTTAGAATTTAATAATAATATAGAATAAAAATATGAATTAGAATTTATATGGTTGCTAGATCTAGAAATATAAATACATTTCTAAGTTGCGAAAATTTGCGTATTATATTTTACAAAAGCTCGTACGGATGTCATTTTTTTTAATGTAAATGTTATTAAATATATTTCCCATAACTTCCTTGGAATTCTGGAGATATTTTTTTTATATGTGATGTTATTAAATATATTTCACATATAATTGTTAGACGCTATTATTTTTTAAAATAGAAACACGAATGTTACATTTTTTAAATGCACATATTGTAAAGGTTTTTTTTTTTAATTTGTAGGTTATAATATAAATAACAGATTGTTTAATTTTGAAAACAAATTACAATTTTATTCAAAAGTATTGATTTAATATAAAATATACGTCTTGAAATATATAATTTTTAATCTTTAGGAATTAATATATCAATGTATATATATTTTTTAAAATTCAGCATATTTAAACTTAGCGTGCAATATATACACGGGCTTTTGACTATACTATACGTATGATCTATCAATTTAATATTATATTATTTAATATTTTTCCGTTTATCATGCATGCATGCATAAAAATTTCAGAGAGTTTCGCTTGATTTTGAGGTGTATTATAAAATGCTTAATACATTTATCGTTTATATCTAAGAAAATCATGTTTCTATGTATGAAAGTTATAAGTATTCTTTTGAGAAATAGTTTTAAAGTAAATTTTTTTCTGTAGGGATTAAACATTTTAAAGTAGTAATTAATAAAAGTCTGTATTATTAGATTTTAATAACATCAATTATATATGAGCTAATCATTTGTAGGTGATAATTAATAAAATTTTAGAATTTCTAATTAGTCTTTGGTTAAGACTTTTTAGTAACTTTAACGTGTAATATATAAATGAGATTTTTCACTATATGAGCGCTGATTGATAAACCGCGATTGATAAACCGCACTGATTGATCAGCTGAGTATATATTTTTTCATTTATCATGCATGAACACATAACATTTCCAGAGAGTTTCACTTGAATTTGACGTGTATAATAAAATGTTTGAAATATTTGTTGTTGATATTAAAGAAAATTATGTCTCTATGTATGAAAGTTGTTCTTTGAGAAATAGTTTTAAAGTAAAATTATTTCTATGGGAATAACATATTTTTAAGTGCTAGTTAATATAATTAGGTATTATTAGTCTTTAGTAAATACCTTTATAATAATATCATTTATATTTGAGTACTTCTAGGTGGTAATTAATAAAATTATAAGATTTCTAATTAGTCTTTGCTTAAGACTGTTTAATAATGTTATTAAAAGTAATGGGGAGGGAAGAAATAAAACTTGCGATTTCAATCTGTCGTTTCCTTACCAGATGGTGAACCGTGCTGACCATTCGACAGATCCCTGATCCGATCGGTGGTGAGAACCTAAGGGTGATCGGAATACTTCGGTATCATTTTTCAGCCCTTGGTTACCACCATTTATGAATATTAATATCCAGGGGGGTGATTTATTTTCTCGGGTTCTATGGGTCCGATTTCAACAGGAATCGGTTCATTCAACTTAACAAGAACTAATTAAGATATAGCTAATTATTTAAGACATAGATTTGGTACTCCCTGGCGGTGGAAAGTCGTAAGCAACCGGAACGCGTGCCGGAGTTTTGTTCGGAAATAGGTTTATTTAGAACAGAATGCTCCACCTGATGGTAGAAACTGGAACTAAAAGATTTTGCAGCGCGTGCCTAGCACGTCTGCTATACACGGTATCGTAGGCAGTGGGACACGTGTCGGATAACTTGTTTAAAACAAAATGCATCCCCTGGTGTTGGAACTAAAAGATTTTCCTGCGCGTGCGCCAAAAATGGCTATTTTTATTGAAACCGCAAAAGAAAATTACCGATTTGATAATCCCAGACAACAGAAAAGTTTCATTTTCACTCATCCTCGAGTATTAAGAAAAGTATTGGATTATTTGAATCGAAACTCACAATTTACTTTTCTGATTCCGAAAATGCAAATTTTGTGAAAACCAGACGGTAACCTTTTTTTAATTTTGACCAAAAACTGACCCGTTTTGAATCAAATGATTCAGACATTTGAGTAGATGGTATTAAATTTACTTCCGCTTCGGGTCCATCTCTCTATTCAATATCTGAAAGACAAAGAGTTACCAGAAGAAGGGTTTTGTGCAGCGATTTTTAGAGTGATTTCGCGTTTCGTATTATTTTTTTGACGGGACCGGGCGTATCTGCTAGTATTAAATAAAATTGCATTGAAAGTGATGTAATATAAAAACTTTAAAAAATATATAGATATATTTAATAATGAAAAATGCGATTTCTTTCATAAATTATGCATGCGCATATGCATACATCCGTATGCATATATTTTACCAATTTTTTTAAAAATGTGTAAAACATGTTAATGAATCAACTGAAATGTTTTAAATGTTATGTAACAGTAATTACAATACAGTATTTACATTACAGTGGAGCTTCGTCAAACCGTGATCCTTTCGGAAGCGATGATTGTAGCGCTTTAAGCCAGGTGACGGTACAAACGAATTATTTTATTAATTCTATTGTTAAATTGGTTAAATTCATTTTTAATGATCATGATATTGAAAAGTTTTTATGAACTTTAACATAGTTTATTTTATAAAATAAGTGATTTTCTTTTACAATAAACTTAATAAGAAAATAAACATTAATTTTAAAGAAAAAATTCATCAAGAAATCACGACTACAAATATTTATTTTATAAATGTTAATAAATGGAAAATCATACGATTATTAAAATATATTACAATACTATATAAAAATTTAGAAAATGTAACTAACATTTCCTAAAAATGTCTGCAAAAAAATTTCTTTTTCTCTTTGATTAGTTGATTTAATTTAATTTTCACATTTCATTAGCATTGCAAAACCCTCTTAATATTTTTATAAATAATTTAAAAACTGCGTAAGATACATAATGCAGCTACAATATCTTGAAATTCAGGTGTTATCTAGTTTCTCTCCAATGAGCTCGTTGTAACTCTGATTTAATAGCTCATCACATTTTTTTTTTATCGTTTTCCAGCTATGGATTATAGAAAGAAAAAGGAAATTGTAAATTGAAAGTGACGTTTTACCAGAGTCTCATACTTTTTGAGTGATTTTTTATAAAGATCTTTTACACTTATTTCCTTATCTCTTTCTCCAGGATATTGAAAGACTATCGTTAATACGGAAGACGATTTTTTAAGCAAATGCCGGTTTAACAAATTTCTGCTGTAATATATGTTTTAGAGAATATTAAAAAAAAATACTCTTTAAAACTCTTATTAACATAGTAATGTACTATATTTACCTAAAGTACGAATAATTTTCCTTGTTATCACACTCCTAGACAATTCATAAAAACATCTGTTTGATCATACCTGATTCTAACAGTCGATTAATGAAGAGCATTGCACAATCAAGTAACTTTACAAGAAAGATTATAGAATTAATGGAAACACAAAAACATGACGTGCATCGATATACGTACATTGAAACTTATAAATCACTTGATAATTTGTTTTGTTTTGTGTTTGCCTTACAGAATTAATCGAAATATACAAAAACATGACGTGCATTGATATACGAATGTTGAAACTTATAAATCACCTGAGAATTTGTTTTGTTTTGAGTTTGCTAGGGACTCTTCGTGAATTTTGCTGATTTCAGTACAAGATTATCTTAGAAAGTGAATAGGAAATTATTTTAGGTAAAAATCCATGTTCCATAATAAATATTATGAAACTATTCAACTACAGAAATAGCAGATGTGTTTTTTTAATGATGGAATTATTAGCTCAGTTGAACTGTAATTATTTGACTGTAATTATGTAAAATGTATTCCGAATTTTTATTCTAAAATAAGAAAATTAAATTACTCCCTTTAATGTTTAAATACATATAATAGATTATATTTTATTATACGCGAGTCAAAATGCCGCCCATCTATAATAGGTCCATCCTGAGGCGGCTGCCTCATTTGACTCCGCTTGTTTGAAAAATGTCACAAGATAATTGCAAAACTTACGTACCGATACAGGATAAAGTTAATATAAATTTATAACACACACACAAAAAAAATAAAATAAAAATACAAATTTTTGAGGACGTTGTAATACAGTACCGTTTAAGGACGAGCCGCTCCTTTCAAATGGTCAATTTACTCCCTTTAATGTTTAAACACATATAATAGATTATATTTTCATGATACGCGAGTCAAATGCCGCCCATCTATAGGTGCATCCTGAGGCGGCTCCCTCAGTTGGCTCCACTTGTTTGAGCAATGTTACAAGATAATTACAAAACTTACGTACCGATACAGGATAAAGTTCATATAAATTTATAACACACACACACAAAAAAAAAAAAAAAAGAAATACAAATTTATGAGGACGCTGTAATACAGTACCGTTTAAGGTCGAGCCGCTCCTTTCAAGTGGTCAATTTACAAATGTTTATTTTTATTCTAAATATTGGCGTTGGAACGAAAAATGTTTGTTTTGGATTTAGTTCTAAAAAGAGTTTTGCACATTCTTTTGCACTACATTTATAAATATCATAGAAAATCTCCGGCGGGATGATAAGCAGTACATATGTTATTAAGGAAAAATAATTTGATTAATCAGGATATTTCTAAATGTTTAGCTACCATTGGTGAGAATTGGAAATGACGTCTTCTCCACTTTTTACTGTCAGCACTATTTTTTGAGCTTAGTTGGAAATTGTTAAATTAATTAATTTTTTAATTAGATGTAAGGTCCCCAATACGAGGTTTATTTAGAAGAATGCCTCTCGCACAGTCAATGGCATGCTGTATTGATGGACGAAGCCCGGCTAGTCCATTAATAAGGAGCATATAAAAGCAGTATTAAAATTTAGTGGTAAAAATCGGACATTCGGGTCGGAGCGCTCTCATCTCTGAACTAGCTGCGTGGCAACCCGATGTGTTGCTGTTGAGTTGCATGAGATCTCATTCGATTCTTTCAGGAAAAATGAAATCTAACTTTATTGTAAATTTAGAAAGCAGTTATAATACTAATTTAATTAAATACAATATTTCAAATAATAAAGTGTATTTAAAATTTAAGTCAAAAGCTTCCTAATAAAAATGCACATTTTCTATAACTTTGTTTGTCAAAAGCTTTTCGTTCTTCCAAGAATCGCCTTCTAATTTCCGAGCTTGTTGAAATTATGTCATTTGGGTAAACTTACAAAAAAATGACTTTGTTTTGAGGAATTTATTCAAAAGAATTTTATATTTATTAATTAAATGCCTACAACATTGTAAGTTTTCTCGCTAAAACATTTTGTTTTAAATGTAATTGTGAAAGATTTTAATCGTCATCTTAAGGAAATAGTTAAAAATCTGTTTTTCATCTTTAAATTATTTTTTCTAAATAGGGAACAATAATTCTCTAGTTGAATGCAAGGAAATTAATTTAGTTTTTGTTTTACTTCCTTGGTTGAATATGCATTTTTTAAAAAGTCACAATAATTTCTTTATGTCAATTTGTCGTCGGACTTTGTATTTATTTTTATTTTTATTTTTTTTTAATATAAATTGATTTCTGAATCTTAAATATGTGAAAATAAGTTTTTATTTCTTCAAATTTTATTGAAAATGCAATTTAATCACAACATTATTTTTATCATCTGCTTAAATTGAATATATTTATTCTTATCAGTTTGATTGACAAAATGAGATCAATCAATAAATAATGCCTAATTTATTTTCCCCTTTCTTTTCCACAAAAGCATTTACATAAATGACGTGATTTCGACGAATTTATTCAAAATATTTTCAGTTTAGGAATTAAAATAAATGCTTACAAAATTTTATTTTTCTCGCTAAAGTATTCCGGCTTTAACCACCATTGTGAAAAGTTTTAATCGACATCTATGAGAAATAATTACTTGAAAAACTGTGTTTCTTCTTTAAATTAATAGGGGAGAATAATTCTTTACTTATATGCAAGGAGCTCAAATGTGTTTTTATTTAACCTCCTTGGTCTTGAAGGCAAAACCGAAAAAGCTACGATGGAATTATTATTATTATTTGTTTATTTACATCAATGGAATTTATTTCAATGTTCAAGACGACAGACGGTTTTTAACTTTCTAAAATAATCTGATTCCTGAAATTTGAATTTGTGAAAATATGTTTTATTTCTTCAAATTTTCTTAAAAAATACAATCCAATCACAATCACAATATTGTTTTCACTATCTATTCAAATAAAAGATAATTTCAATTTTGAATTTCCATTTGAAAATGACGTCAAAAAAGGAAATCTAATAATCCCTAACGTTTTTCATTTTATCCACAAAAATGGAGTAATTTAGGTGCCATCATTACAGAAATATCATTTAGAATTACAAAAATATTAATATGTCGAAAACTAATACACATTTTAAAATTTTAAGACCATTTTTGACATCCTCGGATCCTTGCGGATAATTGGTGCTGATTTGATCGCAATATAATAGATTGACGAAGTTTTCATTTCTTTATGGAAAATTATTTTATATATTCGTTTCATATATCCGAATTAGTCGTTTCAAACAATCGTTTCATAAGTATTTTATATATATTGGGTAGATATATAAAGGGTCATACAAATAATCATGCGTGGCATTTATGTTTCAAATCAATTCTTCTTTATTCTGAAAGATTTCTTTAAATATTGCAATTCTTTATGACACCAGTTAAAAAAAATTATTGTCATTTGTAAAGGTGTAATGATAGATTTGAAAAGAGTCAATGTTTACAATATTTTAAAAGGACCCAAAGCTTTCAATGAAGTTTGTAACAGCGAAAACACAAGGGAGTTCTAGTCGTACTGTATGATAGCCACCGATTTTGTGGAAGTGGTCACTGCATGTACAGGAAATTCACTTTAAACTATCCATTTTGACTTTAGTCTTGATAGAAGTCTTTGGGTTCACAATGTGCTGCATCTGCTTACGAAAATGCTGTGTGGTGACAGTTGTACAAAAAGAACTGACTTTACAAATAACAACTAATCAGTTTCAGTCCTTGGTGTTTGTGATGGGGTAAGGAAAAGATCTACAAAATGACAGACGTCACAGGGGCATCCGAATTCGTTCTTCAGGAAGCGTATTCGAAATTACTTGTCGGCACCAGCGTAGCGAGACAGCACGTCAGGTAGCGGTGCGTGTAGTAGCGACATTGAGGGACCCCTGTCACTATCTAGGGAACCTCATATGTGCTATCGTTGGACTCGAGCCTTTTTTCCGCAGACACGATAGAATCGTTGTTTGCTTCTTGGGATGAACTCCCGATATGCTCTTCGCGGGACTTGCCTGACGCTTTGGTCGGCCACTCGTTACTTACTCATTCGGACCGGGCTGGTCGTCTCCCAAGGCCTCAGGTTGCTGTTAGTTCTGATAGAATTGATGCAGGCGACTCCTGATGAGTTGATGATCACTTCTCGTTTGGGCTTTATTGATGAATTTTGGTCTCGGCATGGTGACAAATTTTATCGTCCTGGCGCTGCTGCTTCCAAGTTTCTAAAACAATTAAAATGAATTAAATATTCAAAGATAGAAAATTTACCGGTGGTATAATTGTTTTTTCCGAATTCGCACAAACACCATAGTTATTCAAGATTTTAGTCCAATGGCCCAACATAGAATAGCGATTTTGATCATGAGTCACCACAGAAAGTGTTACTTATACATCTAAATGGTTTAATCGCCAGATAGTTTGCGCAACTTTAAGCTCTCAAACGGCACATGTGTCATTCTCGAGCGTTGGGAACTGATTGAGCCATGGGCAGCATCGCGGAACGCGTTTTTGTTCCACGCACTTTGGAGCGCAGATACCCGTCTAGTGACCGACCGAGAAAGACGTTTCATTTAATTTAACTTCAAAACTATTTGGTGGAAAGATCTGTAATTTAGATTTGTATATTTGAAGCTTTTAAAAATCGATTACTGTCAAAAAATATTTCCTTTCGAAAAATAATTTCGAAATTATATACATTTTTTAATTAATTTTCTAAACAAAATATGAACCTATACATTTTTTAACAGAAATTAATTTCAAGAAGCTTCAAATATGCAAATTCAAAATTACATTCCACCAATTAGTTTTTGAGTTATGCTTAAAAAACTATGCATTGCATTCGAGTAAACCCACATTGCAATCGATTAAACGCAAGTTGCATACCAAAAGTCACATTTTACCCCCAACGCATAAAGTGCATCCCGGATATTTTCAGCCCATCCGTGTAAATTGCGCCTGAGGAATGTTGGCTGTAAAAAAAAATTATGTGCTACATTCGCTAAATATAACTTTACACTTTGTCGTAAAAATGACATGCGATATTTATCAGTACCGTATCTAGAAAAATATTTCATTGGGCACTTGGAGGCGGGTTAAATCTTCAAATTAATATAGTGAATAAAAATATCTCGAAGATGAAAATATTGAACACGTCTTAATTACAACAGGTATACCGAGAGGTAACGGTCAGGTTGAGCGAGTACGGGAGACCTCATATCTATTCTCAGTAAGATATCTATCGATGATCCCACGAAATGGTATAAATATGTACCAATGGTTCAACGAATAATGAATAGTACGTGTTCTCGAAGCACTAATTACACACCCTTTGAGCTATTAACTAGGATAAAAATTAGAGATAAGGAAGATTTAAAAATTAAACAGATCCTTGAAGAGGAATATAAGCACGCATTTGTAGAGAAAAAACAAAGCAACAAAAATATCGCAAAACAAATATACTGAAAATCCAAGAGGAAAATCGCAAAAGTTTCAGTCGCAAGCGAAAAAAAAGTAAAGTGCTATCAAGTAGGTGATTTAGTCGCGATTCAAAAATCCCAATTTGGGGTCGGCAGGAAGCTACGACCAAAGTTCCTTGGTCCTTACAAGGTGATTAAAGTGAAGAATAATGACAGATATGATGTTGAAAAGGTGGTTTACCAAGAAGGTCCATGAGTCCTCCAGAGCAGCAGATCACATGAAGCCATGGGCTTCTACCATCTAAAGTGCACCAACTTCACTTTTTGGTGCTTTTGTGTTTTATCAACAATTTTCTCGTATTATTCAAGAACTGTGAACAAAATGTGAAATTAATAACTGTGCCCAAGTTGCAGACAAACTTTCATTCTGCAAAAGAACACAATAAATGTCAATAATACACTTTAACTGTTGAAGACTTTTTATTATTTTTATATTATATTTTTAGAATTGGCATTTCTTAGCATTTAGCGATTTGACGTTGCTGTTATTTGGTTGTATGTTGTTTGTTTGTGTTTATTTTTATAGTATCTTATAGGTTCCATGAGAGTCGTCCAGTGTCCGATCCGTTGATATGCAGAGTAGGTATCTGTGAGGACCCAGATTTGTCAGGAGGGCCTATTCTGATGCCCGAAATTATTCATCCTAGACAGATGCTAAGACCAGATATAAGCCACTATAAGCCACAGCCGAAGAACCCGACCAAAGTGCCAATTCATGCAAGCTAAAGTCTATTTTTTTAGCTAGCTGCAGCGAGCCCAGATTTTTAGGCAGGTGGCTTTTAACTTTGGTCACGGAGAGAACGTCTCTGTGGGCCGCGGATTTTCTATTGTTAAACTGGGCGTTGTCCCTTAATAATTTTACTCTGATAGCTATCTATTTAAAAGTAATTGTTTAAATGATAAATGAGGCGGTTGGAGTGACAGTGGAGTAAGTCAACAATCAGAAAAATTTAGATATCCATATTCTCACTGAACGTACATTAATTTCTGTTCAGTGTGTCAGTAAAATAAGTCATAGTTCACTTGGAGACCGCTGACCAGGCCCCTACCTACCGGGATTCGACCCAGTTTGACGGGTTTGAGTGCCTGGAGAGTGGGGCGAAATTCGCCTGATCGCCTCATGGGGCGATTCACAATGACAAGTACCCAGGTCGGCTGACCTATAATGTCCGGATTTTACTGCGTTGATCACTCCTAGGTTTTAGTATTCTGAGAACTGTTGCCGCACGCCACATACTCGTCATGATAGTTGGAATGGGACTGGACAATTTAGTGCCGAAACTATGGTACTCAACTTAGCTTGAAAAAGGGGGGAGAATTTTGAGGGAGGACAATTAAAACCACTGAAATTATTATTTATTTATTTATTTATTTATTTATTTATTTAATTTTTGCCAATAGCTAAGTCATACCAGCAAGGAAAATTTTGGGGCCGAATAGCAAGGCAGACGAAAACGCTGCGGGGGCTGACGGGACTGCGCCTTTCTACCGAACCCCACCTGGTCAAAACTGGCTCCGTGGACTGTCCCATTGGAGCGGGTCTGGTAGCTTGTGCGGACAATGTCAATTTGCACCTAATAAAGAGGCGAACAGTCAAAAATAAAATGAATAAAAAAAACTGCTGCTAAAAAAATCCTTTGTGCCACCAGTTGGGGCCGGCCATTGGCCCGTCCCAACCGGCGGCACGAGGAACTGCAAGGGGAACCTGGAAGAGAAGAATGTTAGTAACATTTAAACTGAACTTATTCTGAATTATACTTTAACTACATTATTGAAATTAATTTACTTTTATTGTGCTAATTGACTTGGTTACCCGTCCTTTGGGCCCAAGAAAGGTTGTTAAATAATTAACAATTTGCAATTTAAAATAAGTACTATTGTCGTTAACTGACTAAACCATAAGCCCAATGGGTTGTTGTTGTTGTTGTTGGTTTGGCCCAAGGCCCTGTTTTGTAGCTTTTTATTTCTATATAGTTCACATGATCCATATAACTGTGAAACTAGTCTCCTAATTTTGAACCAATTCCAGGTGAGAGACCTGCATCTGGATTGGCACCCCCAGAGGTAGCGCTTATATAGAACTTGGAGGACATTAGAGCCACGAACAGATTTAACGTGCACCAGCTCCCATTAACGTACACGATCTACTTTCCATACTTATCCTTTATACTTATCACCTCTTTCCTTCCAGTTCTTCTTCTTCTTCTTCTTCTTTCTCATCTGTCTTCTTCCCCTTCTTTTTATTATTATTTTTTTATTTTTTAACACAAGGACGGACAAACAGTGCCGGGGGCTATTATAAGCTTCTTACTGTGTCATGGTGCACAACTTGCTGGACCGTTGATAACATGCGTCGTGCTGGTAATACTGTGATTACGGGGCTCCTGTTTCGGACCGTGGTGCCAGCTGATATTGTGCGACTACCGCACACTGCTACTAGGACAAAACACATAGACATTTTATAATTTTTTTGGTGGCTTTGGATTGCTCCTGGGCCCTTTTTTTTTAAACATATAACATATAAACACATAAATAAACACTTTTTTTTTCCTTTTACACTAGGACGGACAGACAGTGCCGGAGGCTATTGTAAGCTTCTTACTGTGTCATAATGCACAACTTGCTGATCCGTTGGTGACGTACGTCGTGCTGGTAATTCTGTGATTACGGGGCTCCTTTTTCGGGCCTTGGAAGCAGCTGATGTTGTGCGACTACCGCACACTGCCATTGGACAATACCCATGGACAATTTTTTAATTTTTTTTTGTGGCTTTGGATTGCTCCTAGGCCTTTTTTTTTAAACATATAACACATAAACACATATACATATTCATTTTATTGTTGTGTTACCTTCCGCCTTCGGCTGCTGCTGGGGTGCTAAATATTATTGTGTGTTGTTTTGAATTAGTGTCGTGATGCTGTCGCAGTTTTCTTGGAGCCACCTGATTACTGTCTTTGCCTTGTTTTGTACGTGTTTGTTTTTCGCTAATTGTTCATACCATAATTTCTCGTTGTCTGTTGTTATTTGTGCCAGGTGGTGTTCTTGGGTGAGTGGACATTGAATTAGGTAATGTTTTGGTGAACCCACCGTTCCGCATTCGCAGTCGGGTGTGTCCGCTTTCTTAAACCTGTGTAGGTATGCTGGAAAAGCTCCGTGAGCTGTGTATAGCTGTGCTAGCAGGAAATCGCTTATTAGTCTATTTCTATCTACTTTTGGGAAGTACCTGTGTGTTTCCCTACCTGTGTCCCCATAGTCCCACTCGAACTGCCATTGTTTTAGTGTTATATCTTTTAGTGTTCTTTTAAGTTTTGAGATTGGTTTAGTCAGGTTGTATTTACTTTTGTTGTTTACATTTAGAGCTGCGGTTTTGGCTAACATGTCTGCCTCTTCGTTTCCTTGGATGCCTACATGCGCCTTAACCCAGCTGATTTTAAATTTGTTGTTAGCTTCTTTTATGAGTTTTTGGATTGTGTCTACTGTTTTTTTTACATTGAATGGTTTACTAAGTGATTCGATGGCCGATCTGCAGTCCGAGCGGATGATATATGACTCACCAATGGTGTTGCCCCATTTTGCTGCTTCTTGTATTGCCAGTAGTTCGGCCTGGAAGACGCTGTTGCTGTTCCTTAACGGCACTGACCATGTTTTTATTTTTTGATTATTTTTATATGCTACAAAGGCCGAACCTGTAGCACCTGATTCCAATTTAGAGCCGTCCGTGTATATCGTTGTGTCTTGTGTATTGTACCCTATCCTAGGTTCTATTGTGTCTGCTGGATGATTCTCCCATATGTTTATTTTTTTGTCGTATTCGATGTGATGTAAAGTTTCATTATGTATTGTTGCATTTTTCCTTAATCTTGAGACTGTGCCGTACGCTGCTTCGTAGTAGACTTTAAGATGGATTGGAATCAGGCCTGAGAGTACCAGAAGTGCCGAGGTTGGGGCCGTTCTATAGGCCCTGACTATGGCCAGTGCAAAATGTCGCTGGCAGCTTGACAATATCTGTATGCACCTTTTGCTGAGGCAGTGTCCCCAGACCGGTGCTGCGTAGGTTAGCGTCTTTTCCACTACTGTGATGTACCAGATTTTTAGTATATTTGCTTTTAGTCCCCAACCCTTTGCTACCATATGTACTAAGTTTGTGAAGTTTGCTCGTACCTTATTTGTTTGTGTTTGACAGTGTGGTATCCAGTTTAGATTTTTGTGCAGTATGACTCCCAAATATCTTATCTGTTCTTTTACATTTAGTCTCTGGCCGTTGAGTTCTATTCCCTCTATGTCATTGGTGTTTTCTGTTGGAAGGTTTCCCCTGTGTCCCCTGTTAAGATATAATAGTTCTGTTTTTTCCCTGTTCAGCGTTAGGTTATTCCCCTCTATCCAGTCGTTAAATTCCTTTAGTATTTTGTTTGCTAATCTCTTAAGTTTGTCCTTTGTTCTGCCTCTTAGAATTATAATAAAATCGTCTGCGAAGGCTTGTAATCTAACATGTTTTCCCCAATTTCTTTTAAGTGCTGTGTCTGCGATTAATAGCCAGAGGAGCGGGCCGAGACAGCTTCCTTGGGGGCATCCGCCAAATGTCTGCTTTGTGACTTTAATACCGTTTTCCTCTAGTGAAACGTACCTGTGTTGGAGGAAGCTCACTATCCAGTTTACCAGGTACCCTGGACAGGGAGATTGCTTAATATTATTAATTAATATTGGCCAGCATATGTTGTCGAAGGCCCCTTTGATGTCCATGGCTATTAGGAGTGTTTGGTATTTGTTTGTTTTATCTTCTTTTATTTTGTTGATTAAATTTTCTAATGCGTGTTCTGTTGAGATCATCTGTTTGAAACCATACTGTTTGTTGCTCCAATAGTTATTATTGTTTAGGTGGAAGTTTATCCGACCGTGTATTATGCGTTCTAACATTTTGCCAATCGCTGGTAAGAGACAAATTGGCCTGTAATTTTTTGGATTTGTTGGGTCTTTATCTGGTTTTTGGAACAGTACTACTATGCCTATTTTAAACGATTTTGGGAAGTATTCTAACCTTAGGCATGTATTGAAGAGTATCAGTAGTAGTTGCGGTGTTGCATTATTAATTCTTTTAATTAGGTTGTAATCTATGAAGTCGAATCCGGGTGCTTTATTTTGTTTAATGTTTCTGATTATTCTGTTTAATTCCGCCTTTGTTACTACCGGTGGTGCTGGTTCGCTGTTTTCTTTATTTGCCTTTGTTAGTGTGTGGGGTATATTTTGGTCTGTTATGTATAAGTTGTCCAGGAAATGTGTTAGTGTGTCTTTAATGGTTACTTTTGTATTTGGGGGTAGAATGTTGACTAGTTTTATCGGACCTGTTCTTTTGTTGCTAGCGTTTTTATATTGGGAGCCATATGTGTCTGTGACCTTGTTGCAGTAATCTTTCCATGTTTTGGATTTTGTTCTGTTAGTTTTTTTAATTTGGCTTGTTCTTTTTTGAAGTTTATGTGTTGTTTTACTTTTAATTCTTCGTTCTGTTGTTTTTGAAATTTCCTCCTGAGTGCCCTAACCTTGTTCCTCGCTGTTTTAATTTCATCCGTCCACCATGGAGGGGCAGTGACCGCAGGTGTAGATTTTTTCCTATCGCTTGCAAACGCTATCGATCTGATTTCATTTTGCAATCTGAGTGTTATGTTGTCTAGCTGGTCTGTTGTGCTTGCTTTTTGGAGTTCTTTAATGTATGTGTTTCTGATTTTTCTAATGTTTTTATCAAATTTTGCATGTTTGCCTATCTTTGTTTGTAGACCATGTCTTTGGTAGTCTATGTTCTCGTAGTTTTTAATTTTAAATTTTATGTATCTGTGGTCACTGAGTGAGACATCGTCACTGACATGCCAATCACTTATGTCATTACCTAGTGATGCCGTTGTTATTGTCAAGTCCGGCCATCCCTGTATTTCCTTTATTGTTCGCTAGAAGGCAAAACAAGTTGGATCACTTAATGCAAAGGTAATACGACAAGTTTCACAAAACCCTTCATTTCTCAAATTATTAAATATTGACTTACTCCACTGTCATTCTAACCGTCTCAAATGTTGAAGAATTTCATCTGTAAATATTCATATCGCTATTAGTATGTTTAATCAATAAACACTAAATGTTTAAAGTATAAATATTGGAATTTGTCTTCATCAGACTAGCATTACTCTCTTCAACTTTTCCGCGTCTACACTTATAAGATAAGATTTTATTTCTTTTTAAGGGCAATTCTTTCAAATTTTAAAGGACATTTTTGCATTGATTTTATAGCATCTTTTATAGACATTTTAGATGAACAAACCCCAGGAACCGTCTATGATTGTTTATAAAAAGAAACTTAATTGCTACCTTAAAGATGATATTACCCCAGTAATTGTATTCCATTAACTCGCTTGAGAAATAAGAAACAGAACTGCTATGCCCTAACGACTGCTTCTTAAAACTGAATAGTGTATCATGTTCTGCTATATATAACCTCAATACTCCAATACTTAAAACTGAATAGTGTATCATGTTCTGTTATATATAACCTCAATATAACCACGAGATCTTTTTGAAACCTTATACTTTTGTTTACGGATGAGCTGAGTAGAAATTGAAATTGTGAGAAGTTTAGAAGGTGAAAAAAATTGCAGTAAAAACGAGAAATGTATTGGTCAGGTGTTGCCACAGTCTATATGACGCCAGCGTTACTCATGGGCATGTTTTAGCTTTATAACAGAGCTTGACTTTTTAAAATTACACTGTAAAAAAAAGGACAAATATTTCTTTATCTACGAAAGTAAAATATAACCACGTACGAAAATATACAATAATCTCCCCCGAGTTACCCACAATTCCGAAAAGCGTTCTTTATCGTTAAAAACCACAGAAACCTATATATTTTTGAGATTTAAAGAAATATTTATAAAAAAGTCCTTTTGCTGCCATTGATTTTCGGATACTTTTCCGAGTAGTTCTTATAATGCATTAATCAGTTTTCTCAAACTGAAATATCGGTTTTTAAGATGCTATCAAGCTGCGTAATTGAATTTATACAATCAAGAATACTAAAATAATATTAATTTTAATGTAATGCTAATGCTTTTAAAAAACTTTTTTAATGACTTTTTAAACTTACACTGTAAAAAAAAGGACAAATATTTCTTTATCTACGAAAGTAAAATATAGCCATGTACGAAATTTTTTAAATAATCTTAGTAGTGAGGTGAGAATTTATCATTTTTGTATGTAAAACATGTTTGTTGAACACGAACTTGTTTACTTAGAATTGATACATTCGAAAAACTGATATTCTGGTTAAAAACTACTCGGAAACGTTTCCGAAAATCGGTGTCAGCAAAAGAAACTTTTTAAAAATATAAATGTTTCTTTAAATCTCTAAAATATATTGATTTTTGCGATTTCTAAAGATAAAGAAATTTTTCGGAATCGTGGGTAGCTCGGAACAGTTTATTGTACATTTCCGTTCGTGGTTATATTATATTTTCATAGATTAAGAAACATTTGTCTTTTTTTATAGTGTAGAATATTTTCTTTATAAGATAGAACGAACAATAATTTATACTATATTTTATATTGTAAACCTTTTCCTTCAAAAGCCATAATTTTTTTTTTCTGAAAGAATTAAATTTATTTGCAGATTTGAGGCCATTTTCATGATTTTCTCGTATACAAACAAATAAATAAACTTCTAAACAATGCAATTTTATGATACTAAACCTCATTTCAAAGAAAATCGTGTAAATGTTTAATGTACCAATACTTTTGTCAATTCTTACAATCTTGATACTACTTGATTGAAAACTTTAGTGGCACATCTGATGTCCTTTCACGCACACCGGTTTAGAACCACTGTTCTATTTAATTTTACAATTTTATAAGCATTACTTGTTTTTATCCTGCCCGCGGAATTGGTGCTGTTTACGTTTGCGATTTTTTTACATTTATATATACAGGGTATCTGAAAAGTCTGGAAACGGTCGATCGAATAACTCGAGAAATATACATCGGATTTAAAAACGAAAAAATGCATGTTGAATAGTTTGGAAAAATCTATTTAGGGATATCAAAGTTGCCCCCCCCCCAACTTTGACCCCTTGGGGGGAAAGACATTGTAATCGAGTAAAATGCAATGAGAATCGTTTCCATTGAAATGTCTGGAAACAGTCGAATTACTCTAGAAATATACATCGGATTGAAAAACGGAAAAATACGTGTTCAATATTTTAAAAAAATGGCAACTTTTATATTCCTAAATATATTTTCCTAAAATATTGAACACGTATTTTTCCGTTTTTCAATCCGATGTATATTTCTCGAGTTATTCGATGATTTCCAGACTTTTCAATGGAAATGATTCTCACTGCATTTTACTCGATTACAGCGCCATCTAATATTTTTCGAAGAAAATGTTAAATTCAAAAGTTACGTATTTTTCCCCGTAGAATCCTAATCTGTAATAAAAAAGGAGGGTTATAGTTTAAGATGTCAAAGTTTCCCCCCTTTCCCCCCCAGGGGGCAGAGTTAAGGGGGGCAACTTTGATATCCCTAAATAGATTTTTCAAAAATATTGAACCTGCATTTTTCTGTTTTTCAATCCGATGTATATTTCTCGATTTGTTCGACCGTTTCCAGACTTTTCAATGGAAGCGATACTCACTGCATTTTACTGGATCAAAGCGCCATCTACAATTTTCCGAAGAAAATGTTCAGTACAAAAGTTACGTATTTTTTTCCGTAGAATCCGAATCGGCAATAAAAAAGGGGGTTATAATTTAAGATTTCAAAGTTTCCCCTTTTTCCCCCAGGGGGCAGAGTTTGGGGAGCAACTTTGAAATTTCTAAATAGATTTTTCAAAACTATTGAACATGCATTTTTCCGTTTTTCTATCCGATGTATATTTCTCGAGTTATTCGACTGTTTTCAGACTTTTCGGACACCCTGTGTTACATGGATAAAACTAGCGACTCTTGTGGCAGTAGTTATTTATCAAATAACATTTTAAGTGAACAATAGTATTCTTTGCAATTGAACCTGAGATTAGCTTTACAAAGCACTGAATTAAAAATAAATAATGCATCAGAAAAAAGAAAGTTTTAAATCAACTTTATTGGCTCACTAAGTGGTACAAACTAGGACTGCTCGTACGCTTTTACCACAATTTTGTAATAGAATTTTTATATTTACTATTTAAATAGCAGAAATTGTAGACGCCTCGTTTAGTTGCAGGATTTGTAGTAATTTTCTGCATTTAAATAAGGCAAAAAATTCTATTAAAAAATTGTGGTGAAATCGTACGAACCCTGGACATGCTACGGATAAGATATACGGATCTATAGACACATTATTTAACATAAAAAATAATATTTTTTACATGGATTTATACATGGATTGTTCGGTTATACCACACCATATTTATATAATAACGTGTTTTCAATTGTAGTTACTTTTTTATAAACATTCTGTGACACCGTCTTTTAAGTTTTTAGGAAAATGACCCAAGTTTACAAAATTTCGGAAATCCGCAATTTTCATTGATAACGAAACAAAATTCTTGTTGCTTGAAAATCTCCGAAACTGAAAGGCAAGCTTTCGATTTATCGCACGCGCTAGCAGTCTAAACCAGCAGCTGAAAATCTCTTACACAAAAATGAGAAAGATATAGAGCAATGAATATTACCATAAAAAGGAAAATTCTAGACGGTACTCATTACGTGGCTTGCGGGCCACAGAGTTAGAATTACTAGTTTTTTAAATAATAAAATTCTTCACCTTAATTTAACGTAGAATTTCTGTCATTAAATGAGGGGAATATCACTTTACTCAAATAGCGGTGTGAGAATACTTCTCAGAAAAAGTAGTGAGTAACCGCTGCTTTAGATCCTGATAAAGAGACAGAGCAAACTTTAAACTCCCAACTTTACGGCAGCACCTCTACAATTCATTGGACGAATTGAACATTGTAAGAAAATGCCTAAACAAACCTTGCATAACAGTTGAAATAGAGCTGAGGGAAGCTATTATCATATTACTATACTAAATAAAACGATTATTCGAATTTTGAAAGATTTTATTTTATGTAGAGGAAAATTTTTTAATTACGACGCACATCGAGTTGCAACTCCCGATAGCTATTTTCGAAAAATAGTGTCTACTAAAGTTTTTTGTTTAAATAATATTTGTTGGGTATGCTATGCATGACTACCATACTAGAGGATCCGTTACTGAATCGACACTGACCATCACGTACAGGTTTAATGAAAGGGCAACCGACGTCATGACTGGCAAAACCGAGGCTAACGAAAAAGAAAGGCTACCGCGGTGCTTTATTCCTATCTTTTTTTACAGACCGTGGGAGTCACGTGATGCTCGAATGCACCAATGAAGGTGCACGAAAAGAGCATCACGTCACTCTAGCGGTCTGTAAAAAAAGATAAGTGGGATGTATCGCGGTAGCCTGTCTTTTTCGTTAGCCTCGTGGCAAAACATAGCCTTCTGAATACTTGAAAGAAAAATGGCGACTTTCGTAGGTGGATTTTTTTCAGCGTTAGTGCGGTAATTTCTAAAAGTAGTATCTAACTCTTTTATCTGAGATTAAAGAAACATGGGATTAACTGTAGTGACAACGTGTATTTAATATTCTATTACAGGAATCAAAATTCTGGGCAAAGAATTCTTATGACTTTTGAATCTTGAATTTTGACACAAAAGCACAGTGTATTCCAGAAATATTTCCCCAAATAAACTACCAAAAATAATTCAGTAAAATGTTTCTTGATTCTAAATGCTTTTTTCATGGCTGGCTGTCATTTCTGCAATTTCAAGACTCCGTATCTCCTAGACCAGTTGGAAAGCGACTTACATTTTAAATCGAATATATAGGGATGTCCTCATTTGCCAAATCGCATATGAATACCAGTTCCCCCTTTGGAGTTACAAGATGTCAAAATGCTGAATTTTGAAAAATTTCAATATTTAAATTGTTATAATTCAAGTCAGAAAAGAGATAAGAACCTGTTTAATTTTGTACTGGACATGTTTGTAAGAAGTAATAACACATACAAAAAATACACACATTTATCTTTTATCTCTTTCCGCTCAAGAGATATAATTTTTCAAAACTGGCATTTTGACTAATATTTAAGTACATTTTAAACTACTCTTTTTTAATTTTTTACAAATACAGATAAATTTACGATCTTAATAGCTAAAGTGTGTAGATTTCGCAATTTTGGATTTTTTAAAAAATCTCGATTGGTTCAAAAAACATACACGATTTTATAAACATTTGAATTTTGTAAAAACGTGCAAAATCGTAGTTTTCGACCCCCTTTTCTTAAAAAGATTTCTAAGATAGAGTTTGTTTCAGCCAATGGATTTTAACCCGTAAAATCCACACTAGTGCAAATTTACACCGACCAAAATTTCAAATTTTCGGTATTTTTGAAAACATGCTTTCATTAATTTTCATTTTTCATTAACTAAAATTTTGATAAAAATAAATATCACAGTTCGATTTCTTATTAAATTTCGCATAGGAATCATGTACTATTATACTTCATTATCACTGTGGTGTTTATACTGTTCTAAATAGTAAATTTGATGATGCTGCAGAACCTTTAAAAACTAATTCTTCTTCTTCCTCCCCACAGGTACCTAAACGTTCTACAAGAATTAGAAGAGCTCCTACCGGACTCAAATATTAAGTGGGGGAGAACTATGGCGTTTTCATTTTGTTTTTATGGTGTTAATTGTTTCTAGATGGCAGCACTAAAATTTGCAAAGCTCTGTCTGTATGGCAACGCCATCTATTTACTTTTGTTTATATCTGCTGTAATGAGTCTGAGTATGACTTGATGTCCTGATGTTACGTATTGTGTTTGTGAATTGTAATTAAATATGTAAAATGGCTTTCACTCGTCCACATTTCTTGAATATGTGGTCTTACTTATTTTAATTAATCTTCAAGACATCATAAATGGCAACGATGGAGAATTAATAAATTTTATCACCCGAAATATTTGAAAAAGAAGTGATGAGTCTAGAGCAAAATGGCTCAACTACTGTGTTACTTTTGCTTTCGGTACGGTTTTAAGGAATGATTTATTCTAGTAATTGGAAGTTCCAATAATGTTTGTTTTTTACATAAAGTTCATCAATTGAAGGATTTTACGACGGTGGCAAGTCTATATTTTTTTCCTGAATTGAATAAAGTACTATAATATTTGCAAAGTTCAAGGAGTTTAATGGTTCCACTGAAACGTTCCAAGCGTACGTTAAAAGGCTGGAACAGTCATTTATACTTCATGATGTAAAAGAAGCAAAAAAGGTTCCTGCTATTATTTCTTGCATGGGTCCTAAATTATATAATTTATTATGCGATTTATCTTTTCCTAAATCTGCTGAATTATTGGAATAAGAAGAGATTGTTGATCTTCTGCTGAAACACTTAAGCCCCGCCCCAAATAAAATTTGTGTGAGAATTAAATTTCGTAATTCTTACCAAAGCGAAACTGAATCTATTTACGATTTTTCTGCTTAAAAAAAAAAAAAAAAAAGTGACAACCTTTTTTTGCTTCTTTAGAGGTTTAAAAAATGAAACTATTCAAAGTAAATTAATTACGCGAGTTGATGATTGTTCGGATTAATTTACACTTATATAAAAAAAACCACTTAACTGTTGTATCCAGAGATTATTTAATTATTGCAAAAACATATTACTACAGACCGACACTCACACACTCGTTACGTGTGCATATCCGAAGTGTCAACAACAAGAAGTTTAGTTGTATCACAACTGCTGCTGCAAGTACATTTTTGCATTTTAACAATTAATAAAGTCGTTGAAAAGGCTGTTGCATTTCAAAATGCTGATATTGGTCTTTCTGAATTGAAACACAAAAGTATAAATATAAATAAAGTTGCATATACTAAAAATGCTAAACCTAACAAATTCCAAAATAATTCTCAAAAACAGAAAAACAACAATCATGCAAATAATGTAAATAAGAAAAATTCTAAATAAAAATACATTGAAATGTTATCGATGTGGTAATGAGTCACAATTAGCTAATGTATGTAGATATATTAATACAATTTAAAACCAGTGTAAGAAAAAAGGTCATTTGAGTAAAGTGTGTAAAAGTAAAAATAACAATATTCAGAAACACATGAATGTATTGCATACAGATGATATTTTATTTTTGAGTCATGATAAAGGTACTACTCCAATAAAAGTATTTGTTTTAATTGAAAATAAAGCTAAAGCTGAAATGGAGTTAGATACTTGTTCCGGAATTTCTACAGTACCTGTCAAATGTTTCCGCAAAATTTTTCCAAATTACAAAATTTTGACGCCAGATGTTCAGTTAAGAACCGGAACTGGTGAAATTTTTACATCTGTTGGGTATGTAAAGGTTTCTTATGAAGATAAAACCAAAACTATGAAATTGTATTTGATTAAAGAAAATAATTTTCCAATATTATTTGGAAGAGATTGAGTTTCTGCATTTAATATGCTTCCCTCTAATTTGAAATCTGTTTATGTAAATGAAATAGCGAATTCTGCTGACAAATTGAAAGTATTACTAAATGATTTTTCTGATTTGTTTACTAATAAAGTTGCGGAGATTAAAGGTTTGAAGGCAGAACTCTATCTATAAAAAGATGCTACTCACATATTTTGCAAAGCTAGAACGATAACTTATGCATTACGTGCAGCAGTAAATGAAGAATTGCAAAGATTACAAGATGAAGGTGTTAATTAAACTTGTCACTATTAGTAAATGGGCAACTCCTATTGTTCCAGTGGTTAAGCCTAATGGTAAAATTAGTTTTAGTGGTGATTTTAAAGTAACAGTAAATAAGTTTTTGGAGGTTAAAAAATATCCTTTATCTAGGATAGAGGATATGCTGGTTACATTAGGAGGGGGTTTGTATTTTACAAAGATTGTTTTAAACGAAGCATATCTTCAATTACCTGTACAGTAAAATTAACAAGAGTATAAAGAGGGCTTATTCCAATTTTTAAAGTTACCTATGGACCTTACTAGTTCTCCAGCTATTTGACAAACAGCAATTGAACAAATTTTATTGGTATTGATGGAGTTACAGTTTTTATTGATGATATTGGTATTACAGGGAAAACTGATGAAATATATTTGAAGCGTCTAAAACAAGTGTTAGAAACATTACGTGAATATAATATTATAATTAATAAAGACAAATATTTTTTTATGGCTGATGAAATTATATATTGTGGTTAGGTATACTAATCGATAATGAAGGCATTGATAAAACACAAGATAAAATAGATGCTATTTTAAATGCTCCTAGACCAGTAAATGTATCACAGGTTAAAACTTTTCAAGGCTTAGTTACATATTACTCTAAATTTGTACCGAATTTATCTACAATTACTCATCCCTTTTTAAACCAATTGCTCAAAAAGAATGCGAAATTTATATTGGCTGCTGTTTGCGAACAAGCATTTAAAAGTAAAAAAAAAAAAAAAAGATTATATCTGAAAGAATTCTTACACATTTCAACCCTAAATTTCCTTTAGTGTTAGCAACTGATGCCTCTCCATATGATATATCTGCAGTTCTTTCGCATGTGATGCTAGATAACGTGGAAAAACCTGTTGCTTTTGTGTCCAGAGCTCTAACCAATGCAGAAAAACGATGTAGCCAGTAGAGATGAGTTCGGGCTCTCTTTTCGGAGTCCGGGCTCGCCCGAGCCCGATGATTTTAAATCCGAGCCCGCTCGAACCCGAAACATTATGCGTAATTAGAGCCCGATACCAAAAAAATTGTTTTAAAAGTAATATCTCATTTTTTAAAACTTCGTACGCGAAAATAACTGTTTATCCCGTGCACATAATTTATTTTATGGAAATTTACATTCTATCTTATCAAAAGAGAAGTTTGTTATCAAATAAAATATACTTCCTTAAAAGGATGTAAATATTTTTCTCTCCCAATAAGCAAATCTGATGGACATTTTAACGAAGTGCGTTTTATAAATAAATGAATGAAATTTGTAGAAATTACTATTTCTATGCCGAAGAATCGAACAACGTTTTCTATTTTCTATAAAACGTGTATTTCGTAACTTATAATTGATTCTTGAATCAAAACTATATTTCGTGTTCCTTAAAATCAGCTTAAATTAAAAATTTCACACCGTTATCTGAAAGATCCTGTGCTTTTATAGAAAAAGTTGAAGCACTCTTCGATTGCTTTCTATCGGAATAACAATACATAACAATTATATCTACTTACGAATGAAAGTAACTTCGTAAATGTGAAGAGCAGAGCTTTAGCATGAGCAGAGTTCATAATTAAAAATAGAATCACTAACGTTGTTTTCATATGAAGAGCGAGTGTGACTCACACACAATATAAGACTAAAAATTTGCAAGCCTAAACTAATGCTGATTGACTGAAAACGAAAAAAAATATTATTCATCTCACATTAGATCGCTAAAAAATGAAATAAAATAAACGTTCCAATTAAAAAATATCTGTTACAAACGAAAATCTAGCAACAAATTATATTGGCGCCGCTTCGCATTGGCGCCATATCCCCCAGTCGTCAGTCACGTCGCAAATATCGTAAATTTTCTTTTAAAGTAACATTCTAATACTAGAAAAGAAAAATAAGATTTCTGTTTCCCTTTCTATTCATTCTGCTCAAAATAACATTAAATTTACTTGAAATGGAATATGTAATTTTTTAGGGGGAAAAGTTATTTTTTTTTTATGTGAGAATAAATAAAATTGCCAGTTTCAGAAGGAATGAGCTCAAGCCCGCCCGGGCCCGAAGGCAGGTATAAAATTGAGCCCGAGCCCGTCGGGATTTCAGGCTCAGGCTGACCCCGTCTCATCTCTAGTAACCAGGTGGATCAAAAAGCACTAGCTATTAACTTTGGTGTAAAGATTTTTTTTCAATATTTGTGCGGTAATAGATTTAATTAATTTACGAAAGAGTAAACCATTTGTGTCTATTTTTTCTCTGACTAAGAGTATTCTTGTTCTTTGAGCTGCTAGAATGCAAAGATATGCATTATATTTACAAGCGTTTACAAATGATATTCGTTATAAGAAAACCTTCGAACGTGGAAATGTCGAGGCTCTTTCACGTCTTCCATCACGTAGGGAAAATTTACCTCCATAATTTAACTCAAGTAATGTAAATTGATTTGATTTTTTTTCAAATTAACCAAATTTCTACTATACCTTTAAAATTCCGTCCACCCCTCCGGGGTGTCCTGAATCGGCCCCTTGAGTGAGGCAGAAGACCAGGAGCCCGGCATTGCGAGATGTTCTCCGACACGACGGGGCAGGTATGCTGACGAATCACCATCTCAACATGGAGGACGCGTGTTAAAGGGATGTCCGATTAGCCAGTAGTACCGGAGGTGGGTGGACTAGCCGCCCACTGACTCTTGACTATCCCCTCCTTTGGGCCGATTCTAGGCTGCAGGAGGTTTTCGGCCTAAGGCGTGCCCTTGAGGACCACCGCAGAGTCTCATCTATCATCCCTGGTAGGTAACGCCCGCCGACGTGGGGTTCAGGTTTATGTATCTTGCGAGGACTTCGGGACAGCTGGGTGGTAAAAGGCATCACGTAGGCTAATCCCTCGTGCTCGGTGGTCGGCACACCTTGATGGTGACACGAGGGCAACGGCTAGCTAACGGTGATAGAACAGCTTCCAAATTTATCTAAGGCGAGACGATGGCGAGGTTGGACTCTCTAGGACAAGGAGTGCAGGTAGTTCCGTAGTGGCGTCTGGTCAGTGCGTGAGGCGGTGAGAAGCAACTCTCGGTACTGGCAGGCGGTGGAATGTAGACAGAGACGATTAGACACACCCTACGGTGGCCTCCTTCTCGATCCCTCATCCCCTGAGACTCCCTCTGTAGCTGGAATAGTTGTGTGCCGCCCTCAATTTTCAGTTGGAAAGAGAAGTGTCCCGTTCGACCAAGAGTGGTTCGAGTCGCGGATGGCCCTCAGGTCCGAGGATTGCGGCTCGTATCACCTTCTCTGGGAGGGGACTTGAACCTCTCCTCGGACTGGCCGATTACGAGGAACCGGGCCTTTGGCTCGTGAGTCAAGTGACGGCGTCCAGACCTGAATCGGACCTTGAGTCAAAACCAATCCAGCACGTGTATTCGTAGTCGGAGTTTTCTGTGTCCAACAGTTGGACTAGCGGGAGTCTAAGAAATAACTTTCATGCTACTAATCTCGATCGGGACCACCTTTTTGGTGCTTTTGAAGGGAGTTTCCACGTCCTTCAGAGTCTGATAGTGGTATCTAACACAACTTTCCATTTACTAATATTTTGTTGTGTTTTTGTTTGTTTTGTGTTAGTTTATGTGTTACTTATTATGTGTTTCCGGATGGCCCCTATTGAATCGACCGTATCCGACGTTCTGCCGTCAGTAGAAGCCGGAGGGAAAGCTCTTGGAGGTTACATGTGAACAACCTAAGCTAGGACGTGTCTATGCGTTCAGGGACGCCTTTCCTCGACGTCCAGGGCTGGCTCCTTCTCCTTCTCCGCAGCTTATGAGAACCAGTCGTATTCTTTGTAGGAGTTCGATGATCAGAAACTGCAGTAAAACAAGAATTTTCAGGGGAATACGGCTTAAAGCCTAGGGCCCGGTTTCCTCTTTTGATTTCAGGCTCCGAAGCTGTCGGGCGACTCAGGCACACTCCCCAAGTGTGATGTGGTGGTGTCCTTAGAGTTTGGGCTCCACCGCATATTGAAACGACCTCTGTCGTCAATTCGTTTGGGTGCAGGGGAGTGATATGCAGGTGGCGTATGCTCCCCTTGGCCGAAGAGCCCACCGGAGAAGATGCCCGGGTAAACTGACCCTCCAATGGAGGATCACTCGTATAGGTTTACGAGAACCTGGAATTGGCACTGGAGTACGTCCGCCTTCGACGGCGTAGCTTGTCATTACCTTTACAGACCTGCCAAGTCTCCGACTTTTTGGATACCAGTAATTTAGTACAGAAAATGTTTTGTTTTATAGGAGCATTTTTGCGATTTAAAAGAACAACATTTTCTCTAAAAAATTACTGGTGTGCAAAAAGCCGAAGACTTGGCAACTCTGCCTTTAAATTAAAAAACGATTGCCTTAGATACAAAATCAGATCCTTTATTATGTGAAATTTGTCATCACCTTATTTTGGGTTCTATAATTCCAAAAAATTACTTTTTGGCGGTAAGCAGGAATAATTTTTTTTCCAGAGTAATTCTCCCTGATTTTCACAGAAAACAAATTTTAAATTATTTATACTTTGGACATTTGAGTATAGTGAAAATGAAATCCTTAGCTCACAGTTTTGTATGGTGGCCAGGAACTGACCAAGATATTGAAGGTCATGCACGGAATTGCACTACTTGTGTCAATTTAAGGAATAATCCTCCTAAAGTAGATACACCTCATTGGGAATGGACTACAGCTCCATGGCAAAGAATTCATATTGATTTTTTGGTCGTTATGGGTAACATGATTTTTCTTGTGGTTGATGATCATAGCAAATGGCCAGAAGCTTTCATTGTTCCTAATAAAACTTTATAACATACGATTACTTGTCTTTCTTCACTTTTTGCCAGATACGGGTATCCTATATCTTTAGTATCTGATAATGCTAAACAATTTACTTCAGCAGAATTTGAGACATTGTTAAAGAATCACGGTGTAAAACATAGGTTTAGTGCTCCTTACCATCCAGCTACAAACGGTCAGTCTGAGAGGTTTGGCAAATTCTCAAACGTGGATTAAAAGCCCTAGCTTCAGAACCTGGTACTTTGCAAATAAAATAAAATAATTTTCTTTTACAGTATAGAAAGATACCTCATGTTACAATGGGAGAGAGTCCTGCATCTCTATTTCTATAGCGGCATATAAGAAGCGGCGAAAATAGATTTGATACTTCAAAACGTTACAAATTTTGTTCCTGATAAGCAAAATGCGATAAATTTCAATGCTAAAGTAAAATAATTTAAAATTAGCCAGAAAGTGGCTGCAAGAAATTATACTCCAGAAGCCAAGTGGAAAATTTGTCGCATTATTGCAATAGAGGGTAAGTTACATTATAGAATTCAAGTTGGTTCAAACATTTGGAAAAGGCATGTGGATCAGATAACGAACCAAGGTTCAAAGGTACGTTTAACTAATGATACAAATTCTGAAGAAAGTGATACGGAAAGTTACAGAAGTGAAAATACAGTTGTTAAACAATCAGTCAGTTGTTAAACAGTCTCAACTAATGCATCCTAGTGTCACAGATCTCCGAACAGCTGACTCTTTAGACCGAAATACTCCAAATTCTTTCCACCCAGCTTTTCCACCATCTACTCCAAGTTCTAAACAAGCTGGCTCGTGTGTCCCAAACACTCCAAGTCCTAAACTAACTGACTCTGATATGATATCTCCAGTTACAAAACCTACTGTTCTAAATAGTAAATTTGATGATGCTGCAGAACCTTTAAAAACTAATTCTTCTTCTTCCTCCCCACAGGTACCTAAACGTTCTACAAGAATTAGAAGAGCTCCTACCGGACTCAAATATTAAGTGGGGGAGAACTATGGTGTTTTCATTTTGTTTTTATGGTGATAATTGTTTCTAGATGGCAGCACTAAAATTTGAAAATCTCTGTCTGCATGGTAACGCCATCTATTTACTTTTGTTTATCTCTGCTGTAATGAGTCTCAGTATGTCTTGATGTCGTGATGTTACGTATTGTTTTCGTGAAATGTAATTAAATATGTAAAGTATCTTTCACTCGTCCACATTTCTTGAATATGTGTTCTTACTTATTTTAATTAATCTTTAAGACATGATAATCACTATATTGCCAACAAAGTTATACGCAACGGAAGTTACGGAATCCTAAATCGCACCAAAGTGGAGTGCACGGGTGTTGAACAAAAGTGTTGAGTCGACGGATTTAATTTTATATCCCCCCTGTTTCCCCTTATAATGGTCTCTCGTGATGTTTAACCAAGCAACGTTTGGCAGCCTACGACAATTAGGATACGAGTTATACCGTTTTAAGTTGTCAAAACCTTATATTTATAGCTAGCTAAGACCATTTTTTTTTGTCGTCTAAACATTGAATTTTTTTTTAAATAATAAATTTTTCCTTATCTTTTTAGATGAAGAAAAAGCACTGATGATGCAAACAAGCATTTTTCTTCTCCTCTTTGGTCTTTAGATATTAAATATTTAAAAAATAACAATAATAGCTGATTTTGAGCTTTGTTTACAGCCTGATTATATATATATATATATATATATATATGCAGTGTGTCCTAAAAGTCTGGAAACGGTCAAATAACTCGAGAAATATACATCTGATTGAAAAGTGGAAAACATGTGCTCAGTATTGAAAAATCTATTTAGGGATATCAAAGTTGCCCCCTCCCAACTCTGCCCTAGTTAAGTGTTCAATACTTTATATGCAGTGGAAACATTTTCTACGATTTATATTTAATAAGAAATCAAACATAGCAACCGTTTGTTTGGAGTCAGTAACCAAGCAAAACGTCATGACTGACGTCACGCAAAAAGTGTCTATTGCAGATTCGGATTCTACGGGGAAAAATACGCAACTTTTGTATTTACCATTTTCTTCGGTAAATCGTAGATGGCGCTGTAATCGAGTAAAATGCACTGAGAATCGTTTCCATTGAAAAGTCTGGAAACAGACGAATAACTCGAGAAATATACATCTGATTGAAAAACGGAAAACATGTGCTCAGTATTGAAAAATCTATTTAGGGATATCAAAGTTGCCCCGCCCCCAACTCTGCCCCCTGGGGAAAAAGGGGGGGAACTTTTAAATCTTAAATGATAACACCCCTTTTTTATTGCAGATTCGGATTCTACGGGGAAAAATACGCAACTTTTGTATTTACCATTTTCTTCGGTAAATTGTAGATGGCGCTGTAATAGAGTAAAATGCAGTGAGAATCGTTTCCATTGAAAAGTCTGGAAACGGACGAATAACTCGAGAAATATACATCGAATTAAAAAAAGGTAAAATGCGTGTTCAATATTTTTAAAAAAATCTATTTAGTAATATCAAAGTTGCCGTTATTCTAAAATATTGAACACGTATTTTTATGTTTTCCAATCTGATCTATATTCCTCGAGTTATTTCACCGTTTCCCGGCTTTTCAATGGAAACGATTTTCACTGCATTTTACTCGATTACAGCGCCATCTACGATTTTCTGAAGAAAATGGTAAATAAAAAAGTGACGTATTTTCTCCCGTAAATCCAAATCTGCAATAAAAAAAAGGGAGTTATTTAAAATTTCAGTGTCCCCCCCCCCATACACACACACATCTTTCCCCCCCAGGTCCAGAGTTGGAAGAGCAACTTTGATATCCCTAAATAGATTTTAAAAAAATATGAAACACATATTTTCCGTTTTTCAATCCGATGTATTTATCGAGTTATTCGACCGTTTCCAGACTTTTCGGACACCTTGCATATATATATATATATATATATGCATGCATATTTGTTTCCTCAAAGAATGAAACTTGGAGTTGCATACATAACTTTGTTCAAATTAGTAAAATTTGAAGTTGGAGTTGCATATATTACTTTGTTCAAATTAGTACTTTTTGTATATATACGTATATATCTCCAACTATAATAAAGAAGGAAGTTTGTGTGTGTGTGTGTGTGTGTTTCTCGGTTGTGTTCTGAAGAGACCGCTGCACGTAGAGCTACAGAATTTGGTGGGAAGGTACCTCTATGCATGTAGTTTTGCACCTCGAAGCCAGATTTCGGAATTCTTTAATAGATTTTTTAAATTAAAAATTTTATGCAATGTTTAGTTTTTTTTCATGTTTCGCTGCGATTTTTCCACATTAGTAACGGGAATCTGGATCCAATCTTTTAGCCCAATATAGTAAATTTTGTCCTCTTTTCAATAAAGTTTATGCAAAATTCGTACTGCGATTTTTGAATTTTTGGCGAATTTTTTCCTTCGACAATAAGAAATTTTGCTAGAATGCTTGATTGGTTCCGTGGTTGCGCTTCCAATTCAGCCTCAGATAGGCTCAGAATCGTCATTTTTTTTCTCTTTTTGGCTTAGAGAAAGTTGATAATTCTTTACAGATAAAAAATCATGATTTTAAAAATGAGATTTTTAGTGTTTTTTGCCGTTTCGCTGTGATTTACCCACATTATTAACCAGAATCTGGTTCCAATCTTTTAGCCCAATGTAGTAAATTTTATCCTCTTCTCAATAAAGTACATGGGAAATTCGTACAGCGATTTCCGATTTTTCGGCATTTTTTTCCCTTTAACACTAAGTAATTTTGCCCAGAATGCTTGATTGGTTCGGTGGTTGTTTCCATTTCAGCTTCAGAAACGCTCAGAGTCGACATTCTTTTATACTATTTTTAGCTTGGAGAAAGTTGATAATTCTTTACAGATAAAAAATCGTAATTTTAAAAGGGAAAGGCGGAATATTTATTATCCCGAATTTTTTTATTAGATTTTTTCTTTTAATTTAATTTTTTATGCGCTTTTTAAGTTTTTTTTCATGTTTTGCAGCGTTTTTTGTTTCAAATGAAGTCACAAATCGCCCACTACAAGTCAATCGCCATTGGAAGGCACTTGGATTGGTAGCTGATAGAATTGTACGGGCATTTGTGATTGGCAGCTGAAAAGGTCGTCAGCTGCTTGCAATTCGAACAGCGAGTTGTGAATTTTTGTGATTTGTTTTATGAGATTTTTAGAGTTTTTTCATGTATACGTCATTAATGTATTTGATTTCAGAAATTAACAACGATAACTTACTATTTTTGTATATATTAAAAAAAAAGGTAATTTTGTTTATGTTTCAAAAGTTAATGATAATTCCTAATTTTTTAACGTCGTTGGTTAAATTCTGTGGGGAGGGGAGGTGAGTATTCGGTTGTAGTTTAAATATCGCGTTAATGTTCTGATCGAAACTCCCTCCTTCCCCCCTGCCTCCAAAATCAGAACTAATTAATTACTAGTCCGATTCAAGCGAAACCTTTTCTCAGGTCCCCAGGTACTAGATACACTTCGGTATAATTTTTTCAGCCCTTGGTTACCACTATTTCTGAAAATTAATGACCAGGGAGGGGTATTTTCTCGAGTTCTATGGGCCCAATTTCAATAAGAATTAGTTCATTCAACTTAACACGAACTAATTAAGATATAGTTAACTAATTAAGATACAGATTTTGCCCCACCTGGCGGTAAAAATGGAACTAAAAGTTTTTGCAGCGCGTGCGCAGCACGCCTGCTATACGGTGTCATAGGCAGCAGGGACACGTGCCGGAGTTTCGATTAGAAAGAGCTTTATTTAGAACTGAGTGCACCCCCTAGCTGTGGGAAGTGAAACTAAACAATTATGCATTTAAAAATTGTCCGATTCAAACAAAGGGCCCGATTTCAACGACAATTGATTCTTTCAACTTAACATGAACTAATTAAGATATAGATAACTAATTAAGACATAGATTTGGCGCCCCCTGGCGGTGGAAAGCGGAGCTAAAAGATTTTCTGCGCGTGCACAGAATGCCTTCTATACTTTGTCATAAGCAGCGGGGACACGTGCCGGAGTATCGTTCGGAAAGAGGTTTCTTTAGATCAGAGTGCACCCCCCTGTCGTTGAAAATTGTAACTAAAAGATTTTGCATTTAATCTTGGTCCGATTCAAACGAAATCTTTTCTGACATTCTTCCGAGGCGTCCCTGGTACTAAATAAACTTTAGTATAATTTTTTCAGCACTTGGTCACCACCATTTATGAATATTAATATCCGGGGGGGGGGGGGGGGTAATTTATTTTCTCGAGTTCCATGGGTTGGATTTCAACGGGAATCGGTTCATTCAACTTGACATGAACTAATTAAGATATAGCTAATTATTTATGACACATATTTGGTACTCCCTGGCGGTGGAAAGTGGAACAGATTTTTCGCGCGTGCACGGCACGCCTTCTACACGGTGCTGTAAGAAGCAGGAACGAGTGCCGGAGTTTCGTTCGGAAATAGGTTTATTTAGAACAGAATGCTCCACCTTGTGGTAGAAACTGGAACTAAAAGATTTTGCAGCGCGTACCTAGCGCGTCTTCTATACACGTTATCGTAGGCAGCAGGGACAGGTGTCGGATAATTTGCTTAGAAAAAAATGCATCCTCTGGCGGTGGAACTAAAAAAATTTCCTGCGCGTACGCCAAAAATGGCTATTTTTATTGAAACCGCAAAAGAAAGTTACCGATTTGATAATCCCAGACAGCGAAATAGTTTCATTTTCACTCATCCTCGAGTATTAAGAAAAGTATTGAATTATTTGAATCGAAACTCACAGTTTATTTTTCTGATTCCGAAAATGCAAATTTTGTAAAAATAAACGGTAACATTTTTTAAAAAATTTGACCAAAAACTGACCAGTTTTAAATCAAATGATCCAGACATTTGAGGAGGTGGTATTACATTTATTTCCACTTGGGGTCCATCTCTCCATTTAATTTCCGAAAGACAAAGAGTTACCAGAGGAAGAGTTTCGTGCAGCAATTTTTAGAGTGATTTCGCATTTCGTATTATTTTTTGACGGTACCGGGCAACGCCGGGCGGATCTGCTAGTATATATATATTTATACAAAAATTACTAATTTAAACAAAGTAATATATGCAACTCCAAGTTTTATTCTTTGAGGAAACGAAAAATAATTATCGCATATATTACTTGTTCAAATTAGTACTTTTTGTATATATATATATATATATATATATATATATATATATATATACAAAAAGTACTAATTTGAACAAAATAATATATGCATATGCAACTCCAAGTTTCATTCTTTGAGGAAGCAGGTGAAGGAGAGCGACAACTATTTTTCGTTTGCTAAAAAAATGCTATGCCATAAAAACTACAAAATATGAAATATTAAAATATCATGCATTAAAATTCTTCGCTTATTTCGATCGTAATTTCTGTTTTATTTTTGAAAATAAGAAAAAAGTTAATTTTTTTTAACAAAGTCATGCATGTGTCGAAAACCAAAAAAGGAGAAGCCGGTAACTAAAATTATTTTCGTCACATAACACTGCTATTTTTTTTTTTTTTTTTAGAATAAATTCTTTCTTTAAATTTTTAGATGAAGAAAAAGTGGCGACGAAGTAAACAGTTTTTGTTTTTCACTCTTCTTCTTTAAATACTAAAATTTTAACGAACAATAACGTTTCTTTGATTTTTGAGAACCATTTATGCTTGAATTTTATAAAAATAAGAAAAGTACTAATTGAAACAAAGTCAAGTATGTAACTGTATGTTTCACTTTTGAGGTGAAAAAGAGCTGAAATTATGAAAACTAGTTTTTTATTCTTTCGTTTGCCAAAAAACTGTTATACAGTGAAAAAAAATTACAATATGTTATGCAGTAAATTATTTTGCTCATTTTTATCATTGTTTTCTATTTGATTTTTAAAATACGATTTTTTTTTATTTAAATAAAGTCATACCTGTGATGACAGTTCCTTTCATTTCGAGGGAGGTGTGGGTGTAAGGGTGTTAGTTAAAAAAAATTCTCGCCTAACAATGAAATTTATTTTTTATTCGAAATACATTTTCTCTCTTAAATTTTTAGATGAAGAAAAAATGATGACGATGCAAACAAGTTTTTGTCTTCCCCTTTTTCTCTTTACCAATTCTCTCATATCTGCGGCCTTTTCCCGATTTTCTGCCTTCATGTGTGCCGCGAAACACTGCACTTTTGGTATTGATCAGGAATCTGCGCATGTGCATGCCATTCTCTTTGCGACTACGATGGAGAGGAATATCATCGGTCTCTAAAGATCATCTCAACATCTTCCACATCTTTTAAGAACAATTAGTAGAATGCCGTCTTTTGATGATGATCCCTTACAGCTGGAATTTATAGTCGACAAAAGGTATGCTTTTAAGGTTTTTCTTTTCTGAATATGACCAAAGCTTTCCAAAAAAAAAAAAAAAAAAAATCTAATTTCTGTGATACGTCAACTCTTCTTTAAAACTCTGATGATGTTTAAGTTGATGGACTGCGACAGAAATAATTTCATATACATACACACACGCGCATATATATTTATATATATTTGTTTATTTTGAGCACGGACCATCTCATCTGAAAAAATATATATATTAATTAATTATTTGCTGTATATTTCATTCATGTTACAGGAAATGGTCTGTTCTAAAAATAGAATGATCTCTTGCTCTCTGATTTTGCATCAATGTCTCTGGCATGTATGTTTTTTTTTTAAAAATTCATCAACTACTTCTTTTCTCTGTTATTTTTTCACAATTTATCAAAACATTTATTGACGTATATCGTTCATATTTATGAATATCGAGTTTAAAATAGATTAATCTTGTAAAAGATAATGTATATTTCTTGAATCGTTTTACGCTGTTAGTGCTATAACAAGTACGAATCGAATACATAAATAATGATGTAATATCGCTTGTTTGATGTATTTATGAATATTACGAAAAAAAATTATCATTTTCCTTTTGTTCTAAAACTTTATTAATATATTTATATATAAAAATTTATACTTATTTTTATTTATAAAGATAAGTAATTCTGAAATAAATTACTACACATATGAAAATAATTTACACTATTCTTTTCTATTATTATTATTTTTATTATAAATACTTAATGTTTTAGTTTTGAATAACTTCTGTCAATATATTTAAGTTTTTAATGTTTTAATAATCGGATTCATGTATTTATGTCATATTTATATTCTCGATATGACACTGATTGTCTTGTGCATTTATATATACATCACTTAACGTAATATAGTTTTTCTCTTTCGATGAGTTAATTTATGAAAAAGGAAAGAGAAAAAATGAAAATATTTGTGACCATCCCGAACATCGCATGATTTCCACCATTGTAATGCCGCCTGTTGTTTTTGTTTCAGGTTTATATAATCAAAACTTTGGCATTTCACTGAAGACCGTGAATATTTCGACATATGATTAAAAAAAATCTTCAGATTATTAAAAATGAAAATCAATTTTAAATAAAAACCTGACATTATGCAGGAATTTATTTATAATTAAAAAAAAAAAAAAAAAAATAGCTTTTCCTCTCTTGCATCTGCCACTGAATAACTAGTGTCACTATTAAGCAAATTGTTTCTTTCAAATCAGCGAATATTTTTTTAACTATTTAAGATTAAATTATATATAATTCCAATTTATTCGCTGTTATATTTTTATATTTAGAAAAATGAATTTATGGTTTTAATAAAATTTGGAAATTTGAAGTATATATCTCATGTTTCTTACATCATTTTAATAAAGAATTAATACTATCTGTACATTTGTTACGCTTCTGCTTATAATTTTGTGCACTTGATTCTATGTTTATGTGTTGTATCTATAACAACATTTATCTATACATATTATAACACAACAATTTCTTACATCCACACACATAAACATATGTATATTACATTTCTTAGGTTTATTTTATTACCGAAGTATCTTATTCTTGCATATATTAAACATATTTACTTTTTTCTTTTGCTTAATAAGTTATGTTATGGTTTTTCTCGTGATTTGATTGAATTTAATGTGTGTATGTGTGTGTGTGTGAAGAGAGGAAGAGGGCGAGAGGTTGTTTTCATTTTTCCTTTCGATTAGTCGCACATTATTGGATGACCACTTGTTTATAGTAATTAATTACTGAGAACTACAAATTAAAGACGACTCTATACAATTATTATAACAATTCGAACATTTTAATATTACAATGGAAATTTGACATGACGTAATTAAAATATATTTATATTATTTAAAATAGTTATCACCTTTAAAAGTATGGAATTTCACATGATCTATATTTTAGCTTTATTTCTATTTTTGTTTATTAATTCATTTATTTAAAAAAAACTAAACTAATGGCGTAGGTTCTACATAAGCTAAAAAATAACAATAAGATGAGTAAGAATAGAAACTATAAAATCAATATTAACCCTGAATTTTTATGTATCATGTATGAGTGCAGAATGAGTTTATTTTACTGTATACGACGTCAGAATATTATGAATTGCAAAATATTAGGATAAATATATGTATTGACAATTACAGTATCATACGCGTGAAACCCAGGAATCAGAATTTTCTCACAATATCTTTGTTTTAACAACTTTTCTAACTTGATGCTTAGATTTGGTGTATTACCTTACGCCAGATAGCGTAGCACAGACGCGTAGCATAAAATAAAATAATAACTTAGGTAAATTATGACGTTTGTGCTGTCTTTTCAAGAGTTCTACAGAATAAAATTTAAACTAACAATAAAATGTACGCAGAAATCATTTTTAGATACATCAATCTAATTCAATAAATATTTTAATGGATAAAAAAGGTTTTATGCTTGCAAGGGTGCTGTACTGCAATTTGTAAATAGTTCATAACAGGCCTATTTTACACAGTCTTTGGATTTGAAACATTGCACTTCTTGAAATTTCTTCGTATATTTGTATATAAAAGTTTTTTTTTTAAATGTAATATCTAAAAAGAGGGTAGTTAATAATTTGCATTAACGGAAAATTTTCCGCAAAAGTATGAAATGAGATACTAGTATCTGTTTGTTTTGGATTAATAACGTTATTTTTAATAATTTTTAATGAATCATTTACATTAATTCACTAAACGGTTTCAACGTAACTGAAATGCAGTTATGCCTTAGAATAATTTGTCTGTTTTTTACATTCCAATTTTTGCAAACATTTTCGTATTGGCAGGAACATTTAACTTTTTACTTTAAAATAGACTCGGTGGGTGGCGATAGTACATACGAAAGGGTAATTAGAGAAATTATATTCTTGGCCAACATAACCCTGTTTATTGCATGCTTTGTTTTTACTTACATTTTTGTATGTATGTGGCAGTCAAATCTTGTTACTCATTTTTCACCCATTTCTTGTTGACACAGAGCTTTAAAATTTGGAACATATATGTATTCCTGAGAGCATTGGACATTCATTTTTTAAAAATTCGATCCCTAAGGGGGGGGGGGGGGGCAACGTCGGCCCAAAACTTGCATTTCCCCCATAGAAATAACGTTACGATTGTTTAATATTAATTGAAAAAATAGCTCCATTGTTGCAACATTTATCCATTTTAACCATATTGTTGCCCGCATCATTATGACGTCAGCATTGAGCGACGCACACATTTGTGCTTTATAATATAAGTCAACCTTTTTGTAAATTTTAATGAAAGCATGTTTAAAAAAAATTACATTTAATTTATTACTTTATAGTAAATAAAATAGTGGGGTATTGCATTTTTTTCTCGGGATCTAGGCCAAAGCTTGTTGAGAAATATCAAATTTATATAGAAACAGTTACTGAAAAATTATTTACAGTTATGCTTTATAGTCACCCTTCCCGTATGATGTTTGAAATAGTTAAATTATCATTTTTTCTTTTAAGGACAAAAATAATAGGAATTAGAAATTAGATGTTCAGTAGATAGAAATTAAACCTTAATTTTAGAAAAGTGAGCCCGGTAGCTGTATATTAAACCCTAAGTGAAATATGAAATAAAGTAACAATATTTTAAAATAATTTAACTCAAACGATAGATTAATCACGAATATAATGATAATAATATATTATCTTATAATGTATTATAAGATAATATAATAATGAGTTTAATTTACAGTAATGATGATGAGTTTAATAATGAGTTTAATTTACATTTCATGCATATATTTGATATAACAGATAATACATGCTTCATATTGTTTAATAAATAATCACTGATATTATTATTTTTTAAATACTTCTAACAAATTATTTGTCATTGAGAAAGCGATTAATATCGTCGAAATGAAGAAAAAATTAGATCATTTACATGCTTTCTAGTAAAATTTTCCAAATAAATAGAAATTTTTAAACAGTTCAGGTAAAGAAACATCAAGATTCTCTAACTTACAGAGAATGGAATTAGGTAACACAGGGTGTCCCAAAAAGGGTGAAAATTCAAACGCGCTTTATTTATTTTTTATCTTTTAGAGATAAATATGCAATGTAAATTGCAAAATAATGTAGGAAATAAGGTTAAGTTAATGAAATAGTCCTTCTATTATTTTTCAAAAAGTTACACTTTTCAAATTTTTATACAACACCCCCCCCCCCCCCCCCTCCTTCATGCCTAGTTCCTGCCTTCAATTCCTAATTGACAAAAATGGTCAATTAGGAATTTTTTTCTTTTGTTTCAAAAGAGGCATTGCTTTATCTTTAAAATGGAATGAGTTATGTTTAATTGAAAATTCAACAGTGTGAATGGGAACCATATATCAATTTAGAAATGTAAATCCGTGAGATATTACAAGAAAGGGAAAACACGGATAATAACACACGTGGTATAAGCCAGTTTTTTTCTTTATTATAATTCATAATTTTGAAGATACAGGTATGCAATTTTTTGTTGTGATCTTGTTGCAATAAAAGCAAAATTTTTCCAATTGATTCATTTTACCTAGGAGGGTCGTATAAAATTTAAACAATGTACCATTTAAAAAAATAATGGACGGACTAGTCCATTAACTTAATCTTATTTCCTACCTTATTTGAATACTTTAGCAATTTACACTGTTTACTTATCTTCAAAAGGTAAAGAAGCTAAAGCACGTTTCAACCTTTGTAGGACATCCTGCTTATAGACTGCGCATATTTGAGTTTAATATGAAAATTTATGATATACATTTTTCTTCAGTTAATTCACTTTTGATCACTTTAACTGCTGAAAATGAGAAAGTAACAAAATTAGAATACTTTTATTTTGAATAACCTTATTTTGAATACTTTTGCAATTTACACTGCTTAATTATATTCAAAAGGTAAAGAAACTAAAGCACGTTTTAACCTTTGTGGGACATCCTGTATCTATATACATGATATATATCTATATCTATGCGCATATATATCTATATGCGCATACTTAAGTCTAACATGAAACTTTATTATATACATTTTTCTTCCATTAATTCAAGTGTAGCTTTTGATCAACTTAACTGCTGAAAATGAGAAAGTAACAAAATTTGAACTAAACTTTCACGAATTTCTCATTTTCAAGTGATAAAGTATTCAGGAATAAATGAAATTCAATTGTAAAATCTTATAATTGGATTTCTACTATTTGAGGTTCTCTCGAACTGCAGAACCCACAATAATTTTTCGAACTAAGCACTGTATATTTATGCAACTAAATAGATTTTTGGTAAAGTTGTAATTTTTCCTATATTTTTTTTTTTCTCAGTCATCAGAACAGTTTGTCTGGTATCTAATTAAGAACTTCCCGTGTCACTATTAACTGTATTTTCTATATTTTTTTAAATCGGTCTTTTATGACATTATATTTTTTAACTGATATGACACTTTAATGATGATATTAAATAGATCCAAAAAATATTTCCTTGGAAAGAATCAAGCATTGTCAAAAATTGCATCAAGAACTGTTTTTAAAGGATTTCAGTCTTCTAAGAGGGGCTATATTTTAATTTGCACTTGGATGATGATAACTTTTTCGTATTCAATGAGATTTCAAAAAGCTACTGAAGTACATTATAAAGAAGGTTCTGTTTTGTATAATTATTGCATTACAATTGTTTTTAGGTAAAGCCCGGAGCAAAGTTTTTAAAGGCGTTATCCCTTATGGGTGGATACTTTATCAAAATATTTTCATAGTATTACAATGCCAGTACATAAATATAATTTTAATATGTTAAATAGAAAAGCATTGTAGTAATTGGAATTAATAAATTGGAATTAATCAATTAATTAATTAATTGGACTTGAATAGTATGGTAGTAATTGTTTTCAATCAATTTTATGTTTGCCAAATTTAATGTATTGCATGAAATTTGAAAGCATGTAAATAATGTAATGTGGCTATAATGTTGGAAAATGTGCCATAGTGTATGCGTAACTTAAATTATTATAGAACTCATTGTTTGCAATTCATCCGAAACAACTGAATATTTTATGAGAAGGGTGGCTGAGACGTGTCACTCCTAAATCAGAAAAAAATATCACTAATAAAGTACAGTTTTTATTATTTTAATTAATAAATTTGAAATACAAGACTGGATTTCATCTAAGAGATGATATCAATTTTAAAATGATCTCACTTTAAACAACATGATGTTCGTAAATACTATGAGAATTATATATTTTTGAACTATACTATGTATTTTTAAACGATATTATGTATTTTTAGTAAAAAATATATAATATAGTTACTTATTATTACATGGGTTTCATAATGGGGGTAATGTTCATTCTTAACAAAACTGGAAAAGAAAGTTACAATTTTCAGTTTTTTGCCTGACTATCAATATTTTCTTCCATCAACATTAATATTTTTCAACATACACGTATAAGCTGGCTGGAACAGTTCTGGTTTTGAAAGTTTCTCCCTGAATCTCTGAACTAGATTCTTTATCTGCCACAGAGAAACAAAATTTCAAAAGTAACAAATAAATATTATTCTACTTCAACGTAAAAACTACTTACAAAGGGGATGAAATTGAAATATGTTTTAGAAATTTAGATTCCTTAATCTCATATATGGATTTCTCGAAGCGGACCTTACTTTTTGAAATACTGAACCAAGTCATCTTACACCATCAAAACTAACCACTCCAGAGATCGCGAAATCCCATATTAATCTATGGGAAAAGGATGAGGGTCCATAAGGCAGGTTTTTGGTCCAAAAGAATTTGACATCCTTAACCTGCGTCTGTGTGGGTTAATAGCATAAGAAATAAGGAAACAGATAAATTAGTTCAAAATCGCTTATTAAAAATCATAATTATGAAGTGAGATACCAAGAAGTAGCAAATTTACTTTTTTGAAATTATCTATATGGGCCAAAATCTCATAAGTGTGATCTTTGACTGCTGATTTCCTACTGATATCTGATTTTTAAAAGTCTCATATCATGCTCACTTTGAATTTTTAACAACCACGTATATATTGCAGAATAATAATTAGTAGATGGGCACAAACTTTATCGAAAAATAAATATAATATGGCAGTTTTTATCAGACAAAACACAAATTGTAAGAGACAGTAGTGACATTTTTTGCAATTTTGTCATTTTACTTAAAAAGGAACATTTTTGGAATGCTGTGTGCACTATTTTCAAAGATATATTAAACCTACAATTAAAATGGCTAGATATTGGTTAATCTATAAATAACAATATTTGAATTAACAATGGGGACAGTAATGGTGGTTAATAAAGGTACGCTTACTTTTCCCACATTCTTTCCAATCCAGAAAACCTTCTTTATGAACAAACAGCAAGTAATGGCGACTTTTTAAGAACAACATGTGCTTCCTTACTGGAAACAATACTGAAAACGACTGCATACTGCCATCTGGTGGAAATATGAGGAAATTTCTACACAGGAACAGTAGTGACCAAAAAAGTGAGGGACACAACTTTAAATCCAACGAAAACAAATACTATACACATTTCACTCATATAAAAATTATATTATTATGATCCATGAGATTAATATCTATAATAAATGCATTTTTTTTTCAAATATTTTTAATAATTATTGCTTATTGATGGTTTTAATGATCAAGTTATGAGCAAAGGACAGGGGACAGTAGTGACTTTTGAGATGTTTAAATTCCATTTTAAGGTTTAAGAAAAAACAGATTTTCACAGTAGAAGTAACATAATATTCTAGAACATTCCCAGAGAAACATTTTAACATTAAATGAGAATTTCTATTGCAAAGAAATACCGAGAGATTACTGGGAACTGAGAAATCACACTTGTGAGATTTTGCCCATATGTTCAGATAGAAAAAGCGAAACGACATAAAATCTATCTTTATCAGATTTTTCTTTGTGTTTTATCATAGCTTTCTGACCAGTTGGAGGTGATAGCATCTAGGATATAATCGACGAAAATGGTATAATGAAGTCTCACTTCAGCGATATATCTCTGGTGCCCCAAGTATCATAAAACGGAAGCTACATTTGAACAATACCTTATTAACCATTACACGCGTTTCTACTTTACATTGAAAATACCAAGAAAAAATTAATAGAGAACAACCGTTGTTATACTTTATCCAAGCATTATATATTTTTGAAGAGATTGTAATTGAAAAACCTTCGAAGATTTGCTGAAATTGTATCTTGATTATAAATTCATTTATTAATCAGATAGGAATAGCGCAAGGATTTTTTACACGTTTAACATTTACTAATTTGAATCTCTTTAAACAACAATCACAAAAATCTTCTTCTTTTTTCAATAACATTTCTTTTTGTATCAATTAAGAATGTCACTATCTTAAATATTATGCAACTAACTCTATAATATTTACTTATAACTTCTCTAAACACTACAATACAACCATTTACCAAGATTTTTAACTACAAACACACTTCAATTCCACTTGAATCAGAATAAAACAAACAGTGATGATTTTTCGAATGAACAAGTTAAACTTATTAATGTTGTTTTTTCCGTAAAAGCACAGTGTTTTAACCCTTTTATTTTTCTATATATTTTACTTTGTGATGTCCTTAATAACATGTTTAATGAAAAATTGTCGCGTCATTGCACTTATATAAAAAATGCTAACAAATATGCAAAAACAAGCATATTTATGAAAGAATTACAAACATATTTAAGTTTGAAGGTCTTAACGATATAGAAATCCCGCTAATTAGGTAAAAATATGGCTTACACTTGAAAGTACTAATATTCAATTTTAAAGTAATATATTTATTACATAAGAGGAACATAATTTTTTTCTTGCACCATTTTTTGAGCCACAAAAAAAAAAAAAAAAAAAAAAAAATGCTTTATGGGTCCTTATCCTCTAAACAAAGAATTATTCATTACCTAATGTAATTATCAAAATTTGTTTTTCACTATGAGAAAGAAAACATCCAATGCCGGCGTACTGTATTTTCAAAAAGTGTCCCCTTAAATTTTAAGTATTAAAAAAACGCCGTAAACTTTGAATTTTTTTCTTGAGGAAAACTTTCAAAATTTATCTTAAAAGTACTTAAAATTTAAGGAGACATTTTTTTTCTATAGTGCATGCAAATTTTTTTAAAACATATTTTGAAGAAGAGACGAAGAAAAATGTATCGTGTTATGCATGAATTATATATATATATATATAGGGTGATTATAAAAACTATCCCGATATATGAGCCCCTAACTGTCATATCGTTCACAGAAACTGAATGAAATTTTAGTTTAAAATATTTTGAGGTATGCTCTCAAGAATCATGTGAAAAACAACAGTTACACTCTAACAGTTACGGTTACAGTGACAAAATTTCGAAAATTTCAAATGGCAACACCTACTTTTTTTTTTATTGGAATGTAATCTTCATAATGAAAAACCATAAAAAGCATTGGAACGGTACCTGTAGCACGAAAATCGTCGGCGCTAGACAGACTAAGAAGAAAAGTGAAAACAACCCATAAAGGACAGAGAAGCAACAGAAAGTAAAACATTTTATTGTTCAGTGCTGTCCACCATCTGTCGCATGTAAAGTGTCGTCGTGTGTGAAATGGAAAATGTATGAAACACATTAAAATGTTTTGTTTTCTGTTGCTTCTCTGTCCTTATTGGTTGTTTTCACTATTATTCTTAGTCTGTCTAGCGCCGGCAATTTTCATGCTACAGGTATCGTTCCAACGCTTTTTCACTATGAAAATCACATTCCAATAAAAAAAAGTAGGTGTTGCCATTTGAAATTTTCGAAATCTTGTCGCTGTAACCGTAACTGTTAGAGTGTAACTGTTGTTTTTCACATGATTCTTGAGCGCATACCTCAAAATACTTTAAACCAAAATTTCATTCAGTTTCTGTGAACGGTATGATAGTTAGGGGCTCATATATCGGGATATTGTTTTTATAATCACCCTGTATATAAGAGCAATGTACGCGTGTAAAATCAGAAAGTGTTTAAAAATTCATGAGTAACACGATACATTTTTCTTCGTCTCTTCTTCAAAATACGTTAAAAAATTTTTGAATGTCGAGAAATACTGGGTTTTGCATGTCAAAAATATGAAAATGTCGGTCAACATTTACAAATTTAGTTTTGACTGGCAAAATACGTTAAAAAAATTTTGAATGTCGAGAAATACTGGGTTTTGCATGTCAAAAATATGAAAATGTCGGTCAACATTTACAAATTTAGTTTTGACTGGAGTTTATTATGAATGTTATCTTCTGGTAGAAAGAATAGGGAAGAAGGGAGTTATCAATAACTTTCACCCATTCAAAAAATTGAAAAGTTTGATTTATGAGAGTTTGAAACATTTACTTTACGTGAAAGGATCTCAACAGGCTGTTATTTTTTATTTTTATTATTGTCTATTTTTCAGGTAATTGTCCGATTTTAATTAAATAAACAACATCCTTTCAATTGAAAAAAAGACTGAATCATTTGAATTTTGTTGACCATTGCATTTTAAAGCTTAGTATCATGATCAATTTCATATACTTTTGATGTGGAAAATGTTTTTTCACATTTAATAAGAAGAAAATAAAATTAAGAAAAATCTCAACGCTATCAGATAATTTAGAAAAAAGCTCTTTGAGATTATATCTATATTGGTTTCCTTCAAAAATGGCTCTGTCCTAAAGCTCATTAATTTTTTAAAGAACAATTTTAGTTATTTTTCAAGTTCTTTTGTCCAATATCTTTATTACCTGAATACTTTAGTAGTTTTATTTGGGATTTATTTTAGTTCTTTTTTCTCACTTTTTTTGCAGCTTATAATATTCGTATTCTTTAAGCGGTAATGCCAGTTTTATTGCTTAAAGTACACTTTATGCACGCGTAAATAATATTTTATAAGTTAGAAATCTGTGTCGAAAAGGAAGGGCAATTTTGGAGCTATAGAAATAGAGCTCTGCAAGTAAACAGTAATGAAAACTTTAAGCGCGTCTTTTTAAAGAATAAGGTAAAGCCAGGAGAGATGGCGCGTTTGGAGAGATTGCGCAATCGCATGGATGTATGCCGTGTGACCAAGGGTTCACACATAGAACACCTGTAATGTATGTAAGTAAAACTTGAATAGTTTCGGAATAATTTCATATGTTTCTTTTTTTCATATTCGTCTTCGTTTTTTACTATAACGTTTCGAAACCCCGGAGGGAATTATGAATGACCCTGTATGTCCCTCCAGTTGTTGCTAAATCAATTCCAATTTTCATTTCAAAATATATAGTTCCTAAAAATAGAATTACGTATCTAATTTACTTAATTATGTGCAGTACATACAGTACAGTATTATATAAATGCTCTTCAAGCGATCTCCCACCCCTCTGAAATTCATTGTTTCGAGAACAGACACTGAATTTGATCCTTAGAATTTTGATGTAACCATTAAATATTAAGCATAAATATCTAAGATTTTATGAAACGATTTTCATCAGAACACCGAAGTTAAGCAGCATCAGAGACGGCCAGTACTTTTGAAGGTGATTCCTGGAAACGCTGCGCCGCTGTTTGCACCGCGTCGATGCCACAGACCAGTATGAAAGTTACAGTGGTGTGAAGAGTCCTCCTGTAGTGAGATGATCAGTAGGTGGGAGAGAGATACCGAGCTGGTAGATTTCCCCCTCTAGCAAGGACCAAAATTTTCGGGAAACCTTGAACCCAAAGTCAGACTTCCGCCTCTGTGGCCGTCAGACGTAGTGACAATAATAAAAAGCAAATAATTTTTTTTATTAATAGCGTCATCTGACTCTAGAAATATATCACCGTAGAAAATAAACACAATGACAACTTAAATAAGCTTTGATTGGTTCAAATAATTGGAATATATTTCTGTTATAGGTGATTATTTTTTAAATTACTCTTTAAGCAGTGTTAGTTTATCTTTGTTTTAATAAGAGCTTCATTGTTAAATTGGCACGTATTCAAAAACTAAAACATTATAACTCTCATAATTTACATATGGTGCATGTACATTATTTTTGAATTCATACATAAAATGGAAGAGTATTATTCCATTCAAAAAATGCACGATAATCAATGCTCAATTTATTTTTTCTCACAATCTTTCATCACAAATTTTTTATACGATTTTTCAAGAATAAAAGAATAATTGAGGTTAATCGAGTGTAATATTTTTTATTTCAAATTTTTTCAGAGACTTAATATATTCTTCAAGTTGTTCAAAAGTCTTTCCATTTGGCCAAGGGCCAATCTGTGGACAAGAGGTTAATGTCTGTGAACAAAGAGACATTTTAACTGAAAAATGTACGCGCGTGTGGTCACAACTTAAATATATGAATACAAATCTCTATTTAAGATGCACTTTTATATATTCCAACGCTTTTTTCTAAAAACACTGCAATATAAAATTCTTAAAATCTTTCCTTTTTTTTTTTTTTTTTTTTTTTTTTTTTTTTTGTTTCAATGAATTACTTTTATATAAAGCTAATTTTCTAAAAAATGAGCATTTCCTCACTCGATCGATTATGAAAAATACTACGACGAATTAATTTTATTTTTTGGCATAAAAAATATTGTTAAAAAACACTTATAAGGAAAAAAAAACTTTCCATACGTCTTACAAAAATTGTTTAAGAGTAATGCAAAAAAGCGTTTCTTATTTCGAACTTCATTAATCTGACGACCTTTCGGGGAAATCCTTAAAAGTATCTACATCTGAATTTCGAGAAATGATTAAAATTTTACTTGAGGCATGGAGCTTCTGTTCTTTCGGCCTGATTGAATAACGCTGACTCATTTTTCATTTATCCAAAGATAATTCATGAGAAGCACAGTATACTAGCATTGTGTATTGTCTGTTTCGTTTTACCAGTTTTCATATGGGTTTATTTTTATTAGGTTACTCACACTGAGAGCAAACTTACACATATGGACATCTAATGAGGGAGAGGATGGAAATTCCTAAGAATGACAAACTTTTAAGGGAAGTTGGACACTATTAATGGTCCAGCGAGATGCAGAGTACTGTCATAAATTAAACGACAGACGTTAATTTTCTCACACTTTATTCTAACAAATTGCCCCGAAATTGAAATTCACTTTTAATTACTGATACGTATAATTGCTTTTCAACTATCGCTTAATACTGTTATGAATCATCTTGTATTTGTAATAGCGCAGCTTTGTGAATAAAAAATACGACACACGCCTACTCATGCAAAGATCTAAAGCGTGCCCTCTGAAAGTTAACGTTACCTCCACAGAAAATCGCTTCAAATTTTAAAGAGCTAGATCCATCTACTCGGAGATGAATCTTTCAGTTTCCAGTGTCTTAATATTTATTGTACAAATGATATGATTTGTTTTGCTAACAATTGAGGGTTCCTCAAATCCTGCTTAGAGTTTCTGGTGTCAATCCTGGAATGCCTCACATAGGAAGCAATTATCAAATGATAAAATCAGCACACTGCTTGGCACCCATCACATTACATTAATTGGAAGACTTTTATTTCCGATGTAATTAACATATCCAATCATTGGTATAGCTAGAGCTAGAAGGAGGGGTTATGGATACCATTATTTTTTACAAGAATGGTTTGCCTTATTTAATCGCAGAATTCAGCGATAAAATAATGCGAAATTAAAAAAAAAATAGTGGCATTCATATCTCACCTCGCCTCATCTGGATGCGCCACTGTGTCCAATGTGCTTTAGTTATAGCACGGCAAAGTTTGACTAGCAAGGGGATTCAAACTTTCAAAAGTTAGAATTTCTAAACCTGTAATACCTTTTTAAACTATAATAAAATACACAATGTGACAAAAAGAGTGTTTGATACAAAAAATTCCAATTAAACAACGTTTTTCTATTTTTTAAACCCAAAACGATAGTTCCTGAAAATTTGCTAAATTTAAATTTATGCTAGACGAACACATTTTAAATAATTGTGAATTTACTTGCACATATTTTAAACTGAAATGTTTCTATCCCTTAGCGATCAATAAAATCTGAACGTTTTGATTTAAAATTCATGGCTAAATAAACGAAAATGTATGGGGCTTGTGCCAATATTTGTGTAATATTGGTGTTTCATTGTAAATATTTTCAATGTAAAGTCAATATTTGCCCAATATTCACTTTTCATTGTAAATATTTTCAATGTAAAGTCAATATTTGCCCAATATTCACTTTACATTGTAAATATTTCTAATGTAAAGTCATTGTTTGTACAATATTGAAGTTTCATTGGAAATATTTCCAATGTAAAGCCATTGGCTTTATTGGTTTTACATTGGCGGAATATTCCTATAAAAGTGGCTATATCTTGGCTAAATTTTGGGTCCTTGGCACCAATTATTGCCCCAATATTGGGGTATTTGCATTTTGCCAATATTAGCAAGAAATATTTCGCCAACTTAAAACCATTAAAGCCAACATTGGTGAAATATTTTGCATTGACTTTCATTGGAAATATTTTGCCAATGCAAAACCAATATCATTCATTGGAAATATTTCCAATGTAAATATTTCTATAAAAGTTTGCTTAGCAGTATATAATTTTTTTAATTCAAAAGAAATAAAAATAAGTTAGCTATTATGAAGTTATTTAAATTATGATTCCAATTTTTCATTTTCTTCTTGAATATAATAAATTACGCCGTAATAAATGCTAAAATAAATTTTTCATGAATAATTTCAACTATAAAGATCCACTGTCGACATAAGATTCTATTTTTAATCTTTTGAAATTTTTAGTTTAGCTAATAATTTTCTTAGATATTTATAATTCTATTAATATTTATTATTAGATAAACAGCCTTAGTAGAAAAGAAATATTGGGCTAGTATTGGCTATATCACGGCTAAATTTTGGGTCCTTGGCTAAATATTGCACCAGTATTGGGTGTTTACATTTTACCAATATTAGCAAGAAATATTTCGCCAATGTAAAGCCAATATAGCCGATATTGGGGCAATATTGACTTTCATTGGAAATATTGCTAATGTAAAATCAATATTTGTGCAATATTGGAGTTTCATTGTAAATATTTTCAATGTAAAGTCAATACTTTCCCAATATTGACTTTACATTAGATATATTTCTAATGTTAAGCCAATGTTTGTATAATATTTGAGTTTCATTGGAAATATTTCCAATGTAAAACCTATATTGGCTTTATTGGCTTAAAATTGGCGTAATATTTCTAGCCAATACTGGTGCAATATTCTCAAAATGTAAACACCCCAATATTGGGGCAATATTTCATGCCAATGAATGCAATATCGGTCCAGTATTGGGCCGAATATTGGTTTGCTTGTAACTATGGACTTAATTTAAGTAAGTTGTACTAATTTAAACATGCTCTTAAAAGAGAGGATGTGTCTACAATTAAATTAATAAAAGAAAATAAAAATAAAATATATTTGAGACACAGCTATGAAATATTTGCACCCACACATTGATAAATGTTTCAGATATTCTATTTTTAATTCTTGAGGATTGCTATGAGTATTTTGTTTAGCAGCACATATTATTTAATAATAAAAATATATGAGAATATATTTTGCTTCTTTAACAATCTCTCCCGAAATATTGTTAGCAGTTATCTTTCAATAAAAACATAAAATATACCAAACAACTGACAATCCGATATAAGAAAAAAGTACTACTTTTGTTAGCCAATAAAAGTTTTTTATTCGGAACCGAATGATCCTAAAAGTTCTCTTTTATGCGAATAAAAAAATTGTGACAGAGAATCAAAAAATACACTTAACGCGAATTTTAGCCTTACGAATAGTTTTAAAGAAGTAAACCATGAATTTAATATTTTATATATTTTTTATAATATTTTTAATTTTTTTGATTGAATTGATATCTAAACAAAATGATTTATTGATTGATTAGAAAGTAAGACATAAGAAACAGTGAAATATTTGCGAATTTATTCAAAAAATGAAGAAATTAATAAATATGCATCACACATGTAGGATGAAAAAATGTGGCACACATACCCATAATCGCTTCAAGAACAGAGGTTACAAAGAAAAAAGAACGAAAAATCATGTGTCAAGCATAGATTATGTAACACTTTCCAACGCTTCCAAAATAATTTTACAAATCATTACCGTTTAACAGCTGAAAGATAACATCTAAGTGAACAATTTGGAAAACGCATAACATATTTAAAAACGTAATTTCAGGAATTTCCAACATATACAATATTCGGAAAAATATCCGAATACTTTTATTCAGCCCTGTATATGATCTATAGATTTGTATATATACTACATATTAGGATGCTAAATTTTAGTTTAGTTAGTAAACGCGTAGCACAGTTTAAAATTATTCTGGAGTTTCTGTCAATAAACGGAAATGTGTTCGCGAACTTTTGTGCTGCCCTGTATATAATCTACAGAATTTATACACACAAAGTAATAGACAAAAAGTGAATTAAATTTTAAATCGCGTTCAGCAACTTAAAACGCACTTCCAGGAATTATTGTTAAGACAGTAGGGAAGTCTTTTGTGTGTCCCTGTAAATGAACGATGACTTCTATACACAATATTCTGTAGTAAGCCTCTTGTAATGCACCTTATGATATATATATATATATAAATTTCAATGCGTTTAAAACATTATTTAATTAAACCGCAGACGATTTTTCTCCATAGACGAAATGTAACGGAATTCTTTTGACTGTCCCTGTGAAGTAGCTATAAGTGCTATGCACACCCTATTCTATATTAAGCTTCTTGTAATGCACCTTAGTGATATATATCAATTACAATGTGTTTGAAATTGTGTAACATCATTAAAATAAACCGCAAATGATTTTTCCCCATAGACCGTAATGTAACGGAGCACTTTTGAGTGTCCCTGTAAAAAAACTATAAGTGCTACACACTTCAGTTGAAACAGGGAACATGCTAAAGATAACGACAATAACATATAAAAATTGCAGGGCAATCCGAGCATATTTACGGGAGTTAGAGCACGGACAGACGGCAGACGGCCATACGGCAGACAAACCGAAGTCATAAACACTTTTCAACTAGGTTGGAAAGTGTTAAAAAGAAAATTTACAGCAATTTCAAAACATTGAGGGCCTTGTGATATTCTCTTCCCTGAATGATCATTAATACAAAGATGAAAATAGTTTTACAGTTGGCAAGAAACTTGTCAATCTTCAAAAACATAGATTTAACAGATTATGAAAAAATTAAATATATATCACATAAACCATTTTTAAATATGATATGACACACATAATCGTAGAGGTTAAAAAAAGAAATACTTGCTACGATTCAAAACACTGAGGGGCTTGCGATATTTGTTTCAGTTAATAATTACTAATGAAAATGTGAAGGTTTTACAAACAACTCTGAAATATCCAGCAATCTTCAGCAACTTAGAAATATTTTTTAATTCAATTGAGAATAAAATATATTTTTCTACAACAGGTAAACCAAAATTCTATATTATTTATTATATAATGTAATATTGTTTCATATTATTCTACAATATAATAATAATTATCTTTTGTATAATATATATTTCCCTTATTAAATTTGAAGTAATCTTACACTGTTAAAAATTTGCAGAAAACTGTCCAGTCATTCGACCTTTTTTATAGAAAACGGTTACATAACCGTAATTTAACTCTATTCTGACAATAATATGGTCAGAATAGAGTTAAATTACGGTTCTCTAACCGTTTTATATAAAAATGGTTGAATGACTGGACAGTTTATTGTAAATTTTTAACAGTTATGTGTAATATTATATTATTTGACTTCATATATTAAGTAAAATTTCTGATTCAAATCATGTTTATTTGATCCGCGAAATATAGGCAGGAATTTACGGTAATCAATTTAGTAGCTGTATGTGACTCTAAACGCTCTGGTTTAGTTTTCTAAAAGATATTTTTGAAATATTGGATTTTAAATAGTGATCCCCAAAGAAAACATTGTGCTTGTAGTTTTTGCGTTATCAACAGACAAGACTATTTTTTGAATTTTCCACGAACCATAAAATTTGACATAGCATATCTGTGCTTTTAAGTGTTGATATGATGTATCTTATGATGTATTTTATGGTGTGTCATACTTTAGAAATTATGTAATACATGCCATAACATAAAAAATGCGCTTTATTCATTTTCTTTTAATTAGTTTCAAATTTAACTACATATCGAATCCACGCTCATTCTATTCTTTCTAATACAAATGTAAAATAAGGAAAAAATTCAATGATTAGGTTCATGGTAGAAACACAGAATTTAATTTGCTGCCATTCATTTATATATATATAAAGAGAAAGAGAGAGAGGTATGTGTATATATATATATATATATATATATATATATATATATATGTATATATATTTATATTTATATATATATATATACACACAGATGAGAATCATTTATGGTAAAAATTATTTTTCTAGAATGGGAATACTTTAGTTCAACCTTGAGATTATTCGATTCATAGTTCAGAACAAAACTTTTGCGATTAACTAAAGAATTCAGATAAAATATCTTAGACGTAAATTAACTAAAAATATATCATTATATATTTATTTTGATGCAACAGGGATTATTAATAAGGATTATAACATACTTCTATACTGAATTTTAGCATTTAAGGGGACTTTGGCTTTCAAAAAATATTTTCCTTATTTATGTTATCTCAACAAAATATGCTTCATAGAAGCGTTCTATATCAAAAATTCAATATATATTTGAAAAAAAAGTTCAATTTACTGAAATTTTATTATTATTTTTTAATTTTAATTATTTAAAAAATAAATGCTCCATGCATTTCAGTTTTCAAGATATGTTATCCATTGTTTTCAGTTTATTACTTAAAAGAACTTTATTGCATCCATTTTTAACACTTTCCAACCTAGTTGAAAAGTGTTTATGACTTCGGTTTGTCTGGCCGTCTGCCGTCTGGCCGTCTGGCCGTCTGCCGTCTGGCCGTCTGGCCGTCTGGCCGTCTGCCGTCTGCCGTCTGCCGTCTGTCCGTGCTCTAACTCCCGTAAATATGCTCGGATTGCCCTGCAATTTTTATATGTTATAATCATTATCTATAGCATGTTCCCTATTTCAACGGAAGTATGTAGCACTTATAGTTTTTTTACAGGGACACTCAAAAGAATTCCGTTACATTGCGGTCTATGGGGAAAAATCATTTGCGGTTTATTTAAATAATGTTTCACTATTTTAAACGCATTGAAATTTATATATATCACTAAGGTGCATTAGAAGAAGCTTAATATGGAATAGGGTGTGCATAGCACTTATACTTACTTTACAGGGACAGTCAAAAGAATTCCGTTACATTACGTCTATGGAGAAAAATCGTCTGCGCTTTATTTAAACAATGTTTCCCTATTTTAAACGCATTGAAATTTATATAAGGTTCATTACAAGAGACTTACTACAGAATATTGTGTGTATAGCAGTCATCGTTCATTTACAGGGACACACAAAAGAATTCTCTACTGTATGTTAACAATAATTCCTGGAAGTGCGTTTTAAGTTACTAAACGCGATTTTAATTTTAAATCGCTTTTTGTCTATTACGTGGTGTGTATAAATTCTGTAGATCCTATACAGGGAAGCACAAAAGTTCAGGAAAACATTTCCGTATTATTTAACTCCAGACGGAGAATTTTAAACTGTGCTACGTGTTTCCTAACTGAACTAAAATTTAGCATCCTATGTAGTATATATACAAATCTATAGATCCTATACAGGGCTGAATAAAAGTATTTGGATTACTTAGATGTTATCTTTTAGCTTATTGAAGAGTATGATTCGTAAAATTATTTTGGAAGCGTTGGAAAGTGTTACATAATCTATGCTTGACGCATGATTTTTCGTTCTTGTTTAATCCGACAGACAGTTATTAAAAAAAAAAATAAAAAACTGCACGAAAATTAATTTCCATTAAAAGAAAATCACATGTTAATAGATTTTATTATTAGTTTGAGGACCTCAAGAAAATTAATTTCCATTAAAAGAAAATCACATGTTAATAGATTTTATTATTAGTTTGAGGACCTCAAGAAAATAACTTTCCAAAATGGATGGAGAGATTTGTTGCATCATGTATAAAGATTGCTCTTTATGGCTAGTGATAATTTTAAACAAAAATTTAAATCCATGGAGCATTTTAAAGATTTCAAAAAATTATAGCATTTAAATATTTAAAATTATAGGATTTAAACAATTATAGCACATTAGCATTTAAAAGACTGCAAAACTATTTGTTTTGAGCATTTATGCATTTGAAATACATTATAATATACTATTGTCATTACTTACCTTTTAGAAACACGAAAACGCACTTTATGTGAGGTATATAGCAATACATTTTTACTTTTTAAATTTTAACAAGTTAATATCACAAAACAAACATTCGTAATTTTGGCCGATTTTTGATCATTTCAAAATTTACCGTCTCATTAACCCTCTAAGCGTATGGAACGTAATATTCCGTTCACTAAGCTCCAGGTTTCACTGTAATATATGCAATATTTAAGATAATATAATTCTATAGATTTAATGAATTTTCAAAACATTGAAGAATGATTAATAGCATCAAGGGTTACATTCATATTTGTAATTAAGTTTTATTTATAATGCTGAAAGAATAATTTTTTTAGCATTTAAAACAAAATTCAGAAAAAACAACATTACAATTTTACCCTTTTTCAAAACGCTCAGAGGGTTAAATGAACTGTGAACAAAGAGGCAAAAATAACTGCTAAGCATATATTAAAGATTTAAAATAATTATTTTGTTATTTTGAATAGCCGCAAAAGACACCGAAGTAAAAGGAAAACTATGGAATAGCCCATGAACATCTGACTAGAGTTACCAGGTGTCCCGAATAACGCGAAACGTCCTGATTTTCAAGAGTTTCAAGTCCCGTCCCGTGTATCCTCAGCGCGGGACACTAAAAGTCCCGATTTTTCACGATGAACAAATTCTTTAAATTTCTCTTCGTACCATGCTATTTGTTAGTCTACATCAAGTGGAACTTAATACAGTAAAACTTGCAAAAACAGAACTTGTCTATAACATAATTTTTTTTTATGATTCCACCGAAAGGAATACTGTACAAATCTACCTGTCTAAGACAGAATATTTTTTCGGTCACTATCGATTTTGTTTTTACAGATTTTAGTGTACTTTGTTTAGTTAAAGCTGTGAAAACGGAACTAGTTTATAACAGAATCTTGTCTTAAGAGCCTACATCAGTCACGCGAAAAAACGCGCAAGCTAATGTTAAATCCATGGGAAGATTCTTGCGCGATTTCTCGCTCGCATTTTAATATTTTTAAATGATTTTTTTTTTTTGCATAGGATAACTGAGGTCGATCTCTAACGTTGTTAGTTTTTACTTTTTTGATTTTGGTTACAGTTTTTTTTATAAGCGGATATTTTCAATTTTGGAACCGGTTCTGAAAGTGAAAGTACCTTTATATAAAAAACTGGAACCAAAATCGAAAAAGTAAAAACTAACAACGTTAGAGATCGACGTCAGCTATCCTAAGCAAAAAGAATCATTTAAAAATATTAAAATGCGAGCGAGAAATCGCGCAAGAACCTTCCCATAGACTTAATATTAGCTTGAGCGTTTCTTTGCGTGACTAGCGTAGGCTCTTAAACGCACAAATTTCATAGTCCCTACGAAAGAAATACTACACAACTTTAACTGTACAATCAGAAACCTTTCCAAAACGGAATTTGTTTCGATTCTTAGTGATTCCGCTATCACAGATTTTGCTCTTATAAGATTAATTATTGTGTTTATTTAGTACAGTAAAATCTACTAAGGCGGAATTTCAAGTGACCGGAGAAAGATTCCGTTTCAGAGAAGTTTCAGTCTTTGCAGGTATAATTGCATGGTATTCCTTCCGTAATGGACCACATGAGTTTGTTACGTTTAAGACAGGACTCCGTTAGAGATGTTAGAGACAGGTTCCATTTTTATAGAATTTATTGTATTTTTATGTCCCGATTTAGACGCACTTGTCCCACTTTTATGTCTCCTTGTCCCGCTTTTTGTGACAGTTGACCTGGGAACACTACCTCTGACTATCATTTTATAATATCAGATAATTTTCCATCAGATCATTTGCTTCGGTTTTTATTTTTAACACTTTTCAACATAGTTGAAAAGTGTTTATGAAATCGGTTTGTCTGTCCGTCTGTCTGTTCGAGCTCTAACTCTCGTAAATATGGTCGGATTGCTTTGTAATTGACATATGTCATTGAGATTTACTATGGCATGATCGGCATTGAATTCGAAGTGTGTAGTATTCATGGTTCGTTTACAGGGACACTCAAAAGTATTTTGTTACATTATGATCTATGGGGAAAATCTTTTGCAATGTATTTCAATAATGTTAAACTATTTCAAACAAATTGAAATTGATCTATATCACTAAGAAGCACAACAACATACTTACTGTTGAATATGGTGTGCTTAGCATTCATCATTCATATACAAGGACACACAAAAGTGTTCGGTTACAAGAGCGATAATAACTACTGGAACTGACTTTTCAGTTGATGCGTGTTTAACTATATGTTTTTTTTTTCATATTCATTGATGCATATAAATTATATAGATCATATACAGGACTGTACAAAAGAATTCGAAAACATTTCCGTTTTTGTTGGAAAATGCTGAAAAGGAAATTTCAACTGAGTTAACTGTTTCCTAACTGAACTAAATTTCAGCATAATATGGTCCATATATACAAATCATAGATCACATACAGAGATTCGCAAAATAATTTGAATTATTTTCTGATTATAGAGGGTAACTATCATAATTGAGTTTTAAAATGTTTTATGCGTTATCCAAACTGTTTACTTAGATATCATCTTTAATCTTACTAAACGTTGAAGTTTTGTCACCGTATTTCGAATGTGTTGGAAAGTGTTTCATAATCTGTGCTTGACGCATGATTTTTCTTTCTTGTTTTAAATTTCTTATGATAGTTCTGTTTCCATTTTCAAATATTTCCTATGGATGATTTGACTATTGTTCTTCCCCTGTTGGTTTAGTGACTGTATTAATTTTAACTGTTATAATTTACAATCTCGTCTTTCATCAGTTGGCGCAGCCCTTCTTCAATTCGTCAGTTACCATGGTTACCATTGTATTACGCCGCGATTTGGAACCTGCTTCGTTTAGCGAATGGGAATATCATTGCAAAATGTCGATCGAGAAACCTTATTCAGCTATTGAAATTTTGAATCTAAACTTATGCAACGTGAACCTAAATATCATTAGAAGACATTTCAGTGGATAATTTAAATCCTAGCAGGTAATTTTTATTTAAACGCATTTCTCTGATAAATGTCGGAAGCAAGATAGAGGATAGTTCACTGTCCTTCATTTTTCACTTAATGATAAATTTGTCATTAAGACATCTTTTAAAGCTTCTATATTTGCAATATGTTTTATAAAGGTTTGTTAAAAAATAATTTATATTAGATTTTATAAAATTTATTTGGATGAACTTTCTCTGATTTATCCAAATCCTCTTATTTACATACGTATGTCTTAGAATCTGTAAATACAAAAATACTTGATATCTTCTGTTTTTGCATAAATAATAGTTGTATCCATTCAATTTATTCCGAAATGACTTAATATAAAAACATATTACATAAGTAGCCCAAATTAGTGTAACAATTTTGCTAGCACTAAGTGTAAGTGAAATCAACACTAACGAATTCATGAAGTAAACAGCATGTAAAGAATGTAAACTCAACGTATCATTTACTACATAGGAGAAAACTTAATTAAAAGCGTGAAAAATAACACAATGCTTTAGCAAGAAATTATTTTACGGAGGTAAGTTTTATTTTCTTTAGAAAAACATTTTTATCAGTATTCATGTTTAAGAATCTCTGATATCTCAGCAAATGCATTTTTACCTTTTCATTGATTTATAAATTTTTTTAATTAGAACAAATAAATAATCACTTTAAACATAACAAAATAATGAATTTTAATTAACTGGAAAGGTCTACGTAAAGTTTTAATTTAGGAACAAGGGTTAGCTTAACTGCAAACAAACACAGAGTAAATTACATTGTTAAAAAAAGAATTTTATTTAAATAATAGCAAAAGAATTTTATAGTTTCCCGTACTTACACATGCTTTTTTCCCTGTTTGATATGGGATAAATCTAGCACTATTTATAAACGATGGGGAGTCTGGGGGAGCTAACATTTTAAAATAAATTATGTAATCAAACTTAATTCAATATCGTTTCCGATTATCAATTTATGCATGGTAAAAAAAAAAAGTATTCAATCTTATTATATAATTGTTGATTTGCCTTATCCCCATTGTTTGTAAATAAAATATAAAATATTATTATTGTTTTTTATACTGCAATAATCAATGTTTGTTTGCTGATGAGTAATGTTATAAAAATTGTTGAAACTTATAATTAAATAGGTTTTGCATTGTAATTATTAACGACCAAACGAAAAATATTAATATAATTTACCTTTTGTAAATCATTTAAGAATTCCAAATGTGTTATTAACAATTTTACTTGAAAAGTTATTAACTTAATTCAATATTAAAAGTTGGTACTACAAATATATGATTTTAAAAAGATACATCCATTCAACAATGCTATAATTTTATGTTTAAAATTATTTTTAATGTAAAAGGACTTTCTTTTTAAATGGAATAATTTCATCAGTTTGGGCACATCTAATTTAAGATAATTTATATGTAAAATACAAAATAAGACATTCGGTTTATTTATTTATTGGTTGATCTCCGTCTGAAAATTAATTTCAGTTGGTCATCGTTCAAAAGTTAATATTAATCACTACCAATAAAATTGTAGAACCTCTCCATCCTTTGCTAATATAATAATAAAGCTAACATTTTATGTGAATTAAAATTCAAAATTATTTATTCATTTTTAATTTGCCAAGGCCTTTTTTAAAACTTAATACGTGAATAAGGACAAAATTATTAATCGTATGAATTTAATACTTTAATCATAGATCTTAAACAACAGTAGAATAATTAATTTCATATTAATGTGTAGTCGTTATGATTTTAGTGTTAAATGTTATCAACAAAATGCGGTATTTAACTGTTCAGTTAATTTTTAATGATGAGTTTGTTTAAAGAAATTTAACTTTGAAATTAGAATTAGTTCTTAATAATTCACATAAGATTATTTCAAAAACAGCTTCAAAAAGAGATCAACATTATAGATTTTTTTTTTTTTTTTTTTTTTTTTTTTGCTTTATTGTACTGAAATTTCTAGATTATTGATATTTATATATTTATATATAATGTTAAGCAATTAAATATACATTCCATTTTTAAATCAAAAACTGCAAGGTCGATTTATAATATAAGTGTAAATTTCTTTCCATTCTGGTTTCTTTCTTTCTTTTTTTTCTTTTGTGTGTTTTACCTTTAATAATTTTAACTTGTATGCTAGCTGAAACTCAAAATATTTAAGTTGATTTTATATATTAATTATAGTAAAATAATAATCGATAAATTTTCAATTCTATTTTAGGAAAAATATTTTAGCCTTCTTTTATTAAGAAAATTTAATTATTATTATTGTTTATTATTATTATTATTACGCCATGTTTTATACTGCAAGATCTACAGTACAATATTTTGCTTAGTAGACGATTTTTCCGATGTAGGAAAAAAATGAGATTGTTCTCTCTCTTATCACTATAAATCATTTTGCAACCAACGCCATCTATAGAGTGTTTTCTGAACGGAGGAGAAGCAGTAAAATATTGATCTTGTATAAAAAGATGAAATATACGAGTGTTTTAATGGTAGGATGATAAAACTTCCGGGATTTGTTAGTTAATTTAATATTTACGTTGCTCAGATGAGACGTAATTAAATTTAAATGTGTATTTGAGGCGTAATTTAAATGTCTGCTAACAGGAAAGGTCATGAAGAGGCAGAAAATATTAAATATAATGTTAGATAATAATTTTTTTTTTAATTATTCATTTTTTGGTGTGATAGTATATATATTGTAGAAATAAAACAATAATAGTCTTGAGTAGATATATATGAATAAAAATTGTTGAAAACAGTGAAAAGGTTTTAAGGATAAATATATATAAAAAAAAAAATAAATAAATCATCGCAATTTCCGGCGTATAACCTGCGGCCCAAATAAACCTGTTTACGCCCGGAAATTTTATTAAAAAAAATTTAACTTATTTGTACTTGGTAGTTTTTTTACTTTATTTATAAAATAAAATTTCTGGCACTTCATGGCACTGATTTGTTGTTGTTGTTGTTGTTTTCAACGTATTACATTCAATTTTTCTTTACTTCACGAAAAATGTTAAACTATAAAATAATCACTTTCACATTTTTTGTTTAACTCGCATATTATATTATTAACAATAAAACATGTTCAGTGTTAATGAATGATTATTATTGTTTAGCAATTTGATAATATTATTCATATTTTCATTTTTTTTTAACACTTTCCAACCTAGTTGAAAAGTGTTTATGACTTCGGTTTGTCTGGCCGTCTGCCGTCTGGCCGTCTGGCCGTCTGCCGTCTGGCCGTCTGGCCGTCTGCCGTCTGCCGTCTGCCGTCTGTCCGTGCTCTAACTCCCGTAAATATGCTCGGATTGCCCTGCAATTTTTATATGTTATAATCATTATCTATAGCATGTTCCCTATTTCAACGGAAGTATGTAGCACTTATAGTTTTTTTACAGGGACACTCAAAAGAATTCCGTTACATTGCGGTCTATGGGGAAAAATCATTTGCGGTTTATTTAAATAATGTTTCACTATTTTAAACGCATTGAAATTTATATATATCACTAAGGTGCATTAGAAGAAGCTTAATATGGAATAGGGTGTGCATAGCACTTATACTTACTTTACAGGGACAGTCAAAAGAATTCCGTTACATTACGTCTATGGAGAAAAATCGTCTGCGCTTTATTTAAACAATGTTTCCCTATTTTAAACGCATTGAAATTTATATAAGGTTCATTACAAGAGACTTACTACAGAATATTGTGTGTATAGCAGTCATCGTTCATTTACAGGGACACACAAAAGAATTCTCTACTGTATGTTAACAATAATTCCTGGAAGTGCGTTTTAAGTTACTAAACGCGATTTTAATTTTAAATCGCTTTTTGTCTATTACGTGGTGTGTATAAATTCTGTAGATCCTATACAGGGAAGCACAAAAGTTCAGGAAAACATTTCCGTATTATTTAACTCCAGACGGAGAATTTTAAACTGTGCTACGTGTTTCCTAACTGAACTAAAATTTAGCATCCTATGTAGTATATATACAAATCTATAGATCCTATACAGGGCTGAATAAAAGTATTTGGATTACTTAGATGTTATCTTTTAGCTTATTGAAGAGTATGATTCGTAAAATTATTTTGGAAGCGTTGGAAAGTGTTACATAATCTATGCTTGACGCATGATTTTTCGTTCTTGTTTTTTTAATGTCGTTACTTAATATTTTAGAAAAAAAAAAGTCTTATTCAAAACCTCATGTTAAAACGCAAAGAATTGACAATTATTTACCAAAAGGATAAAAAGAAATAATTCAGAATGTAATCAAACAAGAAAGAAAAATCATGCTTGAAGCCAATATTATGAAACGCTTTCCAACGCACCCAGAATACTGTAAAGAAATTTCGCCGTTTAATAAGGTGAAATATATTATCTATGTAAACAATTTAGAAAACGAATAACACACTTCAAAACCCAATATTAGCAATTTCCTTGCATATAATCGGATATATAGTCGAATTCTTTTGTTCAGCCGTCGTATATCATATTTAGATTTGTATATCTACAACATAGTATGCTAAAATTTAGTTCAGTTAGAAAATGCATAACAAATATGAAAATTCAACTGTATCCATTTCCTTGCGTAGCCCTGTATATGAATTTACAAAGATCTCTTAGTGTACCAAAAATAGTTCAGCTAGAAAATGCATAACACAATGAAAAAATACCTCTAAGCAATTCAAATACCATTTTAGCAATTTCACTTCATAGCAATTTTTGAATACCACTACTTTTTAATAGATTTTTTTGTTTTATTTAATGAAGAAATTTCTGCGATTAAATAAGAAAAATAATTCTGTTCAACAATAGTGGTAATAAAAAAATCTAGAGGTTTGGCAGCTCTGTGTTTATCTTCCGTAAGAATAACGATTTTTGCATGAAGTTTTCATTATTGAGTGCAGAAAAGAATAAATACTAATTTGTCTTCAAGATTTACAGTAATATTTACTCGAAATTTTTCATTTTCTTTTAAATTATAAAGGTCATTTTTATGAGTACTTTTTACTACAAGAATCATATTTTCAAAAATTTCTCTCAATACAAAAAATACATGACACAATTTAATCCTTATAACTGAAAACAACTGTACGAAGTGTCATAAATTTATCTTTCATAGAAATTTAGATAAATCAGTTTAAATATGGCGAATCTTGGAAAAACACGTTCTGAGATAAAAGTATTTAAAGTTTTAAGTACTCTTTAGACAACCACAAGCAGCTGTAGCATAAAAAGGGTTGTATCTTTATATTTGAATATCGTAATTATACGCGGTTTGCACCATTATATTCTAAAGACTGTAGAGTATTTGTTAAGTCAAAAAAATTAAAATATGACATTTTTACGATTTTTGTTATCCGAATTACTTTAATCAGGGCTAATTAGCATTCCTAATTTTTTCTACCTTTGCTACCATTATTTTAGAGCAATAATCTTCCTGGTAGATTCTTTTAAGAACTGCAATAGAAATCTATACCAAATATTTTTCTTTAAGAAAGGGTTAACAAAGGTAAACACTTTTAGGAATACTGTGAGTGCTGCCTTAAGGAATAATTATAAAAATGTTAACATCCTTTCTTTGGAGAGTCACATAGTTAAGAGGTGCATTTTAAACTCACTAAAGGCAACAATCTTCACAAACCGAAAAGTTATACAGGGTGTCCCAGAAGTCCTTGGCACAATTTAAAATTCAATAAAAGATCAAGCAATTGGCGTACGAGAGTGCGGTTTGGGCGAAAATGCTGCTTATGATCTGAAATTTTGTTTAAGCAAATAAAAAAATTAGTTCCAAAATTTTCTCATAGATGGCGTTGCTTCTGGAAAGTTATCGAATAGGTAGAATGCCATTATACATAACAATGGCGAAAGACGTACAAAGCGTATGCACAGTTTTTGTTCAAACTATGGCAACCCACATTCCAGATGTTAACAATACTTGTCTATCCATCCTTACTCTTTTAATTGAATTCAGGAGGGCGAGTATTGTTAAGTTCTTGAATGTGGGTTGCCATCGTTTGGACAAAAACTGTGCATACACATTGCGCGTCTTTTGCCATTGTTAAGTACAAAGGCATTCTACCTATTCGATAACTTTCCAGAAGCAGCGCCATCTATGAGAATTTTTGAACCCATTTTTTTATTGGCTTAAACAAAATTTCAGATCATAAGAAGCATTTTCGTCCAAACCGCACTCTCGAACGCCAATTGCTTTATCCTTTATTGAAATCTAAAATGTGTCAAGGACTTTTGGGACACCCTGTACTTTTATTTCAATGAGTGGAGTTTTTTTATTTTCCCATTAACCTTGTTGCTATATGGGTAGAACTTCTTTCATCCTACTAGAAAGTCTGCTAAACATTTTCACATTTCATAGGAATTGATGACAGTTTACTGGTCTATTGAAATAAACCGTACTGATTCTCCTTTAAATAAATATACCTATACAAAATCTAAAATTTTCTAGAAGTTTAAGTTACAGAATTTTAAACTCAAAAACTCGTTTCACATATCTTTAAAGGTAAATTTATAACATGCTTCATTCATTTTTAAGATTATAATTTTCAAAGGTTTAAAATGATTCTTAAAATATATTTTTAAAAGATTCATAAAACACTTAAAGATGAATTAATGTAAATTACAGAGGCAATGGTACATTTAATAGTAATTTTATAATATTTTGTTCTACATGATTATGTGAATATAAATCTTTAACTTATGTGCTCATTCTATGCGTTACAAATGGGGAAACAAATTCACGAAGATAAGAAGTAGCCCTCAAATAATTTCAACTACATGCGTAATTTTTATGTAAAGCACTCCTTCAGAAAAATATCTAACAAATATATCCTCTAGTATATACATTGAACTCTATATTATAACAGGAGATCTGTCTTCCTATTCCTTAAGATGATTTCCAGCGGTCAGCGCGGAAGGATACAGCGACGATCATTTTAGTTCACATTCATGGCAAAACATGCTGTTTATCGCATTGCCTTACATGATTAGAGAATCATTTATTAATTAGATAAGCATAGCTTAATTGGAGAAGCATAAATTAGGATAATAGTAAATTAGAACACTAATATTATACATTGAGATTATTATACATGAGTCTGACTGCCGACTCAGAACTCCTGTTATATATGGAGTTCAATGGGTAAATATCGTCTCATTATGAAAACTAGGAGATTCAACCAGGGTATCCCGAATTTCAGAATGTAGGTGAAAACCATTTTTTTTTATTGAACAGCCTAATACATTTTTTTATACTTAAAATATTTTTTAGATTACCTACTAACAACTCTAAAAAGCATTTTTATATGAAAACTATCAATAATGTATTCAAATAAAGTTTTGAAATTTATTAAAAACGATGCTTTCATATTAGCCGCATGCCAGGACTTAATAGCCGGAGAAATCGCAAAAAATTTCGCTACTTACAACTTTTTTGATTCTGACAATTTCAGTGGTTTAAGCGCATAGTTCGATTACATGTCTGTTAAATTTGTGTTTTATTTATATTATTATATTATATTATATATTTATAAATGAAGTGTTAATTCCGTTATGGAATATTAGTCGAAAACAAATGTAGAACTATTTACAGTTTTTTAAGTGCAAACGGGTTAATTTTTTGCAGTCGGGCTGCACGTGATAAAGATATATTTAAAAATAATTCTTGCTTAGAAGATATTTTTTAAACATGAAAAAATCAGTAAATTGAGATACGGTTTTCAAATAAATTGCATTTCAAAGAAAATTTTTTTTTCTATTCGATGGTGTAAAATTTCATATTGTGCGATATTAGAAGTTAAAAATTTGCTGTAACAGCAAAATTTATTGGCCAGGTGTTGGCATCATCAATAGGATGCCAGCGTTACCCACGGACATGATTTTGCTTTATAATATAGACGAGATCTTTCTAAAATTTATTTATTATTTGCACAAATCTTCTAATGTGTTTTCTCACATACATGAAAACACACTTTCGAACTTGAAATTTTTATCCATTTATAATTTGAAATATAAAGAATTAAGCTAGTAAATAATTAAAAAAATGCCTTATAAGATAAGATTTTATTTCTTTTTAAGGGCAATTCTTTCAAATTTTAAAGAAGAATTTTACATTAATTTTATGGCCTCTTTTATGGACATTTCAGATTAACAAATCCCAGGAACCGTCCATGATTATTTATAAAAAGAAACTTAATTGCTACCTTGAAGATCTTATTTCCACAGTCATTGTATTCCATTAACTCCTTGAGAAATAAGAATCAGAACTGCTATGTCCTAACGGCTGCTTGTTAAAACGGAATATTTTATCATGTTCTGTTATATATAACTTCAATTATTTTCGAGATCTTTTTTGAAACCTTATCCCTTTATTTACAAATGAGCTGCAATTAGTTCAGGTAAATTAGACATAAAGAACTTTAAGCAGACATATATTTCCTATAAAATAATAACTAATACCATTATAAGTTATTAAGGTTACGAAGATTAAAGACTTAATATAAACATTTTGATTGACATTTTGATTGACATTTTGATTACATGAAGGAAACTTGAAAAGAAAATCAAAGTCTCGGAAAGAAAAAAATATTATTAAATATGTTACACTAATTGTTACACATCAGTGCATTTAAATATAAATTCACGAAAAAATAAAATTATATATACATTTTAAAAAGTATTACTCTCTTCATTTTTAACACTTTCCAACACAGTTGAAAAGTGTTTATGAATTCGGTTTGTCTGTCTGCCATCTTTCCGTACTCTAACGCTTGTAAATATACTCGGATTGCCCTGAAATTTTTAGATGTTATTGGGGTTTACTATAGAATGTTCGGTATTGAAAATGGAGTCTGTAGCACTTATAGTTCGTTTACAGGAACACACAAAAGAATTCCGTTACATTACGGTCTATGGAGGAAAAATAGTTTGCGGTGCATTTTATTGATGTTATATTTAAAAAATAATGGGATTTAGATAGATCATTGAGATGGACTACAACAAGCTTTCTCAGACGTATAGAATAAGTAGCATTTATAGTTTGTTTACAGGGACGCTCAAAAGTATTCCATTACATTATGGTCTATGGAGAAAAATTGTTTGCAGTGCATTTTAATGTTGTTATGATACTTCAAACATAACAAAACCACTGAAATAAACTGCATGTTTTCATTGATAAGTACATAGAAGTTATCATTCATTTACAGAGACACACAAAATAATTCTGTTAAAGGACTTACTAAGATCGACAATTGCTGGAAGTGCGTTTTCCTCTTTACTATGCATGTTTAAATTGGTCTAAATTTGAGTGTATTGTGGGGGTGTATAAATTCTGTAGATCAGATGCAGGGCTACATGAAAGACTTCATACAAATTACTGGATATGGACATCAATTGATGAAAATGGATTTTTACTATGATTTACCTATATGTCATACGCTAACGCTCGTATTTATAAATCAATTTCGATGAAACCAATTGTGTGTATTAAGCTCACCAATGTCTCGACCGAGTTCGTTGGCCAGCTTGGTCCGCCATTTTGTTTCATGATGTCATCTGCCATTCATTCGGTTCATTTAACAATTTAAAACTAAAATAAATATACAAAAAAGTAAAAAATTCAAATTTATTTTTTAATTAAGTGTTAGGCCTTGATACGAGAATTCCAGAGCATTTTTTGGTTTACCTCTATCTTAAAAAATGGCTGAGATAGAGTAGTTTGAAATTCTAGGGTGGCTGATATTTTGAAACAAAACAGCACATTAACGCGATTACTCGCAAATTATTTTCTTTCATTGTTTTTAAGGTGCTTATTTAGATATCTCATTTCATTCTAGGAAAAAAAGGAAATTTCTTAATAACATCCTATTAGTGTTGGAAAGTGTTTCATAATCTATTCCTGATGCATGATTTTCCGTTCTTGTTTATTTATACCACAGATTCCAACCCGGGCTTCCCGGGTTACAAAACATACTGCCCGATTATCGTAAATAATTTTTGTGCAAGGTAAATCACGCGTAATTACTAAATGGTGTATAAATATTTATGTATAATTAAAACTTAAAAATACATCCGATTGACGTTTCGGTCGACTTCCACGACCATCTTCAGAATATGATGTTAAATTGAATAAACTTAAAAACGAAGAACAACCATCTTGAAATGCAATTATATGATGTTAAATTGAATAAACTTAAAAACGAAGAACAACCATCTTGAAATGCAATTATATGATGTTAAATTGAATAAACTTAAAAACGAAGAACAACCATCTTGAAATGCAATTATATGATGTTAAATTGAATAAACTTAAAAACGAAGAACAACCATCTTGAAATGCAATTGAATTGCATTTCAAGATGGTTGTTCTTTGTTTTTAAGTTTATTCAATTTAACATCATATTCTGAAGATGGTCGTAGAAGTCGACCGAAACGTCAGTCTGGTGTACTTTTAAGTTTTAATTATAAATAAATATTTATACACTATTTAGTAATAACGCGTGATTTACCTTGCACAAAAAATATTTACGATAATGTTTTGATGGTGTAATGGTCCAGCTCAAACATTGATACTGCCCGATATTTGTTAAATTTGTTATGGATTATTTATATTATTTTATTTATGTATTTGTATTTATCAATAAAGTGTTAATTTCGTTAGGGAATATTAGCCGTAAACAAACGCTGAACTAGTCACATTGTTTAAAATTGCATAAATCTTCCATAATCGAGCAGCACGTGATAGAGATAGATTTTTTTTTTTAAACCATGCTTGAAAATTATTTTAATAACTACAAATAATCAGCAAATTGAAATGCAGTTTTCAAACAAATTGTATTTGAAAGTACATTTCTTCCCTATTCGAAGGTGTAAAAATGTATGTTTACGATGTTTAAAAGTAATTAAATTTTCGAAAAATGGGAAATGGATTGCTTACATCGGTGCCACTGTCGATATGACGTCAGTGTTACTCACGGACATGACATGTTGTTGCTTTATTATAACCAGGTAATCCAACCCGGGCTTTAAAAATGTCCGATAAAATACTGTCTAGTGCACAGAACGTTGGTGAAAATAGTTTTTAATTAAAAACTGTAATAGATTTTCTAGATTTGGTATATTTTCTAAAGCTGCCCACCAACTACACCAAAAAGCAGTTTTGATACTTTCGTATTAACCGCATGCCAGCTGCTGATCACGAAACATTTCATTATTTATATAAAACTTTGTGATTCTGATTATTTCAGAGTTTCAGCGCGTAGTTCGAGTACATATCAATTAAATTCGTATTTTATTTATACATTTGTTAAGTTTAAATTTCGTTTGACAATTTAGTTATGGTATATTACAGGGAAATAAACAAATATTGAATTAATTGCATTGTTTAAAATGGAAACGTGTTATAATCTTCCATTTGTGCTAAACAAAAATCATGTTTGAAAATTATTTTTAAAACCATAAAAAATCAGTAAATTCAGATATAGTTTTCAAACAAATTGCAGTTGAAAGTAATTTTTTTCTCTTATTCGATGGTGTAAAAATTGAAATTGTGCGATGTTTAGAAGTTAAAATAATTGCAGTAAAAGCAAAATTTGTTGGTTAGGATATTGCCATCGTCAATATGATGTCGGCTTTACTCACGGACAAGTTTTTTTGTTTTATAATATAGTTATAGATGATATGCATCTGGGAAATTTTCATTTGCGCCAAAAAAGGAAAATAATGGTCTATCAGACTCAGTGTTTGCCAGTTGGGTGTTTTTATTTAAAAAAAAAAAAAAAATCAGATTGCATCATTGCTACCACTTTTTTGGAATATTCGTCTTACTTTAGCTGTCATTAAATAAGGTCAATAATATTATTTAAAAAAGTGGTAGCAATCAAGTAATCTGAATTTTAAAAAAATGCTCAACAGTCAACACTGATCAGACTTAATATTCCCTTAACCAATATTTCTGACAATGCTGCATTTTTTAATTTCACGATAAAAGGAAAATAATGTACAGTCCCTCAAAAAATATCTCCACATACTAAATCTGCTGCGAATCATCGTATAAAAATTTGACTGGCACTAATCGATTAGGAATAACATCTACTAATTAATGCTATACTTTGCTTAGGACCTTTATATAGAAATTGTACTAAACTTGAAAATTTTCAATACTAACTCATAATTTTGACATCATATTTGCTTTCTTTGGCAAATTTTACCTTTGGATATCAAACCTGCAGTCATTCGGTCCATTAGTTTAGGAATGATTTCATAATGTTAAATTCATTTTAATGGTCGCAAAACTGATTGCAATGCGGGTAGGTTTTTAAGCATAACTCGAAAACTACTTGACGGAATGAGCTGTAATTTTGGATTTGAATATTTGAAGTTTCTAGATCTCGATTTCTGTTTAAAAAAAATCACGTGTTCCAATTCAGACCAAAAAATAATCCAGGCATTTTTCCGATTCAAAAACATATTTTTAATTAATTTATAATAATAAAGATGCGTGTTAATGTTGCCAGATGCCCCAATTTCTAGGAGTCATGAGTTCCGTCACGCGAAACGGTTTCGGAATATACGCTAAAAGTGATCGATTTTTCAAACTGCAAAAATTCTTTTAAATTTTCACACGCATTATTAACTCTGTGTTAATTTCATATAACACCGAAAACTTTACAAAACAATAAACAAGACTCTTTTGGAAAATTACTAAGAAATTTAAATAGGATTCTATAAAGCAAAGCTCAACATATTTTTTATATGTGGTTAATCTATCTTACGCATTTTTTTTAATGGAATTAAAAATTCTAGTGGGATATCTAAGGTCGTTTATCTTTGAATAGTTTAAATTGTAACCTGTCTATCATGATGACATAACATTTAAATCTCTTCAGTCCTAATGGCTAAGTGATCAACCGTGCTGAGGATTTCGAATTCATAAGAGTGAAAGAAGAAAAGAAAAAAAAAAATAAGAGAGAAAAATACCTTATTTTACCGTAATTTCCGGCGTATAATCCGCAGCTCAAAGAGTCGTTTTTCGACCCAGAAATTTTATTCAATAATTGTAGTTAAATATTTACAGCGATCTTTTAAGTTACATTTTATAAAATAATATTTCTGGGTCGAAAAACGACTCTTTGAGCTGCGGATTATACGCCGGAAATTACGGTAAATTATTTTTAAATTTTTAAAATATTTATTTGCACTGTTGAATATTTATACGCGATTGTTTTGAGTTTCTTTATTACAATCATCTTAATCAGTAGGAAGATTTTCCAATGTTTTAGAAAATGATTGAACATTTTTTGTGTTGAATCTAACAAAATGATATTTTCTTGAAAGGAATATTGATTAAATATCATTTGTGAAAATTATTGACTTAAAAATATTTGTTAATGACACCAAAGAGTAGATCTCGCTGTATCCTTTATGGGTTGTTTAATTTATATAAATTTATTATTATGAGAGAATATCAGTCGTCCCGCTTTTTTCATCACCGTGTCCCGCTTTTTATCACATTGGACCTAGAAACACTAGAAACACTAGAAACTAGTATTTATATCTTTGTGCTGTATGTCTGAAATTATGCACCTCGCAGACAGCTTTTCAATTTTTTTATTACATTTTTTTAATTTAAATTTTTATGCGACTTTTAGCGTATTTGCGCACTTCGCGGTGGTTTTTTCATATTAGTAAAAACAAAATCCGGTTTCAATCTTTTAGCTCAATGTAGTAAATTTTCTCCCTTTCTTTAAGGTATCTGCCTACATCAAATTGGCTGTTTTGGGGAAATTTTTCGAAATTTTTTTTTATTGTTTTATTTGAAAGAGCAATCTTTTACGATTCTAAATCTGTTTTAATTTTATTCCTACGATTATTAGAAGAGGAGTAATGGCAATTTTAACAATTAAATATTGTAGTTTTTTGCCTAAAAAGAAATCTTTAAATGCGATTTCTGGAAAATCAGTTGTTTCGTTATTTCCATGTGCGATAAAATTCATTACATAAAAAGTTTTAAGGATATTTCAGTGAAATTTTGTGAGAATGCGTTCCATATCACTCACTATGCTCTGAACTAGGATCTAAGCTATATGTGATAATTTAATTATTTTATAGGTGCTCAAATATGAAAAAATGGTAATTTTTACTAAAAAAAATGTACTTTTTTACATATTTTGAAATTTTTCGGTTATTTTTGAAGATATTGTAAAACTTCTAGTTCAGTGCACAGATAAGTGTCATAGAAGTATGCAGCATAAAGGAAATTGAAATATATTTATTGGAATTGAGTGTACGCTGTCTGGCGTAAACATGAAATTTTGCTAAAAAAATGGCAAAAACCCCCAAATTTTAAAAATATTAAAAAGATATTGCTAGGATTTTATGTTTTCTTATCATTCTGTATTACAATTGAACTAAAAATAATTATATTTATTCAAAACTGTCCTTTTTTTTAAAAAAAAGTGCTCCGTACGTAGGCAGATACCTTAACAAAGTTTATTCGGAATTTGTACTGAAATTTTGAATTTTTTGCAATTTTTTAATGTGATTTTTTATGTTTTTTTTCGCTTTCCACGACGATTTTTTGATATTTGTAAAGGGAATACGGTTTCAGTCTTTTGGTCCAATATAGTAAATTTTGCTCTTTACGATTTTTGAATTTTTCGCGATTTTTTATTCGATTTTTGACTTTATTCGTGTTTTACGGCGATTTATGACATTCGTAAAAGGACACCGGTTTCAATCTTTTAGCAATTTCGTTCCCTGCGATTTTTAAAATTTCTCGATTTTTCTATGCAATTTTTAGCGTTTTTTTTTTTTTTTTTGCTTTACGCGGCGATTTTTTGACATTTTTTTCTGAAACTGAAAGAATTTTCCGGTAAATTTTGCTACTGCCATGATTAAATTCAAGATGTGAGAATGCCAAATCTGTTCCTATAGCAATGTGGACGATAATACTGAAAATTTTAATCTAATCTGTGTCGAAATAAAAAATCACAATAATTCAAGGTTTGTTTGATTCGAGACCGGAGCGGTCGTAGCCATTATGGGTATTCCCTGTCGAATGCAGTGGGAGCCCCCAATCCCCGGTACTTTTAGTTCGAGGTTCATTTGCCAAAAACCGACCAGAGAAGCGGTCGAAGCTCCTCTAGTTATTAACAAATTCGCATGAATAATATATAGGAATTATAACCTACATTAATTTTTACATAAAACGAACCACAGTTAGTAGAATAGAATAAAAGTAAAAAAACACCTGAGCTCGAAACTAATTTAAACAAAAATTTATTGACTTTTTCTGTATTTTGACATATGAAAGAACATATTCTGTAAAACATACTTTCATATCTTATTGCAAAAAGTTGTTGCATAAAATTTATGATATAAGTGCTAAAGAAATGTTTTAATAGGTAACCCTGACACTTTCTCCTTAGTTTTTCATATTTTATCAAAGATGTATTTGTGTTATATTATATTTATGTTACTTTAGATTACAGTATCTAACAAATATTTATTGTTGCGTCACGTGTTGATAGATTAAAAATTTACATGCCTGATATTTTAAAAAATATCAAAAATCGGTGATTTAAGTTAGTTTCTCAAGAAACTTTATTTGAAAGTACATTTATGATCTATTCGATGGAATAAATACTGACATTATGCGATATATAGAAGCTATATGCAATCAAAGTGATAGTTCAGAACGCGACATTTAGTGTTACTTTTAAACATAGCAATAATGATGGACACTCCTGTGCTTTACAAAATAAATTTCAACTTATCTGCTAATTAGATATTACTTTATTGTGTGTCAACATGATTTTAATTTTGATTTTGTATGTAATTATTTACCCAGTATTCCCACAAAAATATTTTAAAAAGTAACGTCACATAAAATCCATTAGCTCGAAAATTTATCATAAGTTCATAGTCTTGAATATATTGTGAAAATTAAAAATAAATTAATAATTTACTTACCTTATGAAACTGCAGCTTAGAGAAAACGTACGAAATTTGAAACACATTAAAATTTTTCATCTTGTTTCATTTCTAAATTATAGATACGTGAAATGGAAAAACCAGAAATAGTATGCATGGTTTTTTTTGGCCATTTTTCTTTCATTAGACTTACTCGGTAATTCCCTGTCAACCTCAACTCGCGAGTTAGGCCTTAACTCTCTGTTGAACCTGAAATCCAATTCACCGCTAACTGAACCAGGCGAAATGGAGGTGGAAATCGAAACTCAACTTGACAAACTCAACCTTGCTTCTGAGCTTGGGTTATTGGACAGCGCATGTGCAGTTGAAGCAAAGATGGCGGTGGTTTTAAATTATGATTTGACGTTTATTTTGTAGCCAACATTGTTTGTGATGTAGTAAACTAGTGAAACGTTAATTATAAAAGAGGTTAATATGGAAGAATGCGTTACTTTTAATTCTTAGCCACCCTTTTTGGACATTTTAATTCTGTGAATTCAAGATTATACTAATTTGGGATGAAGCTTTCAGCTTTTAAGGTTTTGGTATTTGGTAGCGCTATCTACCGAATGCAAATAGAAACAAATGTTCTTACACCAAAAGTTTTAGGTACATGATTCAAATCTTTATTTTATTTTATTTTATTTTAAGAATAATAATAAAAAAGAAAAGCAATTTTTCTTATATCTCAATTTTAGCCCTACACTTCGCATTTGTTTAAAGCATACGATCATAGAAGCATTTTCTTTTAAGTATTGCGTATATATATATTTATTCGCTTATAATAAATAAATAATAATTTGTTGAACTATAATATACTATAATAAAAGATTTGAACTATAAAGTTGTTAAGTTTAAAATCATTTTCGTTTGTTTGTTTGTAAGAAACATTTTTCAGAGAATTTCTTGAAAAATTTCGAATTTCTATAGCAATTCTTCGGACATCTTCTAAAATTAATATACAAGGAATTAATTGAAATCTATTATAATAATCTTCAGATGGAATTAAAAAAAACCTCACGTCTCTTATAAGCGATAAAGGTTACCATGCATGCAATTTTATCCAAGATATTTTAATTGAATCTGTAATCAATTACTTTGGTTTATATATATATATATATATATAATATATTGGAAATAAATATACAAAAATGTCTATATATAATATTCGTTGCAAAATAAAGAAACCTAGCACGTTATTTACTTTTATTCTAATTACTACTGCCAGCTTGATCAGAAAATTGTTTATTAAACTTATAGATTAAGGAAAAAAGTTTGTATTTTTTTTATTAAGTAAGAATTTTACTGTAATGCCAAATTTTGTAAAAATAAACTTAACTGTATCAGTATTTCTAATCTTTGGGTTAAATTTTGTAAATGAACAAAACCATCAAATCAAAATGGTAATTTGAAATTTATTTGTAATGTTAATGTATCTAAAAATTAAACTCGACAAGTATGCACTTTCAATACTCGTTTTTGTTTCGTTATTGAAAACTGGTGCTAAGTGGGGACAGAACTCATCAACACGATTCATGTGATTCCTTTGACCAATCAGCTATATACATTTCAACCGTTGGTTGCCTGACCCGAGGTCGAGTAATCTCGGCTCTGAAGTTACTGATAAATTCCAAATGTTAACCGGCCGTTATATTTTGCTAACCTACGGTTTCTCAACTGAGAGTTGAACCGCGAGTTGAAGATTGGTGGTGAATTGATCGGTTATGCTAGGTCCAAACATGGACTTCATTCGATCCTTGTCAGACTGGATTTCTTTTGACTACTTGACAGGTTTAACGGAATCTTTCGAAATTTATTTTAGTTATCATGGACAATATATTTTTAAATCAACCCATTTTTCTGTATGGAGCTTTAAAGTTATGAAATTCTTTAATAATTTTTTTTTTCATTCTAAATTATTTTTTGTGAGTCTTCATTTGAATGCAATTTTCTAAATGATCATGAACAGTGTTGCCACTAGGCTATTTTTAAAAAAATTAAGATTGTTTGATTCCCACCACTCTTTTAAAATAGTGTAATTTGCCTTATTCTAGCATTATTTAATCTGTCATTAAATAAGGCGAATATTTCTACTTCAAAAAAGGGGTGGGAATCAAACAATCTGAATTAAAGAAAAGTAGCTTACTGGCAACACTACTAATCATCAATGCTATCATTCCGTATTCCATGGCTTGCAGATATATAATCTGAAAATTGTTTAATTTTCGCATATACTATATACATACCATATTATTCTTTTGAAAGAATTTTAACTGTAAGATAATGCTGATTAAGAAACATAGTATTTTTTTGAAGAAATTGAATTGATCCGGCAGCCTGATTACATTGATTTTTGAATGGTCTGGGTCGGGTATGGGCCTGAAATTTTCGGCTCGCAAAAACATGTACAAATAACGTCGCCTAGAAGGAAAACGATAGACGGTAAGGGGTATGTATTTTAAATTTTCGTTGGGAAGAGTTCGAAATTTTGCTTATTTATTGTCTTTCATTTTTCTTCAAATCTGTCTTTCTTTTTTAATAGCTATCTATCTAAAAATGTTTTTTCCTTCCATTTCATATGTTTAAATTAAAGAATGACCGAAGATTTGGTGCCCAGTGTGTTAATGAAAAACAACAAGCTGGCCAAGCCTAAAGATTGTGACGCAGATGTTGCCAGCGGAAAAGCTTCACCAGACAGTTGCGAAACATCTAAGGACTGGTAAGCAATTTCGTTGTTTTCATATTAACTTGTTAAGGCTATGTTCTCAAATCTAAACTGGATAGTTATGACACATTTTGTAATTCATTTTTGTTCGCAAATGTATGAAATTGACAGGTGCTGTTATTCCGAAATTTGTTATTCAAAGCTGTTTTCCATTTTTTTGGTAAAGGCAAATATCCTTCAGAAAGTACTGTCACAGTCAACGTTTTGAATTGAATTCCCGACGCGCCAGCACACAAAAAAAGTGTCACGAATCGCTTATAACTCGATAAGTAATTTAGTTATCAAACAATGAAAAACTCATTTCGATTCCAAATCGCTTCAATAGTCAAGCTGCCAATTTTATGCCTTCATCTTTAAAAATGAGTTAGAAAATGCGTCAAAAAGTTTCGTGTTGTTGAGCAGGCCCTTTGAGAACCACCTTTACACATAAAGGTGAGCCACTGTTTCCAGGTGATTTTAAATGTTACTAACTTTTGACGTTTTTTTTTTTTTTTTCTTTTCTTATATTTAAAATCTGGACACTGTGGAGTTTTACGATGCAGCGATTCATGGTAGAACAAAAAGTAGCAGGGGTTGACTTTTATTTTCATAATCACCGCTCAATAATTGGACACTAAATATTCTGTACGTGAAAAAACAAAAAAATGTCTTCTTACAAGAGCTTTTACCAAGAAATACCAACATGTTTTCTCGAATTTTTCACTTAAAAATATAAATTCATACAAAATCGGGTTAAAGATGTAAAATCATATAAATTTGAGGTTTATTTAAGACTATTATCACGGACCCGGGAAACGCCGGGCGGGTAAAATGCATGTGTGTGTGTGTTTCTGTTGGAGGTGGCTAGGAAAATCTACCGCGCGCAGAACTCGGAAATGTTTTATGAGAATAGTCTAAGGCAGGTCCTGATGCACCTGAGTCTCAGATTTTTAATTTTTAGATAATTACCCGAGATATAAATTAAAAACTCATAAAAAAGCTATATATTTTTTCAAATCGGCGGAGGTGCGCGCGCGCATGCCCAGTTCCTCCTTTCTGGATCGCCTAGAAGGGAAGAACCAAATGTTTTTCTTTTTATTTAGTTTTAACGCCCATCGGCCGAACCTTTCAGGATATGATAAAAAAAGGAAGACATATTTTTAAATTTCGAACTTTTATCTTTTAAACGGCGCAATCAGTTCGCAAAAATATTTTTGTTAACCCTTTGAAAATTTTTTTTTCAAAAAAGTTCGGTTTCGTGGTTGACTTTTTCTCTCTTTCGGCGACGCTTCCCTAGGGCTCGGTTTCAGACTCAGACATATCGATTCACACAAAATACCTATTTAACCCTTTATATCCTGAATTAATTTTCCAGCTACTTTTTAGATGCTCAAAATCCTCGATTATTCCCACCAGTTATTTTTTTTTTTTTTTTGTAAAGTTTTCCTTATCTAATCATAACATTTTTGCGATTCAATTAGGTGAAAATTTCTCATTTGAAAAACCGGTGGTAACAGATTAAAAATTCTGTAAAAGACGCTCGTCGCGAAGGGGTTAAAGTGGTACTTATAAGTACCGTCAGGATAAAAAGGGTTAAAGCTGAAACTTTCTTCTCTTCGACTGTGCAATCGGTTTTGAAAAATATGAATTTTAACCCTATCGAAAAAATCGCGACTGCAGGTCACCTCGCGCATCCCGAAGACGATTTCTTTTCAACTCTAAAAGTAACTAAACGTCCGTATTTCGGCACAATATTTATAGAGCATCTCGGCAGACCGGATTTATATCACCTTATGAAAAATTTCAAACATTCGGAAGAGTAAAAGTATTTTTAAAAATTAAAATCTGAGAAATTTTGATGAAAACGTTTCGGAGCGGCTTCATGTTTTCACTACTAAATATGCATATTTTTTCACGAAATTTAAAAAAGGGATTGGATACAGTTGTATTTATAACCGATTAAAATTTCAGAGTTTGGTTGATATAAACTATTTCCTTTTGTTATGTTAAAGGACCCGACGCGAAAACAAACAAACAAACATCCAGAACAAAACATATTTCTTTTACAACTAGATAACAATGTTTTTTTTTTTTTTTTTTTTTTTTTACGAAATTTTTTCACAGGCTGCAAAACCGTTATATTTATAACAGATAAAAATTTCCGTTCAGACAACAAGAACTAATTTTTTAAACTACGAAACGGCCCTACGTAAGAAAAAAGAAAATGTCTTCTTACGAGCGCTTTCACCGCTAAATATCAATATTTTTGACGAAATTTTTCTTTCAAAATATAAATTCATACAAAATAGGGTTAACACTAGAACTACCGGAAATTTTACTCAAGTTTTTTAAAACTATTTCACACCAGAAATTTTATTTAAAACGTATTTCTGTGACTTTTATATTTAATTTCTTTTAAAAACAAATTACTGATTCGAATCGGAATATATTCATTTGGTAACCGTCAAAATGACAGCTCATGGTAGTTCTAGTGTTAACCCATTGAAGGGCACCGGTATATTATATATACCACTTAATTTTAATCCCAAAATGCCATAATGACACCAGAATTTTATAATCAAATTTTGAATTTTTAAGGTACATGAGGAAAAGCTTTTACTTATTTTAAAATAAATTCGTTCGTGAATCCTGGTGTCAATCAATCATTTCAATATTTTAGCTACAAGAGTACTTTGCCCCTGAAGGGGTTAAAGATACAAAATCATACAAATTTGAGGTTTTTTTAAGTTTATTATTATCACGGCCCCGGGTAGAGTCGGAAAGTCAGTTCATGTTTCCGTTAACAAAAATTTCAGCTAACGAATGTGGTTTCGGAATGAATTATCTTCGTTAGCCGAGGTATTACTCTATTGAGAAAAATTAGGTATGAACGTCTATAATTTTTATTGTCATTAAATTTGGTTATAAATAATTAAATTTCTTATAAATAATATAATACATTTGTAACTAATCAATAAAAATATTTTTTCTTTATTTGAAAGTGGCACAGAAAAAGATCCTGAGCTAGAGAAAGCCCAGTTCTTAGATCCTTTGCAGTGTGATGACCACGAATTTGAGTCCGAATCAGATGGAGTCGCGAGGGACCGTGGAGTCTATTTCGCGGAAACAGTAGACTTTCCGGATAGCCCCTTACACCTCAAATTATTGAAGAAACGTAGTAGAGAGGCTCAGGTATGCTATACATAATATATGTTTCAGAAATACCTTTATTCTGTAATCAGTTTCTTACAACAAGCAGCTATTTTTTTAAGTACCCGTACTCTTTTCAGACTAAGACAATTTCATATTTATGTGTTATCATTTTTAAAATATACCGGTTGGTTATAATATAAGTATCTCTATTTGGAGCTGTCTGTAGCTTGAAGGAATAACCCGAATGAAACCAAAATCAGTACACTTACTATTCCAGAAGGGGAAAGAAGAATAGAACAATTATAAAAATAATTGCAATAATCGCCGACAGATGGCGATTTTGAATGTGAAATGTAACGTTTAAAACAAGAACAAAGAATTAAGGCGTAAAACCGGATGACAAACCTGATTTATTGGAAAGTGTCACAGTTAATGTGGTTACGCTTTCGTGTGGCGGTGCCGATCAAGTTCAGGTTCTACGTGTCCATTATGCTAGAAGACACAATCCAGGCGGTGCACGACGTGCTCAACTGCGAAATGTAATGCATCAAGAGGGAATTTTCCCACATGTTGTGATCTGCGATCTTCTAAGTCATTGATGTTTGCGACACTTCCATGGTGCACAACGGCGTTTGCACCGACAGGCCCCGTAGCACCATCTTTTGGCGATTATTGAAACTATTTTTTTTTATTGTTCTATTCTTCTTCCCCCTTTTCGAATAGTAAGTATACCGATTTTGGTTTCATTCGGGTTATTCCTTCAAGCTACAGACAGCTTCGAATAGAGATACTTATATTATAACCACTCTGTATATATTATATATCTCCACGCAACGACGCAAATTCTTTTGATATATTCAGAAACTTGTTTTCTTTCTTCTTTGTGCTTTTTTAATTTCCCCATGAGTACCATGGCTTGACTAATGCATGGTCTTCCGGGTCTGGGGACCAGGGAACCAAAATTTCAGGGTTCCCCAAGTAACATGTTTCATACATGGTCACATGATAACAAGCCTACATTCTTTTTAATGTTATGCTCCAGAAGGGCACCACATTGCAAAAGTTTTTACGCTTCAAAGCTTTAAAAACTTTACAAATTTATAACTAAAGTTTTACCTTTTTAAAACTTAATAAATTTCTCCACTTTTTAAACCAGTTTGTTTTTAAATCAAAAACCTAAGGCTGACCCTCTAAACAGGAACTCTGTCCCTGAAAATTAGGGACATTAGAGTAGCGACATAGGAACAGGGCACATGCTCAAATTAGAAGTTTTTGTCCAAACTATGGCAATTCACATTACAGAGCTTTAGCAGATATAATTAGCCCTATATGAGACCTATGAAGCTCTTTTGTATTAGTACTCTTTATTTTAGTACAAATACTGAAGATTTCAGTGAAAGTATTTTCTATTCCTTCCCTGACATCTTCAATATTTCTTAAAAGCGTTTCACTTTATACAATTTAACTGGAGAAGAACTTGCACCAATGCTAAATACAATTTTTTAAACAAACAAACAAAAAAAATTCTATATATGTCACATTAAAGTATTTGAATTTCACACATATATTTTAAAACTAGTTATTTACCCTTCGGGGGTTCAGAAAGGTTTGAAATGAAGAAAATTGACTGAAGTTCAGTTCTGGATTTGGAAGCCTGTAATTAATTTAGATTATTACTTCTTTTTGCATTTATTTATTCATGTTTTATATAAATAAAAAATATTTGTTAAATTCTAAAAACCAATAACAAAAGTTTCAATACTAACTGACAAAATTAATCTTGCAAAACGTGTTTTGCCATGAATTTTGAAGTCCTGGTAACATATTTTTGAATCGTCATTTCTTTTTGATTACATTGTTTTTCGATTATTTATACCTGAACAACAAACAACAATTTGTAAAAAAATAGACAAAATATAATAAAATATGCAAAACCCATAAAAATTGATAATATATTTTATGATAATTTGAAAAAATATATATATTGTTTCTTTTTCAGGTATAATTTGAAAATAATTCAATTTCCTCTATTTAAAAGAAAGAAGTACGAAAATTCATTAACTTCTTGAAAAGTTATCGTGGAAAAACCGCTGAAAAACAGTGTTTCCAGATAATGGAATTTAAAATTTTGCCTTCGCAGGTATCGTCAGCCTACGCGGTTCGACATTTATAGCTTTCTACAGACCGTAATTTCAGGAATTTTCCTATTGGACTAACTGTGCAACTTTCTTAAAGGTTCAAACATTATAAAAATAATAATAATAAAACTTACATTTTTTTTCGTCATTTCAAACCTTTCTGGTCTCCTTAAATGCTTGAGTAATTTTAAAAAACTAAAAACAATAAAAAATGAGCGATATTTGATAGTATAAAATAGATTCACGGGGCTCATATAGGGCTAATTATGATATCAACAATTTTTCTCACTACATGTTTATAAATAGTAAGCATTATTCTTTAATTTAAAAAGTTAAAAAAATAAATAATTTTCACTTAATTATAACTTGTTAAAATGAGAAATTATCCATTATTGAAGGTGTCTGTAATAATATGATCATCCAATGTAAATATTAACAACTTTTAACTTACAATCGAGAACAATGATTTTCTGTTTGTCAAAACACCAGTTACATTTGAAATATTTTCAGGGGCTTGATACGGAGGATGATGAGGAAGAAGAGTCAACAACGTTTTCCATTATGGGAAAGGGCCATCATCACCCCCATCGATCTCGAAAAGGTAGAATCAGATTTTAACTTTCCCAATCCAGAGAAACGAAACTGTGATTTTTTTTTTTTTTTTTTTTTTTATGTTTATTAATGTTATCCGCCATATATCAAACCTATTGACTTTATGCATTGACTTCATTTTATCGCTGTGCAATTTTTCTGGTAGATTGTATTTATTGTGCCTTGTTGATGATCACGACTGTTAACTTTTGCTATCCGTGTATGCAAGTGTACATACCGTGTGTCCAAAAAATGAATGATGGATCTTTAAAGTCAATAAAATAAAAATAAAACGGAACGCGTTAGAAATGTATCGTTTGCGGCCTTATGTTTGGGAAACCAGGGAATTTTATCCCACCAATTTGCAAATTTAGTTTACTTTTTCCCTAAAAGGTGGTGCTGAAAAATAGTGGTGATATTCCAAAACAAGAAATATTAAATATCTGCTATACCAACGAATAAACCATTTTCAATAGTGAAATGTAGTAGTACCTCTTTCAAAAGCACTCACTAACAGATTGCATAGCAAAATATCGAATGAAGATGTGACGGATTCAATTTCTCTGCACTTCTGGGATACCTGCAGTGCCATCTTTTGCGAAAATGTTAACTAAATTTGGAAATTGGTGGGATAAAATTCCCTAGTTTCCCAAACATAAGGCCACAAAAGATACATTTCTATCACGTTCCGTTTTTTTTACTGACTTTCAAAATCCATCAGTCATTTTTGGGACACTCTGGATGTACAGTCCGCATAAAAAAAAGGATACACCTGCCTTTATTCGCAGACCGTTACGCGTTATGATAAAATCACACCAAAGAAGTCGTTAGACTCGGAATAGTGTCTTCTTTCAGAATTGGAATGCAATTTTTGAACTAAGGGTCGTCTGCATAATAAAATTTGCGCCTTTTTTTTAAAAAAAAGTAACACCCACTTTTGACACCATATTTAAGTTCCTTTGATGAATGGAGCCTGGAAAAAGATACAGTTTATGTATGTTTTATTAAATCTTTATAGAGTTAAAAAAGAAAATGTATTAAGGCTATATCCACAAATTTAGAAAAATTAAATTAAGATATCAAACGGAAAACTTCCAGGAATATACCAGTAAAATTGTAGAGGCAATCGATGTATGAAAAAAAAAAAAAAAAATATAGTAACCTATCATCTCCCAAATTTTATTTAAGAGAATTTTTTACACAAATTTTCTGGTTGATCTTTTTGGTTTTCTTCTATGTGATTGCATGGTAGTAGAATATGGTCCCTCCGAGCTTCGAAAAGTAAATTTTCGCTATATCTCGAAAAATAATGAGTCGCATGAACTGTAAACTTACAAATACCATGTGTTTGACGATTGCCATTCTGTTTATGCAAAAATATGAACTTATTAATAATTTTCATAATTAAAATTATACTTTTCAGCAAAACAAAATGCCTAGAATATGTTTGGGTCCATTCAATCTGTCTCACTGAAAACAAAAATTTTAAATAGGATAACTATTTCGGGAGATATAAATTAAAGTTTGTCACGTGAATTTAATATTAATTTTGACTTCTTCTAAATCCATGAAGATTTAACAAAAATACACAAACTATATATTTTTACGAACTGACTTGATCCAGGGAATTCACATAAAGTGTCAAAAGTGGGTATTACCATTTTGAAAATCAAAGTACCGTAATTTCCGGCGTATAATCCGCAGCTCAAAGAGTCGTTTTTCGACCCAGAAATATTATTTTATAAAATGTAACTTAAAAGATCGCTGTAAATATTTAACTACAATTATTGAATAAAATTTCTGGGTCGAAAAACGACTCTTTGAGCTGCGGATTATACGCCGGAAATTACGGTAGGTGCAATTCTTAATATGTAGACGACCCCTATTTCAAAAATTACATTCATATTCTAAAAGAAGACATTAATTCCAAGTCTAACGACACGTTTGGTGTGATTTTATGGTAAACGATCTGCGAATAAAGGCAGGTGTGTCGTTTTTTTAATACTGACTATACAGTACGAAAAAAAAAATTTTTTTTTGGTTCTAACTGATGCAAGAAAACGAAGAGTAACGTTTTGATTCGTGAAAAGATCTTTGTAAATGTAAATGATTTACTGAATCATAAGGCGTCATCTACTTTAACTTTTAAATGCTCAATAGCAACACCAAAATTTTACTACATATTTAAATTTAGCGAGCCAAAAATGCGTAAATATATATTTTCACCTATTTTGAAACAGTGATCAGTGATAAGTTATTGAAAATTGAACCAAATTATGTTGAAAATAAATTTTGGTTATTTAGGTGCAATATAGAATAATTTGTGTTCTTCGATACTTTGTATTTTTATTGGTACTATTGTTTCATATAAATCTATATTATACTCAAAAACATGTCCGTGAGTAACACTTGACGTCATATTTGCGGTAGTAACAACTGATCAATAAATTTCTCTTTTATTGCAATTGTTTTAATTTCTAAACATCGCACATTTTAAATTATTATACGGTCGAATAGGGTAAAAAATATACTTTCAAATGCAATTTGTTTAAAACCTGTATCACAATTTATTGCTTTTTTTTTTATAGTTTATAAATAATTTTCAAGCATGATATATATTTTTTTAATCTATCTCTATCGTATATAGTCGATTAAAAAATATTAACCCGTTTGCACTTAAAACAATATAAATAGTTAGTTCAGCGTTTGTCTCCAGCTAATATTCCATAAGGAATTTAAAACTTCATAAATAAATAAATAAAATAATAAAATAATATAAATTAAAACACAAATTTAACAGACATGTAATAGAACTGCGCTCTTAAACCATTGAAGTTATCAGAATCAAAAAGGTTTCTGTAAGTAGTTAATTCTTTGATGATTTCTTCGGCTACTAACTCTGGCACAAATAAATTAATAATAATATATGATAAATTTCAAATAAATAAATAATAAATTTCAAAACTTTATTTGAATGCATAATTGCTGTAAAAAATCTATTACAACAGTTTTCAATTTTAAGAATGGTTTTCACCTATATTCTGCAACCCGGAAAAGATCTTCTTGTGTAAAGTTAAATATGTATGCACATTTAAGATTAATTTGTAACTATTTTTTTTTTTTTACAAATAATGCAATTATTAAAAGATAGTAATTAGAAACAATAATGATAATGATGATAAATTACAAATACTTGTTTTATTTTTAAAGTCATGAATGAAAAACTTAATTTGCATAAATCACCATATATATTAGTTTTACTTTAATTTCTGTAATAAGGATTATTCTATAAACAAAACTTTATTTAACAAAGTTGTTCAATTTGACAGTTTAGATAGACCAAATATTTACATTTTGAAAATGTTTTCTACATGTCTTAAATGTCTGTGGATAATTACGTGGAAATTCAATCGTAAAATTTGAAATCAATATATTCATTGTTATGTTTGCTAAAAAATTATCAAATATTACTTTTCGTTATAGTCATACAAATTTCAGCAACAAACACAATTTTCATCATAAACTGTAGGTTAAATGAGTAGAAAATAACTATGTGGAAAGAAAAGCGTAAGAAAAGAAATTGCTGAAACGTTTCCTGATATAGAAGAATCGTTTTAAAAAAGTCAGTTTATCCTTGTAGTTGCTCACAAATTAGGGAACTTTTCCATTATCACCAGAAATCAATAGACTGGCAAAATCAACAATAACGCTTTTTTTCTGAAAAAACAGTTTCGTAAACCTCAGAAACTTATTATTTTATGGAGTTTAAGATTGGTTCTTCGTCAAAAAGTTGCTGAAGAAAAGAAAAATGTTTTTAATTGAAATTGTGGGTAGTGCGCGGTTACATTTCTGATACATCAAGAATATTTTCTGCAAATTTTGTACAGTATAGTTTGGATATAAATTATATTAATAACATAATTGATTGCATAATTCTTTGTATATAACAAAAATCTTGAATATAATTTCCCAAGGTCTGTGAGAAAGTGAAATTACACCAACGTCAGATCATTTTCACATTAAATTCTAAAATAGAATAAATAGAATATTTACTTATGTATTCAAATGCAGTCATGCATAAATAATAATTTTAAGAACTAGAGTGAAATCTTACTGGCAATTTATAGACATGCGGAAAAAAAACGAAAGAAAAAGAAAGGCTCTTAAATCGAAGAAGATTTGTTAACTGTAAGGTGATTTTTTTATGGTTTTAATATAATTCTGCATGAACTAAGAAATTATGAGTAAATGTTTGAGAACTCATTAAAATTTTCATTTCGATTTTTAAATTAAATGAGGGAAACTTTTATATCAATCTTACAAAGTGTGGATAGCTTTTATAATTAGAGGGAAAACATTAAATTGTTTTAGAATTTAAGATTATCGTCCCCATATTTTTTAGACATTTGGAATATTTCATCTCCAGAAAGTTTTTACAAGCGCAAAAGTTTTGAGGTCATACTTGAGAAAGACTTTTTTGAAGGTGTCTCTCTGATGTTAATGAGGTTAAAAATGTTACTTTTTTAATAAAATCCCCCCCCCCTCATTTTCTCTATTAAAACGACACAGCAAAAGTTAATCCTGATTAAATATTCATAGATATTTAAATAGAAATTTTGGGATCTAAATCTATCATGATAATTGAAAGTAAGAATATAAGTTTATTAAAAATTTTGTAATATTCTATGTTAAAAGTGATTATTGTAAAAAAAAAAAAAAAGGTGGGGGGGGGGGGATTGGAATAATACTATATTTCTAAAACTTTCAAATATCAGAACTTTGCGAAATAAAAATAAATAGGTCACTTAATTTTCAGTTCTAAAAATAAATGCTACATTTGTGACTTGCAAGCATAGGCGTAGCCTCGGGGGGGGGGGGGGGCACGTGCCCCCCCCAACTTTCTGAACATCAATTTCTAAAATATGTTGGTACAGTCAATTAAGGTCATGTATTGATCCAAAATGGAAATGAAATAACTACTTTAATTTTCATTTTATATTTCTCCATTTTTTTACTTAATCAGATGTCAGATCAGTATTAGCTCAGCTCTTTATCTTTGAAGTAATGAATTTGGTAGCAAAAATTGTGTTGTGCAGTACAAACCCTGATACGAACATTCATTAAACGAAAGTTTGAACTATCACTTTCTTACAGCTACGGACAATTTCAACGTGTCAGCTGTTTTTTTCCGCTGTCTGCGGTTAGTATCTACATGTACTTTTTTTTCTTCTCATTCCCTCTGTAGACTTAAGAAAATGTACTTTTGTTTATCAGAGTGGGAGTTCTGTTTCCACGCAATATATATTTCATTTAATTTGTTGTAACTTTAATTATAATTTAATCAAGTCATAAATATCCTATTTTTCCAAGCTGTGTCGCTGGAGTTATTTACCAATGGAATGCAACCACACATCACTAAGATTATAAAAAATAATTAATATTTTCTTCATTTAGTTATTAAATATGTTCCTCTCTCTTCCTTATTATTTTTTTTTTATTGACAGCACTTAATCTTCTACTATACCTTCGCATTTTTGAGATGCAATGGTTAGGATTTTTTTTTCAAAATGTAAGCCTTCTTGAATGAGCTGTTTTAAAGTTGCTGTACCTTGGTAAACGATGGCAATCCGTTCCAGAAATATCGTTGTTAAGCAAAACCGTTGCTATCGAAGGTGCAATTTTCCATACAATTTTGCAGGCGCACATACATTAAATGATTAGTTACTTCTTAAAAGTGCCGTTTAAACGAATTCATTTTACAAGTGTTAAAAAATTGCCGCTAACCGCAGAAAATCGCGTACAATTTTTTATGTATGAGATTTTAATACAATATATTTAAACCGGATTCCTTTCGCCGCAAAATGCGAAGAAATGCTAAAAATCTCTTTCTCTCCCTCTCTCTCTCTTTTTTTATTTTTATTTTTTTTTTTTTTTTTATCGCAGAGGACAAAATTTACTATATTGGGCTAAAAGACTGAAACCCGATTTCTGTAACAAATGTTAAAAAATTGCTGCAAAACGCAAAAAAAAAAAGTTTATATCGCATGATAAATTAAAATCATTCTACGGATGATGAATAAACTTTATTGAAAAGAAAAAAAAAATTACTGTATTGGGCTAAAAGATTGAAAGTGGATTCTTTTTATGAATGTGAAAATATCTCCGCAAAACGTGAAAAAAAAAAAAAAAATCCACTAAAAATTCAAAAACCACAGAAGACAAAATTTACTGTATTGTGTTCAAAGATTGAAACCAGATTTCTTTTACGAATGTAGAAAATCGCCGCGAAACGCATAAAAACGTAAAATTTACAAAAAATAATCGCGAAAAACTTAAAAATCTGAGAGAACAAAATTTATTACATTAGGTTAAAAAATTGTAGATGGATTCCTTTCACGAATGTCAAAAAATCGCTGCGGAACGCGAAAAAGCGTTAAAATCGCATGAAAAATTAAAATCATAGTACGGATTCCGAATAAACTTTATTGAAAACAGAAAAAAAAAATTACTCTATTGGGCTATAAGTTTAAAACCGGATTCTTTTTACGAATGTGAAAATATCTCCACGAAACGTGAAAAAAAATCACATAAAAAAATTCACGAAAAATTAAAACATCGCAGAGGACAAAATTAACGGTATAGTATTTAAAGACTGAAACCGGATTTATGTTAGAAAATCGCGTCAAAAAAAAAAAAAAAAAAAAAAAAAAAAAAAAAAAAATTACGAAAAACTTAAAAATTGCAGAGAACCAAATTTTTTTTACTGGGTTAAAAGATTGTAGCTAGATTCATTTTACAAATGTCAAAAAAATCGTCGCAAAGTGCGAAAAATCGTTAAACCCCGCTTAACAAATTCGTGAACGACTTCAAATTCGGTATAACGAGTTCCGAATAAACATTATTGAAAAGAAGCCAACATTCACTATATTGGGCTAAAATAATTTGGGGTAAAGTTGTAATTGGATTTCTGTTACAGATGTTAAGAACTTCTATAAAACGGGAAAAAAAAAAAACCCGCAAAAAGTCGCATGAAAAATTCGCGATTAAAATCAGTGAGTACAAAATTGAGTACAAAATGTTATCGTAGAGTTCAAAATTTAGTACAATGGGCTGAAGATTAAAACTGGATTCCTTTTACGAATGTTTAAAAATGGCAGCAGAACGCGAAAAAACAGCAAAATATTTCATAAAAAATTCAAGAAAATTTTAAAAATCGCAGAGGACATATTTTACAATAATGGGTTAAAAGGTTGAAACCAGATTCGCATCACAAATGTAAAAAAATTGCCAAAAAACGCAGAAAAACACTCAAAATCACATAAAAAAATTTAAGAAAAATTTAGAAATCACTGAGCACAAAATTTACTATATCGGGCTAGAAAATTGAAACCAGGTGTATTTTACGAATGTTTAAGAAAATCGCCGCGGAACGCTTAAAATTGCATAAAAAATTCGTGAAAATTCTAAAAATAGCAGATCACAAAATTTGCTATATTGGACTAAAAGATTGAAGTTGGATTCTGTTTAAGGATGTCAAAAAAAATCGCCGCGAAACGCGAAAAGTCGCAAAATAAATTTTCAAAAAGTTAAAAAATCGCAGAGTAGAAAATGTGCTATATCGGCTGAAAAAATAAAAACAGATTTTTCGTACGAATGTTTAAAATATTGCCTCGGAAAGATAAAAAACGCTAAAAATCACATAAAAATTTCGCGAAAAATTAAAAAAACAGCAGAGGACAAATTTTACTATATTGCATAGCTGCCAACTTTTACGCTTTTTTCCTACCGCTAAAATTTTATGGTAAATTTAAGCTTATTAAATTGCCGAAATAATGCAATTCAAAAACACAAAAATTTCTATTCATTTTTAGTGGTAGCGACAAAGCGTAAAAGTTGGCAGCTATGATATTGTATTACAAGATTGAAACTTAATTCCTAACACAAATGTTAAGAAATTGTCGCAAAACGATAAAAATCACATAAGCATTTCGCAAAAAATTCAAAAATTGCTGTACGACGAATGTTTAAAAAAAATAAATTTTTAGGTCTAGGGGACTAGAAGATCGAAACTGAATTCCTTTTACCCAATGTGAACAATTTCTGCGAGGCCGTTTTTAACAAAGATACCACTGTATATATATGGGAATGTGTGCGTGCGCGCGTGTGTGTTTAATAAACATTTGTGCCCCCCCAAAATTTTCGGTCACGCTACGCCTATGCTTGCAAGAAACAGTCACATATATATACGGAAAACATACATAACAAAACCATATTAAAAATTACCTCTTGAATTACCTCTTAATACATTGTTAATTTGGAAAATTATTTCAGAAAACGTTCGCCATTTTCTTAATATATATGTTAACTTTTTTTCAAATTAAATTTTGAATATAACTGAATCACTGAAGCTCAGAGAACCATAATCAGTGATTTCAAAAACCAGATAAGACTATGATTTTAGATTTTTAAGCAACGATAAAAACTGTGATGCACACAATGCTAGATATTTTAATATATTTTCTATGCTCACTATATTTCTTAAATCTTTAAATATACATATCGATTAAGAAATAAAATTTAACAAAACTTTAAAATAATCTTTGGTTGTTTTTGCAGTTAATGGGATTTCGTATTTTTATAATGATACAAAAAAATAAATAAATAAAAGATATTAATAAAAATTGTATTAGATATTTGAAAACTATCATTTATATCTGCAGCTTATTCAGTGTTGAATCCAGGGGGTGGGTGGCCCGGGTAGGACATCCCCCCCCTGAGCATTGAAATGTCCCCCCCGGAAGATTTGAGATTTTATGCTTCATGGTCAAAAAGTGGAATTCCCTCCCCCCGGAGCCACAGAAATCCCTTCTGTAGAAAAGTTAGAAAAGTGTCTGAATTCAACACTGAGCTTATTCCTTAAATGTTCGCGCAAATTTGCATAGCAAAACTTCCCGCTCAGTATATTTTGTGCACAATATATTTCTTAATTTCTAGAAAAATTAAATAATGTTTCATAAGATTAATTTTATATCATATACAATTACCATTTAGTAGAATATTATATTAAAAAGATTTAAAATAGGCTTATGTCACAATATTTTCAAACAATGTAAATTTATAACATCCAATGGTGTACAAAAAACACAAAGCGAGTAATTAAGTGTATTTAGGATTGACATTAAGTGCATAGGTGCCAAATATAATAGATTTTAAATACCACTATTTCCAAAAATAGTGGATATCTTATTAAATCGCAGAATTCTGGGATTAAATAATGCGAAGATTACTATTCAAATAATATAGTGGTACTCAAAATCTGTAATCCTTACTATTTATTCATTGAGGCACATAATCGTATTCATCATCGTGTTCGAATACACTTTCTTCTTGATCTGTAAAAAATATGGATCCAATGTGAAATTCTAATGTGGTCATTGGAAAATATCTTGGTATTGTCATTGACTATTGTTTTTGTAATAAACCACAATTTTGAGTTGCAACAGATAAATTATCCTATGTAATTTTTGTCTACACATGTGAGATTACCTGCAAGAACACGTTTGCAACAACAACAAAAAAAAAGAAATACATTTCGAAAAAAAGTGGACTTATGTAGTTTGCAATCACCGATTCAACTTTATTTTAATAATAGCTGACCCGCCCGGCGTTGCCCGAGCCCTTGTAATAAACTTAAATCTCTTAAAAAACGGAACTCTGGCCACGGTCTACAATGGCTTCGGAACCGTATACCAGGCATGCTCGCACGCTCTAGAAAATCTTTTATTTCCCCCTACCACCGACAGGGGAGCATTCTGTTCTAAACAAACCTCTTTCCGAACGAACTTCTGAGACAGGTCCCCGCTGCCTACGTTACTGTATAGTAGGCGCACTACAAAATTGAGCTGGTTTCGAGAAGATTGGAACATTATTAGCCCAGGTATTGCAGTAAGGCACAGTTAGAGAAAATAACCTTGAGTAAGGTGCCGAAGGGAGGAGATGTTCGAGTGTCCTTCAGAAAATGACTAATTAGGAGGCCCACTATGCATGCATAAATATTCGTTCGTTTTGTTAAGCTAGGAACTTAATTACAAAGTTGGTTTAAACTCTTATTTGTAAATAGTGGTAACCGCTACTCATAAATTTAATGTAATGTTATAAAGGGTGACTATTAAGTTAAATATAATGTTTGGAATCACTTGCGTTGAAATCGGAAAGATAGTTGCTGATATATAATAGAAACGGGGCATAGTTAAGGAAAAACCTTGAATGAGGGGCCGGGGGGGAGGGTTGCTCAAGTACCCTTCAGCAAATGACTAATTAAGAGGAGCACTATGCATCTTTCGAAATTCGTTCGTTTGCTTAAGCTAGGAACTTAATTACAAATTTGGCTTACCCAATTATTCGGAAATAGTGGTAACCGCTACTCATAAATTTAGTTTAATGTTATAAAGAGTGACATTTAAGTTAATTATAATGTTTGGAATCACTTGTATTGAAATCGGAAAGATAGTTGCTGAGATATGAAAACGGAGCATAGTTAGAGAAAAAAAACCTTGAAAGGAGTGCCGGGGGCGGTTGTTCAAGTGTCCTTCAGCAAATGACTAATTAGGAGGACCACTATGCATCTTTCAAAATTCGTTCGTTTGCTTAAGCTAGGAACGTAATTACGAATTTGGCTTAAACTATTATTCGGAAATAGTGGTAACCGCTACTCATAAATTTAGTTTAATGTTATAAAGAGTGACTATTAAGTTAATTATAATGTTTGGAACCACTTGCGTTGAAATCGGAAAAATAGTTGCTGAGATATGGAAACGGAGCATAGTTAGAGAAAAAACCTTGAAGGACGGTCCGAAAGGGGTGTGGGGGGGGGGGGGGTTGTTCAAGTGGCCTTCAGCAAATAACTAATTAGGAGGATCACAATACATCTTTAATGATTGATTCATTTGGTTAAGCTAAGAACTTAATTTGAAATTTGGCTTAATACTTTTACACTACTATTCGGAAATTCTGGCAACTGCTTTCTAGAAATACACCTTGAAGCTTAAATGTAATTAGACCCTTGCCCCTCTTAATTCTTGCAAATATAAAAAAGAATCTGTTAAATAAAGTTTTCTGTATTAACAATCTCCATCATAATAATGAATGTCATGTAAAAAAAAAACTTAAACCCGACTAATTGTCATGAAGAAAAATATGCCTGCAAAATATTTCAATCAGTGGGACGTATGTGTAATTTGTCATGTACAGGTGGCGTGACATTCGCATGGCTCTTCTACGCTGATAACTTCAATCCATGTTGACACCATTTAGTTAGAAATCCTTATTTATGCATCGCTACTCTGGTTTATTTAATTACTTCTGTGAAGAATCGATGCAACCAACCAGTGAACCAACCAACCCAAGAGAATAAAAGCGTATTTTTAATGAGAGTTCTTTGTGCATTTTAATTAATATTTCAGAAAGTAATTAAAATATTAAAATTCTGAAGTAATGGTGCAACAGGAGAGGGTTTGGACTACCAATATCTAAATTTCCAGCCTTCTAGGTGGGCCAGATTTTCCTAGCCATCGCCAACAGACACACACACAGACACACAGAGCGAAACTTTCTTTTATTAGTTTAGATAAGTAAAACATTCTTATTTAGATATCTATACTAATAAAAGAAAATTGTTTATCTGTGTGTGTGTCTGCATGCAATGGCAAGCGAAATCTACCGCACGGAAAAGTATGAAAATTTGGGTGCAGATAATCTAAGGCAGGTCCTGATGTACCTGAAGCTTGAATTTTTAATTTTTTGAGATTCGTGCCCACTGGGGCCCCTTTAAGATTTTTGTCCTAAATTGTTAATAACTTGTCCCATTTTTATCCGATTATCTTCGTTTTTGGGGTCCTTTCTCCATTTAGTTATTCCCCCATGTCTACTTTCCAATTAGGATCCTTTTCTTAGGGCCCTGCTCAAAACTATCACCTGGCCCCTTTTGGACCCTCTACTATAGTTCCCTTAAAAATCGTCCGATTCACTAGCCTTTATTTTTTTTTTCAAACAACATCTTAGTACTTCCAGCTACTACATGAACGACGAAAAAAAAATCGGAGAAGATTACCCCCCCCCCCTGGGCCCCTTGAAATTTTTGTTCCCTAAATTGTTAATACCTTGCCCCCTTTTAATCCGATCTTCGTTTTTGAGGCCTTTTCTCCATTTAGTTATTCCCCATTTCTACATTGTAGTTAGGACCATTCATCTTAGGGCCCTGCTCAAAACTATCAGCGGCCTTTTCTGGGCCCCCTGCTATAGCTCCCTTAAAAATCGTCCGATTCACTAGCTTTTTTTTTTCTAACAACTTCTTAGGACTTCCAGATACTACATGATTTGCAAAAAAAATTCCCCTTGGCCCCTTTACGTTTTTGTGCCCTAAATTTTTAATAACTTGCCCCCTTTTTATCCGATTTTCTTCATTTTTGGGGCTCTTTTCTCCATTTAGTTATTCCTCTATTACTACATTCCAGTTAAAACCCTGGCCCTCTGGAGCCCGGTACAGGGCCCCTTGAAGTTTTTGCTCCCTAAAATGTTAATATTGCCCTTTTTAATCCGATCTTCTTAGTTTTGGGGGCCTTTTCTCTATTTAGTTATTCCCCCATTTCTACATTCCATTTAGGATCCAAGCTCCCTGGGGCCCTGTCCGGGGTGCTTGAACTTTTTGTGCGCCATACATTTTCTACCCCTCTTCTAATTGTGTCACCATTTCAATGCGTAACTTTAAAGTTGAGTCCTGGACTTCGCTCCCCAGGCCACCGCATCCTCATAATTTTATTGGAGGCTCAGGGCACTTTTTTAAGCATTACTTTAAAATTTTATTCTAATGAGTAGCTTATACCCTATACTTAATTTCGACTAAGTAAAGATCTAAAGTGCTAAGTACTAGGACCTTTTAAGATGGTTTCCTCTTAGGGTCTTGCTCAAAACAATGAGTTGGCCCCTTTTGGACCCCCTATTATAGCTCCCTTAAAAATCGTCCAATTTACTAGCTTTATTTTTCTAACAACTTCTTATTGCATAGTTACTATTTGCACGACAAAAAAAAAAAATTCTCGGGCTGCAGCTGCCACAAATTTTGAATATTAATCTCCTTCTTGGAACCCTTGGGGCAGCTTCTTTAAAAATGATCCGATTCTCTTGCAGTTTTCACTAACATAATTTTAGGGTGCTCGAGCTACTTTATAAACTACTAAACATTTCCTTAGACTCCCCAAATTACTACCCAATTTTTTAATATTAATCTTTTTTTCTGGCATCAACTTACGTTTACTCAGTACAGCCGTAAATTAAAAATCGCGTTACTGTTAAAGATAAGTGGTTAAGTTTAGAGAGGGGGGGGGGGGATTTTATCCCTAAATTAAATATCGCGTTAAATTCGTTAAATTTACAGTGGGGCACCTTTCACCGCCTGGGGGCGAATTCTTTCCGTGGGTTCTATGGGCCCGATTTCAACAGGGTTTGGGTCATTCAACTTGATATCGAAAACTTGAGTTTTTTTAAAAATTTATTATCATGGGTCCGGGCAACGCCGGACGGGTCAACTAGTATTTAATAAGATAATGGGGCCGATATCTATTTTTTCGAATTTGAAATTTTTTCTGCCAAAACAACGCAGGACAGTAACCAGATGGGGTGACAGGATGGACTGACACCCCCCCCCCTCCTAGCAACTTCTTGAGCCCCCACTAGGCTTCATAATATTTCTATAATAATATCATCTATAACTATATTACATTAAAAAAATAATAGCAATCCAAAGCTGTATGAAAGGTGGGACTTGCTCTCTACTTCTGTTTATATTTATATATATCATTAAAGTAGAGGAAAAAAGACGAGCTGTGAATTTTCCCCTCTGACTTTGCCGACTGGTTAGGACCATGAATCAACATATGATTTTCTATACAATTTATAGACTAGAGTGAAGTAGAAATGCTTTGCTTTTGCAATTTTAAATAGGGTAAATCCAGGTTAGATGCCCCATCGGGTTAGTTGACCTAATTATTGTATTTCAGCTATTGGACGTGTGTCGGAGTACTAACGTTCTTCTACTACCAATCCTTAAAAGCGTAGTTAGACGAAGTTACAGCGATTTATTTCTTCAAATAAATGTTTTACCCATCAAAGAAAGGTAAGTTTGGTTGTTATTGTATGCTGTTGTAAGATAGAGACAAGTATAAAATGAAGTATAATATACTTACTAGAAAATTTTCGTGAAATATTTAGTGAATGTTGTTGATACAGGTATCGAATAATGTGTTGGTTATAGGTTGTAGCCACATTTGTTTCTACTTTCAGAGTTACTGGCTGGGGCATCCGGGATTTAAAGGATCTTATCTATCCGGGATTAAAAGGATACATGTCCCACCTGCATCATCGGGGATATATGCCTCATTTGCGATTCAGGATAAGACGCCTCATTTATAATTATCAAATAAATTTCTTGCGTCAGAATTATTTTTAAATATTCAGGATTGTGAGAAAAATATGTTTATTATTTTGGTTGACCATAGTCCTTCCGGTGGATCATTACCTGAGAAGTCAGGAGGTGGTGTTAGTAGTGATAAATTCTCAATTTAAGCAATGATTTAAAAAATTTCATTTGTTAAAAATATTCAGAAAGTTGGTTCAAAAGATTGCAATTCCCTCACATTTTTAAATGAAAAATATTTAAGTGTTTGGTATTTATAGCTATGCTCAGAACATTTTAATTTACACATTCCGAACTTTACTGCTCTTTATATCAGAATATATTCAGAAGCACTAAATAGAAATCTAAATAGAAAATAGAAATCTGAAATCCCTTAAGTGTATCATTCTCACAGGAAATTCGGAAAGAATATACCGAGGCACCATATTAGAGTTATAATCCCTCTTTATACTTATTTATTTATTTAAATAATATTTCTTTTATTGTTGGCAAGTATTCTGCCCTCCCTCCTCCTTAATTTAAATAACATAAACTGAAGCTTCCATAGAATATATAAAATATTTTGAAACCAATCATTAAGAAACATCAAAATGTAACGCATTTAATTTGAGAATATTAAATTTGCTTCCCGAATTGAATTAATTTTTAGAGATTGTACATCGAATATAAGAAAGGGGAGGGGGGGGGGGAATTCCTCTTAGTTTAGATTAAACAAGTTTAGATTTCGTCAGAATTATCAGACTGGCTTCAAATTTTGTATATCCATTTATTCGAAGAATTGGTAATATTAAATACTCTTTGGCGTCGGAGTGCAATGCAGGATTAGTATACAGAGCCTGTAAGCTCAATTTTTTTTTTTAAATCGTAAATTTGTTGTAAATAGGATATTAAGTTAAATTTAAATCCAGATTTTCAATTATAAATGTTAATTACCTATGCTTCCTATCCTTTTTCGAATGGGGCATCTATCCCGATGAAGTGGGATGTCTAACCCTGAGGTCCGGGATAAATGGCCAAAATCATTAAGTTTTTTGACAAAAACAATATTTTATATGGTATTTATATAAAAGTAATATTTTTTATGATGTTCCACATAAAATGTTGAGTGAATAGGTTACATGTGCACTACAAAAATCATTGCAATAAAAAAGAAAAACGAAGGGGGGGGGGGGTGTCATTAGGGCATCTATCCCGGACTTACCCTACTTCTTTTATTTTACTTTATCACCTATCTTGAAATAAATTGTAATAACCAAGCAGTTCAAGGAAAAAAAAATATTATACTAAAATTAATACAAAAATTATTGACCAGTGTTGTAGTTGTAAAAGAACCAGAGGATATACGCTAGAGGTATATCTAGAAAGTATACGCTAATAGTTTTATTTGAGACACGGAAGGTATACGGAGTTTCTTAAAAAAAATCCATAATGTATACGCTGTATATCACCGTATATCTTCCACAACATCCCTGTTATTGCCATATCCATAGCTGCGAACCTTCCAGTTTTTTTAAAAATCAGATATACATACTTTGAACTAAAATATGTTTTTAATAAAATTTACCTTCCTTCTATATAGTACTATATTTTCATTTATTAAATAAAATTTCTGACTGAAATATGTTTATTTAACTTGGGAAAAAAAAGTACTGTGCGTTGGCAGCTATACATATCTAAATAAATGCAGCTTTTATGATTTTTAAATGAACGAATCTAAGTAGAATCAAGCTTTCCAGGGAATACCACAATGGAATTCTTAATATCACTATTTAAATATAGTGATATTCGCCTTATTTAATCGCACAATTTCTGTAATTAAAGAAGGCCAATGTTATTATTCGGAATTAGTAGTAAACAAAATTCATAGTGGTGTTCTTGTGGGAACCCACGAGTGGAATACACCCATTACCATTTCCTGTGAAAATATATTTTGCTTTAATATAGGTGGATGCAAATATTTTTAATGTATTTCGGAAAAATGTAGAAATAAAGTGCTGACTTAATTTAAAGTTTATTATTTTGGTGGGTCAGAATCATTTAAACCCTTTCAGGGGCAGAGTAATTCTGTTTCTAAAACGTTGAAGTGATTGAACGACACCGGGATTTAAAGACTAAATGGATATAAAAACAAATAATTTTTTTTTCGTCATGTTCATTACAAAAGAAAAATTTTATTAAAAAAATCTGGGTGCCATTTAGCAATTGGAAATTATACTTAATTGCTACATATAATATACCATCGCCCTTAAAAGGGTTAAAATATATTAAATGTTAGTTAATAATTTTACTTTTATTCTATTTTCAGAAAGACCTAAAACTCTGAATACTTCTCGGAATGCTGATTCAAGACGCAAGATAACAGTTAATCCCGATGTTTTGACTTCGGATATTTTAAAAGATGTCGATGATGATCAAAAGAGTGTTGATTCATTTAGCAATAAAAGCGATGTTCTTTCACCTCTTGATGATCTTGCTACCCCCGATGACATCGATACTCCAGATGATTTGGATGACGACTTATTCGACAGTATACATATATAATAATTCTTTTACTATAGTAAATTTTCATCTTGTGCAACATACTCACCACATAAGCAAATCCTTAGATTCTTTCGTATTTTGTTTGACTTTATCAAGGCGATATTATTTAACATTTCACGACGGCTTGTTTTCTTTTTTTTAACCGTAAGCTCGCCTATGGGCGTTACTCTTGCATATTGCATTATTTAACAAAAATATTTTTAGTATTCACGTTTATGTTACAGATGACTATATAATAATGATGCTGTTCTTAATCGATGTATTAATATGTATAGTACACTGATTGTATAAATAAAAATATTGTGAAATTTTGAGAAATATTGTGACATATAAAATGCAAAAGTAACGTCCATATGTGCAATTACATTCGTCGCTACCATGCCAAACTATCGAATATGAAAACATTCATTTTTTATTACTTTTAAAAATGGGCCGATTATCACCACTAAATTTTAATAATATTCTTCACTAAGATTGCCAGTTTGGCCTCTTTTTTTCATTCAGCTATTCCGAAATCATACCAGAAATTTCAAACAGATATTTTTGCATTATTTAATGATAGACATTTGTGACTACTAAAAGTAAATATTTTTCTATCAAAATTTCCGGTATGAATTCGGCATCTCTGAATAAATAAGAAGGCCAAACTGACAACACTGTTCTTCACAGAACTTTTATTCGTATTCTTACTAGGCGAAGTATTCTAATAAAGTTTAGTGATGGCAATCGACCCATTTTTAAAAGTAATGAAAAATGTATTTTATCACATTCGATAGTTTGATATGGTAGCGACGTATATCCAAAAGACGTGAATTATTGTAACTAATAATTTAACATAATAAAATAATGGGACTCTCTGAAAAAAGAAAAAAAAACTATTGTAAAACTCTATCACAATTTTAAGTAGTCTGAAAAACAAAACTGCACATAGCGCCTTTACTATTGCAGTGATAGCTTGATTTATGTTTAGCCCATGAAGTAGCTTTTTCTTCTGTTCGAAAATTGAAGTTTTACTAAACTTTTATAGCGTGTACAAGATTTATTTATTTTTTCTGCGTTTGTATTCCTTTGACATAACTTACAAATATGTTTAATAAATTGTGCTGCATGTAGCATCATTATTTAGATTTCGTAGACTTTATCTGTAACAGGGCTAAACAAATTTTTATAGTGTAAATTATGTTATTAACTTATGAATGAATAATTGTGTGATGTATTTGTTAAACTAAAACAATCACGTTTGAACTTTTTTTTTTTGCTTTCCTAATGATTGATCTGAAATTTTCCTTCTTTTTCCGAAAATATGTTGCTCCTTTGATGTCTTTTTAGGAGGTTTATTAAAAACTGAAGGATTCTGGAAGCGAATAATTGCTTTTAAGTAGACACTTTCAATATTAAAAATACGAGAGAATGAAAAAAATATATGTGTTGCTGTTTTATTTATAATGATTGTCATGGTACAAAGCACATAAGAGTAGAGTGTAACAGTTTTTTCGGTGGAAAAGATGATAGATAAATAGAAGTTTCACTATAAAAAAGGTCGTTGTTTTAAACAAAAGCAAAGAACCAACCAGAGTCATTATTTAGTCATTAAATTCAGTTTTATCCCGAAGAAGAGAGCAATTATTCTTTAACTTTTTCTAAATAATTAGCTTAAATACACCTTAAATATTTCTCTTGTTCTATACCCTATATATAGAAAAATCTTTGCTGCACTGCTGTCTTCTCGTGATTTTTTAAAAAATATGTTCAAATAAAACGGTAACATTTCCTATCTTTATCAAAATTATTTTCTGAAACCCTTCAATCCTTACCATCAAATCGAAATTTAATTATCCAAAATAATTTGCTTTTACATGACTCTTCAATCTCTCCATTTAAAAAAAATTAGACTTTTAAATAATTCAACAAATTTATCCATTTTATCATACATTCTAACGATCCTCCTGGCTCCAAATGTGATTTTTATCATTAATTATGTTTTACCATACATTAAAATAATAATAATAATGATGATGATTTTTTTTGTTCCAATATTAACTTTAGATGTATTAATAAATTCCCGACGTCCAAAAACTAATAGTTACAATTTGCATATTAAATTTCTTGTTTGCATATGCAATATACAAGTCTATATAAAAGCGATCTCGTATTTATTCTAAAAGTGCATGTGAGCCGTATTTTTATCCAAGAATTATCTGAATTTCTAATTGTTTCTTATAGCAAGACTGGATTATATCGCAGCCAAAAAAGAGACAGGGTGCGATACTTCCACCCATCTCGGCTGTTGTTACGTGATCAAGATGGCTGGTTTGTGTTTTCACCGGTTGTTGAACTGTCATGTGATCAAGCTAGGCTCAAAAGCAGCTGAGATCAGTAGAGTACCGAGGCCTGTATCTTTCGTTGGCTGCAGTTAGATATATACCGGGTAGTAAGAATTAAAATACTCTTGTTCAGAACATTGATGATAAAAAGTCTGTGGTCGTAAGAGCGCATATTTTGTGTTGTATGAATTTCTGAATATGTGGAATAAATGGTGAAAAAAAAGAAAAAGTTCAAAAAATGATCGCTAGAGGAAGAGATGGCGCTGCGAATAGTCCTTAGTAGAGCTCCTATACCGTAATTTCTGGCCTATAATCCGCGGATCAAACAATCATGTTTCGACCCAGAAATATCATTTAAGGATTGAAGTCAAATATTTACAGCAATCCAGTAAGTTACATTTTATTAAATAAAATTTCTGGGTCGAAACTTGATTGTTTGATCCTCGGATTATAGGCCGGAAATTACGGCAATATTTTTATAGGAGCCTCAATTCTTAGCAAAAACACAATTCAACCGGGTTCGAAGTCGTGATGCATATTAATTACGATTTGTAAACGATATAAGCGTAAGATTGAGATAGAAACTGATATTAGTTATAAATATTTGACTGGTCTTCTCAAAATTGCCCATTGTAACGTTACCATTTGTATTGTCATCGACGTACCTGGAGGGGAGGAGTTGTAGTATTTCTGAATACCAGTTTTCTACCTTATTTAATCGCCGAATTCTGCAATTTAATAAGAAAAATATTCCTATTTGAAAATATTAGTATCCATAACCCCTCCCCATCTGGGTAATTTAACATTTTTGTCCTAGATTTTTGTCTCGTCTTGAAGTGTCGAATTGAGAGTGTCGAATTGAGAAAAGATTCCAGTCTCTTGGAAGCATTGAACCATTTTCCAGATGCCACACGCTGTAGGAATAGCTGTATTCTTGAAAAACGTCTGCAGGGTTTTCCTTATTCTTGTAAAATAACTTTAATAATGAAGCACGGCTAGACAATAAGAGTCTCATAGCGATCGTCGAGTTTTCCCACAAAGCTTTATGTTTTGCAGAAAATTGTGTTTAAACAATATGCATAAAACGACCTCTTCTTTTCCTGTTGATGCCATGTGTAAAATTTTCAAAATGCTTACCTAAACTTCTTATTTAAGTAATCAAATTTTAATTGTTTAATACGCGTAAAGCTAACATAGTGAAAAAGTACCCAAGCCGGAAGTCGAACCCGGGTCATCAGTATAGCGCATTGATGTTCTACCAACTGAACCACTTGGGAACGATACTCAGCCTGGAACTTTCTCACTATAACATGTTGGCAAGGCTACAAACGCAGCACAAGATGGAATATTTTCCGTGAGCCACCAACCCTGGAGCAAACACGAAATCAAAGAAAATCCAGCAAGGCGTGTGAAATTTTCTATGGAAAATTTTCCAAAGTATTAAATATGAATTTATTCTTATTCAAGGTTTATTATAACTGATGATCGCTTATACCCCTTACAATTCGTAATTAATAAGCATTCGATTGTGAAGCCATCTCCTTGAACTATTTCATTTTTCTATGGACTATTCTCAGCATCATCTCTTCGCCTATCGCTCGTTTTAGAACTATTTATTTATTTATTTTGTTTTATTTCTTCATATTCTGAAATGGATACCATGCAGATTTAGCATTCTTATGACCACTGGTTCTTTTTTCTATATTGTTCTGAACAAGAATACTTTCTTTCTAACCCCCACCCCCCACCCCATTTGTAATCTTCTAAAACCAAAATTTTGCGCTTGACAGATTCTAGCTCTTTTTTTTTTACCGTTTATAAGCTATTGAATAATAATTATTGGTAAAAAGAAACATGAGATAAAAATAGTTTGGTGCATTAGGATGATTTAAATTTAACGGACTTCTCAGAAGTTAGTTGACTTAAGGAAATTATTGTTATGAAAGGATCAGGGTCCATAAGCCGTGTTTTTGGCCCATGAAATAAGACTAAAACTCGATTTTGTTATACTGACTTTAATTATTTCACTTTTTAATATTAGAAGGTTTATCCTGTACGATTTCAACAATATTTTTTGCATTTTGTTCGGATTTATATGACTTACACAAGCTCAATGTTTGTAATATTCGTAGTTTTTGATGGAAAATACGCAATTTCTCCTAATTTTAACTCAATTATTTATATGAGCGCAATCGTGCAACACTTTCTTCTTTACATATATTATAAAATACATCAAAATGCACAATATATGTAAAAATAAAAGTGTTGCAAAGCTGCGCTCATAGTAAAATATTAATAAATATATTAAAAATTGAGGTAAAATTAGGAGAAATTGCGTATTTTTCTTCAAAAACTACGAATAATACGAACTTTGAGCTTGTGTAAGTCGTATAAATCTGAACAAAATGCAAAAAAATATCGTTGAAATCGTACAAGATATACCTTCTAATATTAAAAAGTGAAATAATTAAGTCAGTATAACAAAATCGAATTTTAATCTTATTTCATGGGCCAAAAACACAGCTTATGGACCCTGATCCTTTCAAGATCTAATTTCTATTAAGGGAACAGATCAGATAAATTCAAAACAATTTGAAAAAGATATGATAATTGTTGTAACTTATGATTCTCAAATTAATATAGTTATTAAATTATATAAAAAAAATGTCTTATAAAAACATTTAAAACAACAAAAAATACATTTATTTATGCATAGTGACAGAAGATGTTGCTGAAGATGGGAGCAACTGGAAATCTTGCGTCGTTGGTGGAGAAGAGAGGCGGATCGACATGAAAGTAATTGAACCTTATAAGAAGGTACTCTCTCATAGAGGTGAGCTGTACTTATAATTCAAACAGACTTGCTGATTTTATATAATAGATCCTTTTCTTCTATTGAAGGTCATTATGTACTTCTTTTACATTCTAAAAAGCGTAAAATAAAAACATTATAAACAGTAAAATAAGTTTTATTAGACTGTTGACATGTTTCGGCGCCCTCTGATCTTATTTTACTGTTTATAATGTTTTTATTTTATGCCTTTTGGCAATACATCAGTTTCAACTGACGTCACACCCTAGCAACCACCTTAGCAACTAGATTTGTTTTTGTTTGCCCGCCAAAGATAGTGGATTGTGATTGGTGGGATCGTAATACAGGCTACAAATCCACGATTATGATTGGTTGGATAACACTTGGTGGGCTGGTAATCACGTGGTTGAAACTGATCTATTAAAAGAAGCAGTGGCGGTTCGTAACTGCCTTTTTGGGGGGCACTAAATGCAGGGTTGAAAAATTTATTATTTAATTACCGGTACTTTTTAAAAGAAACCTTTATCTTGTTTAATGACAATTTTTTTGCCAATAAGTAAATAAAAGATTTCTTATAAAAAATAGTGGTATGAAACAAATAAATTTTGCAGCTATGAATTTAGTGCCCCAAATAAAGCCATTCACGAGCTGCCACTGAAAATAAATATATTATTACAAGGTGTTATAATTTGTTATATTTTTAAGGTCATTGTAAAAAGATAGCCTAATGAAATTGCAAACAAAACCCGTTAAAATCTTCTTAGACGGCACATGTCAACACTTTTCCCTATATCAGCAGCAATTAAACATTAGTGGTATTTCCAAGGAGAAGCCTTTTCATAGCTCCATGGGTATTCCTCAACCGCACGTGACATGATTAGACCAATTGTCTAGGGCGATAACGACAGTCAGATTTTCACGACCAATCACGCAGCTTCATGAGTTCATAAGTTATGATTGTTAAGCAAAGGAAGCATTTTTTGTTTCAGAAGCATTTCCGTAATACTCGAAAAATTATTATGTTTTGAAATTTGTTATTGGTTTTTCTATAAATGGTTTCTGAAGATGACAGAAACATTGTCAGAATCGTGGATAACTACAAAGTTCCATTAAATTTTTGTAAACGTTTCTGCTATATGAGGAAAATTTTCTGCAGCTTTTTTATCTTTTATGTTATTTTGTGATTAAAAACAAAGTATTATACTATACCTCCAAACCATTATGAATCGCCACAAATTCATCCAGAATTTAATTTCAAGATATTGTGCAGCATTCATAGTTTGCTCTTGAAAAAATGGGCCAATTATTCCTTTGGAGGATATCGCGGCCCAGGCCATTAGCTTTTAGGGATGCAGGGATGCAGGGATGGCGGTACCGCAACATGGGGATTTTCGATTCCCCAAATGCGCGACTTCTGCTTGTTGACAAAGCCATCAAGATGAAACTATGCCTCGTCAGAGAACCATATATATTTCCAATATCGATTTCAGCCTCATCCAAAACCTGCAGCACAGTGTTCGCGAAATTCAAGCGTGCAAGAATGGTATCCTCACTCAGGGGTTGGCGAGTCTGTATCTCGTACGGGAACATGTGAAGACTGTGGCGCATGATACGGTGCGTGGTCATTCTTCGGACTCCAGTACGAGCTGCAACACGGCGAACGGAAGTCCAGGGCCGCTGTACGATGACCTGCTGTACGGCTTCAGCATTCGATTCTGTAACTGCTACGCGACGCCGTCCTACGACGTTCCCCGTTCGTTCAAATTTTTGAACAAAGCCTTTATCGTATTGTCTGACGGACCGTTTCGGACATTAAATTTCCTTCAAAACTGCGCCTCATTTGAACACAGCTGTGTTTCAAGCGGTGATACTCCTAAGCAAGAAATATCCCCTGTTCCAATGATTAAACCATTTTCAATAACGTATACCCTTTCAAAAGTACTCACTAGCAGATTGCGTAGCAAAATAACGAATACAGATGTGACGGATTCGATTTCTGTGCAGCTCTCGCATACCTGCATTGCCATCATTTCTCGAAATTTTAACTAAATTTGAAAAAAAATTGGATAAAATTCCCATAAATACTCATAAATGTAAAATCGCCTGCAAACTCGAATACTGCTTGTTATATTCATGCCTGATTCTGAACGCTGTATTGCATCGCACTATTGAAGAATTTGTTGTTTCCATGGCAACAACGCGTTCCATTGAAATCATGTCGAATGAGTTCAGAATCGAACCCTAAGATCAATACTGGAGCAAGATCCCTTCACCTAGTTTTAAAATATGATGCATAAAATATTCTTTAAATCAGATCATAAAAGGTAATTTAATCCGGGAAAATAAAACTTCATAAATGTAAAATCGCCTGCAAACTCGAATACTGCTTGTTAAATTCATGCCCAGTTCTGAACGCTGTATTCCACTATCGAAGAATTTGTTGTTTCCATGGCAACAACGCATTCCATTGCAATCATATCGAATGAGCTCAGAATCGGGGCCTAAGAGCAAGATTGTACTGGCGAATGAAACAAACTCCATAGCCTTAATCTGCTTCCTTCGCATCAATGATGAGTGCCGTCAGTTTCGGACTCGACTGAGCGCCATCTATTGTTTGAAATTAGAACTAAAATCAAGAATCACAGTAAAAAAACTCCTGACATCATACATAACCCTCCTGCAAGATTTTTTTAAATATCTGTCACCGTTTGCAAGTTATTGAATTTTAAAATCCATCAGTCATTTTTGGGACACCCGGTATGTGGTATCAAAATGATCTTGCTACACCTATTTCTGGAAAACATCTTGTAAGCATTGCCAGTGTTAACCGGACTGCTAACTTCATACACTCCCGTTTTTTCTTAATATAGGATGTCATAATAGTTACACAGCATCAGATTTCTTCAGATTCCAACAAAGATCTAAGAGACGAGCATCTTGAAAGTCCGTTATGTTGAATATTTTCCTGGTTGATTAATAAAAATGTCCAATGTAACAGATTTTCAAAACGCTTGCCTCTAAAGATCTCTACTGAAATTCGAGCAATCTGATTCTGTGAAGCCTTTGGACCATCTTGTATATGTCAATGTGTATATTTACTCACATATTACACATTGACATAGATAAATAAAAAAATGCTTACTTAATTATTGATATTAAAATTATTGAATATCAATCCATATATAACTTATTTGATCATGGCAAACTAACTCATTTTCTTTCACCTGTATAATTCTGTTGGATCATATCATGTTTAAAATAATATTTTCAAAGCATTTGCAAGAATTGTTTACATAACTGTAATTTTAAATTTATACTAAATTTCATATGAATATAATCTAATACATTTAATATTTCAGGATACATTGGCTCTTCAAATCTCACAATAATAGTTTTTAGTGCCTGTTACTTACCAGACCGTAGCAGACTGGATTATGATTATGTTATGGATAATCTTTTTCTGTAAGTAGCGTTTTGAATAAATTATTTAACAATATTTCAAAAATAAAATACTGTATGTAATAAAAATCTGTATTAAATTTATTCAGTAATATGCTGCTAAGTGAAACATTGTAAATTTCTACAGATAGGAATGTAGTATATTGTTAATTAAAATATAACATGATTTTCAGATATTAACAAATATTTACCCTTAAATTTATACAAGATGATCAGAAAATAACTACTAAAATGTTAAAGAGTGGTACAGAGAACATAAACAAGCATTTTTCGTCATAGAATGTGTGTCCGGAACTGGTGCGTTTAACCACTGGTGACGAAGAAAAATGTGAAAGGTGCAATGAAAGACAGCATATAAGAGCCAATAGATGGCGCTTATACGCGTTATTTCCGGGCACATATTCTATGACAAAAATGCTTATATTGGCCCCCTTTAGCACCCTTTAAAATTTTGCCATATAGTTTCCGATCACCCTGCATTATACATATAACTTTTCATTACAACTTTAGCTGCATCACAATCCGTTGACCGCCACATGTTCTTTTTCTCCATAACGTAGCTGTGCTATACTAGCAGTCATTTAAAAATCTTTATTTCCTGGTCAACTGACTGTTGGCTGCCATTTACATTGTTCAGCTTATGGAGGTTGTTAATAGATCTGTGTATAAGCCATTAGGGGAAGACGGGGTACAATGAAACATTACTTGTAAAATCAGTAAAATTTGTCACAGAATGTTACAATTTATATATATGTTATACAACTATATGTCACAGTTACTGATGTGATTTGGATACATTCACACTTCTACAACATTAGTTATAGAAAATTATTTGTTTTTCATCAGTGAAAGTAAGTTTCTTTACTAAAAGTAATTTTGTTTCTTTTTCCTTGTTGTTATAAGCAATAATTATTTTTATTGTACTTTGTTATCTTTGGGTTGTTGTCTTCATACCTCCAAAACCAAAATAAAAAAAATAAATATTAAAAGTTTGTAAATAATTTTTTTATTTAATAACCTCAGTGCGGGGTACAGTGAAACATGTTGGAATATGGCCTTTCAATAGAAAAATCTTTTGTGAAGAAGATTATTTGTGTTCGTATGTGTTAGATAGGCTTTGTCCTTGAGCTGACTAATGAAGCTCAAGGCCAGACTGACAAAACCCAAGAATCAGAAGCGGTGAATCTTTCCATAAGTTAAATAGATCATTGCAGGTTGTTTAGCAACTATTGATACACCATGCACTAGCTCTAAACCCGTGAAGAAATAGTCTCTTCAAGAGATAAAACCTTACCCCAAGACTGGTCCAAGAAAGGTAATAAAAGTAGGAAAACAGAAAAAAGAGAGATTTGTTCTAACCAACGCCAGTAAAAAATGCTCTTGTTAGGCAATTAAAGCAAAAAGAGCAAAAAATCTAAGAGGGGATTGTTTTCAAAACAAACTCTGCCTGTTATACTCTGAAGCTGACGATGGTCCAGATTATTTTCCAGCTCCAGCTGATCATCGAAATACTAAGAATGAAATATCCACACATAACATGTGTGACACAAACAATATCTGCATAAAGGATTATGTTTTAATCAAGGAGGGTGAACAGAAAAATTAGGAAATATATTTTGTTGGAGGTATCATAAATTTAAATGAAGTCGAATGTGAAGTACTTTATATAAAAATACTTCAACCCTAGCTTTAAATTTGTGCGCGCTGCAGTTGAAAAAACTCAGATTGTGCTGAAACTTTCACCCCTATCTCTTCGGTAGCTACTGAAAGAAAACCAGAAATGCTAATTTTTGAAACTTACTTCATTCAATTTAATGTAAAACGAAAAATATTTCTTTAACTAATAGAATTTTCTTACTTTTCATCTAGGACTATAATATTTATATAAAGTTCTTTTTTTGTCTTTTAAAGAAGTTCATATTTTGTATTTTAATCAAGTTTCTTTTTTGGTATTTTATTAATTAAGTTTTGTTTTTGTATTCAGCCCATTGTTCATAAAATAAACTATATTGGGTGAAAATTGCTTGCATTATTTAGAGTGTTTCATTGTACCCCAGTATGTGTTTCATTGTACCCCGGCATACGGGGTACAATGAAACACTGTAAGACATTTACTTTTTGTTATTTTTCAAGCATAAAGATATTGCTTAAAACATAATAAAAATTTATATAGATGGCGAAAATACAAGATTAAAAGTATGCATTAATTATATTTTTGTGCATGCAAAATAGTGGATAGGAAAAAAAAATTAGTAAATTTTGTTTCATTGTACCCCGTCTTCCCCTACTCTGGGATAAGTGTCGTCAACCTGTCAGTAAAAACATTTGACCGCCAATGGTCATTCAGCATCTAACGAGTTAAAATAACAATAAACAATAACAATTTTATGCACAATTCTTACATTTTCTGCTTTAAGAGTTAATAATGCGAATATTTTGGCTTTGCGAATATTTTGCATTATTGTTTTTTTATATACCTATCTATACTAATAAAAGAAAGTTTCGCTCTGTGTGTGTTGGTCTGTCTGTTGGCGATGGCTAAGGAAAATCTAGCGCACCTAGAAGTCTGAAAATTTAGGTCTGGATAGTCCAAGGCCTCTCCTGATGCACCTGAGACTCAGAATTTTAATATTTTAATTATTTACTGAAATATTAATTAAAATCCGCACAGAGATCTCATCAAAAATACGTTTTTTTATCTTCGGTTGATTGGTTGTATAAAGTCTCCGCAGAAGTCATTAAATAAATCATTTGGGAGTCGAGTGTTTAAAATTGATGGATCAGAGATTATATGACATGTAGACTTAACTCAATTATTAACCGTTGCCAAATGCTAAAAACTTAATTTTAAAGGATTTTATTGACTTAATGAATTATAAATAATTAGCTGGGTTTAAGGGGTTTTTTTTACAAGACACATATTAGTATAATAGAGATTATTAATACAAGAAACTTTATTTAACAGATTATTTGTTATATTTGCGGAGATGGGGAGCGGTGGAGGTAAACGACTTTTTATTAAATATCACATTTATTTAACTTGATCGCGTGTCACCTGGTGGCGGGTTTTTCATTAATTGACCCTCCTTATTAATAAATCCAAATCTACTACTCTGATTTCAACAGAACTAATTACATTTAACTAATTTAACATTTTTAGCTTCACCCGCAGCGTTTAATTGCTGTTTTATATAGAGAATACCGCTATTTTAGAATAACAGTTTTCGTAAAAAGTAAATTTATGTTCCTTATAAAAGTACACAGTTGATGCATACCAACAATCAAAGTTAGTGATTTGTTGTTGAGCACTTGACCGCGCGCCTCCCTGCGGCCCCCCCCCCCCCCCTCAAAGATTTTTCTCTAACTGTGCTTTATTTCCATAATTCAGCTAATAATGGTCCTAATTTCTCCAAACCCGTTCCACTTTGCTAAATTATGATAAAAATCAGCATTCGTAGCTTCAGGGTGCTAATTAATCATTTTCTGAAGGGCACTTGAACATCCGCTTCCCCCGGCCCCTCCCTCAAGGTTTTCTCTCTTATTTTGTCCCGTTTCCATAACTCAGCAACTATCTTTCCGTTTTCAACGCAACTGATCCCAAACATCAATTTAACTTAATAATCAACTTCTATAACATTAAAGCAAATTTATGAGTAGCGATTACCACTATTTCCGAATAATAGTTTAAGCCAAATTTGTAATTAAATTCCTATCTTAGCCAAACTAACGAATTTTTAAAGATGCATAGTGGTCCTTCTATTTAGTCATTTGCTGAAGGACATTTGAACACCCCCTCTCCCCCGGCACCTCCCTCAAGGTTTTTTCTCAAACTGTGCGTTATTTCAATAACTCGACTAATAATGTTCCCATCTTCTCCAAACCAGCTCAATTTTGTCGCATGCCAACTATACAGTGCCGTAGGCAGCAGGGGCCTGTTAGGAAATATATGTTGGAAATTCCTGAAATTACGTTTTCAAATATGTTATCCGTTTTCCAAATTGTTTACTTAGGTGTTATATTTCTGCTTATTAAACAGTAATGATTTGTAAAATTATTTTGAACGCGTTGGAAAGTGTTACATAATCTATGCTTGACGCATGATTTTTCGTTCTTGTTAAAATCTGGTATCCATTTCGAATATTTTTAATTTTAACTCTCCTAAACAAATTGTTTCCAAAACTCACTCACGCGATTTTCCTCTTTCGGCCCATGTTTAAAAATCGGCATCGACTCGGGAAATGCAAATACGGACAAACAGTAGACTTCGGATCATAGACACGTTCATTTTCTTCAAAACGCACCGTTGTGTTTTAAAAAACTTCTATATTAACCCTTTCGAAACCGATCGTTTACGTAACCTACTTTCGCGATTTCCGCTATTTTGTCAATTTTATCCGTGATTAAATTTCAATTCTATTACGAAATTTGGTTGGGTCGAGTGTTCTGAAAAGGCCTCTTCCAGAACAGATTGTGCCCCCTGGCGGTGGAAGGTGGAACTACAGGAGTATCTCTGATTCTATGGGCCCGTTTATGACGGGATTCGGCTCATTTGACTTGATATCTATAGTCTTAAATATTTTAGTTGCACTTTCTACGCCAGGGTGCGCTTTCCGATCTCGGGTTCTACGATCCCGATTACGACGGGGTTTGCCTCATTCGGTTTGATTTCGATAGCCTTACAGATTTCAGTCATGTTCGTATAGAACAGATTGTTATTATCTCGGGCCCGGGCAACGCCACATCATTTTCTCGAGTTCTATCGGCCCGATTTCGACGGGAATTAGTTCATTCAATTCCCTTGATACAACGGGTACCCATGTCGGATGTTCGTATAGAACAAATTGCGTCCCCTGGCGATAGAAAGTGGAACTAAAGGATTTTGCATCATGCCTGCTATACGGTGCCGGCGGCAGCAAGGACACGTGTCGGAGTTTTGTTTGGTAGGTGGTTTGTTTGGAACAGAGTGCACCCCCTGGAGGCAGAAGGTGGAACTAAAAGATTTTGCAGCGTGTGCGCTGCACGCTTACTATACGGTGCCGCAGGCAGCGGGAACACGTGTCGAAGGTTCGTTTAAATCAGAATGCACCCCAATCAGCTGAAAGTGGAAATAAAGGATTTTCCGCACGTGCGCAGCGCTCTTAAATAATTAATATCCTACTAAATCGGGTTAAAGATATAAAATTATACAAACTTTAGGTTTGTTTCATTTTATCACGGGTCCGGGCAACACCGAGCGGGTCAGCTAGTCACACCATAAAATTCATTTATATGTGTTCTTAAAGATATTTTTGTCACACAGGAATACTTAATTAAAAATTAGAGTATCAAAAAGCAGTGAAATTTATTTGGGAAAATTAGTGTGAAAAATATTTAAAAAGAAGCCATGCTTTATAATTTTTAATAGTATTAAGATAACATCACTGTGAGCACTACTAATGAAATTTAAGATTGTCCACCTTCAGTTTTTCTTTGATTCTCAAAGTTGAATTCTCAAAGCCAAATTGAAAATTAAATGTGTGTAATAAAAATATTCTTATTAATGTGTGATATTTATCTAAATGTTTAAGTAGGGTTTCAGTTTTATTTTTGATTTTTTATGAAAAGAAAAATAATTAAGATTAGCAATTGTAATGTTTCATTGACACAGCAAAATGGTTCTTCGATGGTTTAGAAGATGTTCTCTAAAATTTATAAAGCTTTCTTACGCTTGAATTCCTATTATGTTACTAGTATACAATAAACTCTTTTGACTTATCCATGATTCCAAAAAGCCCTCTTTATCTTTTGAAACCTCAGATTCAGGGCCTGATTACCAACGGGGCACACTTCCACCAGTAAAAAAGAAAAGAAATTTCTTTCTTATATATGGCAGTAATTTTGTATGAATAGGGCGTTTTAATAAGACGAAAATTTCTATTAAATTTTACTGGTAGACGTGTGCCCCGTCGGTAATCAGGCCCTGCTCAGATTGCTGCCACTGATTTTCGCGAACGTTTCCGAGTAGTTTTATAGTGTATTAATCAGTTTTCTGAAACTGGAATATCGGTTTTCATAATACTACCAATTCTCGATTAAACATTTTGAACTGCGCAATTGAATTTATAGATGCAAGAGTAAGAAAATAATATGAATTTTAATGTTAATACTGTCGAGTTATCAAATTTCTCTGTAAGACATGTTTGCTGGACATGCAAATGTTTACTTGAGAATTGATAGCATCCGAGAAACCTATATCCCGAGTTGAGAAAACTGATAAATACACTACACAAACTGCTCAGAAACGTCTTCGAAAATCAGTGGCAGCAAAAGAAATTTTGTTTTTATAATGCTTCAAGTCTCGAAAATATATTGGATTCTGAGGTTTCTAAAGATAAAGAACGCTTTTCGGAATAGTGGGTAACTCGGAGGAGTTTATTGTATATTTTCGTTCGTGGTTATATTATATTTTTGTATATGAAGAAACATTTACCATTTATTACAGTGTACTTTCAATATATTCGGCTATGGAAGAGTTGCACAGTGGAACATTTAGCGAATCTGGGTGGCCAAATTTTGCTGTTGTTGTTGTTTTAAGCAAATTTAAATCAATTAGTTAATCAATAAATACCCTTTTCAGTAATAAATATTATTTATAATAAAGTAAATCATTGATGTTTTACAAATTTATGATTATATTTGTTATGAAAATAAATAACAAAATACTATTCCAAATTTCTGGTGTGTCTGTTCTGTATGTTTTTTGTCTTCAAATAAATCTGTTCCCAAAGGGTTAACGTAATTCAATGCAAGCCTTTACGGTGGATTTATACATTCCTTGAAATTCTCAAATGTTCCTTCATTCAAATCATTATTATATTTTATCAATATATATGCACTTTTATGGGCTGCAATCCATACTCCCACTTCAGTTCAGATTTTAAATAAAGGATTTTGAGTTTGAATTGTTTAATTTCAACTTCTTAAAAACTAATTTTTCTTTATTAGAAAGATAGCTTTCAAGAAAATATAATTTTTAGTTATGTTTGATAATTTTTGCTGCTACATTATGCTAAATAGCTGACGTTGAATCATTATTTTGACATTTAAAGGCCCTAGAGGCAAATATATATATATATAAATAAATAAATAAATATTAATGCATAATAAATAAGTGCATTTTGGATCGATAAAATTTCTTTAGCCGTTACTTCAAAAATCATGTAAATTTCACGATATTCTTAAAACATAATCACATTTAACTCGACTTAAACTTAGAAAAATAAATTTCCATAAAATAGAATTTATTCGAATTTTTAAAAAATCTTGAAGAAAATACAAAATAGAATAAATGCGTTGTTTTAAAACAATTATAGTCAAACATATTAACATATCAAAGTTTTAGGGAAAACGACAACATAACTAGACTTTTAGCACTATTATCTTTTATCTTAAATCCATATTTGCTCATTTCTGACAAATTAACGAAATCATTTCATCGGAGAAAAATCTTTCATAAAAGTACGGAAATTGTACTGACAATCAACGGATTATTATTTTATTATTATTATTATTTTTTACAGTGAAGCATTTTTAAAAAATAAGCCAAATGTGTGAAACAAATTGATATTAAACCGGTCTTTCTATGGCCGGGTGAAATTAGGTGAAATACTTTGATTTTGCATGTGATATCCTTTCTCACTCCTTATAAGTACCAAAAAGCTAAACGCAAGTTAAATAAGGACACTTTCAGTCCATTTCTAACATAAGAAGCACCGCTGAGCACAGGAGAGATATCTCAAGCGTTGCTCATAGGCAACGCTGAGAGCGAAAAACATGCCCTACTTTTTTATTACCTATATGGTGCCGAATAATCATAAATTGCCCAAGCTGAGAAGATGACTCACTGGATACTTTATTTATTGTCTGGAGACTAGATGTAGAAACTTCTTATATTAGATTTATTGTACCAAATCCGAGATAAGCCAGATAAAATGAATATGATTGAAACTAATTTGTTAAAGTTTAGAGACATAATATTGGTGAAGTTCTAAGCTATTGCAATTCGATACGACTAATTATTCTTCAACAGAAACGAAACAAAAAATAAAAATAATAAAAAGTTTATCAAGATGATATTTTTACCACAGTCGTTATGCGTTGTAATGTTTAGGTAGAAATAGAAAAACACTTCGGTGAAGATTGGGAAATGTTGTGAGATGAACAAGTTTTGAAAACGAAATGAAGAGTTAGTTTGTATTACAATGATACAATACAATTAGAAAAATAAATTAGGCAATCATTGCTATATAAGTGCTATTAATACGTTGACTGCGTATGACGCTGATATGTGCGTAGTCGTTCAGTAGCGGGGTGCGACGAACGCAGATTCGCGTCGTGTCTAGACTTGCATACAGTGCATTAGTTTAGCTACAGCATTCGCATTGAGCGTACGAAATTTTGTCAGCATATAAATAAAGCATACCGCTTGCTGTGTTTATCGCCAATTTTTCCCCTAAACAGACCGGAACCTCCGTATAAATACTGCTTTGTTTTAAAGAAATGTCGGCTGTTACAGAGTAGCAGTGGCGTATACAGACTTATCATTTCGGGGGGGGCTGAGCAGTAAAACTTAATACGACAAAATTGAAAGGGATCAGGAAATATTCAATTTTAAGTAGGTTTTTGTCATAGCAAGTACCCCATACCCTATACAATCAAACCTGCTAAGAAGGAATCGCACGTCGTTAGGAATAATTCCACTTTAGACCGTTTCCGTCTTAACAGGTAGAACTTCTATTACTTTTTTGTCATCGGAAGTATTAAAATTTTCCCCTCTAAGGCAGAATTCCGTTATAGACAGGTTCCATTTTTTCAGGTTTTACCATGATTGCACTTTATTGTATTAAATCGGGCCCATGGAAATTTTCTTTTAAGCAGGTTATTAATTACACACAGATTTTACTGCATTAAATCTTTTATAAGTTGGATGAAAAGAAAATTATTTATAATTGAATCATATTTTAAGTAGTTTAAATAAAAGTACAATACCTTTAACCAATAAACATTTTGTTTAGTTTAAATTTCCGACTTTTTTATGAAATAGATTAGATAAACCATTACTGTGTCATGAATTTGTTTAAGATACTATATTGACTAAATCGATAAACAAAACGTTACTATACATATGAAAGATATCTCACTTTTAAAATCAGTATTTTATATTTCAAAAATTTCAACATGAAAATAAATATCTATACTTTTTTACAATATAAAATTCAGTCTTCTTGATTTTTTTGAAAATTTGTCCAGTACCATTTCATCTGATATTTGAATATTATAATGAATGTTTTGTAGTGCTAAGCCATTTAGCCTTGTTTCACTCATTGTGTTTCTAAGATATGATTTTAGTAATCGCAAAGTTGAAAAACTCCTCTCTGCAGTTGCAATTGACACTGGAAGGACACATAAAATTTTTAGCAATTGACGTATATTTGGAAATACTTCTGCCGTACATGCCGCAAAAGCATCAATGGCAGTGGATGGTCTTTCTGAGCGATCTATAGAGCTCCATTTTTTTTCCACATTTCCCATTCAGCTTCGATGACATTTTGAAACCCAATCAAATCAGTTTCATAAAATTGAACTAAGTTCTGTATGGAACAAAATTCTACATTATCCAAATTTGATGGAATTATGTGTCTGAAGGATTCTAAAGTTTCTTCATGCGACAAAAATCTATCTTCTAAAGACGACAGAATATCGTCTAAATATGGAATGAATATCCCTCGCCTGTAGTATTCTTCAGCTGTTTCATGAGGTATATTTTGTCTGTGCTGTTGAAATTTGCAGATCCTCGGAATACGCTCTTCAACATTCAGATCCAAAGCTAACATTTTAATTTCATTATAAATTGGCCTAAATTTGGCATCAGCCTCAACTCTCATATTACTTAAAATGGATTTTATGCTGTTAACCATATTAATTGCATTGCTCAAATCCAAGTTTTTCTCTTGTAAGGACTGCGAGAGATTGTATGTATAGGATAATATTTTACTTGATATACATAAAGAAACTAAAAAATTGAAACTACAGATTGTGTTCAGAAAGCCATGGGCTTTGCTCACGTCTTTTCCAGATGAATCAATTTCTTCAATAGCAGTAGAAATTGAAGAAGGAATTCTTTGAAAAGTAAAACGGCTCCATGGCGCAAGACCCATCTCGTTTCACACAAGTTTTTTAATTTTGTTTTATTACTGTCGGGTTTCAATTGTTTGATCCATTTTTTCAAAATATCCAAGCGCTTTGGAGACGAATTAAAAAAATCGCATACTTCGGTTAGTGTCCCGAACATGTTTCGCATTTCTCTAATTTTGGAAGAGTCAGATAAACATAAATTTAATGAATGTGAAACACAGTGGGTGTATAGGGCTTTGGGATAGTCTTCCTTCATTACAGCTTGAACACCTCTGAAATGGCCTCTCATCGCTGCTGCTCCGTCATATCCCTGACCTCGAAGATTCTCAAGGTTGAAACCGAGACGACTAAGAGTATCTTTGATGGTTCCACATAATCCTTTCCCTGTAACATCGTACACAGGAACAAAAGTCAAAAAGTCCTCACGTACCTTCGAAATGTCTTCATCAACGTATCGGAGACATAAAGAAAATTGCTGTACACGAGCTATATCAGTTGTCTCATCAGCTAAAATGGAATAGATTCCAAATTTGGAAACTCTTTCCAGAATTTTTTCCTGAATTAGTTCTCCGAATGTCTCTATTAGCTCATTTTGAATAAGTGGGCTGGTGTACATGGCATTTCCCGCCAGTGGCGTATCCAGGATTTAATTTCGGGGGGGGGGCTGACTTAAATTTCGATAATGTTCTGAGTCTTACGAAACATGTTGAATTGCGTTATAAACAGAAATCATGTTTGACAATAAGGCCTTAGGCAGAGAAAAACGGGGGGGAGGGGGGGGGGTACGGGGCCGGACCCGAGCACCCTCCCCCTCCCCGCCGAAATAAGTTGAAAAGTGATAATGGATTGTTTCATATTCTTTCATTTAAAAGAAAGTCATTGCAGCTTATAATCTATAAAGTTGTCTCTTTCTCCCCTAAATTCTGGCTACGATTCTTGCTTGACAATAAATTAATTTTGCTTGGGACAATCTCAAATTTTTTTTTCATAATTTTTTTTTTCTATTTTAGGATCAATTCCCTATTACTGCCGAGGCACGTGGGGCTCTTTCCCAGAACCCACATATTTAAGGGGTCCAAAAATTTATGGTGTTTCAAATCAATTTTATTGTAAACAATCTTAATAGAATAAGAAATTAAAATTTCTAGATTCATTACACAACTTATGTAAGCTAAAACTGTCAGTGATATCATAAGTATGTTTATAATTTTTCTTCTCATTTGAAGATTTGAGTTTCTCACAGTGCACCCAATTTATTTCAGCTTCTTCATATGTGTTTTAAACTTGTTTAAAAATGTTTTAGTTTTATGTCTGTCTTGTTTATAAAATATCATTTTCTTTGGGTTGCGTATGTTTTTAAAGCTCGTGCAACATTAGTTCATGTTTATTTAACATGATATTTGAGTCTGTCAAGTTAATATTTATGAAGAAATTTCAATAATAATAAGAATAATCCAACTTCAGTTCACATTTATTCTCAGTCTTTCATTTAAATGGGTGCATTACATAGTTATATTCATACTCTTCTCATTCACAGTATTTGTAAAAATGAGATAATCTACGATTAGGGCAAAAAGAAAATTTCTGTTGCCATGGCCCAAAATTTTGATGGTCAGGGTCTGTTCAGGATAAACAAACTTTCTTTGCAGAATCTCTTTTTTAATACCAACAGAAATTTAATTGAAAATCTTAGGGGTAGCAAGCATTTCTTCTTGATCTCCCCCTTCCCTTCGTATACATGCTCCTGGGATTTTGATCAAACGTATGGCTATTAACATTCAAGAAATATATGTTAAAAAAAAACTCATAAAATTTGTGAAGGAAGGGACAAGTTAAGAATTAATTGGAAACTAAACATCAGATTTCCCTTTTTTAAAAAAGAGTTAAAGTTATTGAATTATGGCTAACAATATTACTGGACTTTTTTAAAAAAAATGGCAAATAAAATTGTAAGAAAATTTATTTTTAACCTGTGAATTTATTTAATGCTTCTTTTGTTAAATATTCCAAATGGTAAAAATGCCGATACTAAAGTGAGTCATGTCAAAATAAGAGCGATTAGCAAAGAACACTATTCGTAATATTGTATTTTCATAGACGAGTAATTAAGAATTTTTCTCTTTTTCTGGATCACTCGTGCACTGAAATATTGAAAAAGGCATCTTCCTCCCTGTTCATCAACAGGAAACTTTCAGACACATTTTTAAACGCAAAGGCATTAGACTGGCAGGCCTGACTATGGAAGAGATTTGGAATCGAGATGAGTTTTCCATTTTTTGATAAATAGATTACGTATCGAGTTTTAAGTGATTCTGGTAACGTATTAACGACTCGTTTTTCGCGCTTTCCAGGCTGCCGCGTCGGGAATCCGATTCAAAACGCCAACTTGGACAGTGCTTTCTGAAAGATTTTCTACCCTTACAAAAAAAAGGGAAAACGTGTTTCGATTCCAAAGTTTCTGAATAAAAAGACCTATGAATTTCATGCGTTTCCCAGCAAAAATGAATTAAAAAATATGTCATAAAGTAGCCAGTTTGCATTTGAGAACAGCCTTAAATCTAGAAAAGCATTTAGCATAAATAAAACTAGTTTACTAGTAAAAAGACCAGGAACAAACAAATCAACGGGAGATTATTTTTTTTAGTATTACTACTGGGCATCTTTAAAAGATCCTTCAAAACCGAAAATCAATAATCTTGCTTGACATTGCCATTCACAAAAAAAAAAAAAAATTCAGTTCCTACATTTGCTGATTTGGCGATAACGTTTAATGTCACTGCGCACTAATATACCTCCTTAGTCTTTGCATCATTTGTGGAAGAGAGTTAAATATTCTTTAAATTAATTAAACTACTTCTAGATCTTGCCAATTGAACATATTATACGTATTCAATTATCCACTAAAACATGTATGGAACTGTTTTTCAGTCATTTGAAAATAGATTTTGTGGTCTCAAGTAATTTTGATCGCAGGACTGAGAGGCATATGGGGCTAACGAGAAAACAAATTCGTTGCGTGCCAGAAAATAAAACAAATTTATCTCAAAAAGAAAGAAACAAAGTCAGTTTTTTTTTTCACTGCGACCACTTCGGAAAGAGCATGCAGCTGTTACTCCATAACCCCCACCCCTTGTGTACTAATATGGGACTAAAGAAAATAGAGTGGGTTGTCTATTGCATGACAGAAAAAATAATTCTAATTTTATCTGAAACATAAAGGGAAAAATCGGCACTTTTTTCATTCCATTTTTGACCATTTTGGGAGGTAGGGGGCCTATGCCCCATCAGCCCCTTCCCCCTCTTTGAATATGCTGTGGTGTTACTCTATACTAATATGGGAGTAAAGAGAAGAAAGTGGGTAGTCTGTTGTATAACAACAAAAAAAAAAATACAAATTTATCTCAAAGACTAAAAAAACAGCATTATTTTCATGAGATGTTATTATTTCGGGAAGAGGGGGTCCTCTGTAACCCCATAGGCCCCTTCCCCTTTTTAGATACGCTCTGATGTCAATGTGAACTAATATGGGGCTATAAAGTAGAGAGTGTGTAACCAAAAAAAAATTACAAATTCATTTCATAGAAAAAGAAAGCAGAACTTTTTTCATGAGATTTTCGAATATTTCGAGAGGGGGGGGGGGGCTGTAAACCCCATCAGCCACATTTTCCTTTTTAGGTATGCTCTGATGTCAATGTGGACTAATATGGGGCTATAAAGAAGAAAGTGGGTAGTCTGTTGTATAACCAAAAAAAATTACAAATTCATTTCAAAGATAAAGAAAATAGAACTTTTTCGTGAGATTTTCGAATATTTCGAGAGGGGGGGGGGGGCTGTAACCCCATCAGCCCCTTTTTCCTTTTTAGGTATGCTCTGATGTCAATGTGGACTAATATGGGACTAAAAAGAAGACAGTGGATAGTTTGTTCTATGGCAAAAAAATACAAATTTATCTCAAAGAAGAAAAAAACAGCACTATTTTCATGAGATATTCGACTATTTCGGGAAGGGTAATAACCCCTCAGCCCCCCTCCCCTTTTTAGGTATTCTCTGATGTAATTGTGGACTAATATGGGGTTAAAAAGAAGAGAGTGGGTAGTCTATTGTATGACAAAAAAAAATCAAATTTATCTCAAAGAAGAAAATAACAGCAATATTTTCATGAGATGTTCAAATATTTGGAGAGGGGGAGGCTGTAACCCCATCAGCCCCCTTTTCCTTTTTAGGTATGCTCTGATGGCAATGTGGACTAATATGGGACTAAAAAGAAGAGAGTGGGTAGTCTATTGTATGACAAAAAAATATATGTATACAAATTTATCTCAAAGAAGGAAAAAAACAGCACTTTTTTCATGAGATATTCGACTATTTCGGGAAGGGGGGGGGGCTGTAAACCCATCAGCCCCTTTCCTCTTTTTAGATATGCTCTGATGTCAATGTGAACTAATATGGGGCTGAAAAGAAGAGAGTGGGTAGTCTGTTGTATAACCAAAAAAATTACAAATTTATCTGAAAAAGGAAGAAAACAGTACTTTTTTCATGAGATTTTCGACTATTTCGGGCGGGGAGATGGGGGGGCTATAATCCCATCAGCCTCCTTACCCTGTTTATGCATGTCAATGCGGACTAATATGGACTAACGAAAATGGCTAATCCGCTGCATAACAGAAAAAAAAAATTAGAAATTTATCTAAAAAAGAAAGAAAAAAGCACTTTTTCAATTTTACTCTTGACAATTTCGGGGGGGGGGCTGCAGCCCCATCAGCCCACCCCCTGGATACGCCACTGCAGAGTAGTCACTCATCAAAAGAAGCGTGTCATGAAATTGGTATCATTTTCTAAAAATCCAGGTATTTAAAAAATCTATTTGTTATTTAGAAGGCCACCAATTTAGCACTCATTAGAATTTTAACTGAAGTTTTGACTATAAGCTAATCATCCAACTAGAAAACAAATTATTTTTTAAAACGATTTTACTTTTATTTATTTATCTTTTTTACTGATTTATATACATTGTTTAAAATTATTTATGTTAAATTTTAATCCGTTAAATGTTAAATTATTTCGTATTATAGTTATGTGCTAACGACCTTAGCCCAACTCGTTGCCGAAGACTACGTTTTGGTTTATTTGCATGGAGCTACATCCAGAAGTTGTATGCCAAGCTTCGGTTGGTTGAAAAGGTGTTATCAGATGATTGACAGAAGGTAAATTTCAGTTTTGAAAGTTATAATTAGCCATTTATATGTATGAAAAATGTGCTGATGCTAACTCATTTTCTACTGAAAAATAAAGGAGTGTCCAACATTTGATTCATTTGTATTCTGTGAGAAATAAATATGCTATTGTTGAAAACAATTTTGATTTTGACATGCATTCTATAGTAGTTAATTTAATATTTGCCAGTAGTGCGATCATTTTTTAATGTTTTGTTATACTATCATTCCTGCAAGAAAATTGTCTCCACCATCTATGGATTGATACAGGGTGAATCTAAACTCTTGGGCAAAACTTAAAGGGGTGATAGTATACACATCAAGACAAACAATATTACATAGGAAACTAAGGGTCCCAAACGTCTTCCGAAGGAGATAGGCGCCATTAAAGTTTAGGGTCCAAAATTTCAAATAATTATAAAAAACGGAAAAATTGGTCGATTCGTTTGCGGTTTTCGCTAAAACTATTCTTTATGTCAGTATTTTCTTAAAAATAAATTTTAAAGAAAAAGTTTAAAAAATGTCGATAGAGGGCGTTTTAAAATTTGGAGTAACGAACAACCATTTTTTACCGTTATTTTTGTATCTGATTAAATTTTGTATCTGATTATTCGTATCTGATTATTTGTATCTGATTATTCGTATCTGATTATTTGTATCTATTATTCAACCATTTTTTACCGTTATTTTTGTATCTGATTAAATGCTTTCAAAAGCTTAGACTTAAATTTTGAGCTCAAAATGTGAATCCTTGGGAGTGGTTAAGGAGCGCAAACTGAACTGTGTTCAGGAGTTGAAATTTGAACCCCCCCCCCCCGCGCCCCTGAACACAGTTCAATTATTCCCGATCTTGGTGTCGTAGACCAGGCAGAAACTACTACTCCCTACACGTAAAATAAACGATAGAGGGATGACAAAATTAAATAAAAAATTTATTTAAAAAATAAATTTTAAAGATAAAGTTCAAAAATGCCGATAGAGGGCGCTTTAGACTTTGGATTAATGAACAACTATTTTTTACCGTTGACTCTGACGAGGACCTGGTTGCGAGGATTGCCATCGTAGCAGGCGATATCTGGAGATGCCCGGGGTATTCACTAATGTTCGCAACTCCCTCCGCCGGTGGTGTGAGGCCTGCATCGTTGCTGGTGGCACTCTTTCGAGCAGTTTTTGTGATTCTCACGAAAATCATGCGTGTGCCATTTTCTACGTGTCAACCTTCATTCATATTGCACACTACATCCATACAGCAAAATGTTTCTTTTTATTTTGTGCGGAGAAATTGCTCATGTCTGTTATGAATAAATTTTCTATTTAATTTTGTCATTACTCTATCGTTTATTTTACGTGTAGGGGGTAATAGTTTCTTACTGGATAAATTTTAACACAATTATTCAAATTGGTAAAGAAATCATATGAGTTGTACTTTTCCAACTGCACGAAAAATGTCCGGGCCAGGATTCGAATTTGGGATCTCTTGGATGAAGCTGCCATGCTCTACCAACTGAGCTATCCCGGGTGAATCTGGAGGGCATGACAGAGCATGGCAGCTTCAGCCAAGAGATCTCAGGTTCGAATCCTAGCCCGGACATTTTTCGTCCATATAGAAAATTACAACTCATATTGTTTCTGTATGGTCTACGACACTAATATCGGGAATAACTGAACTGTGTTCAGGCGTGGGGGAGAGGAGGGAGGTGTTTCAAATTTCAACTCCTGAACGCAGTTCAGTTTGCGCTACTTAATCACTCACAACAATTCAGATTTTGAGCTCAAAATTTAAGTCTAAGCTTTTGAAAGCATTTAATGAGATACAAAAAATAACGGTAAAAAATAGTTTTTCGTTACTCCAAAGTCTAAAGCGCCCTCTATCGGCATTTTTTAAACTTTATCTTTAAAATTTATTTTAAAGAAAATACTGACATAAAGAATAGTTTTAGCGAAAACCGCAAACGAATCGACCAATTTTTCCGTTTTCCATAATCATTTGAAATTTTGGACCCTAAACTTTAATGGAGCCTAATCTCCTTCGGAAGACGTTTGGGACCCTTAGTTTCCCATTTAATATTGTTTGTCTTGATGTGTACTATCACCCCTTAACATTTTGCCCAAGAGTTTAGATTCACCCTGTATATGAACTAATAACTTCAATGATTTGCAACATGAGAAATTTATATGTATTTATATGCATTTATTTATATTTATGATTTATTTTTCTAAATAATGTTTCAATAGTATGACACGTCTCTTACAATTTGCAAGGAATTTTTATTATTTTCGAAAATCTTTTCCTTCCCCTCAACAAAATGTTGAAAATGATTTAACGTAGAATTTTTTTTTTTTTTTTTTTTTTTTTTTTTTTTAGTTCCTAAACAAACTTTCGAGCTCTGGTTATTACGCAAACTACTATATTGGAACTTATCAATTGTCTCATTTCTCGAATTTAGTAAAACTCATAAGTGACGATGTTGGACAGGTGTTTTTATTTTTATTATTATTATATGAAGTTTACTACGTAGTTGAAGTATTTGAATGCATCATTCGTTTTCTCTTTTAAAAGACTGTGGTTACTCTCAACTATTTCTCTTTTATCTTAATAAAATTCGTGTTTATCAGAGTTCATATTTTTTTAAAACTGAATGTAAATACAACGAATAAACTATGTCGAATAATTACTCTGATTAAATAAATAATCCCTTTTAATGATTTAATTTACGTTGTAATTTAGTTTTCAACCTTTCTTTCATTCATGATCGATTTTATTTTTACAGGCTCCGGAAGAACCTGAAAGGACTTTATCTTGTTCATCCTACTTTTTGGTTAAAAACAATTGTTATAATGACGAAGCCATTCATTAGGTGAGTTTTTAAATGTTTCTACACGGCCTTAACCAGATGGTAGCAGGGTGGGCTCAGCCCTCTCCCCAGGGCCCGCTTAAGACTTAGAAATAGGGGAAGCCCAACGTCACACAGGGGCCCCCCTTTTACTCTACCAAATATGCTTCAACAATTTGAAATTTTACCATCAAAATTTTGAGTAAACAACATTTTTAATATTACACTAGTTATAAAAAATATTTTATTATATGCATAATTATACATAATAAATTAATTTTTGCAAATGAATTTACAAATATGGAAGAGGTGCGAATATTTAAACTTCAAAATATATTTTATGCGTTACAAATTGCAGGATTTGTCAGTGCTATCAACAATGCAGAGAAAACAAATATTTGACGTAATTTTATGTTTAGCAGCAACACAATTTTGCTTCTATTTTATAAACAGAAATTTTATATTACTGAATGCTAATTACTTTCCTCTTTATTTAAATAACCTATTATCCATATTTTATATCATTTCTCCACTATTTATGAATATAAACGAAATATCATTATACAGATTAAAATTTCTGTTATTTTTAGCACGTTTGAAATTAAAATGTAAAACATAAGAGAAATGAAAATAAGTTTCATTTAATCACTGTTTTTATACAATTTATTACATCAACAGAAAAAAGTAGAGTATAAATGTGCCGGTAATAGTCTGCGGGAAAATTTAGTAGCTAAAACTAAGAAAAAAATACATTTTTTACCCTGACTGATTTTTTTTCCTAAAAATTATTTAATTTGGGGGCCCCTTGGTATTTTAGTGGGTAAGCAGGGGCTTCATGGACCTATTCGGTAAAAAGGCCCTGCTCTCCCCCAACAACCACATGAACCCCTCCCCCCGCTAACCTACATAATCTTTCAATGTTAATAGCATATATATTACATTTAAAAAAATTAAATGTTCCGTATTTGTAAACACTCCTTAAGATTTTTAAAATATAGAAACACACTAAATGTGCAAAATCTAAGGTAAGATATGTTTAGTTGTAGTGTTTCATTATTATTCATGACAAACGTTTTCAAGATGTCAAGCAATCAGGATCAATAACATTTTCTATTTTCAAAAGGTTATTAGAAAATTGGCCCAGAACTAACAAGATATTTCAATGAATGTAATGAAAATTCCTAAATGTTTTTTTTTTTAAGTTATTGTTATATAACGTTTTAATATTAGTGCACTTTTACCCGAAATGTTTGCATCGTTTATGACAAAAAGCATTTATTAATAATACTCTAACGAAATAGCTTTCTAAAATTTAAGAAATTTTAATTGCTTTCTATAATATTTAGATAATTTTATATCAAACTCATTACTAGATAGGATCACTTGCCCTCTACTTCTGCCTAAATTTAATTATCCTTAAAGTGGAAGAAAAAAAGAACGAATATGGTTTGATTATAGGGACATCCAAAAGCACTGAATGTTTTTTATTTGAGAATCATTTATTAGCATAAATATAATATGCTCTAAAGATTATAAAGTGGAAAGTATTTAAGTCTATTTACTTCTTCTTGGATAAAATTTACTAATTCTTAAACCAAATTTGCTTTTGAGAGTATTTTGAACCACAATCACAAATAAATTTTCATTCATATAAAAAATGAATATAATACATGCTTTCATTAATAAACCTTTATAAAAGATTTATAGAGCCTTACCCGAGTTTTAAATAGCTGATCTGGGTAATTTTAATTTACCTATAAAATTAATGTATCTTTCATAGTTATAGATAGTACAAATTTTGTGCTTTTATGTGCCCTTAATTTTTTTCAACGAATTTGGAAATGTCATTAAAGCGATATATAATTTTTATGAAAAAACAAAATAGACATCAGTTGTATGGAATCTAAATTAGAATATTTGGAATTTATGTCACCAATAATTTTCAACATTCGCAGTTTATATCAAAACAACCATATCTGTCTTATGAATAATGATAATAATAATAAAAAAAAAAACATTTTATTTTCTACACGCTATCATTACAAAACAATTTCAAAATTGCACATTTTTAATTCAGTAAAAACTTGATACCAATTAACTTTATTCCAGTTCGAAATTCAGTAGAAAGCTACGCTTTGTGAACAGTCTTCAAGAACTCGAAGAACTCATTCCGATGGATCACGTCTGCATCCCCGATAAGGTGAAAGAGTAAGTATTTTATTATTATTACTAGGTGAATGCCCATCAATTATAATGGGTAAGAAAAAAAATATTTAAAAAAGTTAAGAAATATTTCTTTATTACATTTATTAAAAATAATTAGAAACTATCATACGCATATAATAAAAATGTTGTAAAATACATATAATTTATTTGGAATTCTCATAATACATTCAAATAATTTTTTTTAAAAAGTCCTTCATTAAATTATGGGGCTATTTCTCCATAATCAGAGTCCACGCCAAAGTATGGAAAAAATTATTAGCGATTTCGGCAAGAATGGTGCTTAAAAATGTAAATTGTAAGAAATAAAAAGCATATGAAATAAGTAAAATTATAACCCTGTAAAAAATGTCACCACGTATTTATAAGAATGCAGTTAATGTTGCGCCAAAACATGACAGCTAAAATGCACCAATTTTATGCAACCCCGATTATAGATGACTTACAATTTTGATATGTCAAACATATAATTTAATTAGTTCGCAATCCGCATCTCTGGACAGATTTCACGCCAACATTTACATATGACTTCAAGCGGTATCCATTAACCGAACAATACAAAAACTTTTTATTGTAATTAAGTGTAATATATAATCCCATTCGGTATTATAATTAAACAGAATAACTGTAAAAGTTATCCATTTCTTTTAATTCTCTGTTTGTCTTTTGTAAAATTTGAGACCGAAAAATCAGTTATATGAAAATATAGATATAGTTAAAAAAAGTTTATTGAAAATTAAACAAAACAAAAAATCAATTTATTGGTCTTCTTAATCTGAATTCAGACACTTTTCTCCGGGAGAGATATCTGTGGCTCCGGGGGGGGGGGGGGGGGGGGGGGTGTTGCACCTTTTAAACATTAAAAGCATAAAACTTCAAATCTTCCGGGGGGGGCATTTCAATGCTCCGGGGAGGAATGTCCCCCCCCGGGCCACCCACTGAATTCAACACTGTAGATATGTACGATATTTGTTTGTAAGTTTGCATATGCGTAAATGTATGTGTGCACTTAATTCAAAGTGTGTGTACTTTCAAAAATGTGTGTGTCTTATTATGAACTTTGTAAAATAATAATAATTATATGATTGTACTTAAGGTAATGGCATCAGTAATGCACACTTTTAAATTTGAAATAAAAAAAATTGGCATATTGAAAGTCGAGCAGAGATTAGCATCCTTCGTGGGGTTAATGATACAACCCTCTTAGCATTAACGCCTCTATAATATTATATATAACTACAGAGATTTTAAGTCATCAGTTCCGGAGCAAGGTGATTTTCATTTTATCACCATTTCTTGTAGTTTGGAATAAGATGAGCTAATTTTTGTTTTCTTGTTCGTGCCTACGTTTAAGCAATTTTTTTTTTCTTTATGGCTTTGTTATGACTAAAATTGGTATGCAGAATTCATGTATTGTGTTTATTTTTTGAATTTTGCATTAGTTTCATGCATAGGCGTAGAGTTATATGGGCTCGTGGGGCTCGAACCCCACCATTAATTCTAAAATGAACAGTTTTTTTTCCTTTTAATATAAAAAAAAAAAAAAATCAGTATTTTATAAAATTTTTAAATGTTCCATTTTTCGTATTTTTCTTTTGTTATAGGGATAAACGACATTAGGATCCCTTTTTCACTTTATGTTCTATTTTTTTTTTTTTTAAATAGAATAAAATGCTTAACGTTTAAACTTTTTATATACAAAATGAAAATATAAAAAAAATCCATATTCCCAAAAAAACAAGACGTTATTCAAAGTGTCAACTTTCGTTGTAATTTTATTTTTTGCGAATATCATTTTATAAACAGGTTTATAAATCTCTGTAGTTATATATAATATTATAGAGGCGTTAATGCTAAGAGGGTTGTATCATTAACCCCACGAAGGATGCTAATCTCTGGGAACATTGGAATTTTTATATTGTCTTAAGGTTTTATTTAACTTGTGATTTTTTATCAGTCTACGATTGTTTAATTTCATTAAAAGGGATTGAAAAAAGCAACATTAAATTGGTAATCTATCTTTTATTACATATTTGTGTACAAAAGAATTGAGCCCCATCAAAACTTTTCCAAACTTACGCCTATGGTTTCATGCGTTTCTTACGGCATATCACCATAACCAGTAGTGGACAGCCCTGTGAAAAGCTGGAATATCGGTGACAAGAGACGACGGTGCGAACAATTTGCGAGAACTGAAGATTGAACTGGATCAGAACATATTTTGTTGATAACCGACCAAGGCGCAAATGCTTTAATGCATTTTTGAAATGGAATCTGAAAATTTCGTCTCGAGAATCTCAGAAATTAACAGAAACAAGATCTGTATCAATGAAGGAAATCTGTTGAAATGGTTCGAGGAGATCCACAGTTAATTGTCCGTAGAGAGCCTCCACTCGAAACTTGAAGATAGCAAGCATATTTTCTAAACCTTGAAACCAGTAAATTTCTTGCTTTAAAAGAAGCCAAACCGTTTACTTAAGTTTACTATTTTCGAATGGTAATCTTCACCTTATTTAATCGCAGTAAAATAAGGCAAATATTAGTATTCGGAAATAGTGGTAGCTAAATTCTAGGGACTGTTTGAACGCTGAGAAAAATTAGCCTACGACATCCGCCATTTTTCGAGTCAGGGTTAGTATTCGGGAGGTTGTGACTAGGCTAGGCCTTTTAAAAGTCACTACACAATGCTATGATTAAAATTCCTCTTGCATATTGAGACTTAATTGCAATAAAATGCTACCATTAAAGCGCTGTTATTGAATTGTGCTATGCTACAAAGTTTAATTTGTTAAATTTTTAGACTTTTTTTTCGGTTTTGATACAAGTTTGTTATTTTTTTTCGTTGTATTAATGCATTAATGCAACAAAAAATGCCTTTTTAATTTTTTTTTTTTTAAAGCAATTTTAAGTGGAAAATGTTTAAAAGCAGCAACTTTTGCAACCTGTGTAAGCTAGAGTTAACTGACGTGAGACATCAAACACTCGCTATTGTTATAGTCACTAAAACTAAGACCAGTACACTAAAAATAGACGAAAAATGCTCTTAGTCCACTACTGGAACAATTACCTTATTTTATTACTTATTATGTTTGAGATATTGGTCTATATGTTTAATAATCCTTTATTTACCCCTTTCTCCTTTTTTTTTCTAGATTCGATAAAAAGAGAATCATTGTGGCTTAAATATTACTCCTGGGCACCAGGTAAATTAAACGTATTTATATATATGGCATTTATAATTACGCATTTATATTTCAGTTTTCATATGTTTTTAATTTCAAAATAGTATTTAAGTTACATAAGCATGTAAAGCAACAGGTTAAGCTCCAGAATATTTTAACTAATTGCAGACTAGTTTCGGTAGCATTCAGCATAGTGTCATCAGTGCAAGTCAAAGGTCATTATGTCCAGAGTACCTTGTTCATGGTACCTACACAAGTCGTACTGCTTGCGTTCACCTTTTGTTTAAATCGGTCTTACTTACATGATCTAAGTAGAAGTTGTAGTAACTTACGAAGGAGTCGAGGATCATCTTGCTGCTGGAGATGAATTCAGATAGAACGATCGAGTTTATCAGAGTGAAGAAAATAATCCGTGTGCTTTGACAGTGACATCACCATGACATAGAAAAGGCTGGTAATTTCCAATTGGTTGGAGCAAACTCCGCCCAAACAGAAAAATCTGGAATGTCGTTCAGATAGAAAAGGAGGAAAGCCTCATGAAAAAGAACCTTTCAGATACCATACAAAATAAATTACAATTCAAAAATTTCCAATACAAATTGCAAAACAATTTGACTCTTTAGAAAAAAAAATCTAACAAAAATGCAAAAATAAGAGCTATAAACAATATTAAATAGAGAAAGAATTAAATTTTTCTGGCAAAAAGAGACTAATAAGTTAGTCTTTTTTCAATATTTGGGTTGAAATATTGGACAGAATTGACACATGGACAAATTTATCTGTGAAAGTTAAAGTTTTGCAGGCAATATCGCCTTGAGTGAGCATTTCCTCATAAACTTTTCAAAATAATTTCCTAACTCTAAGAAAGAGTTAATCTTAAATTCCATTTTAATTTTATTAAGAATTTCAAATAGTTTCGAACCTCGTTCCCTAATTCGTGAGTTTTGTATAAAGGCTGGGATTTCGATGGGGGTTGCTGGTGCTGGGTAACCATTTTAGGGGATATTTTTTCTTTGCTACCTTCAGAAGGTTCAGATTTTTTTCTTTCCTTTTTGCAATCTCACCGTACGATTTTTTATACTGTGCCTTCACTAAATACCGTTCGCATCCTTTAAAATTACAGCAGACTGGTGGGAGTTTAGTAGCTTCTTCAAATGGAATTGTTCTTGGACAAGTGTTCGAGGCATGATTTTGGCCGTATGGCTGCAGCCTACCGGGTTCCGAGAGCCCAGGTCCAGCGATTGGCTTGCCAGTTTACACCTGGCCTGAATGCTACATTGCTGGGCCTCGTGGAAAAAATTTCCACTGTGCTACCTTGCACCGAGTTCTGTATGTTTTAACTTGAACTCTAATTTTATAAAGGGTTGCAAGAATGAAGATTCTTTTAGAATTCTCACTACGGGAGAGGAATTATTCCGTCTTTTCTACTAGTCATTTGTGTGACTTAGCAAACATCCATGCCATCTGAGTTTAGGAATTTTTTGATTTTTTGGGGGGGTTGGGTACTTTTGGGGAGACCTCGCAATACTATTTTTAATGGAGCCTCCAACTCTGGAACAATGTAGAAGTGGGAGTTATCCTTGAGGAAATTGCCAATTTTCTTTTGCATGCAGAAGGACTCTGCAAACAACTTCATCCATCTGCTGGCAATTTTGGCTGTGAAATCAGGATCGGATTCGGTCGATATCTTTTTGGTGAAAACAGTTACGTCTTCTGTATCAGGCTTGGGCTAAAGAATTTTTTCATCAATGTATTTGTATGACAAATTACCAGAACCAGCGTTATTTTCAGAATTTTCACTAACTATAGGGCCACTATTAGGGGGATCTTTAGATTCCTGTACAATATTATCATAATTTTGAGCACAAACTACCAAACTATCTTTTGTCATGAATGTGAAGAAATTTGCCCTTATATATGGAGGCGAAGCAGAGCTGAGGGACAGGTTCATTGACCAATATAATTACAGGAAATTACTGGGCATAGTCAATATGAAAGATGGAAAATGCTAGTAGAAATTAAGAAAAGGATGTTTTTATATAATATTTCCAACAATCTGACAAAGGCGGAGTGGCGACGTCACAATTAACAATATTTTTATGATTTTTATGGATATGAAACACTTTAAGAAAGTTAAATTCAAGCCTAGAGCAGGTTTAGAGATTAAAAGTATACGTGAAAATTATCAAAACTGTAAAATATGATTGAAATATAATAACAAGATAACTGCAAAATTTTTTAAAATAAGATTCATTCCGATAACGTGTAGTCTACTGGAACATATAAAAATCAGGGCTGCCATTTGCTACTAAAATGCTACTTTTTGCTACTATTTTCAGCTTTAGGAGACTAAGGCAACTTTTTTAAGCAAAAAAGGCTTGAAAAGCAACTATTTCTAACAAACAGGCAACTATTTTATGAAAAAGGAGACTTTTTGAAAATATTATTCTAGCTTTTTCAAATACATGTTGCAGGAAATAGGAAACAACAAGAACAATTTTTTACCATTCCAGTACAATTTTTCCAGATGTTCGATACCACTGCCAAACAGCACTTTTCTTGATCAAGAGTCAATTTCACTCATTTTTTTCTTAATTTTTCTAATTGCTGCTGCATAGTAACAGTAAGCAAATAAGCAATTATATACTTTGATCCCCAAGCTTATGTAGTTTTAAATCATTAAAGTTCTATTTCTCAAACGAAAAAAAAAAATTGCCCTATTTGTTGCCAACTAATAACAATAAATAAATGATCTAAATAATCTCCTCCATTAAAAAATTTCTGCTTCCTCCTTTGCCCTTATCCCCCCCCCCCCCCCTCTCACCCTCATGCTGTGTTTCACATCGTTTAAATCTCTTTATTATTTTTTTAAAGAAAAGACATCTGCCCTACTTACTGATCACTGCTTCTATTAACAATAAATAAGCAACGATCATCTAAATTTACTCCCCCCCCCCCACAACATGCAAGGAAATTTAAAATCTGTATTTTTATATTTAAAAAATTCTCCTGTTCTATACTTGTTGCTCTCTAGTGCAATCCTCTTTAATAAAAAGGCATGCGTTGATGACGACTGGGATTTTCGATAATCGTTGCCACAGATTAATCTTGGAAAATGAAACATTTGAAGTTGCTGAAAAAATTAATAGCTCGAAAAGTATTTGTCAGAAAATTGTTAGACAAACTTCGTTAGAAAGGTAAAAAATTGTATTTTTCTTGATATACATTTCAAATCTAATGATTATGCCGTTTTTCAAATATTGAATTTCAAAAATTAACAAATTTCACAATGGAGTACCATAGCGAAATCTTCACATGTAAAAAGATAATGATAACAACCATGTGTCCTGACGTATACGGGCTATAGCACGAGTCAAAAATTATAGTAGCCTTACTATTCTGTTAAAATATGAAAGTGAATTGCGATGCCACGAGAGCATGATTTTATTTATTTTAATATAATCATCTTAGAAACAAGGTTTTGGAATTTTTTTTTAGAGTGAGACTAATAAATTGGCCTTACTGTATATTATTATAAGTTTAAAAGAGGAAAGGTGGGAGAGCGCTTTATATTATTTAGGTTTCCTCAGGAACTTTTTGTCAGAATTGAAAGTTTAATATATCAAAACATCAGAACTTAAATCGGCTATAACTATAACGACTGTCCTTCAGTTCGTTTGGAGAGATTTTCATTTAAAAATATAAAATCATTCAACATTGATTTAAGTATTTTTAAGGTTATTATCACGGGCCCGGGCAACGCCGGGCATGTCAGCTAGTAAATAAATAATCAGGCTTATAAACTACCCCTTCCTTCCAAAATTTTTGGTTCTCCACTTTGCTCAACCCCTCCAGCATGCTGATTTTCAAATCTTAAAAAACTTTTTTTAAGAAAAATAATTCTGCCCTATTTATTGTTAACTAAACATTAAAATTAAAAAAAAAATAATCATCCACCTCTCCTTCTCAAATTTACATTTCTCTCTCTTCCTCCCTCCAGTGTAGAAAGAGGTTTAAAATATTTATTTAGAGAAAAAGTCTCACCTAATTGTGTTATAATATGAGCTTAAAATATTTAAAATAAAACTCTTTATTTAAAAAAATGTCTGTCATATTCAATGCTTTCTAGTAACAATAAATAATTAATCAGTCATCTAAAATACTCCCACCCTACCATGCTGATTTATGTTTTCTCCCACTTCTGCAGTTTCAAACTCTTTAAAATTCAAATTTTATAAAAAAAAATCTGCTGTATTTGATACTTTGTAGTAATGATAAATATCAAAGACCTAAATCCCCCTAGCCCGAAAATTTTCATTTGTAAATAATTTTTGAAATAGATTTTCTTTAATGTGTAGTGCATCACCCTAAATCAGGATGCCAACTAACTTCTACAAAAAATGTCATTTCAAATTAAGCAAATATATACATAAAATAAAAACTTCAAACTGCAGTTTCAAACTCTTTAAAATATTTAAAATCCCTTAAATCTGCAGTTTACGAAAGTTCCAAGAAAGATTTCTTGAAGTTCATTACGAAAGCAAAAACGAAATGCTGGAAATACCACTATTACATCTGGAACTAACAAGAGATATATAAAGTGTTGATCCAAAAGTTGCAGCAAACTAAATTCAAATGTCATGAAAACTAGAATGGATTTACTTTTAACAATTTTGTTACATAATAATTAGATAATATGTAAAAACAGTACTGAATTTGTGCAGATTGTATACAAAGTGTTGTATTGTTGCAATCAGAAAAACTTAATAATTTTTAAGGAAAGTTCAGGGAATATAGTCAGAAAATTTGCCTAAAAAGGAAATCATTATCTACCCTGATCTCAACACTGTGACTATTTTGGATAATACTTTATATGCAACTATTTTGCTACTAAATCAGCCATGATGTGCGACTATTTTTGCTACTATTTTTGGCTTTAAAGGCTACTAAAGCAACTATTTTGAATAATTTTTGGAATGGCAGCCCTGAAAAATAGATGAAGCCTTAAAAAAATCTCATCAACGACATTAAATACCAGCAACCGTATTTCTGTATTAACTTTTAAAAAAAGTGAAATGGTTAAAAATGGTGGTTATAAAAACTTTCTTTAATTATATTTAAATTTCATTTATGTACAAAGATTAGTTTATGCAAAAGTTTATTGCAGTTTTAATTGTGACTAAAATGCACTGGTGAAAAGATCCGCTTCTTTTTTCTATGTCATTGGCTTTAACTAAATCATACTCTCCCACTTTTTTTTAAATCTAAAATACATACTTCGAACCAGAAATTATTTTTAATGAATGAAATAAAGTAGATTTCAAATAACTATCACATAAGAAAAAAAAAACAACACATTTAAATAAATAATTTTTCTGGTTCAGAGTATGATTTTTTGATTTTAAAAAAGTGGGAAGTTGGAAAGTATGACTAAATGTATAGATAAGCATGACAGACAAAAAGAAAAAAAAAAACTTTATCAATAAAAAATTCTATTTTTAATTTAGTACTTAATTAAATAAGAATAATGCATTTTTAACTTACTTCATATCATTAGCAATCATATTTTAAGATTTCAGAAATAAAAATCAGTATTATTTGATTATGTACAGAATAAATAACTAAATAAAATAATCACAATATTTAGAGACCGTTTATTAGAAATATTTTATATAGTGCTTTTTTTTTTTTTTTTTTTTTTTTTTTTTTTTTTTTTTTAAGTATGATGAATAAATATACATGGTGCTCCAAAAAGGTTGAAATAAACATTATTTTTTTTTTACCTGTTAGAGATAAATAACGTAAACTGCAAAAGTGCTCAAAATAAGGTTCATCTTACTTTTATATGACCCTCCTAGACACAACTGGTCAATTAGTAAATTTTTCCTTTTGCTTCAACAAGATCATTACATGAAACTGCATATCTGTATCTTTAAAATTGAATGAGTTATGCTTAGCTTAATTAAAAATTTATCTTCATAAATGGGGACCACATATCAAATTAGAAATGTTAATGTGTGAGATATTACAAGAAAAAGAAAACACGGACAATAATACATTCGCAGTTGATCTTAAAAAAAAAAAAAAAAATGCTTTCTACAATATTAGGGAAAAAAAACTTCAAAATATTTACAGAGATATTTTTAGAAGTTATGCATTGAATTTGGAAAGAAAATAAATTGAGAATGGTTTGTCATGTGCTTTTTTAAAAATTATGTTTCTAAAAATCAAAGTTGAATCCATCTCTTTACATGATCTCCGACTGTGTAATACTTTATTCAGATGAATTTTCGATCTAAAGAATGCCATCATCAATTCGTGAATGGTCCCCATTTTTACTAATGAAATAACATTTTAAATTATACGAAAAAGTGATGCAAATCAGCTTTTTTCCTTAATTATAATTCAGTTTACTTTAAAGGTACAAGTATGCAGTTTTTTTTATAATGATCTTGTTGGAGCAAAAGGAAGAATTTTCCAAATGACCAATTTTGTCTAGGGTGGGGAATAAGAATAAGGTGGTGTAAAAATCTGAAAAAATGTAATTTTTTAAAAATAAATTGCAGGATTATTTCACTAACATAAGGTGAAGTGGGACAAGTGCAACCACATTTTGGCATAGTTCGACTTTAGGTTTTTCATTTTCCTGTGCTCACTTCTAATAATGTTTCATTAGTTATCATGGCAAGATAAGGAAAATATATAATTAAAACATGTTTTAAAACACAATGACATCTATATTGGTTTCATATTTGAAAAATTTTGAAACACCAAAAGAAATACATAACGAGGGAAAGTAAGAAGATCTGACTATCTATAAACAACCAAATGTTGTAAGACTCTTTACTGTAGCATAATTTCTATAGCATTTAACTAAATTAATATTTATTTTCTTTTTTAGATCAAACAGTCATACTGTACACTATCTGAAAAACTGCGTAATCCAATGGCAGTTAAAGCAAGTCTGTGTTATTTTGCTCTTGCTGAATACCAACATGAAACTTCTCCATCAAAACCAAAAGCAAAGAGAATGTCTAATTACCTATGAACACCGCATTAGAGAGACTGCTTTATGGCAAGAAACTTTTGAATCAAGAATTACTTGATCGAAGTATAAAGACATTTCAGAGGAGCTTGAAAATATAACTATCAACTATTCTTTATTGAAAAAAAGAAAGCAAAATGTGTCTTCATTTAAAAAGGAATCAAACTCAGAAATGGAAAGAAAACTAAAATATGTATTTGACCCTGCATAATTAATGCAAATCCAAACTCAATTTTAATAGAGAAAATCATTTCTTTATAAAAATTTATACCCATTGTAATATAAAAGTTTGACTTCCAGTTTGTTTCAGGATTAGTGAATATTCATGTACAACATATAGATGAAAACAACGAAAATTTTAAGAATATTTATTAAGATTGAGCATTCAGAACTATTTTATGCTAGGAAATAATAATTAAAAGCAACTAAATTTAGCTATTTTTTTGTGCGAATGGTTATGTGCATTTATTTAGCTGTTTTTTAAAGCTTCTATAAAATTCAGAAAAGTATCAGCATTTATTTTTTAATGTTTCAAAGCAATAAAATAATTTATTGAAGGCATATACTTATGACATTCCTTGTAAACTATGTAAGCTTAAAGTGTATACACAGCTGCATACAATCTATTCCCTTACTTTTATTTTTGTTATCTATGCATCAAGCATCATTATTTCTAAAATAAAAACAGGTATTTAAAGTTGAAGACAATCCAAAAGTGTCACAAACACAAATCCATAATTTCATCTCATAAAGTAAGAATAATAATTAAAACCATAAAAAGGTTAGAACCTAATAAATCCTTTTTAATTTTTGCACAATGTTGTTTATCAATCACCTGCAACTTCAATACAGAATCAGCAAAGAACAAGATTTCAAATTATCAGCCTTGTAAATGAAAATTAAATAAGTCTTAATCACTTCAAACAACGAACAGATACCTTTAGAGAATTGGATGAAGTTTTGCTTTGATTGTAAGTGAAAATTACACAACTTTTAATCAGTTAAAATAATGAATGGATATCTTTAGAGAATTGCCAAATAAAATGTTGCTTTCATCAAATAGAGTATTTAAAGTTGTTTCTCTGACATGATATAATGGAAAAAAGCTAGATTTAAAATTAGAGATGCTTGGATAATGCAACTGCACTATAAAAAGGTAACTAAGCTATTATCTATAGACAATAAGAAATGGTATATTGTTCATCTCAGTGAACTGTCTGTCGTTTTTCAAAGCCTTGTGAGCAGACTCGAGCTTTACTGAAGTCCTTTTAGATTACCCGAGTCAACAAATTAAGTTATTTTTGTGATCACAAAGTGTTATAAATATGTGGATCATAACTTTTCAATATACAAGACTAACTGTAGCGATATACTTAAAAAGGAAAGAAAATATTTTTCGGTTGAATAATTACAAAATCTAAAATGATACAATCAGAAAGGGAATTAAGGCTGTTCTCAAATCCAAAAGAGCTACTTTCTGAAACATTTCTGAATTCATTTTTGTTTGAAAATACATGAAATTGGCAGGTATTCTTATTCAGAAACTTTGTAATCGAAAGACGTTTTCCATTTTTTGGTAAAGGCAGATGATCTTTCAGAAAATACTGTCAAAGTCAGCATTTTGAACAGAATTCTCAACATGGCAGCATGAGAAAGGAGAAAAACTTGTTAAATGACATGCACCGTTATAACCCAATAAGTAATTTATCAAAAAATGGAAATCGCTATTTGATTACAAATTGCTTCAATAGTCAGGCCTGCCAATTTTATGCCTTTACGTTTAAAAATGAGTCAGAAAATGTGTCAGAAAGTTTTGCGTTGTTGAGCAGGGAATTTGAGAACCACCTTAAAAAAAAAGTAAAACAAAGCATTTAAAAATAAAAAAATGCTCAAGAAAAAACTATAAGTGGTATTTTTAAAATTAGACATGCTTTCAGATGAAGTAATAACATGTCTTTTCTTGTACAAATAATAAAGTTAGACAGTAATTTTATTTTTTTTAAAAAGAAAAAACATTTCTTGCAAGTTTTTTGTCACAAAACTTGTTTTTCTTAGATGATCATTTTGTTAAACTTCTAAAAAATGAGATTAAAAATCTATAAATATAGATGCTTCCAATTTGTTAGCCTAAATCTTAAAAAATCAGCTTTTCAGAAACATTTGAATCAATTATTTTGCAAAAGTGGTTTCAGTACATGGTAGTTAAACTTCATCTGAGATGTTACATTCCAATATTTGAACTAGATAAAGTTTTCTGTTTATATGTCATATATAAATTTTTATATATTCAAAAATATTTATTTCACTTTCCCCTTGTTTCATTTCTTGATTAATTATACTGTTGAATGTTTCAAAGTTGTTCATGTTAGTTTCAAATACACAACTAAAGAATACTTACACTGTTTGAATGTATTAAATTTTTATCTTCAACATGATAAAAAAAAAAAAAGAAGATTGAAATACTGGAGTGATTCCAGTCTATTTTATAAATAAAGAGTTTAAAAGTATGTATAAAAATTTATGTATATTCTGTGAAAGTAAAGCAGATTTTAAATCATGTGTTTTGTTCATTCATAAATCCACAAGCATGTACATTAATTTATACTGTTATGGTGCTATCACACGTACTCTCATATCATAGTCAATATCAGATATTTCATCCGAAACACGTTTTTCAAGAGGAAAACGCTCGAAATCGTCCCGTTTGATAGATTGCCTCTCGTAATTTCTTAAAGATCTAACTTACAGTAGTTTGTATCCTCTACGATAGATATCGGCTCGAAATCCACCAATCAGAGCTCTCAAAAAATTTCAAGATGGCTACCGTCAGTAAGTCAACATCTTATGTTTAGCGTGGTCACAAATATTGAAACCAAAAATACTGAAGAATTAAGAAAAAAGCAAATCTTTAGTAACACAGGGACCAATTATACACGAAAATAACTTTAAAAATGTGCAGTTATTTTGAAATTAAAGAATTACATATGCGTTGATTGTCTCTTCGGAGTTTGTTATTTACCACTCTCGATAAGAACTTTATTTACTAATTTAAAGTTATTGATTGCAATTATTTTATTTCAATTCCTCATATTATTTGCTATATGTTATAATTGTACTGTTGTAGTCACTTATTTACTTCTCAAACTGTACTAGTTTAACTACTTTCTGCAGCTAGATTTGGCGTTATTTCATACTTGTTGCCAAATTATGTCGCCAAAGATAAAAATGCAAGCAAACACACATCAAGGTATTTTATTGCAATACAAATTATTGCCTCCTTTTAGCATGCAGCGTTCAGAATCTAAATTTTTTAGTGGAGGGGGGGGGGGGGGACAGAAAATTTTCTTATACTTTTAGAAAAATAAAATTTAATAAATGATAATTTAATCTAGCAGCTATTTATAGTTAATTATATTTTACCTTTTAATAATTTTCTTTTAAAACAATCGTGATAATCTTTTTTTTAAAGATATACAACTATTATACAGACATACATATTTATTCGTAAATCGGTGGAATAGTAGTAAAAATATATTCACAGTTGTTCGGTCATCCAAGGCTGTCTGTTAGATGGTTGGCGACTTTCTCTCCAACATGGTTTATTAGTGAGAAATTGCAGATTTAGAATCAGCCGAAGTGGCTCAGTGGTTAGAACGATAGCCCGGAATGCTGTGGACCCAAGTTCGATTCCTGGCTCTGGCTAATTTTTCACTTCGTGTTTGATTATTGTATTTAATGTATGTAAGTGAGAACGTCCTTTTCAGTCTATTTTTCCTTTTTAATTATTGAATTTCAACCACCCTAAAATTTTGCCTTCTCCCTCCTAGTGGTGTATAAATTTTAAACCTTTATATGTTTTTCAATTTGTTAAGCAAATTGTGCCCTTTTTTTACTTTGTATTAATAATAAATAACGCATATAACCTCCCGCCTTCCCTCCAGTTAAAATATTTTGCTTCCATTAAAAAAAAAATTAAATTTATATATTTTCGAAAACAAAAATTAATTGTAACGTAAAACTTTCCTAACAGAAATAGATTTCGAGAATTTTCAAATATGCAAACCCAAAATTAAAGCTGATTCTGCCAAATAGTTTTTAAGTTATGCTTAAAAAGCACTTGTCTTGTAATTTGTTTTGCGATGATCGAACATTTATTTAACATTAGGAGGTACAAACATAAAACCTGCGTAATTTCTAAACTACTTTAACGAGTGACTTTCAGTTTGATACACGAAGGTAAAATTTACCGAAAAATATGATGTCGAAATTAGGGTTTAGTACTAAAAGTTTTAGAATGTTACAATTGCTATACGTAACTTCATCCTCCCCCCCTTTCTCCCAGCAAAATTTATGTACAGCATTATTATTACCGTATTTTCGGGAATATGCGCCGCACCCATCGTAAGCGCCGCATCATTGAAAAATCTGTAAAAAAAAACAAATGTACACGTAAGCGCTGCACCCACTAGCGCCGCATCATTGAAAAATCGATAAAAATGAAATAGTCACGATAAAAAAAATCTGCAAAATTGGATTAAAAGTAACAAAAATAGCGATAAAATCTTACAAGATATATGAATTAACAATAAAACACAGGTTATCTTAAAATACAATAGGAAAAAAAATATGTACTATGCCAAACGATTATCGTTTTAATCGAACATCGCGGTATGCTGTGTGCTTATGAAATAAATATAATTTATCAACTATTGTAAAGTATACAATAAATACTTTTAAAGTGTGAGCTATTAATATTGAACAGAAAATAGAGAAATATGGGTACGTTAAATATATTTTGACTATAGTAATTACGTTTTTATAATAAAGATATATTGTGATATGTACTGTTTATGAACTTTATACTGAGATAAATGAATGTAAATAAAGGTGAAATATGAATGAATGTTAATGAATCCATGTGTTTAAAAGTGTATTTAAGGCAGTAAGACTAAAAAAAACATGAAGGCCTGTTTTTCACAATATCCAGATTTTGCTATGTTGAGGAATAAAAAATCATTGTACCCGCCGCCCTTGCGTATGCGGCGCATCGCCGATATTTTGAACTTTCAAACACGTATGCGCCGTGGCGCTTACTGCCGAAAATACGGTAGATGTTATTACTAATCTATTGTTACTTGTGACATTTTTATACAGTGATTTGCGGCAGAGTTAGTAGAGGATATAATTCCCCCCCCCCCCTTTCCCTCAGGACTGTACACAATGTATATAAAAATAAGGATTGTGTTTTTGATATGCAAAATATCAAAAACTCATTTAAACTTTCGAAAAATGATTAAAATCATCAAAACCAAGGAAAAAAAACTGCAAAAGAGTGGCAACTATATCTAAATTCTATTACGTATTTCATTTTTATATTACATTCAATATGTACCATGAATTACATTTAAAATATGTAAAATATATTAACTAAAAATGTCATAATAGTGATTTTGGCAAAATAACTAAAACTTAATTTAGAATCTTTCTTTGTGTTACAGATTTCAGCTTAGCGATAAAGTGCGGTTCCAATACACGTGACAAAAAACTAGTTTTAATATACTATTTTTTTCAAAATCACTTAATACTAATAGTTGAGAAATCTTAATATTTACAGGTAATGAAAGACGTAAAGTGAAGATATTGACTCTATAATTTAGAATTTTAATGTTATATTAGCAAGAGTATTGTTTTTATAACCTTGCAATTTTAAGTAAAATGATCACAATATTATATATAATCAACAGACACGAAAAGAAACTGCAATATATAAAATGTTAGTATGCGATAATGCTTCGTGTTTATCAATCGAACTCTACACTAAATATTAAAACAGCTGCTGCAATTACTCGCCAAATGTTACGCCCTCTCCTTACATTAGCAGATAACTTTCAGTAGGGAAAATAACCCTGGTTGCAGCGTGAAAGTGTAGCTCCAAGCAAGCGAGAGGCAATATCATATACTTCATATCGTATGGTATTCCGTGTGATAACAGCTTAAGTAAATTAATTTTATTATATTTTATTTACATTCTTAATTCTCTCAATAACTTCTTGAACAATTGTGTAAAATTAGAGCCACATATGCAACAGATGCATTATCAGATTGGAAGTTTTTGTTCAAACTTTGGCAACTCACATAATAGAACACTTTAGAGCTCGCTTGGACGAATCTGTTTATGTGTAGTTCATTAGTTTAGGGATAATGGCAGATACATCAAGTCTGTTTTCATCCAAACTCCTTTTAATCAAATCAAACTTTATTGCTCGTATGTCATCACTCTCTAAAATGAAGGCACTTCATGTCAAACAGCAGAACATCACTGCAAAATACTTTATGGCAATTGGTATTTACTTCTATATACTTGGAGTTGACATCAGAAGATAAAGTTCGCAGATAAAGTGAAAAGTGCAAGTAACATCATTACAGTCAGAACTGAAAGCATTATAGGCAAAATGTAGTAAATCATATGGGAAGCATGCACAGTAGTCCAGTAAATGAGAGTACAGAAGATCTTTATAACGCAATTCTCTATATAACACACAGCTTCTGAGATATAAACAATGAATTTTGCAGTTAAGAAGCACCTACAATCCACATTGTAGAAATATTGTTACCCTGTAGAAGATTAAGTCTCAAACATTATTTCATCTTTATCTCCTTAATTCAGACTTTTTTTAATGGAAATATTGCTATTAAATTAAAAAATTTTGGAAATAAGTAATATAATGATTTTGACCAGGCACATTTGGATCATATGGTAATTTAACAATATGTGAAATTAACTATATTATGCAAAAATTTATAATCTGCACAGCTTTTGGTCCCAAGGAATGTGATACAAAGATCTACTGTATACTAATATATTCCAGACATATTTTTCCATGTTTACAAGGTAGACTTCAATGATGTGTGAAATGATTTATATAATGCAAAATTCTGTATAATGTAAAACCTTGCGTTTTTAGGTTTGTGTTATAAAGATCTTCAACTGTATTTATAAACGTATATAGTAAATATTATGTATTGCTACAATGCTTTAATAAGAGAGCAGTGACATGGAGATAAAAATTAAAATTTGTTTGCATTTTAGACAAAAATTTGGCAATGTTACTACTATCTTGGACTTTTAAAACCTGCCATTATCATAAAGCTAATGCTGCTTACATGTCTAGTTCATCCAGGCTAGTATTACCAAGTTCTGCAATATGGATTGCTACAGTTCAGACAAATACTTCCAATCTGAGCATGTACCCTATGTATATACGTATCACCATTGTCTTACAAAGGCACCCAACCAACTGCTATTGAGATTGTGTTGAATTCAAATGGTGGCCTGGGGAGTGAACTTTTCCCACAACAGCCTCAAATGTTTTTGATTTTGTGCTTATTAGTGGTGTAGAAGTGTAAATGTCCTAATCAGAGGTGCAGAAATTACTCCTGGGGAGAAAAATGTCTGAATTCAACAATGTATTGAGGTAAAGAAATCTAAGATAGTGACAATTTACAATTCAAATTGCCTATAGAGGGTGTCATAAATCATGTCTCAATAAGGAACCTACAATAAACCTGAAGGATCATTATCTTTCAAATCAGAAAATTACATTTTTAAATTTTTATGCAAGTATTGTTCTGAAGAAGTTTTCTGTATCTATATTGCTGAGTATATATAAGGCATGCCCAAATGAAAAATGGGCACAGAGTGTAGAAGTATTTTATTAAAATAATCATCATATTTGTTGAGGCATTTGTTCCATTGTGTCATCAGTAGGTTGATACCCCTGGCGTAGAACTCTTGGGACTGATCTTGGAAGAATGTTTGTATCCTATCCTTCACTTCGTTGTCTGAAGTAAACAGTTGTTCTTACAGTGCCTTCTTAAGTGGCCTGAAGATATGAAAATCACAAGGCGACAGGTCTGAACTGTACCATCTCATCAACAGTGACTGATGCATTGGTGATGGCAGTGTGGACCTGGCCTGGTCTTGTTGCATCCTTAACTGCTTGTCTAAAAGTCTTGCACCAGTTGTTCACAGCTGTATGCACTAAAAAGTGTTCACCATAAACATACTTCATTTGGCAAAAATTTTTTGTTACCTCTTCAGCCACCAAAAAACACACTACATCTCGCTGCTCGACTCTAGATGCTTCCATCCTGTCCACCCCATGTTTTAGCTGTCAGTTCTGCACATACAACTTCTTTCCAAAGAACACAACTTTGTCTAATGTGCTACTAACCCTGCATGAAGGCAAAATAAAATGAAAAACCAGTTCGGCAACTTTGATAATATCGCTACGTCAGCTATCCACTTTTCAATTGGGCACCTCTTATAGAATATGCTGAATCAATGATGAACTGTTTATTGAAATGATTTTTTCTGAGGCAGATGAAAAGACAGGTTGCCACACCTAAATCAGGTGACGCTCTTTTCATGCAGTAAATGCATGACTGCAGGTACACAAAAAAGCATCATGTGAAAGCATAATTTTCAAGGGGTCCGAAGGCGTATTTTGAAAATGAGGACTCCACAACCATGCACATTGAGATTTGTATACTTGCTGCAATTTCTGTAAGTGCCAAACACTTTTCTTTACTATGCAGATGGCATGGGTACAAAGCCCATGCTCTCTTTTTATTTCAGATTTTTATATCTTTAAAAATGCTTCATCAGTTCCTTTAAATTTCATGATAAATGAAATACTGTCAATGAAACAAGAGTATGATATCAACATCTTATGACATTTATTTGTATTAATAAAATAAAATATTTGTTAAAATTTTATAAAAAGAGCTTCTAAACATTTCATTAAAATATCTTTTCGATAACAACATTGGTGAAACATAAATATCTAATTAAGCAAAATTAATTTCTTAAATTATATTGTGTTTAAATTAAGTTTTTTAATGTAAATTGCATTTATATACTATATTTCTTTTTTTATGATTGCATATTTTAATAACATATGGACAAAAGGGCAATATCCATCACAAAACATGAGAAACAAATAATTATGGCACTCAAAATCAGTTTTTTTTTTATATGCCAAATGTATTATTTTATATGTTTTTTTGATATACTTGTACTTTCAGTAAAAAATATATAAATATTCTAACCATATTTTATTCATTATAAAATTAGATGCTAAGCCACATGTGTTTTACCTCTTTTGAAAAATAAGTGCTCATTTTTTTTTTTTTTTTTAATAATGTAAAATATAAAGTGACTGATCAAACATTTTTAAATAAAAAAGTATTAAAAAAAATCTGAAATAATAAAAGGGCATGAGATTTGAACCCATATTGTGCAGACTCAAGCTAAATGCTAAGAGCATTTGGCCACAAACCTCACTTCAAAGTTGCAACAAAAAATTTAAAGTAGGCAAATTTGTGATACAAACATGGTAGGGAAACCAGCATTGTGCAGTAAAAAGTATTTGGTGCTTATGAAAATCGCACCATGTGGAAATCTGGGAAATCTGAATGTGCATAGCTGAAGATCCTCATTTTCAAATTATGTGCGCTCTGAAGGGAGACAAATATGTGATGCTGTGCAGCCTGACTTTTTCTTCTGCCTCAATTTTTTTCTCTTTTAGTTACACTTAGACTAACTTTATTTATCGGAATAGTTCTTATGCAGGGGAACATGCTCAGATTGAAAGTTCAAAATATGGCAACCAACATCACAGAACTTGGCTGTATTTGTTTCAATGAGTAAAAAAGCATTATATAAAGCTCAGAACAGGGTAATTAAGATACTTAAATTGAAGTTTTTTGAAGCGACTCGGAATCAAAGTTCTCGATTTGAGCAAATTCTTGTATCAGACTTGTGTGCTTGACTCTAAGTCTGCTTGTAAGATCAATTAGTTTAAGGCACCCATCCAATACTGGACATGACTTGGTTTATTAAACTGACTCTGGATGTTGCAATAAAACTCCCTCAATAGACCAAGAGGGGCGAGAACATGTCTGGTCCACAAGCTAGGCCCGTTGCATCAGCGGCCCCAAGTAACATGTAGCAGCTCACAAGAGCAAATCACAACTTGGAGACTAGAGAGAAGCTCCCACTGGGAATTACAACCAGCTCAGATTGTGGAGCATTCTGCTTATAAGTCTTCGTCGAGATCAGTACAAAATACACACAATGAAAATCAGCAATAAAGAATTAAAAGATTACAGCATGAACCAGTGGAGGGAATCGAACCCACCTCATATGCTCGCAAATGATTAGTGGGATGATTGACATAAATTCTCAGCCATGGTAGACCCTAGAGAAAATTTCTGAAATGTTTTTAGCTTTGAGATTCCCTCTTAACTATCAGTTGAGAGGAACTCTGCCTTCTGAACTATTTTTCTTATTTAAAGTTGCTTTTAAATTTCAAGTTGAGTGCTACAAATAATTTATCAGCTTTATTGTATGATCCATTCAATAATTTATTTAACAGACCTCAAAGAATGAGAATGAAAATAATAATAAACTGCGTATACTCAGAAGTTGCAGCCACAAATTTAACAACTTATGGCTACAGGGCCAAAACTAGGGAGGAGCATGCAAGGCATGTGTCTGGGTGCCAAAGCAGAAGAGGTTGCAAAAAGATTTCGTTCACTATGTGGTACAAAAAATCAATAGTGAAATTTGGGCAGAAGCGGGCAATCTGACAACCCAAAGGAAAACCCCTGAATAACGAACACCTCATGACCAACAAATTTGTCCATTATTCGGATGTGTTTGCTATTTCAAGACGTCCAATACAGAGATTTTACTGTATATTCTTTTAACTTTATTCTCTTTGCTTTGAACAAAGCTGGTTTTATTTTTAGGGGACCATCTGGGATGCCAGAAAAATGGGTCTTTTGTACATCAGATGAAACTGTCATTTGTTCATATAACTGTTTAAAATGCAAGAATGAAAATTATTGAAAAGCTTTTTCTCCTTTTTTGGATAATTTAAATATTGATTTGTTAATTTCATTCAAATTTGATTATGCTTGGCTATGCTTTGTTTGACTATGCATTAAGTATGTATTCATAAGGGGAACATCAATTTTCTTTGCCTAAGAGCACTAGGTATCCTTGCACCAACCTTGGCTTTAAAACTTATTAAAAAAGGATGCAATTGACCACAAAGCCTTTGGAAAAGAAAAGCCCCCAAAAATTATTTATGACTTTTGCATATTCTGTGGGACTCCTATTTTTACGTTTAATAAATTTAAAATGTCAAAAATACTTTTTTTCCCTTTTTCTTTTGACAATTAAGTGTTAAATGAAAAATTTTCATCATCCTACATTTAAGCATTTATTGGTGGTTAAACTTTAAACGATAACTGGTATGTGAAAATGTGCAGATTTTAAAAGTTACAAAAATTGTGAAATTCAAGAAAAATGCCAAAAATTGCAATATCTAGATATTGCTTCTCATTCAAAACATTAGCCCACTCTATTTCAGAAGGTCACAGAAGTAGGTTTTTAAGATGTCAATAAATACTACAAAATAAGTTAAGATGTCTACTAGTATTATGTTTTATGTCACATTATAGTCATACTTCCTGATAAAATAAATATATTACAGGTGATAGACATTTATATTATTGTAATGAATTTATAATAAGTAAATATAAAATTTAAATCTGTTTAATTAAAATTTTTGAAATTCAATACATTTCAATTTTAATCCTTTACATAGAGGTAAATTTGTTAAAGTATCTCAAAAAATTAATTCAAAAATCTAATAGTTTACATATATAGGATTTCTTTCTGGGTACTTTACTTGCCTACAAATGTTAATTTATGCATTTTAGCTATGTGAGGACCTCTCTAGTATTTGTCTGTTTATTTTTATACAATACGATGCATGGTTCATACTCTTCAGAACAAATAAAATTCAAGCCTTTTTCAAGGACTATTTAGGTATATGTACTACTAAATGCATTAAAAGGGCTCTAGAATAACACAAATGAAACAGTCACCAAATTGTCTGTCTATTTCAAAGAAATCTTACCAGATCTTTAAAAGGTTTTATAAAAGGCATTTTCAAGACACCATATTATTAGGGAATTTTTAGGGAATAAAGTATTTCAACTTAGTAAGGTACGATGGAAAGAAATTTCATATATAATAACAGTTAAGAAAACAGAGCTTGATCTTTTTTCTTTAAGTGCAAAAAAAAAAGATTAGATCAGGGTGTCTATTCCAGGTCAGCAATGAATTTCCCTGACATTTCCAGGGTTTTCCATACCAATAAAAAAAAAATTCTAGGTATCAAGATTTTGTGATGCTACATACAAAAAATCTTAAAAATTGTAAATTTGAGAGTGGAACTTTCATAAATTATTCTGAGGCACAAATTACTGATTTGTTACATAATTTTTTGCAAAATTTACAAATTGTTGAACACGTTACATGCTAAACATTTTGCAGATACACACTTTAGCATCAAGTTCTATCCATTTTGTCAAATCAGGATGAAATTTTTTATCACATCAGTCACAGTTAAATACAGATTGCTTTGACATATTTTAATACAAATAATAACAATAAATATTCAATAAATTAAGCTAACAAATGTTGTTTCCAAACAAAGATAAGTAAGCATAATGAAACACCTAATCAATCCTACAACATTCAGTACAAAGTTTCAATGAAGCTGGAACTGAAAATCTCTCAGTTACAAAGAAGGACTGAAAGGGGGTAGACAAAATGATTTGCATGAGAGGTTGAAATACTCTTTACAGTACTTATGAACAGCAAAGTTTGATTTTAATGGCACAGCAATTTCAAATTCTCAGTTTTATAAGAAACATTTTCTTCTTTTTTTTTTTTTTAAAGTTCAAAATTTTCTAACATTTTCTCAGAATTTTCAAATTTTCCTGACTTTTCCAAGTGACTAGACACCCTGTTAGATTAGTGATAGACTGATTATTAGATGTGACAGTACACACGAGCTAAGTTCCAATTTTTTTAGCCACTCTGACGGCATAGGCACCAACATTGTAAAGACTATAGTAGTTTTGAACACCTTTCTGCAGTCAAAAATTAGCATTTCAGAAGTTATAATTTTTTTCAAGTTAATACTTTATATTTTTTATAAATATTCTCTGAATTATCAAACCTTATAACATTTGCACTTATTCATACAAACATAATTGAAATAAAGGTTGCATAATTTACTTTTACTTTTTAAATATAAACATTTTTTTAAAATGAATTTATAGAAAATAAATTAAATTTTTTTTATCAGTACAGAGCAAAAAATTTGGAATTGATATAATTGTATGATGTTTTTACTGATTGACAACATTTGCTATTTTTATCAATGACTAATTGACAAAATTTACAATTTTTTTCAATGAGCAATTAACAAAGCTTTTAATTTTTCTTTTGTGTCAAACTGATGAAATCCGTAATTTTTTCCCATGACATATTGGCGAAATTTGCAATTTTTATGGATGACCGATGTACGAATTTTGTAATATTTTCACATTTATTTTATGTTAGCAATAGACGAAATTTGCAATTTTATTCTGTGATTGATTGATGAAAGCTGCAATTATTTTTTGCAATCCACTGATGAAGTTCCATTTTTTTCGCTCCGTGGTTAACTGATGAAATTCATAATTTTTTCCGTGACAAATTGACGAAATTTTCAATTTTTATAAATAACAGATTGAAGATTTGCAATATTTGTCTGCGACTGATTTACAAAATTTTAAATTATTTTTAACAACACATTGACGAAATTCGGGGTTTGTGCAACATGTAATTGACAGAATTTGCAATTTTTTTTGGCAACAAATTGATGAAATCTGTGATTATTTTTCACAACCAATTGACAAGGTTTTTTTTTTTTTACCTGTGACAAATTGATGAAATTTGTAATTATTTTTTTGTGAACCATTGACGAAATTTGCAATTTTTTCCATATTTGATTTATGAAACTCGCAATCACTTTCTGCAACAAACTGATGAAATTCACAATTCTTTTCTTGACCAATTGACAAAATTCTTTTTTTTTTTTCTTTTAATGATCAGTAGACATGTATCTGAAAATTGTAAAAATTGTTGTAATTTTTTTTTTTATTAATAAATTTATTTCCTTTGTGCATATTAATTCCAAAATGCTGATATTTCGGAATTCTACAAAAAAAAAAAAAAAAAAAATAAAATAATTTGCAAAATTCGGTGAAATATGAAAAAATATACTGGTAGAAAGTCACATCCATCCATCCAAACCAAGGAACTTCACAGCTTGCAAGGAAAGTGAAAATCGTAATTTGATAGGGATGTTTTTCTTGTATGTGCAGATTTCTGTATTTTATCCTACATTTCTGGAGATGTTGGCATCTATACAGTGGGCACCACCACATCATCCAATTTTTACAGTGAAGGAAAGGAACTGAACACAGGTAACTAGAGCTTAGAAACTAGGGTAAAGCTTTGCCTTTTGCTATGTTGGTGAAGCCTCTCCGCTCATTGTGATTGGTTGATTTTGATTCCAGCTACTAATGTCAAGTACATGACTGCTTGGAAGAGAAAATAATTTAGCAGCAGGCATTTCCATTTTTTGAGAGGGAAAGATAATATACAAGTCTTTTTTTTTTTTTAAATAAAAATGTATGAATGTATTGTTTTGCTTGTTAGAAATTTAAAAATTGAAAGGCTATATTGTTACATTTTTGAAACTTTTCCAGCACTTTTAAGCACTTGAAAATTTTTTCAGCCAAAAATTTTCCTCCCTTGAAAATTAATCTTTTTTCCAGCACTTTTCCTATTTTTTCCAAAATGTACGAACCATGGATTGATGTAGCAGCAATACATACTGTACAAAAGAAAAAAGAACCTCCATTCTTTACCTTTTTTGCATCTGGTTATCAAATTAGGCTAAGCTAATAGCCTAACCTAATTATAACATCAAATGGTCCAAGGTGATTTGATCTTCAAAATTTTTATTTTAAGATGTAATCTAATTTAAATTTTTCTTCAGAACATATCTAACATTCTCTCTCCCTGACAAATTAATAATGCATTAGTCCTTAACCATTTGTATTGCTGTAACATCTACAATATCGGTTTCAGATTATTTTCTTCACATGTAAATTAAATATATCATTACCATGCATATTTTTATTTAAAAAAATCCTTTTTATGCTGATGACTCAAGTGTAAGGCTGTCACAGTTTTTTTTTACAATTCCATATACAGTAAAAGCTGTCAAAATGGATTCTGTATATACAGGAAAAATTAATTTTCCTTCTTAAAGGAAATATTTTATGATTTAGACGATATACAATTACAATAGATTGTGTACCCTGCTTATATGAAAACCTGCCTAAAATGGAATTTTTCTGAGGGCATTTGGAATTAGCAGATTTTATGGTAATTAGAAATATTTCCATAACAGTTCCAATGACTTTTTAAAAACTGCTTATTCACTAAAATCTCAATTTAGAATTTCAGAATGGTAATATAGATAAAGAAATGGTTAAGAGTGTAATCTGGGAGGGAGAGGGGGTTGGTTATTAGGGAATGGAAAGTTTGGCTGTACTGTGGTAGTGAGATAATAATATTCATGAGCTGATAAATCTTTTGCAATTCACAAGGGAAAATATAAACTTGTGTTTCTTTGTGTTGTGTGACGCAATTCCAAAATATAAAGTTTTTTCAGATAAGGTCAAAAACATTTTCAGTCATGAAAGCAAATTTATTTTTATTTAAAATGCATCAGAAAATAAAACAAAGATTTTATATCTGCAGTGAAATGCAGCTTATCGATCTCAATATGAACAATGTTACAGTTGATTATATGAAGATATGTAGATAGTACAATGTATAATGTAAGCAGAAAATAATAAAACTGATCTAATTTGGTCATTTTAAAAGATATTTAAGAATGCTTTTAATGACATATGGGAAAATATCTTTGTGATTTTCTTATAGTAATATCTAAAAAAAAAATTTACTTTTTTTTTTAGTTGTGTCACTTTACTAATAAGAGTGAATTGCTACATATAAGAGTGCAAACTTACAAATAAGAAAGCTCATATTTTAGAAAGGGGAGAGTGTGCAAAATTAATGCTTCTCCCATATGAAAAAAATCCTAGTTTTGGCCCTGGTAAATATGATTATGAATCCAGTACTGGAGAAGAGAAAGGAAAGTTGAGTGACATACCTTACACAAGATGTGAAATGGAAACTAAGAGTTTCGTCTTTTTTCAGATGCCTTAAGAAATTTACTTTATTTTTTTTAAACCTGTATGAACATTCCCTATAAGTGAACTTTTTCTCCTAAAAAAAACCAGTTTGAAAGTAACCATTAAGTTTACATCTTGCATGTAACTAAGTTGTGTTAAAGAGTTGCATATACCTTCATTTTGAAAAGGCGTAAAATGTACATTTTTCTTTTATTTCTAAATGCCTTGCATGCATTTTTAAACTAGAAATATTTGAATATCAGTGTTAGAAGGATGAAAAGTGTATTCTATAAATTGATACTGCGACCTTTGTCACATGAATTTTTGAAAGAGATAGTTCAAATGATATGCAAATGTTTTACAGGTAGTAACTGAGTTAATGTTTTAAGTTGCTCTTTTATATTAACAAGTTTTACTGTTGTTTTATGATATTGAATGTTGTAGTTATAAGTTAATAAGTTAGGTTTATCCAGTTTTTTTTTAAATTATTTTTGATGTATTGTTATTTGTTAAAAGTTGTTAAAGGGGGGATATCCAGCTGTTTATTGAAAGAAATTTTTGAGTTTTATCTTTTTGTATATTTCAGTTACAATTTTTGCAGGTAATCTTGGTTTTTCATTTGGATAATTGGAGGTGCTATTTTCAAACTTGTGCCTTCAGGGTGTGGATTACTTCTTTTGAACTAACGATTCTATGGATCAATTGATCCTTATCCTATGAGTCTAGCTTTTCATTTATCGGTACTTGAGACTACTGAAAGACTTTCTAGCTGAAGCAATGAGAGGAGTAAGGGGCATTGTTAGGTTTAACATGTTCCTCTCTTACCCATTGCCTACTACATTGCTCCGGTCATACATCATTACTTTCATACATTCACATTCACTTTTAACCTTTTATTAATATATTTTATTTCTCACTTACCATTCCATATAAGGATATCTATCTTTTAACCAGGAATCATAATTCTATCTCCATCATAATCTTTTAAATCCATTCATATTTGCATCCTCAATTGTTTATAATTCATCATCATGCAATATGGGCAAAAGACTTTTCGTGAATGAATTCTTAATGTCTGTACCAATTGTTAGATGGCATTAGTTCAATGAGTGACATACTTCATTTCTCATCATCACTTGTGTCATTCACATCATTTCAATGCTCCCAGTCAAACATTCCAGATAGGGATGTGCGTCTGAACACAGGTTGACTATTCCCTGCTATATATAATGCCGTTTGAGAAGTTCTAATTTGCTTCCTTCTTGGAATTTTCATGGAACCAAAGGTTTGGCTTTTGAGGATGAAAAGAGAATGATGTTTTTCATTTAAGTTGGTAAATATAATGAACTTTATCATGAACTGTTTTTCATGTATAATAAGAAGATATCTGTAATAATTTAGGTCTGTGATATGAACAATATAGTAATGCTTTTAAAAATTGTTATCCATATTTTAAAAGAAGATTTTATTTTAATTGCTTTTATTTATTCAGACCCCAAAGTGCTTTCTTCTCCAAAAAAAAAAAAAAAAAAAAAAAAAAAAAGGAAAAAAAAAAAAAGTTGGAAAAAACAGGAATACAAATATTGAAAAGAAAAGAAAAGAAATACAAAAAGAAATCCAATTTAAGATAATATTTTAAAACATTGTGTCAAAACATAATTACTGTTAAGCATTATTTTTTCTTTGTCAATTTACAAATAAAATAAAGAAATGATACTGGCAGCAAAAGCTAAATTTTTAAATTGATTGCTGCCTTTTATTTAACTTTTCTTGGGTTGAAGACAGTTCTTTGGTAGTTTTTTTTAAATTATTGGTACTAGTCTTTATTACTTTTGACACAATTTTCACTTCATAAAAACATTTACTTTTATTGTTTCTCATAACACTATTTTCAGATAAGCATGTATTAGTCGAATTTCTCTCTCTAAAAATTCAACTTTTTCTACTATAAGAGGATTTTCAAACATAAGCTAAAAAAAGGAGCTATTTCTTCGAAAAATCTGAGGCAGCAACTTTCACTGCCCACAAAACTTCAGCGCGCACTATCAACAGATCTGAAGTTAGTGTAAGAGATAAATTATTTTGATTAGCAGATGTATGTCTATTTGAAGATGTAGCATATGATTTTCTGCTTTATTGTCATCTTCATTTAATTCATCACTTTAGTTTAATCATTTCAGCTAAATTACTTTTTATCTTTAATCTAATTCAGTGAGTCATGGTGAACAGTTCTTTTATTGGGCTTTCAAATCAGCTATAGCACTTTTAACTGCGTCAGGTGGTTCTCAAATGACTTGCTCAAAACACGAAACTCTCTGACAGATTTTTAAACACAAAGGCATAAAATTGGCAAGTCTGACTATGGAAGAGATTTGGAATCAAAATGAGTTTTCTATTTTTTGATAAATAAGTTACTTATTGAATTATCAGCTATTCATGCCACATAACAACACACTTTTCTTCTTTCTTATTCTGCTGCCTTGGCATTTCAGTTCAAAATGCCAACTTTAACAGTATTTTCTGAAAGATCTTCTGCCTTTACCAAAAAATGAAAATAATGTTTTGATTACATAGTTTCAGAATAACAACACTTGCCCATTTCATGCCTTTCAGAACAAAAAAATGAATTAAAAAGTGTGTCTGAAAGTAGCCCCTTTGGATTTGAGAACAGCCTTAAAGCAACTCTGCTAATCTTTCAACCACATTGGAGATACATTTATATCTGCAATCAAATACAAAGTCTGCACCCTTTTTACCGATTCTGAATATAACGCACAAAATAGTGTTATTTTAGGTAAAGCAAAAAAAGTAACTGAGACATATCATTAACAAATATTTTAAGTTCATCTCTTTGGAGGGTAATCATACTTTAAAATACAGGCTGATTGGATAGTTACCATATTTGGGAGAAATAATTCCAGAAAATATAATGATATGACATTATAAGTTAAATATGTTTGTCAGAAAATGAAAATATTAGGATGTAATGACAGTGGCATGCTGTATCAAACTACTACTACTTCTCTAACATCTGTGTAGCGATTCTGCTACCTGCCTTTTTACAACTGTGTATTCACAGTCTCACTACTTTGAGATGTACACCTTTTGCCTGCTGACAAACATCATACATTATAGTGTTGTATTGTATTCTTTCTTGAGTTATCCTCTAATAGTTTCATTGAACAAGTGAATCATCCTGTGTATCTATCCAGAATTATACAGATATTGAAGCTTTAATCAGATATTTTAATTACAAAGTTAGTACAGTCAACTCCCTCTAATCCGCAACTCTATAATCTGCAAACGCCTATAATCATGCCCTGTTTCAGATGTAAACAGTGAAAATTTGGTTACCATTAACTTTGCAAGAGAAATTCAAAAGGCAGCAATTTGATTAACAATCAATAGCCAGTTCCCATATCTAAATTTTTGCGTTTCAATGAAGTAAAATTTTATTTCTGAAGTGAATAAAAAAAAGTCAAAAATTTTCTTCCTGCCTGTTACATATTGTAACCATAAAAAATCATGGTGTCACCCAGCAAATTTTCACAGAATGGTTTGAAAACCATTTTGTAAATGAAGCCTATATTCATTGTAGTACAAAAGTAGGTTTACCTGTAAACTGTAAAATATCATTGCTCTTAGACAATTGTGCTGCACATCCAAAAATATTACAAAAAGACATCTCGACATTACTTTTACCTCCGAATACAAATTCTCTTATTCAGCGAATGGATCAAGGAATTATTCGCAACATGCCAAAACAAAATGGAATTTATGCACAGAATTATAACTTCTGATTTATCGGCTAATATGGAGGAGTATATAAGGCAATTTACAATTAAGGGCTGTATTTTTCTCTTGGCTGATGCATGGGTCTCTGCATGCAAAGACACTTTAGTAGGTGCAAGGCATAATTTGAAGTTAGCATCTTTATTTATAGACAGTAATGGTGATACTGTTGACTTCAGTGGTTTCAGTTTGGTGTTTGGATAGTGCTAAACAGAAATCTGCAGAAAAATTCACTAACACAAAACTAAACCCGAAAAATTCACTAACTGTTGTGCCCGATTTCTTGAATGGATGACATATAATTGAATGAATATCCTCCCAAGATGAAGTTCTAATTACAGTTTCACAGATGATGACGTTATAAATACTACTCTGTTGAACTCTACTGAAGATAGGGTAATTGTGACACAAAGTATAATGATGAAGGTGAAAAAGTAACTCTTGAGCAGGGCTTAGATATGGGGTATAAATATCTGGATTTTCTTCCAAAACAGAGTTTTGTCTCAGAACAAGAAATAATGACTATACATAGAATTAAAAAAAAAAAATACTAGACTAAGTCAAAAGTTCACAAAAAAATGACTAGTGATGCAACGAATAGTGGTTTGGCCGAATACCGAATATTCGGCCGCTGAATATTAATTGATAAATTCTGATTTAAACCAAAATACTATATATCGATATCGTCATACAGTTCTTATTAAACATACTCAGCCTTAAAGATAATTTAAAACAAAATTTAAATTGATTTTAAACATTTTATTAAAGCTAAACAAAAATATCTGGCCTTTAAACAATAAAATATTTTATAAGAAAGAGCTTAGAATGATTATTACAACATACTTGAGTTTGAGAAATAACTCAAATCTCCAACTAAGCTGGTGGAAAGCAAATTCTGTTGAATTTCCCAAGTTATCACAATTGGCAAGGAAATATTTATCAGCTCCTGTCAGCAGTGTGTATAGTGAACATTTGTTCTTAGAGGCAGGCATTATATATGAAAAAAAAAACACAATTGGCTTTTGATTAAAAATGTAGAAATGTTGTTCTTTTTGCATCACAACATGAAATTATTTTGTAAATAAATGATATTGTATATATGCAACTTTACTGTACTTTTATAACTATATTCCAGAAATTTAATAAATATTTAAATTTCTTTAATGTATAATACTTAAGTATAATTGAATCATTTTCATAATATACATAAAATTTAAATTAATAACTTTACTTGAAATTTTTATGTATGATTGTTTTTCATATATTGTGCGTTAAGAAAATTCAAATGATTATTAAATTTATATTTAATATTTGAAATAAAATTGTATTATAAATTTAATAAACATTTAAATTTCCATGATGTGTAACACATAAATATAAACCAATCGGTATGTTATGTTATTTAAAATATATCAATTGATATTATTTATTATAAATATAAATAATTTTGTTTTAGTATTCGGCCAAACCGAATACTTGACTTTTAAGCAGAATAGGCCAAATACTAACCGAATATTCGTTGCAAATCCCTACAAATGACAATCGATAATATGTTTGAAAGTTGTAAAAACAAACAAAAGAAGTTGTAAAATAAAATTGAAATAATGATTCCTTAAATATAATGTGATTTTTAATTAAATAACCCAATGTTTTACAATATCTTTCTTTTTTACCAATTAATTTATGCATTAATAATTAATTTACTGTAAAATTACAGGAGAAAAAAAAAAGGTAAACAAAGTAATGACCGCATAGGTCATATTTTGCGGCAAAATTCTATAATTTGCACAACCTTTGGTCCCAAGCTGTGCTGATTAGAGGCAGTTGACTGTAACTATTTTGCCTTTTTAAACTGACAATGATTACAAAAGCTGTAACAGGTAACATACATATACACCAAATAGTGCTGTTTTAGTTTCCTATTACAGCTTTTGAAATTCAGAGAAAGGCTGATTATTAAAAACTAGAGACTAGTTAATACAGGTCTGGAATTCATTAAATTCTTTAGCCATTAACAATTATTTATTTATTGATGAACTTTAAAAAAGAAAATATCTTTTATTTGTACACTCAAATACACTTAAAAAGACGTTGCCAAGAACTGATTTAACCATTACAAGATGAGTGGTTCAAGTATCGACTAATATATATTGTTTCTTAAAGATTATGTAAAGTGTGTAAAGGTTAAATAACTGACATAAAAACTACTGTATTAAATTATAAATAAACACAGTATTTCAAAAATGCCATTTTATTAAAAATACTACATATTTAAACTACAAGAAATCACAAAATTTGCTAAATCTGTGCATATGAGGAATACATTTTCATTAATATAAGAAAATGTGAGTAATTCCCCTGTTTTCCTCTCGTTTTACAAATGATATTAACTTGAGAGCAGCCTTAGCAATATTCAGCATATTTTAAACATACTTACAATGACAAAGTCATTTTTAATAAACAATGATGGTATTTTACATTGCATAGATTTTAAATGAAGAAACAAAGATATATAATAAAAAAAAATATGCAATTTTCTCAGAACTGTTAATTTAATGTCTATGTTATCTTAAATATTTCAAACATTAAAATATTTAAAATTAATGTTAGCTTAGAGCTTTAAATTTATTGACTTACAAATTCTTTTATACAGAACAATAAAGATATTTCACATTCCCTAGATTTGAAAAGAGGGAGAAAAATGCAAAATCATAAAAAAAAAATGAATTCTCATTTGGGGTATTTCAAACATTGCTATTTCAAGTTTATTGATTTACAAAATCATTTGTAATCAATAATGATAATTAATATTGCATAGTTTTTGAATGAAGAAACAAAAATTTATATAACAGAAAAAATATACAAGTTTATCGCAGAGTTGTCAATCCATTGTGTTCATCATTTTCTGCAGCAAATTCATCTTGAGCATCATCATAAGGTAACTGTATAGGCTGTTCTTCTTTTAATTGCTGTGGAAGTTCTTCCTGTACACATTTAGAAGAGAAAAAAAAACATGAAACTTACAAATTATAAGTGAGAAGGCTTTTTCAAATAAAGAGATGTTACTTCATGATACAATAAGATACTTTTCATACAATAACATGCAAAATTTTCAGACATTCTTATTTAGATTCCATATATATATATATATATATATATATATATATATATATATATATATATATATATATATAAAGAGGCTGTTCAGATATTTAAAATCTGTTGTAGAAATTACTTTATTGGTGGAAAAAAACAAATTGTTTCTTACCAACAAAGAAAAACAAATTTTATTTTAAAGCAGACTTTGAAATAAAAATATATAGTCCATACACTGTTAAATTTTTATAAAATACAATATCACCAACCCACTCACTCTTGGACTGAAAAGCATGCAGAATTTTTTATTTTCTATAAATGTCTTTTAAAAGAAAGAGGTGCAAGAAATATGCAGGTGTAAACATTTTACAAGTAAATATGGTAATTATCTCTGTTATTTTAAAAGAGAAATTCCTTTTTATAGGCTTCTTTCATTCTTGTTTGCAAATTTATCAACTTTTTTTAAAATATACCGTTCTTATTCGTATATTTTTTGCCTTTTTTTTTAGTGAAGGTGTAGAAAAAATGATTTTCTTTAAGTGCTTACATATATTAATTTTTCACAGAGAAAAACTTGAAACATCTAAAGAAATGGTTGTTTTTAAAATGATTGATAAAATTTTTATGAAAAAATAGTATTAACTATACAATATTGAGATAAAGAGTTATCTTTGAAATTATAACATTTCAGATAATATAACTCAACCATCATTTCAAATTTTCTAAAATACTGTTAAATTTTGTCAGATGCAGTCCTACATGTCCCACATGATACATATGTTCCATTTTTATTTATCGTGTAGATAAGTCAGTTTAGTTTTTGTAATGAAGAATTTAAGTTAATTGCTACATCTGTTTCAGATTCTGAAACAAAAATGAAAAATCATTCATCAGGCATAGATTATGAAACACTTTCCCACACTAAATATTGTTAAGAAATTTCATTTCTTCAGAAATGAGATATTTAAATAAACATTTTAAAAAACACATAATGCAGGAAAAATCAATTTTCAGAAATTGCTGTTCATATCTGGTAATGTGTGCAAATTCTTCATCCAGCCCTATATATGATCTATAGAATTTATTACACCAAAATACCAAAAAATAGTTACCACAGTTAAAAACACATTTCCAGCAATTATCGATTATAATCAGCCCTGTAACAAAATTTTTCCGTGTGTCTCTGTAAATGAACGATGAATGCTCTGCACTCTATAATCTATAGAAAACATGTAATGCACATCAGTGTTCCAGACCAATTTCATTATGTTTGAAGTATTATCACAACATCATTAAAATGCACCACAAATGATTTTTACCCATAGATCATAATAAATGCAATTATTTGTGAGTTTTTGTACACAAACTATAAGTGCCACTTATCCCATGTTCTACAGAAAGCATGCTGTAGTCCACCTCAATGATGCATATAAATTTCATTATGTTTGAAGTATTGTAACATCATTAAAATGTACTGCAAATGACTATAATGCAATAAAATTCTTATGTGTGTAACCCTGTTAAAACAAACTATAATTACTACATACTTCATTTTTATAGTGACCCACAATGACAAATAAAAATTACATGGGAATCAGAGTATATTTCTGAGACATGTGGACAGACAAATGGCAGACAATTTGAAGTTATAAACAGTTTTCAACCATGTTGAAAATTATTTATGTTACAAAATAAGAAAGATTTGGGACCTTCCATTTACGAAACAGAATGTGGTGAAGTATTTTCAAGATTACAGAATTCTGGCATCAAAAAAGCAATTTCAATCCTTTTTTTTTAATAGTTTTGGCAATAGCTAAACTATAAATTGATAACCTGGCAAGAAATAAAAATAAAAAATACAATACAGTGTAGAACAATTTATCCAGAATGGTCTGGGCCAAGGTGTATTCTGGATAAACTGGTTGGTAATTAAAGTAACATCCATTTGATTAGATTTGTAGAATACATGTGGCTGTCGCATTGTTTCTAATTTCAAATTAATTATTAGATTACTGAGATTAAGAATCACATTCAATCAAGATCAAAGATTAATCAGAGTTTGAAAGAAGGCAATTCATGGGAATCCCTTGTAAACAATAATTCCACATAAAAATCAAAATGCCCAATATCCAACTACATATGCTTCCATTTCAAATCCTAGATGCTGGCATCAAATTATAATGTAAGTGGTACTGAATCAAATAATGCACAAGTCAAATTGACAGCATATGGCACTTTTTAGTGGAAATATTCTGAAATCAGTCAGTTGGAAATATTCTGGTTAACTGGTTTTCTGGTTTCCAAACAAATGGTTCCATACTGTAGTATGCATTATTTTGCAATCAAAAGAAATCTAGGATTTTTGTTGTTGTTGTAAAATTAACACAACTATTCCATTTTTTACTTTTATTTCTTGTTGAACAATCTATTAATATATTAGTAAAACTATTAAACAAAAGTACTGACATTGCTTCAGTAGTTCTTGATAAAAAGGTGCACCAATGTTAGCTGTTTTACATGTGATTATTTTGTGTTTGCAAAACTGCTTAACTATGATATATTTTTATTTTTTGTCAGATGATCATTTTTATTGTTTTGCTACCACCAAAACTATTAAAAGAAAAGTACTGAAATCACTTCAGTAGTTCCCAATAAAGAAATACATGAATGCTAGCTGTGATTTCAAAACTGTTGTTGGCCCCTTAAAAAAAAACTTTGTTCAACTGCTTCAAAATTGCATTTGTAACTGCACTAAGATTTATCTAGAGTTGGTCAAAAAAAATATAAAAAATAAACACCAACTAAATGTGAAAAAGAAAATTATGTCATATCTGTTACTTGAATTTGCTCATTTACTGACTAAATAAAGAGCAACCTGCTTCTTCAAATTTCCATTTTTATTTGAGTTGAGTCAAACTGTTTGGTTACAGATTTTGTTTAATATCCATACATAAATCTATAACCTTTAAAAATGGGCTTGCCAAAAATAATTTAGGTTACATAAAACCAAGGAAACATCTTAAAAGTATGTTTTGATATCATGCTTATTTATTAATGACTAGCTAACCCTCCCGGGCTAGAGATAATTACAATCTCAGAGAAAGGCGTTACCCCCTCCCTCCCCATACCTGCAAATATAATGAATAATTTGTTCAAGAAAACCACCGTCACCTACATTAACGCGATCATTAAAAAAAGAATTACATTTTTCTGATAATTAGAACATAACAAAGATGCTATGCTAAAATAGTCGGCAGATGACACCCCTTCCCGATGACCTTAATTTCAAATCTATATCTTAATTAGTTATCTAAATTTTTGTTCATTAGTAAAAATTGGCAATTATTTCCTTTCACTTTCGCAAACTAAATGGAGGGATCGGCCAGAGAAACAGATATCTTTGTAGTTCAGTTTTTAATGAAAGCAGATCCCTCTCTGAAACTTTCTCGAATTGTTTTCACTGGCGCCGGCAGATTTTTGGCAGTTTTTTGCATACATTAAGAAAAATTACCGACCGAATTTTTCAAAAATAACATAGTCAGATGCAGAATATATTTTTACATATGCTCAGAAATTTTCAAATTGATATCTCAATTAGTTTTCTTAAAATTCGCTAATTAGTCAAATAATTTCGAATTCATTCATTTCCGCTTGCAAATCCAATGCGCCTGTTCGTTTCTTTTGCCATTTTGATTTAAATGATGTCATTTTAGAAGCGATGGTTAATGAGAATCTAATATCTTGGGTAATTATCAAAATATTAAAATTCTGAGACTCAGGTGCACATGGCCAGAACTTAGACTATCCACACGTAAATTTTCAGACTTCTAAGTGGGCTAGATTTTGTAAGCCATCGCAGACAGACAAACACACACACAGAGTGAAACTTTCTTTTATTAATATAGATGATAAGTCAGTTTATTTTTATGGTCGATGGGAAAGTAAACAAGTACCCCTGATTCTTTAACATGCTTTCTGAGAATCATGCTCTGACTCATACTGCAAATATTGATTAAACACATACAGGGCATGTTTAACAACTAATATGTTAAGACTAGTTTTACCACCAGGTTTAGGTGTATAACATTGATTGAGACAAAAAGTAAAAAGACATGTATAAATTACTTATTATGATGCACATGAACATTTAAAATATAAAATAGCTTAAGGTAAAACAAAAGGATTTATACTAAAAGAGATTTTATATCGCATTCTAAAAAATTACCTCGGAAGGACAAAGCTTAATAGGAATATCGTCCAGAATAGCTTCTTGATCCATGCAAGCATCTGAACACATCTAAAATATCATTTAAAAATTAGCATTTGAAAATATCTAAACATTGGCTATAAAACAGCTTTAAAAATATAATCTGATGTCCGTATATTAAAAGAGAATTGCATCTCCAAGAGAAAAAAATTTGGAAGATTTATGATAAAAGTATTAATACAGTGAAATCTATCTATAACAATATTGAAGAGTCCCAAAAAATGCATTGCTATGTGCAGTGTCAAGGTCATTTTCTGATTCACAATGTAAAGTAAAATATTAATAGTATATTTCGACAGAACAGTGCTAAGTTTTTCAAAATAATCTTAAGATAGAAGATTAATTTATTTTCAATAATTAAACATCAGAGATATTAACTACTAAAATACATAAGATTTGTATAATATGAATAAGTAAGTAGCTACTGATATTCTTCTAAAATAAACTGAAATAAGACCAACCTGAAGAATGAATGGGAGTCAAAACAAAAGTATACGTTGGGTACCTTCTATTCTGTAAGGGCCAATATCCCAAACTTTTTTTTGGAGAGGGCCCACTCAACCTAGTGGTTAACATTCTGGTCACAAAAAAGAGGAGCCTAGGTCAATATTCGCGAATCCAACACCAGTGTTTGGGTAGGTGACCATGCAAGGTTCTCAGGGTTTCCCTAGTAAGAGAATGATAATCCAGGTCACTTTCCCTTCAAAAGTCATCCCTGAAGGCATCCTTCTTATAGCAATATGGTCAAAACTGGCTAATGTTTAACAAAATTCCCTATTTTTTTTGGAGAAAGTGAAATTATACTGTTGTTAACAATTCCTAAAATTTTTGGTGAAAGAATTTGTAGTATTGTTTTATGATTTCTTTAAGGTAATAGCTACTGTTATTACTATTTGCTATAGTACTGCTATTATTCTACTAGTTTCAGAAAAATTAAGAAAGATGTCATAAAAATTCTACTCAAAATAACTTCACAATGTTGACTTTAGTTTAATAGTTTCCTATATCAGTACATGTTTAATCCTTTGAGTGTCTGAGGGCTTTCCAGCATTTTCATAAAATTATTTATAAAACATAGGTGAAACTAAATTTTCTTTCCCAGTTTGCTGCTATAATATTTTTCATACCATTCATTAAAAAAAATTGTTAAAATATTTTTGTCTACAGTTGTTTTTGAAAAACAGAAAAATATGGGACAGCAGCATAGAGACTTAAGGGCATTATCAGTTTGACATCCTAAAATTTAAGACATGTGTGTGAATGTGTTTATAAAAACCCGTAAGTGTTTATAAAAATCCACAAGTGTTTATGAAAATCCATTTATGCTAATTTATTATATAAATATTAAAGTAAAAAAGAGTATTTTTATTTAGCTGATATGTTAAAACATGGTGACTTATCATCATACTCAGGTAATGGGTGGAAGTGCTTTGAAAAAAAAGGGGATGAACTGTTAACTTATTGTAGACTTGACATAGAACAAGGTAACAAAAAAATTAGTTTTCTTAGTCCAAAAGTTAGTAAAATTTGTAGAGATTTAAAAAATTGCATTTTTTGGTGAAATGACATAGAGTCAAAGTAAAATGTAACTTTCTGACTATAAAGTTTTTACTTAAAATTACACAGACTACCAATATCAATATTAAAAAAAAAAAAAAAATCCAAATGTATTACTAGCAAAATATGTTATTGTTAATTTTCCAAAAGATTCAGATGATTAATTGAAAACTGACTGAGGGAGAGTGCTCACCAATTTTGAAAATGCAATTCTGAAATAAAAACTCACTTAAAATTTTCTTTACTGTTTACTCCCTGTAGCGTGCTTGTACCCTGTTACTACAAAATTTTCATGCCACTATTATTGATTTCAAACTAATGAAATATGATTTTTATGTATATAAAGAATAGGGTAAACAGTACAGTTATTGGCACTATATACAGTTATTGGCACCTTTGTATTCAAATGAAAATATTAAGGGAACTAAAAAAGTTTTGATGGTGAAAAGAATTTTAATGAATAGTTCATTCCTTCTCAAGATCACATGAATAATATCATGGCTGAAAACCAAGTACATCATATTAAAAAAAATAATGTTCAGAGGAGTGTCTCATCTTTTAGAAATTGTCACTTTTTTTTTCATTATTTGTTAGTATACACTGTAGCAGTTTTTATTCAAAAATAGTACATTCTTTTTTATTTTTCTTCCCACTTTGATTGTTTTTGATAAATATATAGTATCTACAACTAAAATAATATTGATTTGGTTTTAAAACTTACTAAGTACTTATTTGGCATGGGTGCCAATTACTGCCTATGATAACTTTGACAAATCCAGTTACTGGCACCAGTGCCAATAACTATAAATTTCACAAAAAAATTCAAATGAGGTATTTTGTGTGTTTTATTTTTAGTAATACATTATTAAAATGATTATTTAAAATGATTTACCAGTCTTTTTAAATTGAAATATAGAATTTTAACAGTTATTGGCCCCGGTGCCAAGTTACTCATTTGGGGATGCCAATAACTATCTTGTTTCAATGATTAGCCTGTCAAACTTTCAGTTAACATACCAACATATTGTCATTTGTTATTTATTTAAATATATTTTTCTTTTAAATATAAAAATAAATAAATAAATAAATAAAATAATTTACTTCTATATATCAGCCTCTGGACTTCAATGTCCACCAATGATAATTTACCCATATAAAAGGATACCGAATAATATTATCCACTCTGTGCCAAGTTCTTGGGGGGTTGGTTTATCTAAAAATGGATGGATGACAGCAGAGGCCTTTTATGAGTATATGGCAAATATATTGATACCATTCTTTAAGAAAAATGTTTTAACCCAGTCATTTTATTTTTGGATGGCCATAAAAGCCATATTACATATCACTTAAAAAAGAGGATGTAATTCTTATTTCATTATACCCAAATTCAACTAGAATCCTACAGCCATGCGATGTTGCAGTATTCAAAGGTTTAAAAATAGCATGGAAGGTACCTGTTTTAGAATGGCATAGGAAAAATTTTGATGGCACCCTTACAAAGGAATATTTTGCACCAGTTCTTCAAAAAGCAATTACTTCAATTAAAGAAGACTAGATAAAAAAAACGGCTTTAAAAAATGTGGGATATATCCATGGAATTGCAATGTTTTTAAATAGAGCAATGTGCCTGGGAAAAAACTCTTCTGTTCTTGGGTCCAGACACAGCTATTTTATGTTTCAAAACATTTTAAAATATCCTAGGAGAAGCCATGTTGGCGAGAATAAATAGCAACACTGAAAATGAAGTATAATGGAACTGAAGTTATTAATTCAAGCATTTCAAAAAGTTGAAGAAACACCAGTTAGTTTATTAGCTGAGCCTACATTAGATTTACCAGTTCTAAGTCTTAGTCAAAATAAAAATACCAGAAGGGAAACTATACCATCTTTACCAGCAGAGTTGTATAATATAGACGCACGCTATGCACAGAAAATTTTCTGCAAAATTCTGAACTTTGCAAAAAAAAATTTTTGAATTTTTTTTAAATTAAAAAATTAAAAATATTTCCAATTTTATGTACGATTTATTTACTGTTTGTGCCCAACTCAAAATTTAAAAATGCAAAACATTGTTGTGACATTACAGACGCTTGCGAAGAGGTCAAAATATTATGGATTGGGTTGTTTCTAAATGCATTGACAAAATAATTGATAAGAATTCAGCACTTCCTATCATGGATTTTTAGCTTTATTATTTTTAAACAAAATAATTATTCTTTAATTAATATTAATTCATTTTAAATGGTAATTAATTTAAACTACTTCTTAATTTATATTGTCAAAATAATATTACACTTAATTTTATTAAACATTAAATTAAGTTGCAGAAAGTTTTTGACTCAATATTTATGTGCGCAGAAAGTTTTTGGTTTTATACAAGTCTGTTTACCAGATGGATTTGACTTTGCTATCACTCCAACAAAGAGCAGTATGCAACTTGGCGAAGACGATATGCGGCAAAGAATGCAAAGTGAAGACATGAGATCAACAAAATCAACAATCACTAAGTGTACTATCTCACCGTTAAGTGATATCCTTTTTTGGCCTATTACTCCAAAGCGGAAATAGAAAGAAATATTCGAAACTAAACAGGAAAAGAAAAAAGTAAAACAAGATGCTAAAGAAGAGTGAAAGCAAAAAAAGGAAGAAAAGAAAACAGAAAATTTAAAAGCTAAGAAACTGAACAAAAGTGACAAATTGGAGTTAGAAGAGTCATCTGAATTAGACCTGCAAATCAAACAATATTATGATGACAGTGACAATAGTTCAAACGAATTTACAGTTCATTGTCATGTTTAGTGTTCCCGCTAGGCTTTTTTTGAAGGGCGCAGCGCCCCGCCCTTTTTAAAATATCGGCAAAATGCGCCCTGCTTTTTTTGAAATCGGCAAAATGCGCCTTTCCTTTTTTAAAACTAGTCAAAAGTGGCCAAAAAAATCGCGAAAAAACGGCAAATTTCGTCAAAAACATTGCGAAAAGCGGCAAATTTCGTCAAAAACATTGCGAAAAGCGCCGAATTTCGTCATAAGATAGAGAAAAAACGGCAAATTTTGTCAACAAATCGCGGGGGAAACGTGACTTTCATCAGAGAATCACGAAAAAAAGGCAAATTTCGTCAAAAACATTGCGAAAAACGACAAATTTCGTCAAAAGATCGCGAGAAAACGGCAAATTTCGTCAAAAGCATTACGAAAAACGGCAAATTTCGTCAAAAACATTGCGAAAAACGACAAATTTCGTCAAAAACATTGCGAAAAACGGAAAATTTCATCAAAAGATTGCAAAAAAATGGTAAATTTTGTCAACAAATTGCGGGAAAAACATTATTTTTGTCAACAAATTGCGGGAAAAACATTACTTTTGTCAGAGAATCGCGATAAAACGGGAAATTTCGGCAAAAACATTGCGAAAAAACGTCAAATTTTGTCAACAGATGGCGAAAAACGGCAAATTTCGTCAAAAAAAATAGCGAAAAAAACCGCAAATTTTATCATCTCGAAGAGACTGCAAGTTTCGTCAAAAGATCGCGATAAAACGCTAATTTCGTCAAAAACATTGCGAAAAGTGGCAAATTTCGTCAAAAGATCGCGAAAAAACGTCAAATTTTGTCAACAAATCGCGGGGAAAAGTGACTTTTGTCAGAGAATCACGAAAAAACGTCAAATTTCGTCAAAAAACATTGCAAAAAACGGCACACTTCGTCAAAAACATTGCGAAAAAACGTCAAATTTTGTCAACAGATCGCGAAAAAAGGCAAATTTCGTCAAAAAAACAGCGAAAAAACCTGCAAATTTTATCAACAGATTTCGAAAAAACTGCAAATTTCATCAAAAGATCGCGATAAAACGCAAATTTCGTCAAAGGGATGTAACCGCCCCCCCCCTTAACACCCTGGGAAAAAAAAAAACTCATCTTTTGCTCTCCCAGCTCACCAAGCTTAAAAGCCTTATCTTTTTTTTTTTTTACTTTTTCTGCTCTGTCACTTTATTATAGCAAATAATCGATCAAGTAATTTTCCACACCCTCACCCAAAATTGATGCCCCCCCCCCTTCTTTCCAAGCACACGAAATTTAAAGTTAAAACTCTTTTATTTAAATTTTTTTGTCCTATTTTTAAATCTTTAGTAAGGTAACTAAATCAGTCATCTTAAGTTCAAAATTTCTGCTTCCCCCTTAAAATTCATAGTTTAGAGGCGGCTAATAATTTTATATCCACATATGTTAACCTAATTACTTACTAGAACCTTAAAATATCAATTTAATAAAAATGTATTTCTATAATTTATGTTACTAAATGTGTGTACAAACATTGATGAGTATATGATGAACAATAATGAGTTTCTTATATTGGTTCCGAAAATGTATACTTTTTTTTAATGAAACAATGCCTTTTTTCGCTGAAACTAGTGCCCTTTTTATGCTTCAATATCAATAGTGCCCTTTTTGTGACTAGCACCCTGCCCTTTTTTTTTCTAAAGTGAACACTAGTCATGTTCTTGTCAAATATGAAGGAAAAGTATATCCTGGGATAGTAGAGCAGGTACAAAAATTAGAACTACAAGCAGAGCTTATTTGTGCTGGAGCTCAGTTCCGGTACTTCTGTGTTTTTAGTAAAATATTTAAATATTGACCAGGGCCCAGTGCAATAATGCAATCCTCTTTTTCCTCCCCATCTCCAATCTTTTACCTTGTTTTGTATCAAAACACTTATAAGTGACGTAATGTGTCGCTCACGTAAGGGATGGAGATGAAATGGGCTCGATTTTTATTCTTCTGGTTTGGGCTGGCTCGAACTCAATATGTCTTAAATTCAAAATTTTATTTATTTCCATTTCAAATCATTTTAATGCTATTTTGATCAGAATAAAGATTAAACAGAAATAGTCTTTTTCTATTCTGCATAGCTGCGAACTACTCTTTTTTTGTGTTAACACTATTTCCGAATCATAATCCTGAGCTTATTTAATCCCAGAATTCTGCGATTAATTAATATTAAGATTAGGCATAAGTTTCTATTTGGAAGTAGTAATAACTAAAAAGTGGAATAGTTGATAGCTAAGTATACGCAGATAGATGTATTTAAAATTTTCATTTTGGTAAATAAAAAAACAATGCTTTAAATTTTAAAACTAATGTAGGAATACTCCAATCTGCATATTTATATATGCAGTGGCGGCGGAGGGGAGGGGAGGGGTAGCTACAGGTGTTAGTACTGCAGAATATTAGGGCTCTGGTACTTTTTTTGTTAGAAATTAAGCCCTGACTACAAGTAAGTACAATGGTAAAAAAAGGAGAGTCATGACAATTTCCTGAAAAAAAAAAGATTTATTATGGTATCCATTAAAATCTGTCATTAGGAAAATTCATACCCCACTGCTGAAAAATGCCAGAGGCATGTACGAAGTTCCAGAACTTAAAGGACATATTGAATAAAACTTTAAATCTGTCCAGTTTTTTGTAGCTTTTCTATGTTTCCAGTCATTTGTTATTAAAAATTGCACAAAATAAAGTCAATTTCATATGTATTTCACTTAATATAATCAATTTTATTATAATTAAAAGGATTATTTATTATACATGAAAATAGTGTATTGATTTCTTTTTCTTTGCATTCATGCAAATGATTTTTTGGAGGGTGCCAATAACTGTCACATCAAGGTGCCAATAACTAAAAATAGAGTGCCAATAACTATGATTTCTGTCTTACATTAGTTTATATTTTTTAGTTCATTTACTTTTAGGTTCAGTTATTTTATTTATTCATTATCAGAAAATAGCATCTTTAGTGGTTTTAAATTAAATTTTGGTTTCATTTTAGCTATAAAAATTAAGTCACACATTTTCTCACTATAGAAAAGTTTCATTTTAGGTGCCAATAACTGTACTGTTTACCCTACTTTGTGATGAATTTATTTTTATTATTATTTTTTAATTGTGAACTGGTTAAAGTGGTGTTACCAAAGCTCTACAAATTTCAAAGTTTACAAGGTATCCAGTTCCAAAAAGGTAAAACTACAGTTATAGAAAAGTTTACTATATCATCAGGTCTGATAAGAAATGAAACAAACCATGAACATCATTATAAATAGCTTTCACTGTATAAAATAAACAATAAGTTCAGAGTAAAATAATTTTAACTTTGGTTTTAATCATGCACTAAATAACAGACTTTGTACAGCTGACAGATACACATTAAAATGAAATGAAATATAATGGGGAAGTTGCACTCACTTTAGATTATGCATTCTTTTATGTTTAATTGATGAAGACAACTTTACTTACCTCAAAACTTAACTCTGAATCGCAAAAATAATTAAAACTATGTAGTTATTGGAGTTTTAAACTCCGCTAAAAGCAAAACAAAACCACGTGCTCGGAAAACGCGACGGGATTGGTTTGACGTCACTACACATGAAAGGGGAATTCTGCTTAGAGCCGTGTGCTCGCAGACTGTTTTATATTGCTTTCCATGTACTATAAACATCTTTTAAAGACTCGTTTACACAAAAACAAAAATTAAAGACAAAAGATTATTTTATCATATCTAAATATAATGCACTATTAATTTATACATTTGCATTAATTTTCATTTAGAAAAATGTTGAAGTTGGTCGGATTCGAAAAATACAAAATTATGTCTTTCGGAAATAGTTTTTTTATTTTTTAAATTCGAATTTGTTTTAGGACAGAAAAACTGCATTTCATGTGGGTAAAAATACAGGAAGCTAAAGCTAAAAGGCACGTATATTGTTCACTTACTCTGATTTATTTAAATGAAATAAGAACTTCTTTAATTGAAATAAGATACTTTTGTTACACTGATTTATTGAATAAAAATTTTAATTAAAGACTGACAATAATAATTGTGTTTTCACTCTTCAGAAAAAAAAAATTACTGCAACATACGTGAGTAAATTTATCACTATTGTCTTTTATTTTCTCTTTTTATGTACTTACTTAAAAATAAGTATTAAATTAAATATATTTTTTAAATATACATCTTTTATAAGCATCCAATGTTTATTTTAATAATCACGCCTCCTTTTATGATTGGAATTCGTGATTTTTCAAAAAATGTCCAATATAATACTATAATTTGGCGTGGACACCGAAGCTTAATAAGATTTTTTTTTTTTTTTTTTTTTTTAACGCTTGGTAGAAAATGAGAGCTAATAAACTTATTAAAATAAATGTATAATCTTTGCTTTTTTCTGTTTTAAGGTATGGAAAGAGGAAAAAAAAACCATTATTTAAACTATCTTTTTAGGATTGCTAAATTGATTTCTCAACGTATAATCATAATTCAATTAATATAGAAAAGTGTAAAAATAATTTAATTATCGTTTTATTACTTACCCATCATACGTAGTATAGGGTAAGTCTTGTAATCGTTTTGAAAATCGGAAAAAAAATTTTGACGGATTTACACGTTTCAGACACTGGAGATTCCGAAAAACATTTTTAGAAAAAAAATTTTGCCGTCCGTCTGTGTGTAAACGCTCTATCTCCCGAAAAAATTGAGATAGAGACTTGCAATTTGGTATGTACTTAGTATGTAATAATGGGAAGAAGCCTATTTCATTTCAATAACCTCGATTAACCGGAACAATTTTTTTCGGACTCTCGAAATATTCGTTCTGATGAAAGGTATATAAAAATTTTCGAAATTGTTTATTTTAAGAAATGAATATAAAAGACAATAAAAAAATATAAATTTTGCATAAAGCATGAAGTTGATCGGATAATGAGTTGCCGAGATATTTGGAATCCTATTTTCCACACTCTTCGATTTTTCATGACCCTGTATTTCATCCAAATTTCACTTCAAAGATATATTTTAATTGAAAATTTGACGCTTAATCAGATGCAATAAACCGCTAGTTAATAGGATTATTATTTTTAGAGTTATAAGGAAAAACATCTTTCAAGCAATTCAGTAATCGAGCCTTTAAAGTTTGTGACGTCATCAAGCCACGATTTTATTTGAATTGCAATGCATTTTATAAGTAGTTTACACATTTTTATTTTAATATTTTACATTATGCATATCCATGATGGGTAAGTATTACGGTGGCCCCCAACGACTAGTTATTATTTGCTTACGTTTAATTTTTGAATGGATGCAGTACTTTTTGTTTGTTTGAAATATAATTTCTCAGAATGTCCTATTTTTAGATTTATCATGTTCTAAAAATTTTATATCTTTATTTTCCTCAATGTTCTAACTTTCGTAAAAAATAAAAATAATGACAATATTTTAAAATCTTTTTAAAGAAAGCAGTATCTTAATTTTGAAAATAAGCATTATACTGCACAAAGCTTTTTTAAAACAGAGTGAGATGTGCTGAGAATTTGAATATGTTGTTGAAGTAGAGCCCACTCTTTTCACTTTTGAAAACAACCATCTCATTACACGTAAACTTTTTATAGTGACATATAAAGAAATCAAGATATATTATCATACAAGGTTTATTCTTTGTTTGAACAATGCATTAGTATCATAAGGGCAGGGCATTTTGTTGAGAGATATTATGCTGTAACATCACAATGGTTTTTAAATTCAATTCACAGGTAAGGCATGAATTTGCATGATTAATTTTTTTAATTATTTGGAAGGTGTGGATTATATATTAATTTAGCAACAAAAATTTAACATAGAACAAAAGAATAAAGAAAAACATTTATACATCATGAACGAAAATTCAAACATACTACCATTCATTTAATGTTTAAAATGTTAATAACAGCAATAAAATTTAAATATACATAACATTTCTTCAAATATATTTAGAATTATTATATTTCTGCATAATATTTATCTTTTGGCGTTTTTAATTTCCGTAGAAATATTGTTAATTTATAACAAAAATAAAACAGATAATTTTTAAACTAAACATCATCTCTAATCTGCAAAGTTCTATAAAGCATAAAACCTTCAACCCACATTCTGAAAATGTCACAAAACTGACAGTATTTAAAATAATTACTTGATTGTTTTGCCTGTGTGTAGTGTAGGCCAGATATCTGTTTAGAAAAAAATTGAGTCCTTTAAAGGACCCTTCACAAAATTTTTCATATTAAAACAGGAACCTTCACAATACATTCCACCTTAAAACAAGACCCTTCACAAAATTTTTTGTCTTAAAAATAGACCTTTCACAATTTTTTTCCATCTCCAAACTAAACCTTTTACAAATTTAATTATTTAAAAGAAAAATCTGACCTGACACAAAACAACTGAATCCGTTAAAGAATCTATTTATGTAGCTTTTACATATATAAAGGATCTTGTCAAAAATTCATAAACAAGAAACTGAATATAACAGTTATTTCAAATTCACAAAATTATAATTAGTTTTTTCACAAATATGAAATACTTTTCACAATTTCACACAAAAAGAACCCTGTGAGAAAAATCTGGATAGGTCCCTGGAAACATTTTTTGAAAAATTATTAAACTTTTCTCGTGTATATTTATATAAAAATTCTGTAAGCCTGTCTTAAAGCTATCTTAGCACATTTCGCTCTTTCTAATAACTTTAGCTGTTTTTCAAATATTCAAAACAGTTTATTTAACAATTAAAGAGATAAAACATATAGTGAAACCAAGCAAAATTCATAATTTAAGTATAAAATATAAATACAAAAACCCTTTTATAAGTTGACTCCACCTTCCCTAATGAAATAAGTCCTAGTAATTTGTTATACTAATCATTTTTAAGAAAAAAAAAAGAAATAGCCCAGCGTAAAGCAAGCCGTCCCCATAGGAAATAACAGGGAGAAATACAGCGAGGGTTTGTTTACATGTGTAGTGACGTCAGAACAGCTTTCGTCACGTGACGTGGCTTTTTCCCGCCACGGCAAAAACTGCGTTTTAAAAGTTAATTTAATGAATTATACAAGTTTCAAATATATGTAAAAATGGTATCAAAATGTTCGTATTTTTACACTCTATCAGATGCAAGTTAAATTGAAAAACGTGCAATTTCCCCATTAGGTTTGACAAAGAAGTAACTAAAGGTGTATTCAGAAGGGGCTTAGGGGACTGGAATCTCTTGAAATTGATAAAAGGTATATAAAGCTCATCTTAATCATAGTATTTACATTAAAATAGAAAAGAAAAAACACATCAAAATTGTACATCTAAAAAATTGTGATGAAAACAAGACAGAATAAAAGAAAAAAAAAATTAGCTATGAAAAGATTTTAAATATTTATTTGATTTAATGCAAGAAAAAAAGAAAAACACCCATAAAATTTGCTATTTATAAAAAATAGTTAAGTCAGTCTTCAATTAATGTTACTTATAGAATAAAGTAAATATTTGATTAAAAAAATAAACCTATATTTGTTGTACTTAACACAAAAAACCTCAAATCAACATACACATAACTGCATTTTTTAATATGAAAAATTGAATCTTCAATTTATTAAATATTGCATCCTATTAAATCTGTACTAATAAAAGAAAGTTTTGCACTGTTGTGTGTGTGTCTCTGTCGGCTAGCAAAATCTACCCCACCTAGAAATCTGAAAATTTCGGTGAGGATAGTCTAAATCATGTCCTGATGCACCTGATACTCAGAATTTTAATATTTTCATAATTAGCTGAGATAATAATTAAAAACTCATCAAATATTCACATCTTTCTTTCTGAGTCCACAGAGGCATCATGTCCAGAACCCGATTTATGGAACAGCTGACGATGAAGAACCATTTGAATAAATAATGCATTTATTTTGAAATTCTGCTTTAACTTCTATTGACTAAACTGTTTGGTTTATTTCAAAACAAAAGACATATTCTGACAGATTGCACTCTTACGTCTCAAATGCTGCAAGAAATTCAAAAGAAAATTTATGTTAATCCTTTGAAAAACATTTCTGAAAAGGGGTCTAGTTGTCTAATAAAGTAAAAAAAATCTTTATTTGATTAAGTATGTTTAAGCAAAACTTCTTGGACTCCAAAATTGTTTTTAAAATATACCGTGTTTAGATTTAATTTGTTTAATACTTCTATTTGTAAATTTTTTAACCTGGTTTATAAAAATGCATTTGTTATGAGTGGATAAATGGTGGCAAGAAACTTCTTTATAATTATCAAGTAATGATTAATCACAGAATCAATCATGCACTCATTGGAAAATGTAAACAAATTTCTTTCATGAGACTTGATTTTTATTGAAATATGTAAGTTTATTTTTCAGTCACAAATATTGTTTGAAATAGTCTTTCTGTTAGAGATCCTATTTACACACCCCCCTCTTTTTTTTTAAATGGAGATACATACAGATATTTTCTGTATTAGTGTTATTTGCTTACTTTTTTTTTTTATTAACTTTCATTTAATTTTAAAGTCACAATTTATACAAAACTATAACATTTATATACAGCAAAATAAGAATTCCTCAACATAATATATAGTGTAAGAAAGATGCATAACTGGCAACTGGCACAAATGTCAAAACAGAATAAAGATTTATTTCATTACTAACAGAATCGCCTGTCATTACCCAAGAAAAAAAAAATCACTGAAATTGGCTTCTCTGCTCTTTGTGCTTCATAAAACGTTAAAAAGAAATTAACTATTATGGAGGATTTTGCTATAACAGAGCCCTTTGATTGAAAAACACCCAACTTTTTACCCGGGATAATCTTAAATATACATGAAATTTTCTTAAATATAACATGCCAACAAACCTAGTGGTAGGAGCTCCATGCCCACTGTCTTTGAATAACTTATTTCTTTAATATATAAAATAGTGAAAAATGTAAAAGAAAAAAAATCTAAGAAAAACAAACTCAAACTCTTAAAAATATGCTTGAAAAAAAATTGAAACACAAAATCTTAAATGAAAACTCAATTTGTTAATATGTGATATCATAATTTCATTTTATGAAAATAAAATAAATTTTCATCTTTTGGGAACAGATAATTTAAATGTAATGTTCTACACCATAAAAATAATAAATTGATAATAGATCTCAGCACTAAACAATCCACTGTTAATAATTTTCCATTTTTGTATTTTAAAATTCAGTAAAATATTTTATTTTTAATGATGAAAATTTATCAGTATCATTGCCAATTTCAACTTTCAAAAATATAAGTTAAAAAAAATATATAAATTGAAAATTACACATGTTCTTCAACATTTTGAAAATTTAATTCAGATGGTTAAAAAAAGTTATTAGTCCAGGGGAAATGTACCAAAAAAAGGCGTTACTTTGCAAAAGGTCGGGTAGAAGATTTTATTTTTTTGACTTGTATATAATAAAGCCAGCATGGAAAAACCGAATTATCCAACAAAATTTCTTAAGGGAGAATTTTTTGTGGCCAAAAAACACCAAAAGTTTGGGACTTTTATTGTTGTTTTTCAAATATCTCGAGACCCGTTGTCGTAGCGTATTATTTGTTAATTACAATGTTAAAGATGACAAAATTCTCTACAACTTTCATATTTACAACTTTTTTATACACTCAATAGCAAGCACAGTACGACATTTCAAAAACAAGACAATTTTTTCATCAACCGATTACAAATTTCATATAATAAAACCTGTGAAAATGCAAATCTCTTTAAACACAATTCTTTTATGGTTCGACCAAAAAGATACAGTCCAATTGTACTTGTTAAGATGGAAACCTGTCTAAAAACGGAATTTATTACCGTTGGTTTCCATTCCATCTTAATGTATTTAAAATTAGGTTTTAATGTAGTTAAAATTTTAATTTTATACCTGTTTTCTATCTTCATCTATCTAAAACGCATCCATTTGTAAAGATTTATGACTAAGTTTTTATAACACCGAAATTTGAAGAAAAGGAAACTTTTAACTATCCTTTGATGTTCATTTATTCTAAATTTATGAAACAAGATTACAAAATATATATTGTGCTTAATTCCATATCCACCCAAGAGGTTAAGTGCATGGATGCGTTTTTTTAAACGTGGTTCCCCCCAGAGGCCCAGTTCATGAGATGCTTGATTCTTCTTCCTAACTTTAGCAATTCAATTTGATTTCTATTCTATACAATTAATGCATGAAGGACAATGTGGAAAAAAATATTCTAGTTGCTTAAACCTATTAGCAGTATTACAAAATTGAATTTAGTCTGCGAGCCTTTTTGGCTGCAAACAAGTATATTACTTTATCTGTGTTTATGTCTATTCTTCTATGAATTGACACTAAGTGCTAATCCAATCAATCTTTCTTGGCCAATGGAATTTCTCAGATATGTTTTCAGACGTTTCATCATCGAAAACGTTCTCTCGGGAGTACAAGTTGAAACGGGTAACGTTGCTAAAATTTTTAAAAGTTTATGAATGTTTGAGAACAGATCTGCACAGTGCCATGTGAAGAGGGGGGGCGAAGGGGGCCTTTGAAATGGACGCCAAATTTATACTACCAACCACAGTTTTATTTATTTATTTATTCATTTTTTGGCCGTCGATCATTTTCCGGGGAATTTCATTTTCTCTCTTCATCATTCTCTTATTTTTTGTCGCAAAACATCATGATTTCTTTAAGAAGTAAGTGCTATTTTCTCATGTTATTTAGTTGTTTGGAATTTCTGAATTAAAATTAAATCTTTTAAAGTTCAAAATAAATGCGAAATATATATTCAATTGAATTTATTTCTGTTTCTGCACTTTAATTTTTTTTTACACCGTCACAAAGAGAAGAAGTGAAGGAGGTGGGGACACCAAATTGAAACTTTGCCTCGGGTGCAGTTTTCTCTTCACACGGTTCTGGATCTGCATTGCACTCACCAAGAGCATCAATCGCACAAGTTGGAAGATTTGTGGCAGACTGTTGGTGCCATTTTGTTTGCCAGAGTTTATATTCTGCTTTTAAAGTTTCAATTTCCAAAAACTTCCTATACAATTCAAGGTAATCGTCTTTCATATTATATTGCTTTTTGGCACATGATGATTTAATTAGGCACGACAATGATGTTAGTATGGAATTGTGATTTTCAACCGTGACTCTAATTGCCCAATAAAATCATCCAACATTGGATTCATTATAGCAATTCTGAAGTAAGTTTCCGGATCATGCACATCAACATTTACCCTGTTTTTCTGTCTTGTTGCGATTTGTGGAATTTTAATTTTTTTATCTACCATTTCAAGCAAATTTTCTGCAGTTTTAAAAACTGCTGCAAAATCAACTTCAACATTGGTGCGCATTTCTTTGAATGTGTCATTTATTATTTTGACATGTTCCAATGTGGCTACTAAGTCGCACGTAGGCGACTGCAATATTTTGCAAAATGGCTGTGTGAATGAAAATAACACGCTTAAGCAACATAAACTGACAACAAAATCGCTGTCTAAAATTGATTTTAGAAAAGATGTTGCTTTTGATGAAGTATCTGAATCCTTGTCAGTACTCAATATTTCTAGTGTGATAACGATCGCTTTGTAAGTTTCCTTAAATCGTATTAACCTGTCATGATTTTCAACCAAACAAGTTTCACATATTGCTATCAGATTTCTACATTTTGTCTCTGGGAAGTTTTCTTTTATTTGTTTTCAAGCCTGTTATGCGTTTATTTGATGCTTTAATAAAGTGTCCAATAGATTTTATTATACCTATGCAATTTCGAACGGATTGAATTTGACATGAGTGACTTAAAGCCAAATTCAATGAATGTGAGCTACAATGTACATATAAGGCTTCTGGATGGGATTCACGGATTACTGCCTGCACACCGTTAAAACTTCCTTTCATAGATGATGCCCTGTCATAACCTTGTCCAATCAAGAAATTGCAGTCAACACCCAAACAGTTTAATGTAGACATAACAGCATTAACTAAATATTTTCCCGTAGTATTTTCAACAGGAACAAATGCCAGAAAATCTTCTCGCAAAAGAAAGATTTTTGTCTTTGGGCTCGGTGTACCGAACACAAATCGACATCTGTTCTTCTCTTGAAATGTTGGTAATTTCATCGGCCAACACAGAAAAACATTGCGCAGAATTAATGGCTTGAACCAATTGTTTTTGAACAATTTCACCACATAAGGCAATGATCTCATTTTGTATCATTGGGCTAAGATATGTTGCGTTTAACATTATACTTTGTGAGTCCTTCACACTGCTGGAATTACCACATTTGCTATTCATTTGTAATATAGCCCGAAAATTCCCATCATTCACTTCAGGCTCACGTTCATTGTATTTAATTAGACCCGAATCGCACGTTCCTCTTAAAGACATTTCTTGTCGACCACATAGTTTGATGATGTTAACTATAGGAATAAGTTTGTTTCTGTTTTCGACAACTTGAACTGAACGGCCTGTATCAAGTTGGTCCATGATGTCTTTTTGCAGATTTTTGTGGATTTTAAGAAAATTATCTGCTAATAATAGGCAGCTTTTGTGATAATGGCTGTCATTGTGGCATTTAAAATCTTGCATGGCATCTTTCCATCTGTTAAGTGTTGAGTAACTAATGATTTTAACTGTTGATGAGACTCTTTTTCTGCGCATTCTCCAGCGAATAGTGCACAATATTTACATAAAGCACCTTGTTGCCCCTTGGTTGTATATATGAGCCATGAGAATTTTTCAAACCAATGCATTTGAAAATTCAGGTTACTTTTTCATCAGTTATTGGGAACACGGAAGATTTTGTAGGTTTCCAAGGCGTATCTAACAATCTGTATTTCAAGTCCTCATCTATTTTGTACTTTATTCCTACGTAAAAAACAATGTCTAAAGCATTTTTCTGTATCAAAATATTATCCACTTCTTCAATGTTGGAACTAGAACTAGCAGCAGGAACTAAGAAGGAAGTAAGAAAGTGTTTTCAACCCCCAGTGTCAGTGATGTAATAATGTTCGTCGTTCAGGAGATGGCACCTGTCAATCATTCATGACATAGAAGCGGACGAGTAAATTAGCTCCTGAACGGTCAAACATATCGCGGGAAAGTGTAGTTTGCCATATTTAAAGCTTTGTCGCTTTTTTTCCCTTTTGCTTGTGGGGCTGTTTTTTCTAATTATGTGGTTCTAATTTTTATGAATTCTTTTAGTTTGTAAGATTTTATTTCAGTTTTGCTGTAATAACATTTTTTTTGTAAATTAACTTTATAGTTAAAAAATAAATAATAAAAGATTAAAAATATTAATGAAAAAATATACATGTTCTTTGCCTAACAAATCACGTAGTTTAATAAATTTTTACATCCCGATTTTCAATGGAAGAGTGGGAAAAATATATAAAGAGATTTTGAGATATCAAGATTTAATCTTTTTTTTCTTCTAAAATATGACATACATTGTAAGAGAAATTAGAAGTATTATCTAGATTTATGGTTTCAAATTATGAGCTTCATTAAGTTTCTATGGTTTGGGACTAATTTATTTTTCGTTGTGGGTCGGGTTGAATATAATTGTTTTGAGTTCAGGTTAACCTGACTTTTCAAAAGGCAATTCAGAATATTTTTTTCAAATTCAAAACTATACAATATTTGAATATAAATGAATATTTATTTATTATTTTTTTATTTTTTAATAAATGATAAAACTGATATTAGACATATAATTGGTGACTATTATTCCAGAATTATGTTACAAAAAAAAAAAAGGGGGGAGGGATAATTTTCTTTTAATTTGGATTTCGGGTTGGGTCAAGGAAATTTTTTGTATGTTTTCACTTCAAATAGAATTTTCGGATAATGCGACCTGTGCAGAACATTGAAAGTTTTTCGGGTTGGGTTTCGGTTTTGGTGTATCCATTTCCTTAAAAAATAAAGGTCAGAATATTTTTTCAGATGTAAAGGTAAATTGTAGATTGTAGTTTTGTAGATTGTAGACTAATAATAATAATTTATTTTCAGAACTGAGTTAAAATTGCCATTATTTTTCTTTCATTTTAGGTTTCGTGTCAATAAAAATTAATTTTTCATTGACCCATATATTGACCATTATTTTTTTATGACTTCAAATTGAATTTCCGGGTTTGGGTCAGGTACTATTCGAGCCGCGCAGGACTCTACTTTTAGATGAGTTTTGACTGAATCAGTTTGTTATATAAAGATAACAGTTTGTTGTGAAAACAACAGTTTAATAATAATAATAATAAAGAGAGAAACACAATATGCTGCTTATCGATCAAAGAAAAAAAAAGGTGTCTGGCCTGGCGAGACGAGCGCATAGCAATATCGGGAGAGGTACTTGGCGATTTTTTTTATCCTAAAGCAACCCTTCTCCCCAACCCCCCATCCTGCCATCTTCGAAATAGACTCATCTCCGGAGAGGAACAAACCGCCATTTCCTGATCTACGGACTATACCTTATCAGAATTGTTGGATGAGTTCACAAAAAAAAAAAGAGAGAGAGAAAAGGGAAAGAAAAAACAACATAGTTCTATTCAGGGAAATTTTCATTGACCTTGAAAAGGGAAATCACGTCATTCTGAAGCTGCTTAAGAGATGTGTAATTGCAATGTAGAAGTAATACAATAGTACCTCACTCCGACCCACGGTTGACCAAAGAAACTTGACCGTACCCTCAGGATAAAGATGTACTAAAAATATATCTCCTTTCTTGCACCTATTCCAAGAGTATTGTGATATTTTATATTGTATAGAAGGGAAGTGGAAAGAAACGAGATAATGTTATTGAGAATATTTTCATCCTAAAAAAGCAGCAGTACTGCAATTTTAATGTCATTTTCTCCATTTAATAGAATCATTTACTTTATTGAATTACTTCAAAATGCAAGTGCAAAACTATTAATCATAAAAACGAAGATACTTGCATTGAATTTTACTTTTATAGCATAGATTTTATGCCATCTGTGATACACCTTGATAAAAATTTTGGGGGTGGGGAGGGGGGATCAATCCCTGGTGATCCCCTGCTGGCTATGGCCTTGCAGGTATGTGCATGTAAAGTAATCAAATAATAATACTCAATATTTCCTGTAATGGAAATTTAGTGGCAATGAAAAATAAATATGAGCTATTCAAACATGCCTTCTTGTAACAATCTCTGTTAATGGATAAATCTTAAGGTAATGCATTATCAAAGTTTAAAGTTTCAACTGATTATCCAAGTTTTATTTTATTTTTTAAGAATAACAACAAATCACACATAAAAAAAAATGGCAGACTCTTCATGAATGCTTCTCTGAATTTGTATTTTGTTTCTGCCCTCTATTGGCCTAGATTAAAAACACAAAATAAATAGAAATAGCAAGTTTCAACTATTTAATTAATAAAATATCAGTAAATCCACCATTGAAGCACATAATTTCAGATATTTTGATACATCCTTGCACAAATCCTGTAGCTCTGTATACAGCAATTTCTTCAAGAAAATGCACACAAACATCTTTTTTATTTTAGATGCAAATTAAGTTGTTTTCACAATTTTAACTAAATACTTTATTAGTTTATAGATTTTGTGTTAGAATGAAAGAAAGCATGCTGAATCATTTCTCTTGCTATCACCCACTTCCTGTTTACTTATACCATAATATAAAGTTCTTGCATTCCCTTGCAACAACCAGCACCCCCTCAAATATCCCCAGACTAAACTTCTGCATTTCTCTGTACAGGAATACTTGTCAACCTCCCTCCTTTTTTAAATTAAAAAAAAAAAAAAAAAAACATACTTTGAAGCAGATTTTTTTTATTTTTTTTATTTTTTAATGAAATCAAGTAGATTTCAAATGACTAGCATAAAAAAGCAAAACACAATTAATTAAATAAGTTTTCTGGTTCAAAGTATGTTTTTTTATTTTAAAAAAAGTAAGAGGTTGGCAAGTATGTACAGGTTTTACAGTTCTTTACATTGCAATGCTCTGCTATAGACTGTCCTTTTGAATGTGTGAATGACTGCATTTTTGATACCTCTATTTAAAACAGATAATGATTGAAGCATTTATACATTTAACACATCTGCAATATGTGATGTTTTATTTGTTAGCTAAGGTCTTGATTTTTGAATGCTCAAAAATAAAAATAAAAATTTGCAAAAAGAAGATATGCTCTTACATAGGTTAAATCATTAAAATTAACCACTTCTTATTAAACATGCATTAAACATGAAAAATGGAAAGACTGGTATACACTTTTTTTGTTATGTTTTTTATAAGTAACTGTATATATAATTTTAATGAGTTAAAATGCATTTTCCTTAAATTTTAATGCAATTTTCAAAAAAAATAAATTGCACCATTTAAAAATAAAATAAAAGGACTATAGTTATTTATTAGCAACAAGGATCATTCATTTTTTTAAAGCTTAAAACTAGCATATTCCACAAAAAACTGTATAACCATACTCTGCAGGCATTCCAGATCTCTGCTGTATGTGCTCATGCAACCAGTGCTATTTGCTGCCTCTCTCCCTCTGATGTTTCTTTTAACCTTTAGACAAGGGTTGTGACAGCAATTGTCACACTTGACTACGGATTCTCAAAAGACCCTTTTCAAAAGGTTAAAGCTTACAGGGATAAGAACAGGGTTAGAAATTAGCAGTCGTTAGTCGTCAGATTATTACATATCACAACCACAAAATTATGCCTAGTCGTCAAATTTGACACCTAGGTTTCTTTCACATTAATTTTTGTTTAACAAATGCTCTCATTTGTACTTTAGTGTAAGTTCCCAGCCCCCCCTTTCCCACTATATGCACTTCAAGAGCACATGTTTTCAATAAAAAAAATCAGACAATGGCACATGTCTTACATTCCCTTGCACCTGTTAATCACCTCTACACTGTTAAAAATTTACATTCAAATTTGTGCCAATCCATGGAGTAAAATAATGAAAAGCACTAAAAAATGGTACTTCTTGATTTTTAAAAGCACCATTTCATGGTGCAACCTCCAAAATTGCTTTATTTGCAGCACGAAATGGTGCAACCTAACAGCAAATCAGAAACGTTGGCATCTTTATGAGATAACCAGAAGAGAGAGGAAACAAAATTTTTATCTCCACCATTGTTGGCAAGAGGATTACTAGGATTATTTATGGAATGACACAGTAGGTTATTTTAAATTTTAATCTTTTGTTATTGTAGATTTCGTATCTTGTGAATATGAGCTTATGATGTCACATCAAAAAGTAATTTATTTCAGTAATTATCCCTCTCTTAGTTAATTGTTTTCCAAATTTTCATCATTCCATTATTTCAATGCGCAAATTTTCTCAAAAGAATATAATTTTATTCATTTTCCTTTTCCCCCTCTTTGTTAAATTCAGTGTAACAGATTTCATTCCATTTATTCTGATAACTTTATCGATTATCATTTACATTAAAGATTTCCATAATGTGTTAAATGATTCCATAAAGATTTCCATAAACCTCAGTCTGTGTCTACGCATTGTAATAAAATCTGAGGCACATAACAAGATCAAAATTCATATGCACGATATGGAAAATAGACATTACTTTCAAATCAAGAAAAAAAAAAAATTATAACCTGAACATTGTTAAACGAAAAGAATGGATTGACTTTCTTCAATATATTTAAATTTTAAAAAAAAGATAAACTTTTTTTCGACTGTGTATAACTTTACATAATCTCTGGATTACAAACTTTGATGAATCATAACCCTGACCTCATTTTCCTGAGATCGACCGATTTATGTATGAAATGAAAAGTTCAGTTATCGTAACTCCGAGACTCCCAATCTGTTTTCCCGATGACTTGTAGAACTGATGTTTACGATAAATTCACAGTGGAACTTAATTGCTTAAAACATGTCATGTATAATTCACAAGACATTTTTCATCCCTTCCCAATGCTCCAATCCATGATTTTTTTTCTTTTCATATTCATTCATATGCAGTAAAGTATCACAAAAATAATTAGATAAACAAGAAAAACTGTATGGTGATTTTAGGTTTACACTGTGTTTATTTCAAACGATTTATTGTCAGCTCAGACAGTCTTATAATTGATTATAAGCTGAAGATAAAGAATTGACTGACGAACAGTTGTCAAAACAGATTTATTGTTAATATATTTCAAAATTCGAAGCTGAGCAGAATTTTTTAAAATTGTATGTATGCATTTTTCTGCGATATTTTGTTTATTATTTTATATTTTCAAGATTGAGTAATTTTAAAACATTAATTTCTACAGACATGGTAAAGCTCACTAAAAAAAGAAAGCTGAACTTTTACGCCCTCACGCAACCCAACCTTGATGGTCTTTTGATGAAATTCACGTTTTTCTATGGCCCTTTGACGAAATTTGAGTTTTTTTAGCGATCTGTCAATGAAATTAACCATTTTACGAGAGATCCTTTCATGAATTTTGTGTTTTTTCACTGGCCTTTGGACAAAATTCGTGTTTTTTTCTGCAATCCTTCAACGAAATTTGCCAATTTTTTCAAGATCCTTCGACAAAATTTGTCGTTTTTTCGAGATTCTTTGACAAAATTTGCCTTTTTTTTTCGAACCTTTTACGAAATTAGTCTTCTTTCTGAGATTCTTCCATGAAATTTGGATTTTCTGCGATTTCTCGACAAAAAATTTGCCGTTTTTTCGTGGTCCTTGGATGGAACTTGCGTTTATTTTGCGATTCTTCAAAGAATTTACGTGTGTAAAAATTCCATGTCCCATGGGAAGTGTAAGAACTATTTTTTGTGTCAACTCCAATTTTTTGCATAATTTAAGTGCTATAACACATGCACGTGATCAGGCAGGTAGAAGAGAGGGCGGGGGAAAGAGAAGGTCCGAGGAAAGTGAAAACAAACTCAATTTGGTAGCCACTATTCGTTTTCCTGTTTTTGTATTTTTGGTGTATTTCGTCCGCTTGACCCCCTTCCCCCCCACAAAAAAAAAAAAAAAAAAAATTAATGCATATTTGCATTGATCCCAGGAATGATAAAATTCAGTACCGAAAAAGCTGAATTCCGCGTTTCCATGGAAAAGTGGCATGTCTGCTTTTAATAAGTTTATACTTACTTTTATAATATAAGGTTGAATATTTTTAATGATAAATTAAGCTTTAATTAGTTTAGAATTCATGTTATAGAATAAAAATGTTTTCCAAACATATGCCAAAATGCCAAATGGCATTTCGAAACAAATGCCATTTGGAACATATGCCATTTCAAAAATAGTACATATGCAGTCATTCTATTCATTACTGTATGAATTTTCTGTTTTTATTTCCCTCTTTTTTTCTATTTTCTATTATTTTTCTTATTTAAAAAAAAAAAAAAAAAAAAAAAAAAAAAAAAAAAAAAAGTCAATTTTGATAGATAACAGTCATGCATAAAGTTTATAAAGCTTTGTAAACTTTTTACAAAAAAAATTATAAACAATGAATTAAACAGCTCATATTCACAAGTTTCATAATCTATAAGCATAAAAGATTAAAATTAAATATGACTTACCGTGTTGTTCCATAAATAAGCATCATAATAATATCCCATTTGCCAGCAAAATTTGATGTATAGATCCACATACATATAAAAAATATTTAAATAAAGAATGACTAATCATACACACAAAAATTCCCCCCCCCCCACACACTCCCATTATAAGATAATTGATTTTTCTTTTTTAAGATGTTTTCATTGTTTCAATATACTCTAAGATTAATATTTACTGCTTCCCGTATTGTTTTTTTTTCTAAGATAGCTTGCATGTATTATACAAGATCAGACACCTGGCAAATTATAATGCATTAAAAATTATTCAGCAAATTATAATGCATTTCAATTACATTACATTGATTTTTTTATGATATAAAGCACTCATAACAACATCATAGTTTTTATGTATGTTAACCAGGAATTGAGGTGTAAATCATATAAAAAGTATGATGGTGTTATGAGTGCTTCATATTGGAAAAAAATCAAATTGAAATATATTAAAATTTGCTAAATAAACCAGGTTTCTGATCTTGTATAACACATGCAAGTAATCTTCAAACAAAGATCAATCAGAGAAGCAGTAAATATAAATTCTAAAGTTTATTAAAACAATGAAAACATCTTCAACAACAAAAAACAATTCACACAATTACCACCAAAAAATTCACCAATGTATGGTGCAACCTTAGCACCAAATTTTGGAAAAACGTTTCACCATCTTATGATGGTAGCTACTGCAGCACCAAAAATTGGTGCAACCTTGTTCCAAAATTTTAACAGTGTAAGTTGACTTCACTTTAACCAATGGCTAATAAAACTGACCTTAGAGATTACATCTCTAAAATTCTTTCACACCATGTTTGAGAGCATGGTAATGGAACCTATTCTTTGTTTGGGTTTGTGTATACAATTTCGGAAATTTTTCCCCAAAGCACATGACTCAATGTCACAAAAGTATGGTCTGTTACTGCTCTGTGGCATGCAACCTTTCATTGCAAAACCATGGCTGCCAATTTCTACAATTATTTTGAATCAAATAATTATTTTAGTGTTGGAAATTTCACTTTACAAATGCAATAAAGTATAAAGTACTGAATGTCATTAAATAAATCCAGTATACAAATTATTAAATATTTTTCTGGTTCAAAACATGAATATTTGATTTAAAAAGGAATAAAAGTTGGCAGCCCTGCAAAAAGGGAGTTTACATAATTAAAAATAGAAACAATATTATTGTTACCATGGTTGCTAAAAAAAATGAGAAAATAGGATATAACATAAAATTGCAACCATGAAATGCAGTTTGGCACCTAGAAAAAAATTGTAGGTATCATTTGACACCTTACTTAGTTCCTAATTTCTAACCCTGGCACAGTGGGGCGTTTTGAGGATCTAGGTGGACAAAATTATTGCATTGAAGTTTAATTAGATTTTGCTGGGTTTTCAAATGTATCAGTAATAAAATAATCAAACAGTGATAAATATTTGGCTTATTTAATTATTTATATTATTATTATTCATATTATTATTATTTATATTATTATTATTTATTTGTATTATAATATTGTATTGTCATTGAATTGAATCATGTATTCAAAGTTTCAGCTCAATTGGATAATTAAAAGTTGTTTAAAATTGACTTGCAAGGTTTGAACTAAACATACATATATACACTTCAAGTTAATATAACTTAATGATTCGCAAACTTTCGCAACTTTCTTAACTTTCCAAAGCTTTAGGAATGGCACTTTGATTATAAAAAATGCTTATTTCTTAATAATGCTTAATTCTGTATAAAAGCAGGGCTGCGGAGTTGGTGGGGAAAATGACCAACTCTGACTCCTGAAATTTTAAAGGATCCGACTCAGACTCCGGGACATCTTAAGTGTTGGCCGTACCAATAAAAAACTGTGTTTCATGTGACATGTGGAAGACTTAAAAAGTAACAGCTCCTTTAAAATCATAGTAGTTTATTATGAACATGATGACATACAATAAGACAGCATAACTTCGCTGTTAAATAAACGAACTGAAGAAAAATAATATGCAGCTACATTTTATATTACAACCAGCATTACAAGCTGGAGGAATGAAAAGTGAAGGCAAAGCATCCTGGAAAGTCCAGCCTTTTAAACACACCATCGGCGAATGTTTTGCATAAACATGTTGCCATTTAGAGGTACACAAATTCGCATCTGAAACGCCATTGGCTACGAATACTCGCAAGTCGCGAATAGCAGACTACGGTGACTAGCGTGATCCTGACATCACAGGTTACTTACTGTTACTGAGTAACGTATTTTGAACTGGAAGATCGTGAATGAAAACATTAGCGCTGGCCGTTTCAAATACGTGAGTATGTTTATTCAAGAGATGTTGAAAAACTGAAATGCATCAATGTAAAACTAAATACCTTTACTTATATTTAAAGAAAGCTTTAAGCCAAGGATTTATAAAGATGCATAACATTAAGTACTAGTATTGCCTGTTGATTCTTATTATTCAGATTGCTTTATTGCTGTCATTTGTTTTGAAATAGTAATAGTCGCTTTATTAAATTTGTAATTAAATAAAGGAAATATTACTATTTAAAAAAAATTGCAGCAATCAAGCATTCAGAATTAAAAAAACTCAACTGGCAACACTACAACCTGCTGTTACATTCTTGTTTGACCTTGAAGTATATGATGTGTATATTTTTGGATGAATTATGGGTATAAGCTGTGATAGGTAGTCAAGACTAGGACTCATTTACTGCAGCGGCAAACTTCTGACAGTATTTTAGTATAAAAAGTTTCACCTTTTTTTACCAAAATATGGGTGAAAGGATGTTTAATTTTGGTTTTATACCTATTCCTGCAGAACCAAAAAATAGGAGGCAAAAATTTTACAATTTAACCCCCTGACCGCCGAGCAAAAGGGCAAATTTGTAATGTTGTTTTCTCGGTAATTTTTAAAAAATGCTTAAAAAATCTGAATTTTCAAACTTGAGATAAAAAACTTAATTACGTATATAAGTATAATCCTTGAGAGTATCAATTATTACTTGATGTTTTAAAAATGCATTATGTTTGTAGAATTATATTAATTTAAACAAACCTTGTATTGCTGTGAAACCTACAGCATAGTGAGCGGATATATCAGGTCGAGGCGGTGAGAAGGTTAAGCATCATTTAGAGTCTCCAGAATCCGAAAAATTACGGGGGAATGCAAAAAAAAAAAAAAAAAAAAAGAAAATTTTGCTATTGTAGCATTAATTCTGTTCTCACGGCTTCGTAAGAAAAGGGGCAGAAATTTTATATTTTCAGCGTTATTAATTGTACAATTTTGGGTCCTGCGGACCCGAAAAATCCAAATATTGAAATCTAAAGAAGTAAATAAAATGGAAATTTCACTATATCAGATCCCGATGACTTGGAAAAGAAAATGCAAAATGTTGTAATTTTGGAGTTATTGTGTCTTCCAGACACGAAAAATTCCAATGTAAGGGAAGAAAAATAAAGAGGAAAATTTTGTATTTCCTGCATTAACTTTATAATTTTGGCTTTATTTCGGGTCTACAAAACCTGAATATCGAAAGGAGAAAGATGGCTGAAATTTCACTATTTCATCATTATTTTGAGTACTGCAGACTCAGGAAAAAAAATTATAATTTCACTTTTTTCAGAGGGGGGGGGGGGGGAGGTTCTATGCACACGAAAAAGGGGGAAAATTACTACAATTTCAGCATTACTTTTGGTCCTACAGACCTGAAGAATCTGAGGGAAACAAGAAAACAAAAGGGAAAAATTTTCTATCACAATGATATTTCGGATTCTGTGGACTCCAGAAAGAGCAGAAACTTCCAATTTTCGCATTACCTCGGGTTCTGCAAACCCCAAAAACCGAGAGAAAGTACTGTATACTAATATAAAGTATAAACTAGAGATTTCAATTAAAAGCAGTTTTCATATACACTGTAAACTGGACAGTATATTGGATTTGTTTAAACTGGGTTTCCTTGTATATATAGTCCAAATATAAAAATAATAATTCAGTTAATCAATTTAAAATTACATAGAATTGGTTTAATTTCACTTCAAACTGTCTAAAAAACAAGCTGGAGTCTGAGTCGGCCTGTTTGTTAGTGACTCTGATTCCGCAGCCCTGATTAAAAGTCAAGATGAAGTTTGAAAACAAGATGGTGCTTATTTTTAAACAACAATAGGTTAAATCTTGTGACAAACATGTGACATATGTCCGGTAAACTCCTGCTTTCAAATAAAACAGAAAAGTCACGACTTGCTTTCGAACTTACAGAAAAATTGTGCAACTGTTGAAACTCCCTCAAACCAACTGCCTTCTTTACGGTCATAATAAATCGACGCATCAGATTTTTTTTGACAAAAGAGACATTCAGCTACTGGTATATGCGGTCTTGTTAAATCCCAAGATAATCGGAAAAATGGATTTTGTCCACCTAGATTATCAAAATGCCCCACTGTGCCTGGGTAAGAATGCTAAGAAAGAAACACTTTAACATTGAAAAATTCTTATTTTTGATAATACATGATCTGTATAAAAATATTTGGATGCTATATATATATATATATTAATAAACAACAGAACATGTATCTGTACATCTTTATAAAACTTCACTTTCTATGGAATGGAATGTGAACACTTTTACTTTTTAAAACTTAATGCAAAAAGGTTTTATTTTATGTTTTCTTAAAAAGAGTAACAGAAATAATTTATAATTTAGTTAACTAGTAAATCTGCAGACCAGGAGCCTCAACGTCAGCTCTGAAAGCCATTGTTTTTTTATCTCACTTTTCATATTATTTAACATCTTACAATCCGCAATTTAATTTTTTTTATATTACATGCATATTTATAGGCATATAAAATACTTCGGAGGTTTCAGAAATTATAAGCGTTAAATTAAACATGATTTATGAAATGATATTCTGAAATTCTTATTCTTGTAATTTAGATAAAAAAATGCATTTCTTATTTTGAAATTCTTTGAAATATGTTTGCTAATCAACAAATAAAGAGGAAAGAGAAAGAAATGCATTTTAAAATTTGTAAAAAATAGAAAAATAAAATCTTTTATATTTCCCGAACAGTTGCAAAAAAATTTCCAATAATTTAAACAATTAATTTCTAAATTCTAATCTATGTATTGGCAAATTTTCAAAGCTATTGCATATATTTAGTATCCGTAATTTTATGTTTAAATCCATTATTCAAATATGTGATTTTCATTTCAGTTAAAAATGAAATTTGAAAATCGTCTGCATTTTCATAGGAAAGCATTATGACCTAAAAAGAAATGTTCTATATTTTTCGAACGAATGAACCAAATGTAACCAAAAACTATACAGCTAATTCCGGGTACCTCACCACCATACCCATCAAAAATCAACCTAATCGAATTTTTTTATGGCAGTTATGGCGGAACAGACAGACAGACAGACAGACAGACAGACAGACAAACAAACTTTTCGGGTCTCCACAGTGAGCCTCAACTGACGTTTCGGCAATTATTTTTCTTTTCATTATAAATCACATCATAAAGTGTAAAAAGTAAAGTATCTGAGTATTACTTTGAGCCACTGCAAGTTAGTTATCTTCAGCTAATTTACCAGAAACTAATAAAATACAGAAAACCTCTCATTGATTGCATTCAGTGGTGAGCTAAAAAGGACATTACGGGGGGGGGGGGGGGGGGCTCCATGTCAAGACTATATCTGTATAGTGATCTTCACTTTACTCACAGAAATTCTGTAATTAAATGAGACAAAGCTCTGACTATGACTAATAATATGACTAATAATGAGACAAAGATCTATTTCTTTTCTACATGAAAATAGTGATGATATGGAGCCCCTGTGAGCCTCTTTATAGATCACCACTGAATGGAATCAATGAGAGATTTTCTGTAATTTATTAGTTCCAGGCAAATAGCTAAAGCTAACTAACTAACTTGCAGTGGCTCAAAGTAAAACTCAGATACTTAACATTTTACACTTTATGATGCAATTTATAATAAAAAGAAAAGAATTTAAACAAAATTACATTATTTCTATTACTCTTTTAAAGTACACTTAAATTAAGAAAACATAAAAGCATATAATTATTTGCTGTTATCAACATAATTATTGTTCTAGTTAATTTGAATTATTTAGTGGAAACTTAATATTTAGTTAGTAAACCTTTATTTGCTATAACATCTTTTAATCTATTTGAAATTGAACAAACTAATTTTGTGCAATAATTAAGAGTAACATATGCCTTTTCTAAATCCTTTGAATTGTACATGGCATGATTTTTTAATTATTCTAACAAATGTGTCAATAAATTTTTTGAATTGCATATAAGTTAATAACATTTCATTTATGATGAATCAATATGATTTATGATGAATATATATCCAAACACTTTTACATTTTATTTAAATTATTTCTTATGCTGAAAATTATAAAATATAAAAATGTAAGTACTAAATTTTTGCTTTGAACCACTGTAGCTAGAGTTTATATCAGGGGTAATTATTCTGAGTAAAAAAAAAAAATTCTGAAAGACAGCAAATTTTCTGAAAAATTACAACAGAGGGGTGGGGGGTGTCCACTCCCGCCGCTTTTTTTTTTGTATCCCGTTGACGAAATTTGCGTTTTTCCGCGATCTTTTGATAAATTTTGCAGTTTTTTTCGTGATTTTTTGACAAAATTTGCCGTTTTTCGCAATGTTTTTGACGAATTTTGCCGGTTTTTCGCATCTTTTGCAATGTTTTTGACAAAATTTGCCATTTTTTCGCAATCTTTTGACAAAATTTTTCGTTTTTCGCAATGTTTTAGACGAAATTTGCCGTTTTTTCACGATCTTTTGATAAAAGTTGCCATTTTTCGCAATGTTTTTGACGAAATTTGCCGTCTTTCACAATGTTTTTGACAAAATTTGCCGTTTTTTGTGATCTTTTGACAAAATTTGCCATTTTTCGCAATGTTTTTGACAAAATTTGCCATTTTTTTATGATCTTTTGACGAAATTTGCCGGTTTTCGCAATATTTTTGACGAAATTTGCCGTATTTTCGCGATTTTCTGACGAAAGTCACGTTTTTCCCGCGATCCTTTGACAAAATTGCCGACTTTTCTTCGAACGAATGACGGGATTGATTTTTTTTGGCGATCATTTGCCGAAATACCGATACATTTTATGTCCGAAGTTTCAGATTTATGACAGGTATATTTTTTTAATTTTCGGAAATCATTGCCTTAATTTTTTGGAAAATTCGGACCAGAATCACCCCTGGTTTATATACAAATCTAAGGCATATTTTAATAAGGATTAAGCCAAACATTTCACTTGCATCTGACAATGTGATGATAATTGCTTAATAACAATTAGTACTTTCTAAGGAACAATATTTAACTTTTTTCTCTCTCTGTAATAATAAATGCTCATAAATTATGCATTTAAAATTTTCAATTTTTAAAAAAAAATCTGAAAACATCAGATGCTACTCTCTATTGCAGCCCTCATGTGGCCCATGCCTAAATCCGGTCCTGGCCATATTTAAAAAAATGTATGGAAACCAGTTAAAAACTGTTATACAAGTGAGAATAAATAATTAGTGATAAGTATTAAATTAAATTAAAACATAAATAAATGAATATTTCTATCACAGAAGAAAAATCTTTACCTGAATACCAGAAGCACTTTCTGAAGGATCATTCATGTCTCTAGGTTCATCTCCATTTAATAAGAGGATAGCACCAGAGTTTCTATGTAATACTATTTCATGATCAAAAGACCAATTCTCAGGTACAGGTACAGCCTCGCCTACCCCGGGACCTTGTTGGCCTGGTGACTGATCAGCTTCAGCCAAATCAGCTTCTGTACCAATTTCAACTTCTGGTTCAATTTCTGCCTCAGGATTACAGTCACATCTAAGGTCTTCAACATGCTCTTGTTCAGGTGCTAAAGCTACTGCTTCTGGTATAAAATTTTCAATGGTGACCAAATTCTGACTACAAAAAATAAATAGCTGCTATAAAACAATATAAGTTTTAACTTTTCCAACAAGCAAACAAAAATACTGCTAATAAATAAGAAATAGGAAATAAAGACAATGAAAGAAATAATAAAATGGCAAAAAGAGGGATCTTCTTTCACAGAGAATAGTAATCCCATTAAGTCTAAGTAATGCATATTCAATATATAGTTACTCAGGCAATAAAGCTAACATAGGAAATATAAAAGTTTAAAAAGTCATTACACAATTAAGCTTACTTTTGTGTTCTTTAACAATTTTTTACGTAAAGTTCTGGTAACTTAAAAAAAATTACCCAAGAGGACAAAACCAGGAGTAGACAGAAAAAATAATATAGCAAAACTTCTTAAAAAAAAAACTATTTATTAAAAAATAATTACTTTATAACCTCATTCTTTATTTATGAAGCAAGACTTCTAGAAGCATACTGTAGCAAACAAGATGTTAGAAAAAAAAATCATCCAGACTGTATCATGCAGAAATACAATCTAAAAATATCCTAACAGGAAAGAAAAACCATGTGTCAAGCATAAATTATGAAACACTTTCCAACACGTCCAGAATACTGTAATGAAACTTCAGAGTTTAAAAAAATGAATGAAGATAGCCAAATAACTTGGAAAATGCAAAACACATTTGAAAATCAGATTTCGGCAATTACTGTCCATAGCCGGAAAGACATTCTAATTCTTATGAACATCCCTGTACATGATATATAGATCTGTACATACACTACATAGTGTGCTAAAATTTAGATTGGTTACAAAACATATAACACAGTCGAAAATTCACCTTCAGCAATTTCTGTCTATAGGTGGAAATACCCTTAAATAATTTTGTACAGCCCAGTATATTATCTGTAGATTTTTATACATGCCTTATATTAATTTAAAATTTAATTCAGGGGATAAAAAGGAAGACACAACTGAAAATGTACTTTCAGAAAATACGATCCATAGGCAGTAATCTATCCAGTTTTTTTCAGTCCTGTTTATGAATTTATTTATATTCTACAAACATCTTTTAAAATACTAAATATAGTTCAGCTGGAAAACAATAACTCAATTACACAACATCATTAAGCATTCACTCTCATACACAGTAATGCTTACAAATTATTTTGCATAGCCCTGTATATGATCTATATAATTTATACCCACCTTGTAATATGCTAAAAATTGAGTTAAACTTAAAAACTAATACCACTACTAAAAATGGGGTTTCAGCCTTTATTGCTCATAAACAGTACTATAGTTGAAATCTTTTGTGTGCCCTGTAAATAAATAAAACTGTTATGCACACCATACTCAACAGTAAGCATCTTGTAGCACACCTCAATAATGTGTGTATAAATTTCATCATGTTTGAAATAGTATAACATCATTAAAATGTGCTGCAAACAAATTTTCCCCATAGACCATTATTGAAACATTCTTTTGTGTGGCCCGATAAATGCTTCACATTCTATATTCTACAAAAATCATGTTTTAGTATACCTCTGAAATGCATATCAATTTCATTATGTTTGAAATAGTGTAACATCATTAACACTTTGAGGTCTAAGCCCGAGTGTCATTCTGGTTGCTATTTTCAGTGAAGCAAACTAATCCTGAGCATCTCTTGGGGTCAATTTTTAACTCTCTGAGCTATAAAAGTACGGACTATATACGTTCACGGTCTTTTCAGATATTATCTACGAACCTTTTATTTAAAGAAATATATATAGATGGCAGCACTAAACAGAAGTAAGTATATGAAAATATCTAGAATCAGAGCTTAAAATCAGCTAACTTATTGTGAACCTTGTGATGTTACTCTTTGTGCAAATCCGTGCTTTGAAATATACCACACAAAAACAAATTTCACTAAATAATGTTTATATACAAACAAAACCTAATTTTAGATATTTGTACAACCTTTGGGTAAGTTTTTATTCAAGTCTATGTAAAATTTTATGTTAAAAAATGATGTTTTCTTATGCGGAACTTTAAAAAAAAAAAAAATATATAAAACATTATTTTTTCCCTTCATTATGAATAACAGTTTGAAGTTTATAATAATTTTTTTTAAATTAAAATACATATCTTCCATGTATTTTTAAAAAATCATGAAAAGTACCAAATACCCTCAGTCTAGAGAGAGATATGCGGTCGAAATAATTTAGACCTGAAAGTGTTAAAATAAACAACAAACCATTTTTTTTCATTGTTCATAATCTAAAGGGGTTCCTTTGAGTATCTCTGTAAACAAACTATAAATAATGCTACATACGTCATTTTCAAAAGCAAACATGCAATAGCTTCAATAACATATAATATATATTATATGGTCATCTAAGTATATTTAATTTAGTTAGCATACAAACAGATGGCAGACAGACAAACCAAAGTCAAACATTTTTTAACTATGTTGGAAAGCATTAAAAAGATGTGACTTATAATAAATGCGGGACCAAAACAAGTTTTTCAGGCTGAAATCAAATTTTGGTACTTTTCAGAGTTTTAACCGAAAATGAATATCTCAAATAAAATTTTTTATTAATTTATTATTCCCAAACACACATGCCTATCTCTACAGTGATACATACAGTTTACTTATGCATCAGTGTGTTTGTGTTTGTTTCAATAAAAGAAAAAAAATAATAATTAGTATTTTAAATGATTCAGTTTTTATCCAAACAGTGGACATTTATTCATACAGTAAAACAGTTGCTCCAAAAGTTTCAAAATGTATAAAATTTAACTTTTAATTTGATTGAAAAAGTATTTAATGTATGATGCTTTAAGAGAGTGATAGCATATCCATTCTTAGAAAGAAAAGAAAATTAGCTATTTTTGATTTACCAATTCATTAGACCTTACTCCAATAGAAATTATGCTTATGTTTAAATATTCCATTTTACTAAAAATGCTGAAGGTAAATAATTTATCAATATTACTATTAATTTTATTATGGTGACCTCTTAAGCACAATTCAAGAAATGTATTTAAAACAAAGCTATACCATTTGAGAAAAATGCATAAATAATGTCTTAATTTTTTAAACACATATATAAAATAAATACATAAAATTTCAGAACATATAATTATCTTTAGATCTTGTTAGTGATGACTGTAATTGTATTTTGAAAATAATTAGCATTTAGCTATTCAATTTATTTGAATTGTATATGACAAAAACTCAATATTAATTTATAGTATCCACTTTATCCTGAAGAAATATTATTTGTGATAACCACATTTACATGAGTAAGCCAATTAATCTTTCAGAAATTAATTGTCAATATTAATTTGCTTTTATTAAGCCACTATACAACTCCATTTCCTAATTCATCAAAATACATAATTGCATTTGATAATACATCAGCGTTTTGATAGTTTTAAAGGGTATTTGTATGAAATCTTTTGCATGGACATTTAAAAGAACTAGCAAACAAACTACTCTTTCAAAAAATAAATAAATAAAATAAAATAATAATCAGATTGCATTTTTTAGCCATAAAGTTTTTCTTTCTGAGTGAGAATAAAGTTTGCCAACAGTCCAAATTTGTATGAGCATAACACAGGGAGATAGCTCAGAATTAGGGTGTAAAAAAATAATGAATCAGATTGTTTTGATTTTTCTCCCCCGTGTAAAAATACAGAAAAGCTACTGATAATTTTAGATTTCCAAAACAATTACACCTCTAATTGATAACAATCTATATTTTTAAGTTTTAATTAATACAATTATAATTATTAGTTAGTAATTACAAAAATTATAAAACTGCAAATTAGTAATTTTATTAGTTAGTAGCATACAATAACAGTATATACATTAATATTTTGTAATAATTATGTAAAACTATATTAAATACTACTGATATTTACATTTATTAAAAACTGCATTTAATATTAAATTGTTAACACTGATTAAATGAATAATTATTAAACAATTAACTCTCTAATTAGAAAAATAACATACATTTTTAGGCTTTAATTGTTAAATAATTAATAATTTAGTATTCATTCTAGAAAGAAAAAGGGACAGGGTGCAAGTTCCCCAAAAGGGCTCTAGTTCAGTAGAAAAGGATATTATTTCATGAGGAAATGTATTAATAATATGTTTAGTAAAAATATAAAGAAAAAAAGTATATCATTTTTTAATATGATAAATAAAGTGACATTAATTTTTCTTTATGAATTACAAATTGAAAAATATAATTAAATTACAACATGATATAATAATATCCTGTTTTTTCTAAAGAAATAAAGTTCTATAATTCTGGAAGGTCTTGAGCACACAGATTTAGAAATACTGCTGTATGGGAAAGTTTTTTACAAGAAATCTCTGGGTAGAACTAGAGATGTACTGGAGGATATATGGTGACGTATGCTGTGTACCTACTGGATAACTCCATATACCCTCCGTAGCTAGAGTGTATACTATCTGATGTATAGTCCCTGCTTATAGCGTATACCCTTTGGTTTTTTACGACTACACAACTGGGTACAACTAAAGGTAAATTTCACTATTTTTTTAAAAAAAAAGGGTGAATTTTGTTAATTTCCAAAAGGGCAGCATACAGTGCTCAAAAAATGGCATAGAAAAAACAGTAAGTACCATAAAATCCCAAAAGTAAGCCCCCTTCCTACTTTTAAGCAATTTTGATTTTCTTTTCCATTCCCAAATATAAGCCCCCCCCCCCTCTCACATACACAAAAATTTTTATGCACAAAAAATTGATTTTTAAAATCCAAGGGAGGGAATTTTCACTTTTGACATTTTTAGCAAATTTTCACTTATGTTTTTATATGATGTTAATGAAATCTCTCCCCTCACATGAAATGTCTGTTTCCCTTCTCTGCCCTCTCCAATATTTTTCTACAGCAATATATTTAATTTTGGTTCTATATCGGTTCCCACAGACAAGAGAAATAGAAGGCAAAAATTTTACAACTTAAGCATCATTTGGAGTCACCATACCACCAGAAAAATTACGAGGGAATGCAAGAAAATCAAAAGCAAAAATTTTGCTATTTCGGCATTAATTCTGCCCTTACGGGTTTTTTTTTTTTTTTTTTTTAAATTTCATATATTCTCTTGATTTTACAATTTCGGGTCCTGCAGCACACCTGAAAAATCCAAATATTGAAATCTAAAGAAGTAAACAAAATGGAAATTTTACTATCTTGAATATTGCAGGAAAAGAAAAGGCGACAATGTTACAATTTTGGAGTTATTTTGTGTCCTCCAGACCCAAAATATTTCATTGGAAAGGAAGAAAAATAAAGGGGAAAATTTTACTATTTCGGAAATAATTAAAGTTCTGCGGATTCGAAAGAAAATGTGAACATTTTACATTTTCTGCATTAAATTTACAAGTTCAGCTTTATTTTGGGTCTGCAGGACCCGAAAAAGGTAACGGGAATTTCACTATTTCTTTGTTATTTCAGGAACTACAGACACAGAGAAAAAAAATTATAGTTTGACATTATTTTAGGTCCTGCACACATGAAAAAAAGGGAGAAGAAAATTTACAATTTCGGACTTACTTCTGGTCCCACAGACCTGAAGAATCTGAGGGAAAACAAGAAAAAAAATGGATAAAGGTTTCTATTACAATGATATTTCGGGTTCTGTGTACTCTAAAAATATCAGAAATTTGTAATTTTTGCATTACATTGGGTTCTACAAACCCAAAAAATCTGAGAGAAAGGACTACATGCTAAATATAAAATATCTACTAGAGTTTTCAATTAAAGATGGTTTTCATCTATGCTGCACACAGGGCAGTATATTGGGCATCTTTAACCTAGGTAGCCCGGTATATATAGTCCAAAAATAAAAATAATTCAGTTTATGAGGGTGGGCTGATAAGTTCGAGGCCTGATACAGAGATCGAACAAGTATGACCAAATGACAATGATGCTTGTAAAGTATGATCCTTTAAATGACATGCTGCCGAGTATCAGATGCGTCAGTGTAAGTAAATTTTAACGTAATTTCCCCTCCTTCTGCCAAAAGTTGGCATGTTTTCTTCATTTTTAAAATTATTCTCCCTTAAAAATGTAAGTCTGTTTAATTTATCATATAATAATCATTAAAGTAACATAAATAACCTAATTTCTTTTCACTTACGCTTTTCTCTTAATTTTTTAAAAGTTACAACTCGCTTTGTTTACGTTTTGCTACCTTCCGCCAATTGATTGGTTGGTTGTCGCATGATCATGGCAGTCACTTAAAATGATCATCACTGCAATTGACGCAGATCGCAACTCCATCTCCCTGTGCGGAGAGTTTTTGTTTATTAAGTAACAGATGGGAAGACTTCCCAAATTGTGAAGTTTTTCACCATCTTCAACCCTGAACCAATCAGAGACAGGCTTTTATCGAGAATCCTGTTCGACATGCATAATAATCGGAGGAAAAGGTATCGTAATTTCATATCTTTATCATCTCTGATTGGTTTTGAATTGAATTGTGATAAGTTACACTATTATGCATGTTTCGTTTTGGTTCTTCATATTACTGACAAATAGTCAGTCTGCATTTTTTTTTTTTATATATGTATGTAATATTTTATCCTGCTTCATCAAGAAATAAACTTTATTTGTTATACATATGTGTAATCCTTAAAGCTCTCCAAAACAGAAATGCTTTTAGCCATTCATTCAAGAGTTTCATATGAGATGGGGTGTGATTTCATATAAATATTTTCTGTACCACTACATTCTGGTAATTCATCGACCTAAATGAGTCCAATCTTTAAATTTGATGAAAATTATTAGTCACACCTATACTTTACTTATTTCCATTTTAGAGCCCACTGAGGGGTGTCATCTCTTAAACCAGCATACTGACGAAAGCCTAAAACCCCGAATCAGTCCCTCCTCTTCTTCTCTCCAACAATTCAATTTTTCAGCGTTACTTAAAACTTACAAAAGTAAAAGTAAAGAATCACAGAAGCGACGGCACATCCACAGTCAGTTTATTGGTTATTGCTTGGTGATAAAGTAAAGTAAACAAGTTTTAACATTTTCTAAAAATGGAAAAAAATTGAAGTTTGAGCTGTCATAAAATACTTTGTTAAAAAAGGCCCCACGGGCATACAAAAAGAGTTACATTCCATCTTAAAGGATTCTTGTCCTTCATATTCAAGGATAAAAAAGTGGGCTGCTGAATATAAACATGGTAGGAAATCAATTCATGATGATGAACCCTCAGGACGTCCAAAAACCGCTATGACTGACGAAATAGTCTAAAAAATTCACAATGCCATATTGAAGGATCACCGATTGAGATGTGTGAACTTGCTGACATTGCAAACATCTCAATAGACCATGTCCACTACATTTTACACGACGTTTCGGGTATGAAAAAGCTTTCTGCTCTATGCGTGCTACATTTGTTGAACGTCGACCAAAAACGCCAAAGAATGAACATTTCTCAAGAGCTTTCTGAAATGTATTGCAGTGCAAGTTAAAAGTAAAATGGAATATTGTCAAAAATCTTATATTCTCTTTGTCAGGCTGAGAACTTTTCGAACCACTCTTGTACAGGGATGCATTAAAGAATTCACACACAAGAGCATGTCCTAAATGTATTAAGTTGCAAAGGGACTACATTGAAAAATAATATAAAATTTTGTCAAAAATCTTGTGCTTTCCTGTCAGGCCTCGAACTTATCAGCCCACCCTCATATAAATTTAAAATTATGTATAATTGGTTTCATTTCATTTCAAATTGTCCAACAAAAAGCTGGAGTCTGAGTCGGTTTGTTTTTTAGTAACTCCAACTCATGCTCTTCTGCTCAAAAATGGCTCCAACTCCATCGCCCTGGAGAAAAATTCCACTGAGAACATAGGAAAGGAAGATGGGTAGATGCATTATGAGAAACAAAATTATAGCCAATTATGCCAAAATTTTGTTACTTCAAAACATCAAAGGGAAAAAAAATATCTTGAGTTAATGAAAACTTAAGTTATGACATATTTTTTCTTATAGGGAATGCAAATTGATTCAAGAAATTAAGCTATCAAAAATTTTAATTATATATTTTTGAGTTATAGAAGTCCAACTGCATTCCAAAATTGATTGATGAATTTAAATAGTGATGATTTTTTTTTTAATTATGTAAAAGATTGAAGAATAAATTTTAAAAAAAATGACAAAATATTCTCATAAAACATCAAAGAACTATAGAAATAATCTACTTACAGCTGAATTGGGGCACAACGAGGAGAAAAATTACTTTCTTCAGATGGCACAGGAGACTCTCTCATAGTTACGCATGTTTGTTTTTTAGTAACTCCAACTCCTACTCTTCTGCCCAAAAATGGGTCCAACTCAGACTCCATAGCCCTGGAGAAAAATTCCACTGAGAACATAAGAAAGGAAGATGGGTAGATGCATTATGAGAAACAAAATTATAGCCAATTACGCTAAAATTTCGTTACATCAAAACATCAAAGGAAAAAAAATATCTTGAGTTAATGAAAACTTAAGTTATGACATATTTTTTCCTAATGGGAATGCAAATTGATTCAAGAAATCCAGCTATCAAAAATTTTAATTATATATTTTTGAGTTATAGAAGTCCAACTGCATTCCAAAATTGATTGATGAATTTTAATAGTAATGAATGTTTTTTTTTTTTTTTTTTAATTGTGTAAAATATTGAAGAATTAAAAAAAATGACAAAATATTTTCATAAAACATCAAAGAACTATAGAAATAATCTACTTACAGCTGAATTGGGGCACACCGAGGTGAAAAATTACTTTCTTCAGATGGCACAGGAGACTCTCTCATAGTTATCGATTCTTCATGTTCTTCTTGCGTTTTAACAGGCATTTTAATACTTAGAGGTTCAGAAGGCTCTTCATGTGTCCTCACAGGCATTTTAATATTAACTATTTCAGAAGACCCATCAAGCATTTTTACAGATAATTCTAGCATTTTATCTTCTATACCCTATAAAAGAAATAATAAGTGATGTATAGCAAAAAATAACCGAGAGGTATAATGGATATTTTTTTATAATAGGTAATTTCAATTTATGTAATTAAATTAATAAATCAAAATAATGGCTTGATATTAGACACTAACCATATGGCAGTTTTCTTCATCTAAAGAGGAAGGAACTGGTGCAAACTGTCCACTTGCTATATAACAAATGATATTCTCATATATGAATTCTTCAACATATTTCACAAAATCTGAATCCATGTCAGACAGCCTGTGTAATGAAATAATGAGTTAATAAGATGTCAACATTATGCCATCAAATCCAATCATGCATTGCACTGGCATTGAACATGTAAAGATAAATCCGGAAAAATTTAATATGATGTAATTTTGCAAGACTGAAATCCTGCATCTATATTTCTAAAATGGCAATGGTGGAAAAGCCTAAAAAATTTAAACTTGATAGATAATGATCCTACATATAAGAAATCAAAAGTACATATTTAAATAATTCCAAGCCTATTCTGATGCAATGTATCTTTTGACCAATTTAACTTGATATTGATTTTATATTCAACATAAAATGAAAATCTGTCTATTCATTGACAGATTTCAGTTTAGTACTAAAGTGTGATACCTGCTTTTTTTCTTCTTTTAATTTGTTCTGGGCAATCAATTTCCAATTATGGTAACTCTGCCACTAGTTATTTTACATTACTGTAGCAAACAAATGTTGAGACAGATTTTGAACAAATTTAACTCAAAAATACATTGTTTGAAATGGAATCATACTTCAATAAAAAATTTAAAGAGATTGCTTTAACATTATTTTGTTGTTTGAAAAGTAACACTTAAGAAAATTATTTATTAATGATGATAGTCATAAGAATTGGTAATGTTTAGAAAAAAGGGCTTTTTTAACCTATAACAACAAAGGGATTGATATTCAATGGAATAAAAATTTAAATTATGTGATATTTAGAAGTGATGTATGAGTGATAAAAGTGAAAACAATAGTGCAGGTCATTGCTACAATCATTATATATTTCTAATAACTCAAAATATTAAATAAAAACAACAACTGGTTTTTGGCAAGCATCTAAAATTTGACAACGCATCTCTGATGATGATAGAAAAGTCTGCAGTGAACAAGGTAAGACTTTGTCACAAACCAGAAACATTTTGATATTTGGTCTTTTAGTCAAATGAATTATATAGTTGATTTATTTATCAGATAGAATCAAATTAAAAATTAGGGATGCACTGAATATTTTGATAGTCAGCTAAACCAAATACATAAAAAAACCCTTTAAAAAATGTAAGAAAAACTCTTACATAACTGGTATTTTAACTGGCGATAAATATATTAATTCAGAATAATTAAGAAATGGAATCATACTTCAATAAAAAATTTAAAGGGATTGTTTTAACATTATTTTGTTGTTTGAAAAGTAACACTTAAGAAAATTAATTATTAATGATGGTAGTCATAAGAATTAATGTTTTGATAAAAGGGATTTTTTTTACCTATAACAACAAAAAGAAGTGATGATGAATAAATGTAAGCTTCTGAAGAATGTCTGTTGACAATGTTTTTTGCTTTTTCTCATTAAAAGGTGTTTCTAACTTAATGGAAGAAATTTTTAGGGGTGATAATATGTATCAAGACCAAGGATTGATAAATGTAATCACCAATTCGCCACTAGCGATCAAAATATTTTAACTGGTGACTGTGTTCATAATATTTTCAAAAATAATTTTCTAACTGAGTTGAAGAATGTAAGCAATTCATGATATGTCATTACTGAACAGTAATTATTTTTTCTAAATCAATTTATAAACAACTTATGTGCTTTTTAAAAATCCCTGATAAGTGGTGAATGTGTACGGAAGGGGGGGCATAAATGTTTATTACCAGGAATTAGACATTTTTTCTGGCTAACAGAATTTTTCTCCTGTTTGTAGAGCCCTGATAAAGACAAACAATTTTTGTACAGGCAACCAGAATCACAATCTACTTATTCAGTAAAAAATACAAAGTATTTCACTAAAAGCTCAACTCTGATTTTTAGCACTTTCCAACCTAGTTGAAAAGTGCTCATGACTTCGGTTTGTCTGCCGTATGGCCGTCTGTCCGTGCTCCAACTCCCGTAAATATGCTCGGATTGCTCTGCAATTTTTATATGTTATTGTCTTTATCTATAGCATGTTCCCTATTGCAACGGAAATGTGTAGCACTGATAGTTTTTTTACAGGGACACTCAAAAGAATTTTGTTACATTGGGGGAAAAACTTACTATGGGGAAAAATCATTTGCGGTTTATTTAAATAATGTTTCACTATTGTAAACACATTGAAATTTATATATATCACTAAGGTGCATTAGAAGAAGCTTAATATGGAATAAGGTGTGCATAGCACTTATAGTTACTTTAAAGGGACAGTCAAAAGAATTCCGTTACATTACGCCTATGGAGAAAAATCGTCTGCGGTTTATTTAAATAATGTTTCACTATTCTAAACGCATTGAAATTTATATATATTACTAAGGTGCATTACAAGAGGCTTACTACAGAATAGTGTGTGTATAGCAGTCATCGTTCATTTACAGGAACACACAAAAGAATTCTCTACTGTCTGTTAACAATAATTCCTGGAAGTGCGTTTTAAGTTACTGAACGCGATTTTAATTTTAACTCGCTTTTTGTCTATTATGTGATGTGTATAAATACTGTAGATCCTACACAGGGCAGCACAAAAGTTCGTGAACACATTTCCGTTTACCGACAGAAACTCCAGAAGGATAATTTTAAACTGTGCTACGCGTTTCCTAACTAAACTAAAATTTAGCATCCTATGTAGTATATATACAAAACTGTAGATCCTATACAGGGCTGAATAAAAGTATTCGGATTATTTTCGAATATTGTATCTGTTGGAAATTCCTGAAATTATGTTTTTAAATATGTTATGCGTTTTCCAAATTGTTTACTTAGATGTTATCTTTTAGCTTTTTAAATGGTATGTTTTGTAAAATTATTTTGGAAGCGTTGGAAAGTGCTACATAATCTATGCTTGAAGCATGATTTTTCGTTCTTGTTGTTCCTAACTTTAACAATAATAAAGATATAGTGTAGCAATATTTGCAAGAAACTTACTTTGCTTTATAGTGAAATATATCATATCATGAGAAGTGCTGGAAACTGCCACAATTTACATGCAAAAGCATTGTGAAAGATGCTCCATAATTTGGAATGTAGCTAACAGTACATATTATGTCACTGGCCAAAATTAAATGCACTTCCAATAATGTCAACACATTTATACAATTTTCACATTTGGCTTTTAGTGAGCAGAGTTGAGCAGTATAAAAAATACATTTATTTAACCCCTTCAGCCCTGACTTTTTTTTCAATATTGGGTAAAAATTACTGTTATGCTAACAAAATTAAAAATAGCTATCGGAATCACAGAAGTTAGGGTTTAATGAAAGTTAACGAATGCATTCTTTACCAAAACCTCACAAATGTAGTTATTTTGCATGTTTTTCGTATAACAATAGTCTAAGTAAGAATTTTTGAAGATGTTTGGAAAATGTCGTATTGCAACTAAATTAAACAAGCATAAAAATTTAGTAATATTTTTTATCTTTTATCTCAAATTACCAATTCAGAAAAGGATTCCCAAATTTTAATTTAAAGAGTGAAACATATGTTTTAATTAAAAGAAATGCCAACGGCTTGCAAATAATTATGAAAATTATTATTATTATTATTATTACTAAATGCTAAATATAAGTGAAGTCATAATAGGAAATGTAGAGATTCATACTATCACTACCTTATGTGCTAGAATTAATAAAAAGAATGTTTAAGACAAAATAATACTCAATCAAAGATATGTCCTATTAGTAGCACGTCAGGGCCAAAGGGGTTAAAATACATTTTTAACCCTCTGAGCATGTGAGGGATTTCCTGCATTTTCACATAAATGCTCATAAGATTAATATTGATTGAAAATTTCTTTAACGGTTTGTTTCTAAAATACACTTCACATAGCTTTATCATATACATATATTTTAAAGTACAATTCTATTACAAATATGTATGTCTACAGCCAATTTAAGTTGTTTTTGGGAAACGGAAAAATACGGGCAAAACACTTAGATGGTTAAAATACATTTGACATTTGCACCCAGTCAGACAGTTTTTCTTCAAGTCCAGGAAATGAATGCGTCCATGTGCAGCTTTCACCACTTTTGGCATTTGTTGAAATTTCATCATTTTGCTTTCTCTATTCCTGCAATTTGTTTTTCATTGAGTATGAAATGATGAACAGTCACTGATTTATTTGACTGTTGTGCAAAGTGGACTTAATTTAAAACCTGCATTAATATCTGTCCAACTATCTGTCAATAAGTCGAAGTAAGATTTAGCAGTCCTGTGAAGAAGGAGAAGAAGATTCTCTCATTCATGAAAATAGTAGTGTTGTGTTCTCGACTTATTTGCACCTGCCTTCCCCCTTTCATCCTTTGCCCCATGAGTTCCTCTGGAACTCATACCATTCACACACTGTTTTTCCTTTCACACCCTTGGTTTTATTTTATTTTGCAAAGATGATTTGTTCCTCCTTGCAAATCCGTTTGCATTCATTGCAATTTGTGTTTTTCTCTCCTTGAACTTCCTTTCACGTGCTCGCTCTACCAGCCTTGGCTTAACATTTCAATGAAACTGGTGTGACTTAACTTTATGAAAAATATCGAATAAATTATAAGGAAAAGAAAAGTATGCTTATCTGGAAAACAATTAGGATACTCCTAGAAACAATGATGAAAATCTCCATGGTACTTAGCATATTAAATCCAGTAAACTTCTTTCACCAACAAGATGTACATACTACCTCTAGTCACCTAGTCCAACTCTCAACATGTGAAAATCTGTGGAAGCAACGAGTCAAAAGGAGGGGTAGCCAGAAGCGCTGAAAACATTAGCAAATAGCACGCGCCAAGTGCATGGAGAAATAGGATGAGGTGAATAGTAAAAGAGCAACCATGTGTGTGCTACATAGGCAAAAAAAATTCTTCATGAATGAAGGTATCACCTTCATTCACTCATATAATATTTTTTTCTCCGTTCTTCCAGTGTGTTCTTGACTTATTCGCACCTACCTTCCCCCCCCTTTCATCCTTTGCCCCATGAGTTCCTAGATGCTGTCATAGAAGTAACACTCTTTCATAACTGTTCTTCTGGGTTTTATATTTTGATATTGATATATTTTTAAAAACACAACACTTTCATATTTATGTTATACAATTACACCTTTCTTCATAAGAACCAAATTTGTCACCACAAGGAGGTTTGGCTATTATGAATGAACAGGTTAGAACAAAATGAGCAGAACCAGGTTGAACAGATTTTGTCTAGTGCAGCTGTGCTCAACCTTTTTTTCTCGCGTGCCGCAAACATATATTTCCGACGTTAGGCGGGCCGCAACACACTTGTATAATAATGTTAAAAAATATAGATTTCTATGGTAAATGCCGCGAAGATTGTTGTTTGGAAATAGTGGTATAAAACTTTTTACTGTCAATTTTTTCTGCGACAAATATTTAAGCCGAATAAGTTTTATTAGCTATATGATAAGTAAAAAGCGTAACAATATAACAATGCAGCAATTCAAAATTCTCAAAAAAAAAGGCATTTTTTTTATAATAAATCATTTTTTTTCTCAATGCAAAAACTTTTTTTTTAATGTAGAAATACATAGTGAAAATTAAATTAATTTGGAATAATGTTTGTTTAGTGTTCAGTATTAAGAAATGTATATGTTACGGTCAATATGATTAATCTGGCCATTATTAATAATAATCACGGTCATTATTAAAGATAACCAGTTATTATTAATAATGACCGGATTAATCATATGGACTGTAACGTATACACTACTATAGCACAGGTAAAACTACATGTAAAAGGAAATTTGACTAAAGAAATGTCATTTAAGATATTTTAAGGTAATTTTAAATTAGTAATTATAAATAATAGGAAATTGTCTCTCCATGAAAATATATTAAAGAACAGTGAAAATATTAAAAACATTTTATACACATCTCAAATAATTTTATAAATAGCGATTAATGATTATGTGTCTCAGGCCGCACATAAAAGGTCGCTGGGCCACATGCGGCCCGGGGGCCACAGGTTGAGTATGTCTGGTCTAGTATGTCAAGATTGTATAGGGGAGTTCAATGAGTTTGGAGAGTGCATTTTCTTTTTCAGCACCTATGCACAACAAAAGTTATACATTTTCATTTGCTGAATTTATCCATCACCTTTTTTTTAACACCGGCTGATACAGGGGTTTCTGATTTTGGACAATTTGTTTACTGAAAAATTGTATACTTGGCTTATACATGGAAATATGGTATTATACAGTGCAATTGTACTTTGTTATGTCAAATTTCTGCACACTATGTAATTTGTGAAATTTCAACTAAAGAAAAAAAACCAGCATATTATTTATTTTATATTTCTCTTTAAATTGTTGCAGCAGATGATGTCTGGTTATGACATCATATGACATATCACCCTACAGATTCACTTCTTTGCTGTGTTTTTCAGGATTTGCATGATATCTTTATCTCGGCATCTATCAGATGGTTAAATTTTATATGGACAATGCTTTTTCTGAAAATCAACACTGATTCAATTTCGTCTCTTTCACTCAAAAGAGGGTGCTGTTATCATTGCCTTGTGAAAAAGATTTCTAATTGGACCTAAAACCAATTGATGCAATTTAGCAAGCATGCTTTGTCGTATTATTATATTAATAACATTCTTGTAACTTTCATATACTTTGAACCACATTGTTGCCATAATCGTTCATTTTTGACATCAACCTTGGCTGTCGACATGGAACTGATTATGGAATATTAGCCCTATGGTTTTGCGAAGAACATTATATAATATATTACAATATGAGAAAATCTTGTGTCTATGCAAATTTTATCTTAAAAATGGCTCTAATGATTTTGACAAGTTTTGTATTTTACAGTTTTTGGGCATGGGAAGACCATTGGGCTAGGTCACATGTTCAAGAAAATTCAATTAGTGAATCATTTTGGGTCACTACGGGTCAGTGTCAAGCTAATTTTATCTAAAAAAATGGCTCAAATGATTCTGATAATTTTGTATCCTACCATTTTGGATTACGAGAAGACAATTGGGCTAAGTCACATGCTCAAGAAAATTCGATTAGTGTGTCATTTTTGGGTCTCAACGGGTCAAACTAGTTTTATCTTATCTAAAAAATGACTCTAATGATTTTGACTAAATTTTATATACTACCGTTGAGAAGGCCAGAAAATTTGATTAGTCAGCCATTTTTGGATCACTATGGGTCAAGCTAATTTTAACTGAGCACAGCTTGGTCTTTCTCACTGGTCTGTATCTTATTTCCTGTTATGTACAAATGCACAAAATTTTATATTTGAGATTAATAATTAAAAATGCATATGTTGACTCATTTTTACTTTCTTCTATCAATAATAGAAGAAAGTATTGTAATCGGAATTTTTTTCGACTTCCGGTTTTCGACGGATTTACATGTTTTAGGGGTCAGAGATTCTGAAAAACATGTTTTTACAAAATGTCTGTCTGTTCTTCTGTCCGTCCTTATTGTATCATCGAAAAGTGTATGAAGTTATGCTTCAAATTGAACCACATTTTTTTTTCTATGTTTTTGGCTACAGCAAGCAGGTTCTATCAGAATTTGGGGATATTTCGACGAAAGGGGGCACTGTGATCAATATTTTTGTTCCATTTTCACTATTGTATCATCGAAAACTGTATGAAGTTATGCTTCAAATTGAATAACATTTTTTTCTATGTTTTTGGCTATGGCAAGCAGGTTCTATTAGAATTTGGGGATATTTTGCCGAAAGGGGGCGCTATGATAGCCATTTAAAGATTTCAAATTCGAAAAGATGTACAAATAAATTAGAAATCCTAAAAGTTTTTTTCGTTAAATGTTCGGCCTTGATCAGGAGAATCCGGAACAATTTTTGTTTTGCCTCTATCTTAAAAAATGGCTGAGATATAGCGGTTTAAAATTTTAGGGTGGCTGACAGTTTCAAACAAGACAGCAGAATTCATCCATAAATGGGTTTAATTTATGAGTTTTAGTTAACATGGTTTTGGAAAATTTTCTTTCATTGTTGTAACCATTGTTCCTATTATATGCTTATCATTATATATTTATATTCGGCCACGTCAAATTCTCGTCAAACTTGGCGACAGTTGGCAAAATATCGCCAAACTTGGCAACCAAAATAGGTAGCCATAAATGAAGCCAACTTGGCTGTAGAGGACTAATTTGGCGATATTCTCATTCAAATTCAATGTTGATGAGAACTAGGATTGAATCTTCTTTAATTAGGTTCCATGCATTTTACCTTCGTGTTTTCCAGTAAAATTAACTAAAATCGTAAAACCAAGGAATAGGGTGGCTATCTGTTCCTGTCGTCTCAAGCCAGAAGGACTTTTTGTAGTTTAACATCAGTTGTTCGCATCCCGGTAACCGACGATTCGCAAGCAGCTGATGTACAACAGAATGACGAAAAATATTGATTTTATTGCCGATGAGAAAGCAGATTTTGAAGTACTAACATGACTGAGATAGAAGAAAGTTTTGGGATTGGCACATCCAACTAGTTTATTTCAATATCCAACAGCAGGCAGTGTTGTTCTTTATACTATGTGATACAGAAGAAAGGTTTGTGATGGCCATACCATACAAATTTTCATCGATTTTGCTTCTTTATTTCGGAAATTATTGTTTCACAAAGTTTAATCAATTTTGAAAATGCACATAGTGCAATTTAATGCTTTTGCTTAATAATTTAAAATTTTTCAAATATATTTTGTATATTTGTATATTTTGTATTTTATATAAATCTTCAAAATACATGTATTTTGTAATTGGAATTTTTTTAACTTGGAAAAGTATTTTGTATTTGAGGTTCTAAAACCAATGTATTTTGTATCAAAAATGATTTTTTGATGTATTTTGATAACTTTGTTAGTGAGACAGACACCTTAAATTTTTGACTGAATAAGTAGATTGTGACCCCAGTTCTCTATACAAAATTTGTTTGTCTTGGCATGCATTATCACCACTGAAAGTTTATTTCATTATTATTTTAGAAACTCCATATATATTTACAACCTCTGTAAAAAATTACTCAATCTAGAGATTGCTTGCTGGTACAATTAAAAACTTCCTTGTTAAAGCAACACAGGAGCAGGAAAGTTATTCTTGCTGTGTTGAAATCATTTTAATAGCTTTATTTATTTATTTATTTTTACTGTAGTTCCTCCCTGACAAGTAAAAACTATATGACTGTAAAATTTTTCTTTTAATTCCTTCCAGTCAGATATAATAAGCTTAGAAAAAAGGGGAGAGGGGAAAATATTAATAAAAATGATAATTGATTTGAGAAAAAAGAAATCTTTGAATTTAAAATATTTGTTTTAGAATACAAGAAAATTTTATCAATTTATTTTAATTCACAGAGGAAGCTATAAAGTTTAAAGTTTTATTAATTAAAGTTTTCAGACTATCACCTTTTAAATAATAACTGAAAGCAAGATATTTTCTTTTTTTAGTGTAATGTTTATTTGTGAAAAGGACATATTCATCTAAATTGAAATATTTGTGTTAAATAAAATGTAAAATGGCTTTAAATTATAACTTTTTAATATCTTTAAAACCTGAATTTATTCATATTAGCCAGAAAATAGATGATTCAATATTCAGCCAAAATCACTATTCAGTGCATCCATATTCAAAATACAAAGCTTTTCTATATTTCGTGCATTCAATATTAATTATCTGAACAAACTTTAAAAGAGAAATAATTAATTAATTATCCATTAAACTAGACAAGAATAATATTGTATAATTATATACAGGGTGTTCGAGATAAATTTGACAGTTGCTGATGAAAGACGAAGACATGAAATATCAGAGTCAAAAAGAAATTTTAATTTAAGAATGGATATGTGACAGAGATTACAAGATTACAAAGAGAGCTTGATCTAAAAAGCTATCTTCAGCTGCCATAAAGGATTCGAGGTGGCTCTGGAGTCTGGCAATAGCTGCCCTAATTCAGTCTGTCAGTTGGGTGTTTGTGATATTGGTAAAGCGTGTGGTTACTTGCTCAATCACGCCACACAAAAAGTAATTCATAGGACTGCAATTAAGGGAGATAGGGGAACAAACATTCCTCCCTCTCACAGAAAATACATCAAAACACCATCACATTTTGCATTGTTTCAGTTTTGTAGTGTCCATTGCTTGTCATAATTACATTTTGTATAATTTTTGCAGTGTTTAACAAAGATTAAGTACCTGTCTTATTGTGAAATTGGATTACCAGTATCAAGGCTGAAACTAGCTTTTTTTTTCACGGGGGCATACATGGATTTTGCCACCACCCTCCTTCCTCAACAAAGTAAATTTACAAAGAGAATTTTGCTAAGTTTCAAATAGATGACTTATTTTTAAATTAAAAATATTTAATCATAAAATACGTAGTATTTAACTATGCAATCAGCTTTGTCAAACATTTAATAATAATAAAAAAAAAAAAAAACGTGAAACCAGAATCTAAAAGAACAGGAAAAAATTCCACTTTATACAGATTTCCATCTTAGCATGTATAACAGTTAATATTCATTCTGTTGGGACCATGTAATTTTTTCATTTAAAACAGGATTCCATTATAGAAAGATTTCATTTTCACATATTTTACTGATTGTAGTATTACATTAGAATTCAGCATCCTGGACAGTCACCTCAACTTGCCCCGCTAAGGCCATATCTGGATATAAAAAAAGTAATTGTAGTAAAATAAATATTTTTAAATATTGCACATTTTCCACCCCTTAGTTTTTAGTGTCCTGGGCAGTCACCCAACCTTACCAATCTTTTTATCTATCTGTCAATTTTAATGCACTTGGCTCAGTTTTTCTTTTAGATTTTTCAGCTGCAAAACATTTTTACCCAAATTTCATATATAATTTTTGTATCAAATGGCAAACCTAATCTTTATTTGGCATCCCTTTTGCTTTCCATTCTGGTGCCTGGGGAACATGCCCCCTCTGCCCTCCCCTTAGTTTTGGCCCTGGCCAACACAAAATCATCATTATACAGGTTATACTTTTCCAATATTCTGATTTCCTTTATGTTATATCTTTGATATAATGGGCATATCTGAAACCAAAGAGAGTAAACATATAACAACCCATAATTTTATATTATTTAGAAACTATCAAATTTATCCTAAACACCCTGCAATCTGCTATTTGAAATTAATATACAGTCAACTTTAACTAACAACACATAGGAGAAACTGTGGATGTTAGACACTTTTTCACTAAAATGTTCATAATTTGTGTTTGACATACAATAGCATTTCAGCTTGCTACACATAAATAGCTTTTTATAGAATTAAAATTTTGAAAAAATCCTAAATGATTAAAAAAAAAATTATTTTCCATAACTCTGAAAAATGGGTCAAATCTCCCCACTTTAGGAAGATTTGGCCTACTGTAAGGGAAGCTTGACCATTAAATTAAAAAAAAGCATATTCTCATCAGAAATTTTATTTAATAAAAGTAATTTATATGGGTATTTAATTATATTTGTTTGATTATTTGTTATGTTGAATATGTATTATTTAACCATGTATTTAATTTCCCTTAATGAATAAAATTTTAAGTATGAAACATACTTATTTGATCTGGCCACAGGGTAAAGTTAATGATTCTCAATATGTTAAACTCACATTCACAATTTTACAAATTAATAAATATTATCATAACCAGGGAAGTCAAATATAATTTTTAAGGATTCTCATTTTAAATCACAACTGGTGATTGGATGTGGTAACTTAAAAAGATCCCCAGATGAAATGAACGCAGTATCTTTAGAACATACTTCAATATATGTATATTATGCATAAAATTTAGATTATTTAAGATTTATGTAGCTTTATATTGAATAATTTGTTTAAAGTTGTAAAACACTTATGTCTGAATCTGTACTTCCCATAATTTACTAACAGGTATTTTTGCATTCAGTTTCAATTGAAATATTGTCCCCATTTTAAATATATTTATACAAATTGTACTATTAAGTACTGAAATAAGTTTATTATTATTATTTTTGATAAAATAAAAACCAACTATTAAAATATGTTCAATTACACTAGATGAAAAACAGGAGATTTTATATGGGAGAAACATCTTACAACTGCAATTTTGAAAAAAAAAATGTATAAAAACACATAAAGCTATATCAAGTTTCAATAAATTAATAATTCTTATCTTTTATATCATTAACCAAAGTATACTACAAACAAAAAATAACTTCTTTATCTTTATTTAAGACAAGCATAGGAGTTTAGGACTGGCAAATGGAAAAATTACTTTAGAGAAGTTGCCAAATTTCACTTTATTTTTTTTATCATCTCAAATTGCCGAAAAACAACATTAACTAGTAGAAAAGGCTCATAAAATGCTTCTATCATCTGCTAATTAGAAAAAAAAAAGATTTTTTAAATGAAATAAAGACAGTAGGTCAAACCTCCCCAATTTCCCGTAACACTTTTCAGTTGAAAGAAGTTTGTAGAACCTGTTTTAAATTATATATTGTACTTTTAAATTATACTCAGAAAACTCATATGGATTTCATTGTCATAGGCAGCAAAACTGAAGAGTGCAATTTAGGCGAATCAATCTAAAAACTGACAAATTAAAATACCAGAAAGATGTCACAACTTTTATTTTGAATATAAATCTAGGGTATTTCATATTATTACTTCTACTAAAATATACACACCATAAAATAAAAAAAATAACAAAGGGACATCACTGTTTTTAATATTTAAAATATATTAAAATAAGGGCAGCTTTATTTGATGTCTATCTGACATTTTCAAAATCTAACTATAAAACACTAGTTACTTAAACTTTATTTGGCTGTTTGGTGCAAAACATCCTATTTTTTCTTTCAATCTTATATACTTGCTATAAGTAAACATTCCATTAAAAAAAATTAGTTTACAACTTATTTAAGTTATACTTGGGTAATGGAAAGTTACAAGAGAGCAGCTTAGATGGTTAAACAAAATTAATTAAATGAGCATATTTTTGAAAAACTACTTACGTTATTCCAGAAAAAAGTGATAGAAATAGGTAAACTGTTTGGCGCAAATGGAGCAAAGACTTTCGAGATAAATTTATGTTGCAGAAGAATAGATGAGTTCTAAGACTTTCAAGCAAACAATCATTTATAAAAGTCCAGAATGTCTGAGTACAACCATCACGTAACAATCTTCTTTTTAGAGAAGGCAACACGGCAGAAAGATCAGCAATAACCTTTTCAGTAATAAATCCAGGGATATCTTCAACTGTTTTATTAGGTGGCAGAGCAGTTGGAGGCTGTGAATAATCAACTAATTTTAATAACACAAAAATGATATTCAGGTATTTCTTTTTAATAATTATATAAAATGTTTTTTCTTTAAACATTTCTTAAAAAAAAAAAAAAAAAAGAATTAAAAAATTTTACATTATAAAAATTTTTAATGAAAGAATTTTAATACTACAGTGAAATCATTTTGCTACTTAACGATTTTAATCAGATGATTAAAATCAGTAATTTAATCACATAATTTTCTTTTAAATCATAAATATCATAAATTTTCTTAATTTTTAAAATGATGTGAAAAAATATTAAAATCTAAGATGAACATAAATTGCAATGTTTCTTAAAGGTATTTTACGTATTAAATAAATGAAAGAAGCTTTTAAATAATTGTTTACAAACTTCATTCCTTATGCTGTGAAGTATAAAATACAATAAGCTTTTAAATAATAAGTTTTTACATTTAATGGCATAAAAAGCATTTTATTTAAAATTGCTATTTAATTAAATTTATTGTAATTCCCATAGTCATAATAACTCCTTTTGAGTAATCAAATTCACTCGTTTATATAAAATAAGCCCAAAAACATAATAATTTTCTCTAGATAAAAGGAGAATAAAAGAATAACATTTACTCAACAGCTATTGTAAAATAATGTGCAGGAGGAAAAAACCCTAATTAGTATCAAAATATTAAGCATAGCAAGAGCTACTTCCATAGAAATTGAAAGAACCTTTCCTACTTTTGGACCCATACTTGTATATAGCAAATAAAGAAATCAATTAAGGCAGCAAAGCTTTCTTTAAAATTCTAAGCACTGAATGGGGATAGTAATGCTGATATTTGGAGAACTTAAGGGGGATTAGAGATATGAGTGGTTAATTTTATGATTATATTTACTCTGTGTGTATGTGTGAATTAACAGATGTAACTCATTTTCATAATTTTTTTCGTTAGCATATACATTTGTGAATATAGATATATGCAATTACTGTAATTTCACAAAGTACAAATGTTAAAAGGGCTTCGATGATATTTCTTTGATTTGTTACTTGGGCTATTAATGAATGGAATTATTTATAGTCAATTTGTATTTTTTTTATAGTTACTAATTATATTTTTAATAATTAAAGCATAAAAATGTAGATTATGCTCCTTAATATAATCTACTTAGAGGTTTAACTGTTTTGGAAATCTAAAAGTTTTTGTAGGCATTCAACACCATGATGCAGGAAAAAAAAATCATAAAAATCAGATTTAAATAAAAAGAAATCCGATTTCATTTTTTTTTTTTTTTTTTTACACACTAGTATAAAATCCTCAGCACTTCTTTCATGTAAACATTTGACTTTTAATTTATTAATTACTTTTTAATTCCTCAAGACTATTCAAATAAAAAATATTTAACAATTAACTTACATTGGTGCTATCATTAGCACTGCTACTAGAATCCTGTAGAGATGCAGGACCATTTGAAGCAGACTCTGAAAGACTCCCAGAGAGGAATTTTGTTTTTTTACGAACAGCACCAGTAGAAACTGTTTTTGGAGTACCATGCTTACTTAAAGGTGGAATTGCAGCTGTAGGTAAGGTCTATAATAAATAAATAATTCAAAAATATCAATGCAAGAATGCTACTGCAAATATTACTACTAAATAGGACTATATATATATATTTTTTTTTTCAGAGTTGTGGCAACCTACAGCATAAAGACAAACAAATTAATAGAAAAATATGAATTACACAGAATTAATACCACCACTTAAAAATAGATAAAATAACAAAAATCTAAATAAGCAAAAGGATTTTACATCACCTAATTCTTTTAAAGTTTGAGACTATACAACCATGTGGGTTTGACATTAAATTAATTTTTTTTTTCATCACAAATCATATGCAACAAACACACTAATCTGCATAAACTATAATATATTCAAGCTTTCTCAACAAATAGTTAAATTAGCCATTTTTTTTCAGTTTTAGTCAGTATTTATACCACTGATTCAAGTATAAAAAAATAGCTCACAAATATAGTTGCTGTGATTAAGTAATTATTAAAACATTTTATTCTATGAATACAGATTAAAAATTCAATGTCTAAATAAAGTTTAAAATAAAACAAACTCATGCAGCTGTAGGTAAGGTAATCATGCACCAAATGCATAGAAAATCATGCATCAAATTTTTTGCTCATTGAGTGAAACATTTCTTTACATTTCTTCACAGTCAAACTATTTTGGTATATTCACTATTGTAAATTACCAAACACTTTTTGCTTTTTCTTTGATTAATGTTGAATCAAGCCTAAATAATTATGTTTGGATATGCAATCAGGGTAATACATGCATCAGCAATGTAGAAAATGAGACATGCTCCATTAGATTTGAAATTTATTCTTCATATAAAAAATTTAAATAATAAAACATTGAATACAATTTAATAGAAGTAAGAAAACTTCCATTACAAAAGATGTTTGTAACAAACTTTCTTTACCCCTGTTATCTGATACCATTTTCTTGGTGCTTAACTTCACATTTTATTATAATCTACTAAGTTAATGTTTACAAAAATCAAGTTAAAAATAACATTTTCTGATGAATATGAAATATATATATATATATATATATACATACAGAAGTATTATTTGCTTTTCAGACATCTGACAAATAAAGACAGTAAAACTGTAAGAGATTGTGTTAATTTCATTATCTACAGATTTTTTAGTTAAATATTTATTAGAGCAATATCTCAAAATATAAATAAATAAAAAATAAAAAATTACAGGTGACATTTACATAACCTAAGCTGTGAAGTTGCACAGATGTTTCCTTCCTCCCCTACCTAGTGCTTGAGAAGAATGCTAGATTTTCTATTCTATTTCTTCCAATGATTAATTGAAATAATTTTCACAAAAAAAAAAAAAAAAAAAAAAACTACATCACGAGAAGCAGTACTCAAAAGTGATGGACAATTGCTCAATAATGCTACAATCAGAACAATCACCATCATAGAAAATAACAATCGAGAAAGTCATAGAATCATTCCTAAATTCCACAATCAAGATGTTCTACAAACGATTGTTCTACCAAAGGTTTTTATAAAAATGCAATCACAAAATCTGGCGCCTATTCAGAGAGTAAATGTGATTGTAATGCTGTATTATTTTACAATAGGAGCGGAGCAATTTGCTGATTGAAGTTTGAGGGAGGAGAGGGGGGGGGGAGTTTATGGCTACACTTAGCTGACTATTTCTACATGGGATTGAGCTGATTTTCTTTCATTAAACTTAGGATGGGACATGCTCATGCTTGCTTTTTTTTTCAGCGCAGTCTTGGAACAGCTAGGTCAAATCTTTTTTTTTTTTTTTTTTTTTGTAAAAATAATAGTGATATTGTGCATTTGTTATTAGAAAAATATATTTAAAAATTTATTTTTGGTTTAAAGAAAATCAAAAAATAATTTTGTTTAAACAAATTAAAAAATGATTTTACTTTCTTAGAGAACATCAAAATTATGCTTTTTTTTAAGCCATATTTTTTATTTTTTTCTAAATTATATTATTATAAATTTTTTTATACTGAGTCTTCATTTGCATGAAATTGTCCAAAAATTATCATTATTGTTGTAATTTCACATTGGATGCCTTGCAAACATATCTGCAAAATTCTGTCCTTCAAATTTCTTCAAAAATATGTATATAATATTCTTTTAAAAGTACTCGGTACTCTTCACTTAACAAAAATATGATGAAAATATAAATTTTCCATTTTTTTTTTTTTTTTTTTTTTTTTTTTTACTTAATATGTACTTGAGTATTTTTAGTATATTCTAGTAAAGTTACATAAAGTTCCAATCATTATAAATATGTTAAAGAGGTTTTTTACTGCAACCATTTCTCTTTAAATGCATCAGAGTTGTAATATTTAAATACATTTTTTTCAGTCTGCATTTTTTCAATATACCAGTATTGATCAAAATATTAAAACTTCCATGTCTACTTTTCAAATGACTCGTTTTATTTTATTTGGACTATCAATGAGTTGTATTTCATAAAATTAGGAATTGGATGTTCAGTAATATGAATAGTTTATTTTTTAATAAAAATGTTAAGTAAATAGTCATTTTTACTGTATTTTTTTACATATGTCATGAAATTTTATTTATTTTTTCTTAAACTAATTCATCCGGGTCGGAGCAAACTTGGGCCTGAAAATTTTGTCTGAAGCTGACCTATACATGGAATTTATGAAGGAAGTACAGTGATGTGTCTTGGAATATAGTCAAAGTACACCAAGGAAATTTCTAAAAATTCCCCCTTCAGTTTGACAGGAGAGGGAGGGACAAGACAACTAGAAAGATAATTAATACATCACATCCTATTAAGATGTTGGAGATGTAATTTAGCATGTTGGTAGGTATTGGATCGTAGGCAGCAGGCATTTTTGTGAGCATTTTTTCCAGCCACTGCTCTTGTGGAGCAGACAAAACTGTATCTCAAAATTTATCAGAGCTGGTGAGATGAAATTTTGTATGATGTTTCCAGTATATAGGCAAGAAACAACATTACATGAGTGCCTGCAGAACAAAATCCAGGAGCAAGATTTTAGAACACATATGCCTGTAGTCCACTCCCAAGGCCACATTTTATTTTATTTTATTATTATTTTTTTTTGTAATGGAGAATATAAACATGAAATAAACCAAACTATGAAAATTATTGACAGAAGCTCATGTGCAACAGAATTTTCAAATATAACATAAAAAACAGTACAGAAGTATAATAAAAAATACACTAAAAATCTAAAAGTAAGCTTCTATAGGTTTTTTTAATAATAAATTGAAATACTTTATATTTCTTTTATTCATGGTAGCTCTGCTCCCTTGAAACCCCATTTAAGATATTTTTTAATGAATGAATGTAAAAGGACAAAAAAAAAAAAAAAAAAAAAAAATCTAAAAATTGTCTTACATTAGATGGGAGGGGGTGCAGTTCAGGAGCAGAAGACAGAGACCCTCTGATGAAATATCATTAGTTTTTTTCTTCTTTCAGAGTTTAATTATTTTAAATCCTTTCACACGAGAGAAAAAGAAAATTTACTTAATTAAATTTGAAATCTAGTAGGAAAGAACAATTGCCTTTGCCCTTGCAGGCACCTATAATAAAATAAGAAATTTTTCAAAATTCACTTGCATCACTGCTGCTCTTAGGAACAGAAAATGTAACTTAGAAACTTTTAGAGCTTTAAAGATGAAGTTTTTCATAATGATAGAATATTAGATGGGTGTGGGATATAAGAGAAATAAAACAAGGAATTTTTTGAAAATTCCCCTTACTGCTTTTGGAGGGGAGGGTAGATACAGGATTATATCGATGTATGAAGGACCATGATGATTTTCAATGATAATGGTTTCTCAGAGCATAGACAAGATATAATAAGCAATTATTGAAATCCCTCCCCCCCTTCAACATCTGCTGTAGGATAGAGTCCTGAGTGAGTCTAGTTATACCTGACCCAGACACAAAAATTCAATTTGAAGTCAACCCAAACCCCAGAAAATTCAACCAAAACCCCGACCGGAACCTGACAAAATTTTTTCGTGAACATGAAACTTCAAAAGGCATGAAAATGAATTCTTATTTAATTATGGAAAAATAGGCTATAATAATTTTACATCTAATATGAGTTTATCTTTTATGTTGAAAAATAGAATTGTATTTATACACTTTTAATATTAAAGTACAGGTTTTTCATATGGAAAAACACTTTCGACTTCCTTTGAAAAATTGGGTTACCCTACCCATAAGAGTCAAACCCAATTTGAACCAAAACAATTAGTCAAACCAACATGCAACAACAAAAATAGTGTCAACATGGTGAAATCAGGTTACCTGACTCGATGCAGGACTCTAGGTTGTGGGTTTAAATCACATCTCAAGTTCGGTCAGGACCTTAGAAATTTAGTAAGATGTAAAATTTCAGAACATAGCTACAAAATATGAAGCATTATTTTATATTTACATCCTTACCCTGAGAGGTAGCAATTTAAAAAATACAGGAGGAGATCAAATAGTCATTTTCAAATAATCCAAATAACAGAATAATTAGGATGATGAAAGATTATAAAATTTTTACAAGAATAATTCATTTCTCAAATTAATAACTAATACTGCTAACAATCAATATTTTATTTAATTTCAAAACAGTAAACTAATAATTTATTAGAAAAAAAGCAGAAGTAATAGTTTGAAATAGCTTATGTGAATATTAGGTTACAAAAATTGTTTTGATTTTGAATGGGATAGGAGCTTGAGCCCTAAGCCACTTCCTTTCCTACCTTCATGGCTCCATTAGATCAAAACGATTGTTTGCTGACATTTTTATAATTTTAAGCATCAAGTTTAGCTCAGTCAACTTCGGACAAGTCAGTTAGTTAATAAACAAAAGTGCATAATGATGGATTATATAAATATTGCAAAACTGAAAAAAAGTTCTTTTTCAAAGTATATAAAAGATAAATACAACTATAGAAAATACATAACATGCATGGAACCAAATTTTCTACAGTAAAACAACAAAGATAACAGGATTTCCATTTTATTTTTAAATATTTGGCATATAAAAGCAAGATTCAATACAGTATTCACACATATAATTGTTGCTGTATTTTAAACATAAACCTAACTTTGCAAAAAGGACAAAAAATGGAGAGAAAAGCAAAGAAAACAAAAATTCTACAGGAAATTGAAAGAAAAATAAAGTCCCATGTCTGATGTCTTCAAAAATTGTCTCAATTGCACCATTAGAGACATATAGCAATTGGTTGAATCGGCTTCTCATTGGAGAGGAAGCATTGAGAAATAATTGACACAATTGAAAACAATAGAGGTTTTCAAACTATCAAGAGAATTGATTAAAAAAATCTGGGCATCGAACCAAACTATTATTCATTGTACCTGATAATGATGATGTGGTTTCAACTAATTTTAATTACTTTCTAGTTGCTGCAAATGGGTTTACATAAATGATAGTGATTGTTTTCATGTTGGTTTGAATCACTTAAATAGAAGGACTCACCATCAATACAAAGTTTATGCTAAAAGCAAAAAAAAATTATGTCACATACTTAGATTTATTGTTGAAATTCATACTTTTTTGTTATTTTTCAAAAGTATGAGAATATCAACACACATTTAAAGGGTTATTAAACACATTACCATATATTTATTTCCGTGTATAAGCAAGAATTTTTGGACATTTTTTTTGGCTCCAAAGTGGGAGAGTCGGCTTATACCTGAGTCTAAGAAAATTACCAAAATTGATATTCTAAAATAAAATAGATGGTAAATATAAAAAACATAAAAAATACTTACAAATTTCTAAAAATAACTTAATATTCCATTCTTTTACAATGAAAAAATGCAACCAATCATCATTCACTATCCAAGTCATTATCAGAGTTTTCAAGCAAATCCTTAAAATTGCTTTCTTTAATTGGTACATCAGGATGAATATTGTCAGTGTTTAATTCATCATCATCATCACCATCTTCTTCAAAAATGGCATCATCCTCAGTTCCGTCCATCGCATTACTGATGCAGCAATTTTTTAAAGATTGGGTGATCATTTCTTCTGGTAATTCAAGCAAAGCTGCTTTCAACCCATTCAGAGATAGTGACGAAGTCAACTTTTCAAAAATTACTGCCATTTGTCACAGCTGCATCCCCAGATGACATCCATTCAGTCCATTTCGAATAGAGCCTGTCTTTAAATGGCTTATTTAGACAAACGTCCAGTGGTTGAAGAATAGAAGTAAGGCCATTGGGGATCATAGCTACCATAGGTCTCATCTCACAGGAAAATTGTTTTTACTTTTTCTGTGCAGTGTGCTTTAAACGCATCCCAAACAAACAGAGACAGCTTTTTAAAAACCGCTCCTTTTCTTTTACCTTGTACATTTTTAAGCCAATCAAATCAAAAATTCAATTTTCATCGATCCAACCTTTCGGATGGGCACAAGATCATACCATTTAGGAAATGTATTCCCTTAGGCAATGTTTTCCATTTAAAAAATAGCATTGGAAATAAATGTGTTCCGTCTGCCATGCTGCTTAAAACATCTGTGAAGCACGTTTTCTCATGACCAGTTGTTCTAATAAAAACAGTCTTTACACCTTTCTTCTGTACTATGCGATTTGTCGGTAAATCAAAGCACACAGGAGTTTCATCCATGTTTCGTATTTGTGAAAGTTCAAAATTATATTTCTTTCACAATTGGATGACATGCTTTTGAAAAAAGTGAACTTTAACTTCTAGCTCTTTCAGAAATTTTTGAGCAATTTTAGTATGAGTTTGGATACACAACCCATACAGATTCATAAAATGATTGCACCAGACAACAGATGCAACAAAATTCGCTGGTTTAATTGGCAGTAAATTTGGATCTTTTATCATATTCAAGGCACTGATATGAATATTTGTATGGGTTACAATAAACCGCTTTGCCAAGACATTTGCACACAATTGGCCAGTTTTTCTTCAAGTGCAGGAAATGACTGTTTGCATCCACATGCAGCTTTCATTACTTTTTGAATTTTTGTATCTTTTATTTCTCCATTCTCGCACTTGTTTTTCACCGAGTGTGAAATGACGAACAGCCACTGAGTTATTCGACTGCTCTGCAAAATTGATGTTTTTAATTTATAGCCAAGCCGTTTCCCCCCCCCCCCAACCATCTTTCCTTAAACGAAAGTAACAGTTAGTAGTCACATGAAGTAGAGAAAGGTTTTCCCATTTACAGAAATAGGAGGTTTGGTTTTTATAAACGAGCAAGTCATAACAGGATGAGCAGAACCGAATCAAACAGATTTGGCAGCACACCAAGACAGAAAAGGAGAGATCAATAATTTCAGAGAGTGCTTTTTTTCTTCTATTGGCTATGCAAAAAAAAGTGCTAAGTTTGCGTTCGCTGAATCACCCATCACCTGTTTTAATATTAGCTTATATATGGGATTCTGATTTTGGATGATTTTTCACAGAAAAGTTGTATACTCGGCTTATACATGGAAATATACAGTACCTTTAATATTTGTATCATATTCATAATATAAATAATTTAATGTACAGCCTTATGACATTTGGTGGCAATGTAAGTGATATAGTTTTGTTATATTTTGTTAGCAAATATGTTTGAATTTTAAGCAAGCTGTGTATATATTTGCTTAAGTAACTATATGTATATGTAATATATTTAGGTGTTCCTCTCTTTACATCATGATGCTATTTTAATTAGAAGTTGTAGTCATGAATGAGAAATGAGATAGAGTTCTATTAGGACCTGACTTTTATTAGGTAATCAGTTTCAGAATAGTCTCTTTTCTGACAGGCCCATTCCCAGGAGAGTCCCCAAGAATTTATCAAGTCATTTTTATCAAAAGAGCTCCTTTTTTGCTCATGCAATTGATTTTTATTAACATATTTCTAATTTTTCTCAGTAGGAAGCTAGAGTGCAGACTATACATTACTTTATTAATGATTGGGTTAGGATCTTTTGATTAATATCTGGGCCAGTGTATTCAGAACTTCCTGGGAATAGCTCTTGCAGATCTGGCCACAGAAAAAGAAGAGTTGTGCTTACTTCATCATTTTTTATCTTAAAGTTAGAATTTGAAGTTTGGAAGTAATAATTGCTGGTCTGAGGGAAAAAAAAAACTTATCAGGGACAGATTTAGCTTTGAACATTAGATTTTAATGTTAAAAAAAAATTGAGATTTTAATTTAAATTTTGAATTTTAAAAAGGTTTTATTTTAGTATCCTTTCATACATGAATAAACCAAAATTATATTAGTATACATATTTATATTTCATACAAAATGTGCAAAACATTATCTAGACAATCAGACAATTATATATATAGATTTTCTTTATGTACTATAAAATTTACACAATATCAAGTATACATTGAATGTACATACTTGAATACTTCCAGATGCATTTTCTGATTGTAACTGAAAAGATGTTTTCTCATTATCTGAAGTATCAGGTAACAGAACTATACTTTCAGAAGACATTTTTGAACAACGTTGATTTGACATACAATCATCCTTCTCTGTCCTGGCATGTGAATTGGTGGAATCATTCTGAAAAGCAATGGCATAAGTTAAAAAACACAAACTCCTAAAATCCACATATTCATCATTCATACTGCTCATCCTCATGAAATTTCCAGTTAAGATAAGGTGAAAATAATTAAGATGGCTGAATTTGATTGATTGATTGTAAGCTGGGTAACTTGTGCCAATGAAGCACTAGTCACTCAGCATCTTATAGATAAAGAAATTATAAGTGGTATAGTGCAGACGTCTGAGCATTTACTAGGTAGTGAATTAAAAGAAGGAGAAAAAATGATTTAAATTTTCTAATCACACAGACTTTTGCCACTGAACAAGAACTTCAATATTTGCAGGTGACAAGAAAAGATTTTGATCAAATGTTTAACAAGTTATAATTCATAATAGTAACTATAATTTATCAAAATTTATTAAATAAAGTTTTTTTAAAGAAATATTTGTATTTTCATTAACTTTTATTATTCATAAAATATAGATATTTTCATAAAGATAACCTATTCTGATGTGGTTTGAAAATGCAAACAAAGCAATGATCAAAATATGCAAAATTCAGAAATCTACAAAACCCTTGCTTCCAAGCTGTGCAAATTTCTGAGAGTCTACTGCAATATATAATATATATAGGATCTGCCAAAATGTCATATCTTACATCATGATCTCAGAAATGGGTTGTAATTTTGGAAAACTGTGAAATATGTTTTCAGTCTATTTGAGGCAGATGACTGAAAAGAAGAAGGGAATTTTAAAGAAAAAGGGAGCTATTGTGGCATATTGCTGAAAAGGTCTCTTTAAATTGAGAAATTCAAAAAAATGTATGACAGAGTTGTCTAATCTTTCTTGGGCCACATTTATGGGGAAAAATTTGTCAGGCTGGCAGCTGCATTTGAGGAGAAAAAAATTCTAGGGCCACATATACATCATCTAATATTAACAATAGTTGATGAGAAAAATGACTGACTTTTTTTCTAAAAGAAATGTTTTTAAAAATTATTGAGCACATGAGTCAGAATATTGAGACTAGTGACATAATATTGTGCTGATTCAGCTACATACAAAACATTTCCACATCTTCTTGGAATGGAAACCAAAAGTCCTTAATAAGCATCCAAAGGTACCTGTACCAAATATTAAAGCACAGATCAGTCAGTTTCAGAACTTAGTATGAGACAGTTTGTGAGTTCTCAGTTCAGCAGCTTCAAATAATACTGACTCTGAGCAGTTTAATAGCTACAAGCTAGACTTTATAGAAAACATTAAAATCACAAGCCTTTCAAAATAACAGCAGCAAAATGATAGCTTTCTATCATTTTCCAAACTGTCACTTGGAATTATATTTTCCATTGTTGTAACATTTTATCTGATAGATGTAATACAGGAAATGCATCAAACATATTTTTTCACCAATAAATTTATACTCACATCATCTTGATACAATATCTTCAATATACGTATCATGAAACTCACAAATTTTAAAAACTGCATTACAATCTCGATATTTTAAGGAAGTTTTTTGATTATCTGTTGGGCCACATTCATTACAACAAAGAGCCACATGCAGCCCATGGGTGCATATCCCTGTCCTATGATGTATCTTAGGGAAAATATAACTAATTAAAATTTTAACTCTAATTTCAAGAAAAAAGTTAAATGTTTTTATCTAAAAGATGCTCAAATTGACTACCTTCCAATGCAGTCCTTGGCAGTAATAGAGCTGTTACAGAAGTTCATTCCTAACTGAATGGTTGATTAAATGTGGCTGGAGAGAGGATATTACAGCCTAAGTAATCTATGGCTTCAACTGCTCAATGTAACTGAGTGACATTTTATAAACTAACACTTTCAAGTACCCCAAAGGAAAAAGTCATTTTTTGCACCTTTTTTGTAACAAGCAAGATTGATAGCAGCACAACTTCAACAACTTATGTGATCATTGAATGGATTAAATTCTGTAGCATTGTAAGATACAGATTGCCAGTTAGGTCAGAAAAAGAGGACAGATAATATTATCTCATAGAATTCCTCTTCAAACAGTGTTTTGAGGATATTGGGTCTTGGTATCCCTAAATACTTGTGAGTTAGAGTCACATCAAAATCTAACTTTCTGTGTATTAACTTCTCTATTCAGAAAGAAGAGTAGGCACATTGCTGAAGCAAATGTGGATAAGCAGCTGAGGATTTCAGGTGACCTCTTCACAAATCTTTTCACAGAATTCCAGATTTTGATTCGGATTATCTTATCCAGTGACTGTATTTTGTAAGGATGAAAGTTATGTTTTTCAGAATGTGTTGTATTGTTGTTGGGAGAATATTACGATCCCATCTGATCTTATACTTTGTGTAATTTCAATTGGCTTCTCAAGAACATTTATTCTTCCCACTTCATCCCTTCATTGTCATGGCCCCTGGTCCTGTTTTTTCCACTGCTATAATCGAACAAAGCACAAAGCTTTCTACTGATCTGAAGTAGAGTGGGGAAAAAAAGAACGGTCAGTCAGCCAAATGTGGTGTTACCATGGTTACTGGCTTAAGGTAAGGACCTGGAAACTGACCTTGAGAAATCAATAGAAATTACAAATAGTATAGCTAGACTGCTGAAAATTGACACTAATGAAGCCAAAATTTCTACTTCAGTGAATTCACCAGTTTTTTGGTCTACCACATCTAGGTTTGTCTTTCAGACTGAGGGTTTCTAAGAACTGCTTAAATATTCAGGAAAAACATCAAAGGTTAATTTGTTGGTCTAGATTCAGGTCACTAAATCATCTGGCAGTAGAATTAAAACAGCATCTGCACTGCCCGGACAAGAAAATGATTTCAACTTTGTCTTCATCTGAATGAACCATGTTGATTACAAAACACTTGAAATATCAATTTAAATAACCTTAACAAATGTAAAGAGAAAAAAGAAAATTATGTAGGAATATAAAAACTACGATAATTTGTTTTGAAATAGTAAATTAAAATCTCTATTTTGATTCAGAGCTTCTGCAACTTATAAAAATGAAATAGTAAAGTAATAGACAAACAAAAACTACTTCAAAGACCAATTGTTATTAAAATGTGATAAACTAACAAAAAATATCTAATGGCTGCAAAATCATTCTTTTTACCTTCTGACAAACAATGGTAGAAAATCCACTAAGCTAAAAAGAAATTCTAGCACTATAAATACTGCCTAAACGAATTACAGACTAGAACTTTAGATAGCACTGTCTAAATCTACACAGCTTGATTCTCAACCTTAAAATAATGAAAACACTATCTTGAAGCTTCTCTACTTATAATGTGTACTTTTATTTGCATTAACTAATAAGGCATTCTGCATGGAACAAAAAATCTGCTTACAACTGGTTTTCTTCTTCTAATTTTTACTGACATACATTTGCCTCCTCCAACAGTTGCTAGCTTAAGTCACAGAGCTTTCACAAACAGTAAGTGATAAAATAATCAGAATGTGAACAACAAGTTTCATAAGATGGTCGATTTCCATAGCCTTACAACTTGAAGCAGTGCAATACCTGATGCAATATGTTAATTAACCATATCTTTTTAACGAAAGATTGTAGGATAACAATTTATGTTTTACTAAATTGTTTGTCTTGAAGATTTTATCAGTAACATACTACAAGAACTTCCCCTCACCCCTCCCATTTGAAATTTCAAAGTTGAATTTCCTCCCGTCCCAGCAACCCCCAATGCCCCAAATTTTTTAACCAGATGAGGTCTCCTTCAAATTGATTGAACAAGTATTTCATCATTTTTCAAAATTGCAAGGCATTCATTCTTAAGATTGGCGAGAGGTAGGGTATGACTTCTGGCAAGTTCTCTACAATGTATGTGAGAGAGAAAGAAATGTGTGTATACTAAATTATTGGGTATTAAACCTAATTTTAAAAGATTGAGAAGATTTGGTGATTAGCTCCTAAAGGTATCGACCCATATAAACCAACTTCATATGAAAGTCCTGTCGTTAGGCTTTGAGAATCAGTGTATTTCATTTAGTTGAAGTGCAAAGAACATTTTTTTTTTAGAACATTAAATTTATTTATGCTAAAGGAACGTAATTTGCAGGAAGTATATATTTTGTTTTTATTTGAAGAAATCAGCAGCTGAAAGTCTCCATTTGCTGTCCGAAGCCTATTGGATTATACTCCACTGATTTCACCTTGTGAATATATTGTTTAGACAATTGAAAAATGGATATTTTGAATTGGAAGACAAGGCTAGACGAAGATCAATGTCAAACTCTTACAGAATTGGCAGAAGCTTTAAATATAACCAAAATGCCCATCTCTAAATGTCTGAAGTTGGTAAGAATGGTTTAAAAGTACGGAAATTGCGTACCATATGAATTGAAGCCAAGAGACATTGAAAGGCAATTTTTCACATGTGAACTGCTACTTTAAGAGCAAAGAAGGAGGTTTTTTGCATTGTATCATCACTGGTGAAGAAAAATGGACACATTATGACAATCCCGAGTGCAGAAAATTATAGTGAAGCCTGGCCAAACATAAACATTAACAGCAAAGCTGAATATCCATCATTCAAAGATAATGCTTTGTATTTGGTGGGATCAGAAGTATGTGGTCTATTATGAGCTTCTAAAATCTGGTGAAAACATTACTGGGAACCATTACTGACAACAATTAGTACAACCAAAAAAGAACATAATATATCAAATGATATAACAAAGTGATTTTCCAAGGTCAAAGAAACTCTAGAGCTGCTCAGATGGGTTGTTCTACACCACCTGCCATATTCACCAGACATTACTCCTTCCAATTTTCACTTGTTTGGATCCATGCAGTTTCTTGACCTGCACTTCAGTTTTTTCGTAGAAATAAAAAATGGCTCGACTCATGGATAACTGCAGAAGACAAGTTGTTCTTCCAACAAGGAATCTGCCTTTTACCAAAAAGATGATAAAAAGTTGTTGCTAACAATGAACAATACTTTGATTACCATGTACTTATCACTTTGTTTAGAAAAAAACATTCATTTTCACACACACACACACACAAAATCCTTTAGAATTAAGTTTAATACCCAATATCTCAAGAATATTAAACTAGTTGTAATAATCTGGATTTAGTATTGTCCAAACCTGAAGTATTTAAAAAATAATAATAATTTGTTTTGTTCTCTTTGTATATAGTCAATTTAACACTCTGTCAAAAAATAAACATATGAGTGTGGTTTTGTAAACAAACATACTTAGAAACTTTCATACAAAATAGGTTGAAATGTATCAACTACTTTCATTTAAGGAAAAAAAAAATAAAAAAACAAAAACAGATATCAGTAAAATTATGAAAGCACCTCCTTACTAAAAATTCAAAAATAAGTAATGATACATAATGTAAAATGTTTCTGAAGAACACCAGGCTTAATAGCTGAAATCTCTATTGAAATGAGTTATTAATTTTTAATGATTTTATCATAATAAATATTTTACAATATTACAACAAAATGTATAACTGAACAGTAAAACAGAGAGCTTATGTATTGAACAACTTATGTTGTAAAAGCATATTTTCATTATTATTATTTCGTCAAATCAGACTGAATTGATTTGGTCAAATCGAGATCTACAGTGCAAAATCCACAGATATGAATCTTAAATGGCAAACTAAGATTTTTTTGCAAAGTAATGAAACAGGGAAAAAATAAACTAGTAAAAAAATGTTAAAGAAATATTTTGTATATTACTTAAGTACAGTTTTTGTTATTTTAATTATAGATAAAAATACACTTTATTTTAAATGTTACCTTACTACATGGTTCATATCAAGTTTTACAAATATCAAGCTGTGAGAAAAAAAAAATGCATACAATGACATGATTTCCTTTATAAAAGTGCAAAGTGTAAACAAAGATAAAAAGATACAGAAAATAAAAACATTTCAAAGAGAGCACAAACAAATTTTCATCTCCTTTTACCTGAACCTTATGTTGGGAAAACTCATCAATATCATGTCGCTCACTCACTGCAAGATCTCTAATCATTTTAAGAGCTTTTTGACGTAAAGCTTCAGATTTAAGAGCTTGAGCTTCATGCAGAAGTCCGATTAAAAAGTCTGACTTATGCTCACTTGACAGCATGCTTGTAATTTCTTGAGTTGTGTTAGCAACAGCAGCAGCTGCTGCTTCTGGTACTGGATAAGAAGTAGAATTTGAGGCATTCATGTTAAGGCTCCTATCAACATATTGAAGAGTTCAAATAATTTAATGACAGAATACAAAATTAGCATAATTTTATAAAAATTAATGCATTGTATGAAAGTCATTATTAGATATAAATCCTTTTATGAATGTTTAAATTTAAAAATATTATTAAAACTTAAAAGAAAAATAACACACCAAAGCATATGAACATGTTACAGAAAAAAAAAAAAATCCAGGAAACATGGTAGTAATAAAAAGGGAAAATGAGAAGCATTATAAATTATACGTCTGAATCTCTTTATAACACAAATATAATTTATTATGAGATCCCATTTTCTTATTATCTACAAATCTTGTTTTAAGAGACAAAGTTGTGCAAACACTTAAAGAGCAAACATATATTTTGTTTATGCTTCTTTGGAAGTTATTTTTATGGGTACTGTCAAAAACATTATACTAAGTTATCTTTAATTGACTTTGATCATCATAATTTAAAATTCATTAATATTAGCCCCTAAATTACTGCAGGATATCTCTGAATATAAGTTCACACTTAATGCTAATCAAATTGAATGATGATACTCTGCTGATGCATTCTATGAAATGGTGAATAGTTGAAACATTAGAAGTGGGATAATACCATAGGCTGAAACAGGAAAGGACAGTCAGCAAAACACACATTACAAAGTGAGTTTTACAGAAAATCTAAATTACCAAAACAATCAATTTGAAACCATCTATGTTAGGCAATTCATTCTTATGACCACTTCCATACTTTTTTTTTTTCAGCTAGAAAAAAATTAAGGATGGCAGTGTATCAGCTTGCTGACATTAGTTTTACAATCACAGGAGAAAAAAAATTGCATTTACTTCAAGGAAATTACAAATTGCAAGAGCAGCTTACTGGAATATCTTAGGTTTGAAATTCGGACACATTGACACAGTGTACCTCACTAAAAACTATCACAGGAATACACAGAACTATGGCACACCATATTCTATACATGAATTATTGTTTACAGGATCTGACCTAGCTCAGATGAAAGTATTGAAATACAAACCTAAATTATAATGCATAAGCATACGCAGGTGCACAATAGTTCTTTAGTTTTAAAGAATTTTAACCTTTAACAGTCCAATGCTGCATGCATTGCGGCAAAACATATTTTATAATTTTTATCCCTTAATGGTGTAATTCCACAATTTGAAAAAATATAAAAAACTCAACTCATCTCATTATCCCACTATTTAGTAAATATATCAATAAATTTTTACTAAAAACTAATTATTTTTTATCTTATATTTGATATAAAAATCTTTAGCACATAATTTCTCTTCATATGAAAACCAGTTTGGAACCAGTGTTAAGTAAACTTAAAAGACTTCTGGATTTTTAAATTTTAACACCTACTCTCACAAAGCCGATCAAATAAAGGATCAGTACTTTTAGAAGCAAATAATATCTGAATGTACAGATCAGTTTGATTATCTGTCTGAATTTGATGAAGCACTCATGGGACTACATTAGGAGACAAATAGTTATTTTATCTCACTTTTGAAGATATTCACTTTTATTACCAATGAAACTGATCAACATTTATTTTTAATCACTGATGATAAAAAAAAATATCACATTCATTAAAAGAGATACCGATAGAATTTAATCAACATATAATTAAAAAAGCTTTATAATAGTTTGGTAAAACTCACATATGTATAATGTTTTTGTACTTTTTTGTTAGTGAGCATGATAGAATAGCTAATTACCTATAAATTCATTGTTTAAAAAACCCTCAGCAACAATACTAATATCAGATATTGTTAACAAAAGCTTCTAAAAATACACTAATCTTACTTGGTGATATTTTTTCTTTGTACGCTAGGGATTTGTGAATTTTTTTTTTTTTTTAAAGAAGAAAAATAAAGAACTCACCCTGATTTTGAATTTTCTAGAAGTAATGATTGCTGTTGGCTTAAATTAGATGAATAGTTTGATGATGACTGTACAAGAGGATAACTGTGTTGAGGAGCTCTATGACTCCTTGATCTCACATTCCGAGAACTAGAGGAATTAACATTTGATGGCACATCTCTTTTTGAAGAACCAATCACACCTAAAATTATTTATTCAAAATATAAAAATTATATAATTTTCTGATCAAAATTCGGGGGTTTGAATTCACAAGACAGAAACAGACCAATTTCTTTTAGAAATTCAATATTTTTAAATATTCAGATTTTTTTTAAGTAAAAAAAATGGGTGGTTGGTAATTACTTTTGAAAGATTGAAGATGTAATTTATTTAAAAATGTAAGATGCATACAGCCAAAATTATCATGACATACCTCGATAAGAACTCTATAAGGGAGATATATGCATATTAAGTATGTAGTGCTTCAAGAAAGAGAGAAGCAAAAAAGACTACCTTTTGTATTCTAAAAATTGTTCATTACAAAAAGCATATTAAAGTTTCTGTTGATAAGAAATTAATTCTATTTATTAGTAAATGTAAGGGGAAGGGGGTTCTTCACATTAAAATAGGCCCAAACTTTAAAATGTTTACTAAAAATTCTGAAGTTTGATGACATAATTGAAAGCTAGAACAGATGTTGATTAAAATCATAAATTATACATTACATTATTTTATAAGCTTAGATGACAAACTGAGTTATTAAAAATCAAGATTTAAAAGTTTGATAACTTTCATACATGTTCATTACAGTAACCTTCTTCTATTATTGATTTTATTTGTAATACTTTAATAATTAGCAAATACATTAATAAGTTTTAGATATATTATATGTATAGAATGCCAAGTGGACATATGTAGCAAGTATATGGCATAAGTGAAACATAAAATAGAAAATAACTTGTCTTTAAAAAGTACAGTGGATTCTCCTTAATTCGAACTTGACTAAGTGAAAATAGTTTAATTTGGATATAAAGATTTCTCCCCTGAAAACAATATTGAAAATGTTAATACTGGATAAATCAATTTTCAAATCCCTGTGTCTTTTCAGACTTGCAGCATTTAAGACTAAAATTACTCATATGTTTTAGAATATTGAATACAGGATAAACTAATGGAGATATAGAAGATGACCATAATTAAACTGACAGTACTCAGCACATTCTGTAGCATGATCTAATTGCAGAAATAGAGCCAAATTTTAAAAGATAATTAAACAAGATGGGGGATGAAGGATTCCATGGTAAACACTTTAGTTACAAAAGTCACTGCTAAATTAGCAGTGCTAGGGGGATATGTGGCACGTCTTGTTTAATCATGCTACAAAATTTGGTTCCATTCTCATTATTTGATCACGCTGCAGAACACACTGAGTACTGTCAGTTGGGAGACAAAAGATTCCACCCCCCCCCCAAATAAAAATAAAAATAGCGCCATATATCCCCCTTAGCAGTGACTATTAGGACTATTTTTTTTTTCACAGAATCCTTTGTCCTCTGTTTTGTTTAATCATCCTTAACACTTGGCTTCATTCTCACAATTAGGTTGTGCTATAGATGTTGTTAGGTTGTGCTATTTATGTTGAGTTCTGTCAGTTTAATTATAGCCAACTTATATCAATATTAATAAAAGAAAGTTTCACTTTGTGTGCCTGTTGGCGAGTGCTAGCGAAATCTACAGCATCTAGAGATCTGAAAATTTGGGTGAGGCTGGTCCAAGGTAGGTCCTGATGCACCTGAGGCCCAGATTTTTAATTTTTTGATAAATAGCTGCAATATTAATTAAAATCCATAACGAGTTCTCATCAAAATTCGCTTAGAAAATGGCCATTTTTATCGATGCAAAAGAAATGAGTGATTTGATATAAATCCCAGACAATGAAATCTTCTCATTTTCACTTATCCTTGAATATTAAGAAAACTATTCGAGATATCGATTTAAAACTCACAATATATTTTATTTTTCAGATTTCGAAAATCCAAAATTCATGAAAATCGGCCAGTAACATTTCTTAATACTTGCATAAAACACAGATGGAAGAGGGGGTCGTATAGAATTTACTTCTGCTTTGAGGCACATCTCTCCATTTTCTGAAACAAAAGAAAATAAATTTCAAAGTCAAACCAAACAGAGGTGCTGTTTTGTTTCTGTTTCAACTGTGCCATTTTGCTTCTGTTTTAAAAGTTTGATAGACTGTTTTTCTCCCTTGTTCTTATCACTGTACAAAGAACTCTTATAGTTATCCTTTCTAGTAATTTCTATCTTTATTTAAAATATAATTCATCTCTTTATTTACAGTAAAAATTATTTCTTTTATTTAAAATATAAATTAAATCCTTTTATTTAATTTAAAGTTAATTACCTAATATCTTTTACAGCTTATAATATCCTTAGTTCCATATTTTCTATTTCTTTAGTTTATCTTTTATCTTTATTTACAGCACGGACATTAATTTCATTTCCAGAAATTTAGAGAAGAAATGCCGCATCCTTGAAAATTGCTATCGTTTTGTAAGAAATCGGAATAATCGCCACTCCCATCATAAACGCCACAGTCAAAAAAGATTATTTTGCTCTATTAACGCAGCAATAAGTACCAAAAATATCACATAAATACAGCTTAAAAAAAGAATTTTTAAAATAACTAATTATTTAAAAATGTGTAGAATTAAAATATTTACAAAGTCAGACTGATTATCTGAAACTCCAAAATCTGGAAAGACCCGATATTCGAAATATTTTCCTGAAACATTTTTTGAAAAAACTTTTTTGATATGTTTTTTCTTCTATATAATTTGTATAAATGTTGCTAATAACAAAGTTTCATTAACTAGGTTAAGCCATATTTAAGTGAGACATTTGATAACTGGTGAAAGAAAATAAATCTTAGAAGATTTTTACCAACGAAAAAAATGAGATTGCAGAATGAATTCTATACCCCTCAATTTGTGGCACCGGGCATGACAGCCCCCACCTGGGAAAGTTGCCAGGGCCACCAAATGAAATTCTATTTCAAAAATCCAAATGAAACTCTGTTCAAAAATTAAACTTAGTTTTGGAGGCTTTTTACAGTTTTGCATAAATACTAAAATGTAGTATTTGTTTAAAAACTGCAAAGTGTTTTAATATGCACACATCCTACCTGCACATACACAGAATTAGCGACATTTTGCTGATGCAAACATTCACTTTTGCATTAGTTATATACTGAAATTTTTCATTTTGAAGCGTTTTCCATTATTAGCATAAAACAAAGTTATTCTAATAAGTTTAATAGTAAATATGATGCTTATGATAAACATTATGCTTCGTATTTGAGTCAACCTAGTTTAAAAAAAAAAAAAAAAAAAAAAAAAAAAAATATATATATATATATATATATATATATATATATATATACACACACACATAAGATCCTTATTTTATAAATGATACTAATGAAAAAAGCTAATAGCCAATTTAAATACAAGTGGTTTTAGCATTTGACTAGACACAAAAATAATTTTAAAATGCAAAATACATCCTTGATTTTTCTAATGTTTTTTATCATATAAAAACATAACTTTAGAATCCTTAAGGGCAGGGAATATTCAGAAAAAAATTAAAAGTTGCAACTATTTTGAAAGAGGTGAACTGTCAGCTTTTTATTTCCTTATTGACATCACTTATTATTTCGCTAGTATAATTATACACTGAATTTTTTCATTCTACAGCCAGTGATGTAGTCGTAAAAAAACCAGAGGGCTGCTGTTCAACTGGTTCAATCTCGTTCAACTGGCAGTATTTTTTATTAACTGCTACGAGAGGGTGCCACATCCTCTATTTGACTGCGACTCGGTTACGAGTCGGAGGTCATGGATGCTTCTTCTACAAGTTGTTCATTTTTGTATAATGAAGTTGGCTCACATGTCCATACAATATAAATATTCGTCCGACCAGAATTTCTATATCTAGATGGACTTTTTCTAACACATTGATGAGATATATGTTTCAAGTAAGCTGGCAGTTATGGTTTTAAAAAGTTCTTTTAATTAGCCAGAAGTTATATACTGTTTTTATTTTAACTATATTTATGTGTTAATGTTTCTAATATCTTAGCTTTTATACTTTTGTCTTCAATGAGTGGAGCTCTGAATCAGCACAATCCTTTTAAGCTGTTTCTAATATGATAGAATTTTGAAATCACTTTAGACATTTTAATTGTTTATGTGTCTGGAGAAGCAATTGTGATTCATCACAGTGTGTCCACCATTTGAGCTTGATGTGAATGAAGATCATAGAGCATATTTTTCTACTTGAAGTGTTTATTACTGTTGAATAAGACGCAAATATAAATTTCCGTGAACGTTTTTTTTTTCTGTGTTAACTTTCTGTTCTTTAAGAGCCTACATCAGTCATGCAAAAAAACATGCAAGCTAATGTTAAGTCTATGGGAAGGTTCTTGGGCAAATTTCTCGCTTGCATTTTAATATTTTTAAATGATGTTTTTTGTATAGGATAGCTGAGATCGATATCTAACGTTGTTAGTTTTTACTTTTTCGATTTTGGTACTCTTTCGATTTTGGTATTTTCGACTCTTTTATATAAAGGTACTTTCACTTTCAGAACCGGTTCCAAAATTGAAAACATCTGCTTATAAAAAAACTGCAACCAAAATTTGAAAAGTAAAAACTAACAACATTAGAGATTGACTTCAGCTATCCTTTGCAAAAATCACTTAAAAATATTAAAATGTGAGCGAGAAATCTGCCAAGAACCTTCCCATAGACTTAACATTAGCTTGAGAGTTTCTTCGTGTGACTAGCATAGGCTCTTAAGTACTTTTCCCAGTCTGCAATATTCTTTTCAATTTAAACAGTGAAGTGCTGGAATGTTGTTTGTCAAGCTATTATACTTTAACCTATTTCAAGTGATACAAGAATAATCCTTTTTAAGATGCTTCTTTATCCTTCAACTTTGTGCCTTTTTAAGGTGTTACCAAAGCAGTGATAAAGTAAATATGTAGGTGTGCTTTTTAACATTTCCTATCAAGCTCTGTAGCACTATTCAATTTAGTTCAAACTAGTTAAAAAATTCCTTTTCTTCATTAGAAATGTTTATACTGAATTGTCATGAAGTCATCTTATATTTTTAGTAGTAGTTTATATAATGTAAATGAGATACTTTTTCTACTATGATGTTCTACAGAAACTAAACGGTATGTTTTTGCAACCATCTTTCTTTTATGTACTTTATATATATATATATATATATATATTGTTTTAAATACATGTTAATTTTTTTTAAATATGTTTACTTTCTTTAACCACCACACATATAATTTATTTTATGTTTTGAGCATGTTGACCTTTATCTCAACTGTATTAAAATATTTATTTCAGTAAACATTTTTCTTATTTAAAGGTTGGGAGCATCAGTAATATATGCTTTCCCACTGTAAGCTATAGCTCTGCTAACTTAATTCTAACATTATGTAAATTTAATGTACATCAAAATTAACGATATTTGCTAATGTTAAAGGTTATTGGTTTAATTTTGAGGGGTGTGTTCGGTTGTAATTTAAATATTGCTTTAATCCTAAAAGATTTTGCAACATGTACGCAGCACACTTGCTACATGGTGCTGCAGTTTCATTCAGAAAGAGGTTTGTTTAAAACAGAGTTCTATCCTCCTGGCAGTGAAAGGTGGAACTAAAAGATTTTGCAGTGATTGCACAGCACGCCTGCTATAAGGTGCCACAGGCCTCAGGGACATGTGTTGAAGGTTCATTTAGAACAGAATGCACTCCCTGGCGGTAGAACTACCAGTATATGCTGCCATAGGCAGTGGGGACCCAAACCAGAGATTTTTTTTTTCAAGGTTTGTATAAATTGGAAGCCCTGATGTAATTAGGGGCCCGCTATTAAACTAATAATATTGTATTTTTAATAGTATTTTTAGGTTTTCCTTGCAAATTTTTTAATAGTATTCTTAGTTTTTCCTACGGATTTTACTTTCAAGCTTTCTCTCAAGTTCAAACTAAGTAAAAAAAAAATCACCTTGAGCAAAAGACCTCTGCAGATTCTCTGAAAATGTGCTGTGGACCTCTTGAGGTAAACAGATCACAGTTTAAGAGCCACTGATCTAGGGTTTATTGCCATTAAAAAATAATAAAATCTTTGTTGATTGATGATAAATAATAGCAATGATGTTTCCCAAGCAAATAAATAAAACAGAGAACTTTTTGATTATCTAAAATCAAATTAACACAATAATAGTCTAGAACTTCTGCATGTGAAAATAAATACTTAACATTTTATATGGATATAAATAGTTTTGCATTTTATATATGTGCCTATTTAGATAATATAAAATACAACAGTCTAAGTTTGCAGTATATTAATATTTTATTCATAATGTTCCTCTCTCTTCATTTTTTTTAAAATGCACAATTTATCAGTTCAAATTTTGAATAACTTGAACATTATATGTAGTTTGTATTAAAACGAGTCCTGCATATATTAATGCACAGAATTTTATTTCAATGTGCACGAGTAACAGCATAGAGCAAAACTGGTGACAAGAGAATAAGGTAAACACTGATGGTTTAGCTCTAAAAAAAGGATAAAAAAATTAAAGAGACCACTAAAAAAAAAAAAAAAAAGAAAGAAAAAGAAGAGTTCCATGACAACTATTACTGAAAAAGCTTAATGTAAAGCCAACATGTAGACCCTAGAAAAATCTCTGAACTAAGAGAGAAAATCTGAACATTTCAAATTTTATTAACCTTCTCACTGCTGTGAACGGATATATCTGTTCATTATGCTGTAGGTTTGACTAATATTAGCATTATTTAAATTAATGTAATACTACAAATATAATGTAGTTTTAAAACATTAAGTAATGATTAATAGTCTCAAGATTTAATTGTAATCATATACGTAAGTTTTTTATATCATGTTTTTTTTATGACTTTGCAAAAATTACAGAGAAAACAACATTAATATTTTGCCCTTTTGCTTGGCAGTCAGAGGGTTGACAATGAATGAAGATATTTTCAAAAATGGTAGCATAAATAATTTTTTTTTTTTTTTTTTTTTTTTTTTTTTTTTGCGATTTTTTGTAATATTTTAGGGGTTTTAAACATATTCTCTGATTCTTTTGCTATGAATTAAGTTGACTTTTGTGGCAAGGAACAATTAAAAGAGCTGATAGATAAATGTCAAATTATGTGACTTAATTTTTTCTCATCAGAGCAATGGCATTACAGATTGTCTCAATGGTGCTTCATAAGGTGTAAGATGAGGTTATGGGCAGAGGTTATTCTAAACATATTTAGCACAATGCAGCTCCACGCTATTTTTTATTGTATGTGTATGCTATTCTCCAAATATATCACCTTGTTTTTAAGTATGCTTGCCATCCTTTATTTCAAGAATAAGAAATACGTATGTGTCATGATTATTCAGGTAAACCCTAGTCTACTTATGCAAGAATTAAAGGCAATGGACAGTTTTGGATACTATGAAAAAAAAAAAGGGAAGGAAAAGTTATAAATCATTTGCTTAGAAAACTTTTGAATTGGGAGGATGAGATGGCTATTAAGAATCTTTAATTAATATGCATTCTGGTACATAAAAAGTTAAGATACAATGTTAAAGTAAAAGGAGTATATACAGTAAAATCTCCATAATGAATAGCAGACACTCCTATTTACAGAACACTCTTTTCAATCCCTAACAATAATAATACAGTAACCCCTCGATATATCACACTACTTGGGAGATAAGAAAAAAGTGTGATATACCGAGGGGGGGAGGTAAGAAAAATGTTTATAAATGAAAAATAAAGAGCCCTAAATTAAGCAACAAGGTCAAAGAAAATATAGTGAAATTCATCGATGGCTTGCCAGAAAATATCGCGAAATTCATCAATCAGTCGCGGGAAAATATTGTGAAATTCTGTTGGGAAATACAACGTATTTCCCAAGGGGTTAAGTAATTAGCAGAGTACATTTAAACAGTGTGAAGCGTATAAGCTGATTTAAACCCCAAGTAAATAAATCTTAAATATCTAATGAAGTTAAACCTGGAAAAGAAATAGCTTAAACTATGATGGAGGATTAAATGAAAAACAACTAATTAAAAACAAATAACATTTATTAAAAAGAATTTAAATAAAACAACAAGTAAAAATAAATTAAGAAAAAAATATTAACATTATTGAAACACTTATCTGACTTAATTCATTACGATAACATATCCATTTATCATGACACAGGTACTTTACACAATATATATGACTGACTGAAAAACTTAATTATCCCTTTTGAAAATTGATGTAACCGGAACTCAACGTCGTCTTGAATAGAATAAAACAGTTCAAATTTCATTCTGAACCTCACGATCCAATTAGAACTTCAATTGATGCTAAAAGAGAATTCAGATGAACTGTAGACAACCTTCGAAACAAAAATACTTCTTAAACATCTTTAGGAAAACTAATTCAAATAATTTAAGATGAAAAACTACAACGGCTACAAGTTTAAGTTGATTAGATTCCATACTATCCTCGTTGGTTCAACAGCTCCAGACACTAATCTAAAACTGCTCACGACGTTATGAAGACGGTCTAAATATCAGTCATTATTCGTCTAACACTATTTCAGTTCACAGGCAAAACATCCAAGAACAAGAAAATTGATGAACTTGATAAATGACGAACTTCATTTCCAAAAGACAACTGTAAAACTAATGACCGACCTTCATAACTATTACACACGAGCTATCATTATCAATGAATGGAGTCAAACACTTTAAAATAACATCAAACCATTTCTGCTAACAGTTCAAACGAAAAACAACAACTACAATTCCTCTGAAAAACTAAAAGAACAAATGCATCGTAAGCATAGTCAGCGAAGAATATATACCGGTCTCTGACGCATGCTGATTAACTATGCATAACAAAAACAACGCCCTCTTCTGGCATCCAGAATGTTCCTAAAAGAGTGGAGTGGAGATGTACAATTGCTTATGCAAATCGTGACTAAAACAATCCGCTACCGCCATCTAGTATCGACAATCAGAACCACTCCAGAAGAGGGTGAAAGGAAAATACGAAGCGACGTTTCTCGTTAAGCAGAAATGCGATGTAAACAAACCGTAAACTGGGAAAAGAAATAAACTTTAATAGAATAAGTACTGTAAGTAAACTTTAGATATTAAATAAATAAGATTTAAGATATGAAATATAAATAAAGGAAAGATATTTAAATGGATTATTGTAAATTAAGATGAATGATTATTATTAAATAAAGAGCATATAGTAGGATATATAAAGATGTGAGTACAGGGACAAGACCAAGAGTTACAAATTCCTAACAAATTCTTCAGTCTGTCGCAGGGAAAAATCGTGAAATTCATCAGTCGAACGCAGGGAAGAAAATCTAAATTTGTCAGTTGGACTCAGGAAAAAAAAATCACAAACTTCGTCAATCTGTCGAAATTAGAAACGAGAAATTACGCGAATTTCGTCGATTGATCGTGGAAAAAACAGAAAGTTCGTTGATCGATCGCGAAGACAAAACGGAAAGTTTGTCGATCAATCGCAGAAAACTGAAAGTTCGTCGATCGATCGCGGAAAAATGCAAAGTCCGTCGACTATTCGCAGATGAAACGCAAAGTTCGTCGATCGATTGCGAAAAAAACGGAAAGTTCGTGGATCAATCCCAGAAAAAACTCAAAGTTTGTCGATCAATCGCCAAAAAGAATGCAAAGTTCGTCGACCAGTCGCGGAAGAAACGCAAAGTTCGTCGATCTGTAAAAAAAATATGCAAAGTTCGTCGATCAGTCGCGGAAAAAACACAAAGATCGTTGATCAGTCATAGAAAAAACGCAAAGTTCGTCGATCAGTCGCGGAAAAAATGCAAAGTTCGTCGATCGATTGCGGGTAAAAAAATCACGAAATTTATCGTTCGGTTGCAGGTAACTTAAATAACGCAAATTTTGACGGAAAATGGTGAAATTTTTTGGGCGGGAGGCTCCCGCCCACGATATTTTTTTGGGCGGGATTTCAAAATTTTCGGCACGAATCCCGCCTGAAATTCAAGCCCTGTATAGAAGCAGTAAATGTATTACAGTACCAATAAAAAGAGAGTTCTATTATACGAGAAATCTGGACAACAATACATTATATTCTAAAATTGTTTAAACTTTGCAAAAAATCATTAAATATTTTCTAAAACAAATTTATGTTTATTCAAAATATACAAACTTTGGAGAATAAATTACTAACTACTTAGAAAAAATGACATCAAATATACTGAGTAATTGTAATTACTAAATCGAAAATCTAGGAAGTAATGCCAGAAGAAAAAAAAATAAAGATGATTTGTCACTTTTAAATTAAAATTTTACTTCTGTTATTTATTAACATGACATGCTCACTGTAGCTATATAATTCTTTAAAATTATGCTGAAACTTTTGAAAACTGAATATTTAAAAACTATTGTTATACTACTTAAAATATTTCATAGATGAATGTTATTAAAAATCATTCAATTGGAAATTGGCCATTATTATATAATAACCAAAATAAAGAAAATTTTGTGTTAAGTTCAAAATTATTTTTAACACTTTCTAACATAGTTGAAAAGTGTTTATGACATTGGTGATGTCTATCTGCATATTAACTTTCATAAGTAAACTTGGATTACCAAGTAATATGGAGTATGCAGTATTTATAGCTCATTTACAGGGACACATAAAAGAATCTCATTACATTATGGTCTATGAAAAAAAATTGTTTGCAGTGCATTTCTATGATGTTGCACTACTTCAAACATAACAAAATTGATATGCATTACTGAAATGTATTACAACATATTTTCTATGGAATATGGAGAGTAGGGCTCCACATGGGATTAAGCTTGGCCCAATTTTCTTTCATTAGACTCGGGCTGGGCAGGGCCCAGGTGTGATGTACATTCATATATAATTAAAAAAATTTAATTTTTCCTAGTAAATAAATATGTATATAATTTCTGCTAAATTTAATGTTTCATTATCATAGATTTCATTTAAAAATAAAAACAAATAAAAATTTTATTCCTTCTTTTATCATCAATTATATGATTTAACTTGATTTATTTTACTTCTACTCGGTTTCTCATCTCTTTTGCCTTAATGCAAAAGTAAATTATAAAAGGGAAACTCTGTGTTTTGTCTGGAATTAGCTTTCCCAGTCATTCTACGATTTGTTATGTTCATTGGCAGGCATTTTCCTTCTGATAAAAACCATTAGACAATTTAAGATACATTTATATGTTATTCAACATTATTAGTTTAGTTTATGCATTCCAGCATCATTTGTTATTAACATACTGCTTGAACTCTGAAAATCTGCAGATATTGAAGCCTAACTGATTTTCTGTGTAACTCACGTGCTTTGGCATATTCGCTAATCGAGTCTACCAGATTAAATAGCAGTCAGAAAAAATTTCCATTTTTACTAGAGTTGCCTTTTAATTGTTCTGTTGTTTAGTATGTAAAAAATAGCTTTCTCGGGTATCACCATAAACATATTTAATCCTGGATACTTTGCTGGTTGTGAAATATACAGAATGCTTAAGTTATCATATTAATGAAAATTCTAATATGTTGTTATTTTTAGAGCCTGTGGATTATTTTTATTTCAGTGCAAGAAGAATTTGACTTTCATGGGCTGTAATGTGATAAAAGCTTCTCTATATCAGACTTAATGTTTTTCTGAGGATTTGGGCTGGGCTGGGCTCGGGCCTTATATTTTTTTTTCTCAAGATTCGGGCATGGCCGATTCTTTCTAGACAGTATTGGGCAGATTTTTTTTTTCCCATGGGTAGTATCATGGCAACTTTTCTCTTTATTTAGTGGAGAAAGTAAATGATAAGACAACATTTCTTTGTTTTATTATCTTTCTTGCATTTTTTAAATAGTTTTACACAGTAAGTCATGTGCAAGATATTTTACCAAAGTGCTGTCAACGATGGATTTTTTTATTGTTATTATTATTATTTTTTAAATTTAACATGTACTCAAATCTTATTTGGGAAGCCAAGTAAAATCTTGCACATTTAGATAAATGCTTAAACAGGCAAAAAGCTTTAAATATGTAGATAAAGTTTACAAAAAAAAAAAAAAAAAAAAGACTGCCATCTTTTGAAGTCATCATTTCGTTAAAAAATAAGGCAGAAAAAAAAATGGAACACGATTTTAAACTTTGTTGCAGGGCAAAAGGAGAAGCATAAAAATTTCGAGGTTTGGGGGGGGGGGGGATTTCGATAATTATTTACTATTCATTGTTGCAATAAAGTAACAAAAATAGCAGAAAAATTTAAAAGTATAGGGTTTTAAATATTTTTAACTTTGTGAACTTCCAGGTGGGAGGGAGGGTGAGAAAGGATAACAAAGGGAGAAAAGCAGAAATTTTTGAGGAAGGGGTAATTTAAAAGATTGACAATTTACTTATTGTCACTACAGAGTAACAAATAGAGCAGAAACAAATTTAATAAGAATGAAAAATCATGCATCAAGCATAGATTATGTAACACTTTCCAACACTTCCAAAATAATTTTACAAATCTTTACCATTTAATAAGGTGAAAGACGATATCCAAGTAGACAAGGGATAACCACCCAGGATATGTAAGTAGACAAGGTCAAAGTCAAACTGGGCAGGGAGGCCTACCTTTCGGCTTAAGCTCAACTAGCTCCGCACATATCTAAGTTCAAAATTTGGAAAACACATAACATATTTAAAAACCCAATTTCAGGAATTACCAACACCGGAAAAATATCTGAATTATTTGGTACAGCCCTGTATATGATCTATAGATTTGTATATATACTATGTAGAAAGCTAAATTTTAGTTCAGTTAGGAAACACATAGCACAGTTTAAAATTACCCTTCTGGAATTTCCGTCAATACACGGAAATGTACTCTACAACTTGTGCTGTCCTGTATATGATCTATAGAACTTATAAACACCAAGTAATACACAAAAAATGAATTAAAAAATGTTGTTCAGCAACTGAAAACACAATTCCAGCAATTATTGTTAACAGGCAGCACTGAATTATTTTGTGTGTCCCTGTAAATTAATGCTATACATACAATATTCTATAGTAAGCATCTTATAATTCACCTTAGTGATATTATATATCAATTTCAATATGTTTGATATAGTAGAACATTATTAAAATAAACCGCAAACGATTTTTCTCCATAGACCGTAATGTAACAGAATTCTTTTGAGTGGCCCTGTAAAGTAACTATAAGTGCTATGCACACCATATTCTATAGTAAGCCTCTTGTAGTGCACTTCAGTGATATATATCAATTTCATTATGTTTGAAATTGTGCAATAAACCGCAAATGATTTTTCCCTATAGATCGTAATGTAATGGAATTCTTTTGAATGTCCCTGTAAAAAAAGTATAAGTGCTACACACTTCATTTTCAATACCAAACATGCTATAGTAAGCCTCAATAACATATATCAATTGCGGGATGATACGAGTATATTTACATGAGTTAGAGCAGGGACAGACATACAGACAAACCAAATTCATAAACACTTTTCAACTATGTTGGAAAGTGTTAAAAATGAAATAGATTTAAAAACTCAATTGTTTAAATGCTAATTACCTAGTTATCAGACTTAAAATTCTTTAAAAAAATGTATATTTAATGTATTATTCTTAAATTCTCTTGTTGACATTAGGATCAAATATTGAAATTGGTAATGTTGGTTTTATTGGACAAACCTTGCTATAATAAGCATTATTACCCTTTTATATGTGTTTGTTTACTATTCATTATGAGTGAATAAATATAAACAACAGCATTAGAAAAAGTCATTAGGATTAAATAATACAAGGATACATATTTTAATAAATATTCCAAATATTTAAATGTTTAACAGCTAAAGTCTCAGGTTCATTAAAAAAAAAAAATCTTAATTTCAGAACTGTAATGGCATAGAACTAAATTTTTCAAAAACGAGTTTTTCTAGTCCTATTTTGCAATTGACTGCATGTTTTTTAATCGTATTTGACATTATTTAAATTATTATATCTTTCACATTATATATTTGACATTATTTTAAACTATTTCAAAACAACTTTGTTCAAATAAATGAATAAAAAGTTGTCTAACATCACTTATACAGGACAATGACATATTATGGATGTAAATGTGAGATTTAAATAAGCTATTCTTTCACAGCTTGTGAGTGACTCTGACTATTTTTCTGAAAGAAAACTGGATCTGGTTCCTGATGATATTCTATATATTAAATTTGTGCTTTAGATAACTTAATAATCAACTCTGAGTTAATTATTTTATTATATTCTGCACAATAAATCATGTGTTTTGATAATTTTTAACTATAAGAACTAAAATGTGTCACATAAATTTCATTAAATTTAAAGCTTGTCACTAGTCAAAAAAGACTAAAAAAAATAAAAAAAGCACTGACCCATCAGACACAATGAAAAAAATATTCTTAGTTCCATATACATATATATATTATATGCATCGTATTTTTTAGTGTATTTCACATATTTTTTCTTCTCAAAATTTACTTTGAAAATTGAGGTGCCCATAATTAAACTTAAAGCTTGTCACTAGTCAAAAAAGGCTAAAAAACACTGACCCATCAGACACAATGAAACAAATATTCTTAGTTCCATATACATATATATTATACACATTGTATTTTTAGCGCATATCACATGTTTTTTTCTGCTCAAAATTTACTTTGAAAATTGAGGTGCACATGATACACGAGTGTTTGACATTGACTGTATATATAACCATTGGCTACTAAATTGAGCAACACTTTTACATTTAAATTACCAAAAACCATGAAGCAATACACAGTGAGTACCATGCAATTTTAGTATTAATTATTTGATTTATTAAAATAAAATCTGGTTTTAGATGTTTTCTCCTATTTTTTCTCTCAAATGAGGTATTGAAAAAAAGGGCTCATAGTATGTATGAAAAATATGAAATATATGTATCTCATTACATTTAATGCATAATCATATACCTTCTGTCAGTGTTACATTCATAATATTATGATAATGCATTCTGGAGAAAAAATGGAAAGATTATCAAAGTGTATATTTTAAAAATAAATGTGCATACATTTATTTAATAATGGCAAACTCAACTCAATTTTACAACTTATTCAGGCTACTTTTTCTTCTGTAAAATTTCTTTTAAGTTTTGAACAAGTATGAATTCAAAATATAATACATATGTAAACAAAATCTTACCAGCAGTAGGAGCATTAAACTTCATATTTTTTGCTGCAGTATCTTCAGGATTAGGAGGTGCTCTAAGAATAAATTTATTTCAAATAAAACAAATAATTAAAATAACTAGTTAAGCAACATTTATAGAAATTAAAATCATTTCTACACACAGAAATGAAAAAAAGTTATCACCCCCTATTTGCTGCAAATAATCATATATATAAAGAACAGGTATCAGTTGATTGAATTAATATTCATAAATTATGCTTTGGAAATCATCTACATAAAAAATTGTACCAACTTTCATTTTCCAAAAGGCAACACCCACTTTTGACACAATGAGTTCCTTGGATCAAATCAACCCAGAAAATTATACTGTTTATGCACTTTTCTTAAATCTCTATGGAGATATTAAAGAAATGTGTTAGGGGTCCATACATAAATTTACAAAAATAAAATTTAAATCATACACAGAAAATTAACCATAAGAAATTCAATTAAAAACTGGAAAATTTATATATAAAATAAATTAAATTGATAAATAATTATTTAAAAAAAAACTTCACATATATTTTTCTGGTTAATTTCAAAGTTTTTCTTTTCTGTGGATGCAAAAGATAACAAAAAATGGCTGCCATAAACTGTCAACTAGTCGGGTGGGCCAATCCCAAAATTTTCTACTATCTCATGTATGTTAATACTTCAAAAAGCATATTTTTTAATTATGCATTTTAGAAACAAAAAATTAGAAGCTTAACTGAAGACACACGGACAAACAGACATTTTGTAAAACTTTTTTTTTCCCTTGTATCTGTGACCCCTAAAACATGTCAATCTGTCAAAAACCGAAAGTCGAAAAATTGCTTGATTACAATACTTTCTTTTATTATAGATAGAAGAAAGTAAAAACATAAAAAAGATTAGCTTATTACAAATATGCAAATTAAACTTACATTGGACAATTATGTGATTAAATATGAAAATTTCAGAATTTTTAACTCTTTTGCAATGGTGGGGGAGGGGGAGGCACTGAAAAGTTCTTAAATTGTTGCAAAAAGTACCTGAACAAGCAGAAAAATGAGCAGTTAACAGATCTGTCATTTATATTTTTTATATTACACTTCCAGTTTTTGTCAGTAAATGTTTCAAAACAATGGCCGGGGGATGGAATTCATAATGAAGTCAAATCAACAGGTAATACAGTAAAATCCCGTTACAACGAATTCCATTACAACGAAAAATCCCGTTATAACGAAATGCAAGCGAGTCCCGTTTTGAAATGTATTCAAATAATGTTAACATAATCTCAGTATAACGAAATATTCAATTTTTTATAATCTCGTTAGAACGAAATAATATGACACGGCAAATACTTTCAGTTGTACATTTTTATCGCTTGACAATTTTTGTTTTCGATGCCTAAGTCTTAGGGACAATCAAGCTTATCTCTAAAGCAATCGCTTTTCTCCGAGCTTTGTTGTAAAATCGGTGTGCATAGGCATTTCACTGCAGAAGGAATGTTTCCTTTGTTCGCTCTCCCCTTTTCTCCACCCCTTTTTCTTGGAAGTCCAAGTAAGCTGTAACCAATGTAGGCAAACTTAACAAAACGTGAAATGAGTATTGCACATTCCCCCTTCCCTCTCCTCCCTACCTGAATAACTTTCGCAAAGGAATTTCCAAAGCTCGAAATCAGTTTGAAAATTTTCATCTTACCAGTAGGTCATAAAATGGCGGCTGTTAAGCGAAAACAGTTTAGTTTGGAAGAAAAAAAAGCCATAATTTCTGAAGTTGAGAAAGGAATGAAAAAATCTGATGTTGCTAGCAAATATGGAATTTCGCCGTCTACTTTATCCACTTTTCTAAAAGATAAAGAAAGCATTTTGAAAAAAATTCAAGTTAAAGTCTTTGATCCAAGCAGAAAACGAATTCGAAATGCCCAGTTTCAAGATGTGGATAGTGCTGTTTACAAATGGTTTATGGATGTTCGTTCTAGAAACATCCCTCTAAGTGGCCCTTTAATTAGAGAAAAAGGTTTGGAATTTGCAAGAATGCTAAACATTGAAAATTTTCAAGCCAGTGTCGGATGGTTGAATCGATTCCGAGAAAGATACGGTATAGTGGCAAAATGCATTTCAGGAGAAGCAAAAGACGTCCCAGTTGAATTTGTAAACGAATGGCGTAAAGGTGAAATACAAAAAATAATCAAGACGTATAGTCCTAACGATGTTTTTAATGCCGATGAAGCCGGAATATTTTTTCAGTTAGAACCAAGGAAGACTTTAGCGTTAAAAGGAGACAAGTGTATTGGAGGAAAGCTTTCCAAACAAAGGATTACAGCCCTATTTTGCTGCAACAAATCAGGAACAGAAAAACGAAAAGTACTCATAATCGGCAAATCTGAAAAACCCCGTTGTTTCAAACATTTTAAGTCCTTACCATGCATCTACAAAGCCAACAAAAAATCATGGATGACGCAAGGATTCTTTAATGAATGGCTGATAAATTTTGATAAAGATATGCAAAAACAAAAACGTAAAATTCTTCTACTAATAGACAACTGCACAGCACACAATGATCCTCCTATATTGAATCACATTCGTGTAGAGTATTTCCCGCCTAACTGTACTGCAATACTTCAGCCTCTTGACCAAGGCATTATCAGAGCCGTAAAATCACGATACAAAACTATGTTATTAAAACGCATTCTCTGTGATCTGCAAAATAACGTAAACAGAAAGTGCAACATGAAAGAGGCAATTGATATGATCTGTGGATCGTGGGATGATATAAGCCAGAAAACAATAGCCCACTGTTGGAAACACGCGCAGATTGACCAGGATTTAAATAAAGAATCGACGGCTCAAGGATCTAGCGATGTAGTACATGATGAGGAGCAGACAGTCGAATATGAGATCGAATCCACTTGGAACTTAGTAAAAGAAAAATCTGGTGTGTCTCAAAGCATAAGCTTTAAAGATTTTTTAACTGCAGATGACAATGCTGCAACTTGTTATTCATTAACAGAGACAGATATTGTGCAGTCTATTGTTGATGATCGCATTTTAGAAAATGATGAAGAAAGTTCTGAAGATGAAGAAAATGAGGTTTCAAAAGTTACATCTGCTGAAGCCTTAGAAAGCTTAGAAAGAGTGCGCAATTTTATTTCTTTACAGAGCAGTGTACCAGATAACATTTTTTCTAATATTAATCATGTACATAATTTTGTATTGTCCGCAGCTTCAAACTCCCTTGTACAAAAAAAAATCACTGATTTTCTGCATTAAATTTTTTCTTGTACAATTTGAAGATCATTGAAATGGTGGTAAGTCAATTTTTCAGTTCTATAAAAAATATTATACATTGTATTATACTAACTTTACGTTATTAGAAGGTACTACTAATTTTTATTACTATTTTTAATAATTAATTATCTACTAATTTGTATTATACTACTATATTTTTATAATTAACTATGATATGAGGATCTGAATTGAAATGTTTAATTTTCTATTGAATTCCGTTACAACGAAATTCCCGTTACAACGAATAAAATTTGCGGTCCCGTGAAGTTCGTTGTAACGGGATTTTACTGTACATAAAAAAAGTGAAAATTTTTGTTTATTACAAATATCCAAATTAAACTTAGATTGGACAAATGTGTGATTCAGTATGATTTTTTTTCAACAGCTACCACACCCGTACCGAATATTGACCAAAATTCACTCTCACAATGCACTTTGGCTTATTATATCTAAACATAAAATTTTCGAAAAATATAAATAAAAATATAAATTTTTCAAAAAATATAAATAAATTCTTCAGTTAAATAAAAATCGCTATCACAGCACCTTCCTTTTGGGAAAATATCTCCATTTTCACTGGGCCTTGACGTCCATAGTCAAAAACATATACATGAAGTTTGGTTCAATTCTATCCATAACTTCATACACTTTCTGATGATACAAAAGAAAAATTATACTTAAATTTGCTATTACAGCACCACCTTCAGGCCGATTTTCTACAAAATTTTCTACAAACCTCGGCCTATGACATTACATCTAAACATAAAATTGTCAAAAAAAATTCATAAATTCTTCACTTAAACAGCAAAAAACGAGAAAATTGTGCAAAAATTGCTATCACAGCACCTCCTTATGGGGGAATATCCCCATTTTCAACTGGGACTTAATGTCCATAGTCAAAAACATATCTGAATTTTGGTTCAGTTAAACAAAATTCATAACTTCATACACTTTTTGATGATACAAAAGAAAAATCACTACCACAGTGCCCCCCTTTGAGAGGATATCCACAATTTTAACTGGGACCCGACGGCCACAGTAAAACACATATATATGAAGTTTGGTTCAATTCTATGCATAACCTCATACACTTTTCGATAATACAATAAGGAAACTGGCATGAAAGTTGCTATCACAGCATTCCTTTCTGCCAGAATACCTACAATTTTAACTGAAACTTACTGGCCATAGCCAAAAACATATACATGAAGTTTGGTTCAATTCTAAGCATAACTTCATGCACTTTTCAAAGATACAAAGAGGGCACATAGACAGAAACACATTTTGTAAAAACGTGTTTATCAGCAAATCCGTTCATCATCTATTATAGATGGAGAAGCTTCAGCTATTATAGATTAAAAAAAACTAAACCTGCGGTACTACAATCCATTAAGGATCTTCGCCTACAGTGCCTAGACCCATTTTCTTGACAGAGGTGCTATGCAGCATATGTCCCGATCAGGTGGTCAGTCTAACACAGGACCCTCAGAGTTTAGTTCCCAAGCAAGTTTGGTATTCATTTTATCGACCCTGAAGGGATGAAAGTTGACAATTATAGACAGAAGAAAGTAAAAAATAACGTATCTCTACACCTCAAAAGCTAATAGGAATGAGTTTTAAATTAACATAGCAGTGTTTTTGACTATACTTTTTCTTTTTTGCAAAAATTGACATGTTCATAAATTTCTTAATGGATTTTCAGAAATAAAAATATGCTTTTTAATTAAAAAAATGTTTCTATTATGTTTGGATTCATTCACAGTATCTCATTAACACACTGACTGCCATGACACACAAATAGGTTTGTCAGTAAAATTTCCCGGGGCTCTAAACCACATGAATATGTGTGACATCCATATTTTTAAGACAATTTATTGCTATGAAATGGGAATATTGATAATTTATTACCATGTATTTAAAAAATAAACCCCAGGCATGTTTAGTAATTTCAGTCTGGCATTCAACGTATAAAAATAAGTAAAATATGATATTTTTGAATTTAAAAAATATAAAATTAACAAACATTGCTGTGATTGGGAATTGTGAACAGACTCGATAAACACTGAAAATCGCTTTAATCAATATCTGCCCAAAAAGCCACTTCCTCACAATCTGCGGCAGTCAATATGTTAAAAATGAGATATTTTAATCAGATGATTTCTTGGAAAGATATCAATTAAAATTTGTCATGTGGATTCAATATTAGTATCTTTAATTTTTGACCTTTTATAACACCATGATGATTTAAGAAAAATGCATAAACTATAATTTTTTGGGAGACTGATTTGAATGAATAAACTGAAAGCATCAAAAGTAGATGTTACCATTTGAAAAATGAAAGTTGGTAAAACTTTTAATCTGCTGGTGACTCTCAAAGCTCAATTTACATATAGATTTAATTAGTAGACATTATTCCCTGTCTATTGTTACCTATACCTTTTTTATATGACTATTTGTCACAGAATTACTAGAGGGTGATTACCTTTTTTTCAACATTGTAAGTCAATCAAAAAAATGTTACCTTCGATACATTTTATTAGCAAACAGATGCAGATAAAAACAAAAAAAAAAAGACATTCAATTGGGAATTATGCCTTAAAAAAACTTAAGGGGTTGTCTTCATAGTGAAATGATATCAAACTTTGACATTTTCAATACAAATACCTAATTTTGACATCATTTTTGGATTCTTTGGTAAATTTTATCTTAATACCAAAGGGCAAATTACTGAGTGAAGTCGATTAGGAATTATGAAGATGTAAAGGTTGATTGATTGGGGTTTTATGGCACAAATGAAGATATAAAAGTTTTGAACTCTTAATATTAAATTCAATTTTTTTAGTTGCAAAACAAGCAGCAATGTAGATAGTTTTTCCAGCATAACTCAAAAAGTACTTGGCAGAATGAAATGAAATTTTTAGATTTTCATATTTGAAGTTTCTAGAAATCTATTTCTGTTAAAATTTTTATAGGCTAAAATACAATTTTTTTAAATATCATGTTCATGATACATAAAATATAAAATTGATATTTTGGGAAAAAAAAAACTAACAACAAAAAAAATACATGTACGTAACCTATAAAATTTTTTTACAGAAATGAATTTCTATAAGCTTCAAATAATTTCATTTCAATCTGCCAAGTAGTTTTGAGTTACATTTTAAAAAATGATCTGCATTTTAGCTTGTTTTGTTACTAAAAAAAATTTAATTTAACATTAGGAGTTCAAAATTTTCTATCTGCATAATTCCTAAACTACTTGACTGAATGACTTTTTATTTGGTATTCCAAATTAAAATGCCCCCAAAAAATCCAAATATGATAGAAAAAATTTGGTGTTTAGATTAAAAATTTCAAAATTTTATACAATATCTGCACGAAGTAGTCCTCTAAGTTTATTCTTTAACATACATGTATAGAAGACATAATTCCCAATCAAATAACTATTTTCCTTTTTCACTCAATTTAATTGTTGATAAAACCAATTAAGGATAATTTTTTTAAAACCTGTAATTTAATATAAGAAATGTGACAGTACAATAAGAAGCATTAAATTAAAATATTAGTCTAAGTGAAAGCACTTTCACAAACATATTTATCTTAAATTTATTACAAACTGATATAAAAAATCTATTACACCATAAAACTTATAATTGAAAAAATACTGCTATTAGGCTAATAGATTTTGTAGGTTTAATGGATTATTTTAATCGATACATTGAAACTTAATTGCAAATAAAAAATTGCTGTACAATGCAATTTTGTAGAGTTACCTGTTATACTCTGAACAGGAAGATGAAATACAACAAGCACTGGAGGTATCGGCTGATCGGTTGAGGCTGGTATTAGTAACTAGAGGATAAACTTGTCGAACTTGTGGTGTAACTAGTGATGCAACATTTTCATTTCGCTTGGCAGTGTTTGAAGTTGACAGTAAATTTTGTCTAGAGTAACTACGAAAATTATCCCAAAAGTTATTGGCCCTTGTTCTAGGAGGAACCTAAATAGGAATAAGCAACAATGATTTAAATTTTTTTGTTCAAATAAACAAAAACCAATTTTCAAAACTTCAATAAAATGAAACTTCTATTTATAACAAAACAGCATGATGACAATTATAAACAGTAATATTTAAAAAATATCGCATCACCTAGTTTTTAAGGCTGTCTGTCTGCAAGTCCGCAAACAGAATTTGCCTAATTTCTGATACATTTCTAAATTCATTTTTATCTGTAAATGCATAAAATTGCCAGCTGTTGTTCTTATTCAGAAACTATAAAATCAGATAGCAATTTGTATTTTTCAACAAAGGCAGGGGCAAATTTTATCCCTACAGGTTTGCTGAGGCAAAATCGAAATACAGTGACATCTGTGAAAAAGAAAAACCTGTCTGAAATATAATCCCATCTTAAATAGAAACATTTCATGGTCCTGACAGTAGGAATACCATACATATTATACTTGCTACTATCTAAAATTGATTTTTTCCCCAATCTCTCATAATTCTGTTTTAACTGATTTTACAGTGAAATGTAATAATTATAATGTAAAGAAAAATAAATAGTCAGCTAGATGATGAGCTGGAAGCTGTTTCACAGGAATGAAAAACTGCAAGTAGTGTGGAGCTGCTGTTTCTCTTTATCTTTTATATTGCATTTTGCATTGAAATAGTCTCTTGTTATGAATCCTTGAAACAATTTCATAAAAATTTGTTTTAGCTAATTTTGTTTTACTTTTCATTGTTTTTATATGTTGCTCATTTCTGAGAACATAAGCATTATTGTACTTGCCTTATCAGTTTTTAAGTGCTCTTTTAAACCCTAAATCCCCTCATCCCTCCTGCTTTGCTACGTCACTGTAACTACAGAAATCATGCTAAGACAGAATCACTAGGGACCAAAGAAAAGTTCCGTTTTAGTGAGGTTTCGATCTGAGCAAATATATTTGTATGGTATTCCATTCGTCAGAACTGTGAAATTTTCCCATTTAACTGTTTACCTGCCAACGATCCACAAATGGAACATCAGCTTTGTGATACTCCAACTGTTTAAGTATTTGTTTAATCTGTTAGAAATTTTAACTGTATCTTTTGGAAGACTTGTACTAAGATATTATAAAATATTGTTTGAGGTTCCAAACTTGGTGCTTCTTGAAATATAATAAAAAACATACATGTAGTAAGGCTGTGTTTTTTGCTCTGCCTGGGCCTTTAGAATCCAAATATGTGTGCTGTGATGATAATTCTTCCATTACATACTGTTTTTCATGTATACATGAATGATTTATCTTGTGTTGTTTTTGTTTTATGCTCAGTTGAATGCCATTGTCCCGAGTGTTCAATGTGAAACATTGACAGTTCAGGGAACAAATATATATATTTTTTAGGATTTGGATTATTTTTATGCAGTTTATATCCAATTATTACAGAAAATGCCTGTTAAAAAGTGTCTTTCAGTTGCAGATGCCTTAGCTTTGATTTTTTATGATTTAAATGCTAAAGGTGAACCTGATTATTGATAATTTACCTCCAAACGATAGAACAGAAGCATCTGACATTGAAAAAATTGATGAAAATAAAATGAATACCAGATATCTAGATGATGTAGGTGGTGAGTTAGACGTTCTATTCCACAAGTACCTGTGTCTCCACTTTTATTTTACATCACAGACCAAAATTTTGCACATAACCTAAGAATTAATCTAAATTACTAACAAAAAAATTTCATTTAATCTGACAAGTAGTTCATGGTGTGACGGGTAAAAGGGGCAGGATTCCATTCTAGAGAGTTTCAGTTTTTATAAGTTTTACTGTATTTTTTCATTTATGATATACATATTACTGAAATTCTTTTGAAAATAATGGTTAGCCTAATGCTTGCTTTAAAATATTTTGAGAATATATATATATATTTACACCAGGGTTGTAAAAAACCTGAGTTTAAAAAAAAAAAATCCCAGTCTGGGCAGTTATGGTTGTAAAAAACTCATTTTTTTAAAAACTCAGCCTGGACGGGTAGCTGGGTGGGTACCCGGGCAGCTAACCACTACACCCTGATTTACACACATATTTTTTTCTACTTTTAAAGTACAGAAGTTTTTTCATAAAGAGCTATTCTAATGGAAATAAAATAGAGTAAAACCTAGTCAGAAGGAATCGCTATCGACTTAAGAAAACTTCTGTTTTAGCAGGTATAATTGTAAGGCATTCCTTTTGCCGGGACTATGAAATTCCATACAATCATACCTGCTAAGACAAAAACATGTCTATAAAATAAACTTTCCCTGCTCCCTAGTGTTTACATCTTAATAGGTTTTAGTATTATTGACCCATTACAAGATGACACTTGTGAAACACTTTTTAAAAGAGTCTATTTTATGAAAGATAAGTTAGTTGAAACTGGACGGGAGAAATAATTCTGCCCTTTAAGTGTCAACCATTCATTACAATGAATAACAGGTTGCAATGAAATAAGTTACATGCCAAAAATTTCTACCTCACTCCACAGAAGCCTGTTTTCTTGCCCTTGATTAGCTGTGTTTTACATTTCTCTGTCTTTAAATTTATCTTGCAATATTTAAACTGTTTTTTTTTTCAAAACAAATTTTTATTTTATTAACAAATATGTCCTCAAAAGAGAAGACTATTCATTCTAAAGAAAGAATGATTCTAAACAAATTTACTGATTTTTTTTAGAAGAAAGCAAATGCTCAGAAACTTTTACTTCCCTTATGTCAGGCAAAGAAGTTTTTAATATCAGCGTCTATGTCCACAGAGCTAAAAATAGACTTACAAAAAGGTTATTGCAAAAATAAATAATAAATTAAGGACAAATTTTACAATAAGACTTGTTCTAAAATCTGAACTGGCTAATTTCTGGTATATTTTTTCATTCATTTTTGTTCACAAACATATCAAAGGTGCTCTTATTCAAAAACTATGTAATCGAACTGTTATTGTTGTATTTCGGTAAAGTCAGCCGATTTTTCCGAAAATACTGTCAAAGTTGTCATTTTGTACCAAATTTCTGTGTGCACAGGAATATAAGGCAGGAAATGCACAGGAAATAAACAAGACTGCTATCCTGCAAAAACAATCTCTTACAACTCAAGGCATAATTCAATTATTGGAAAATGAAAAAACTGTTCAATTACAAATCGCTTCAATAATCATTCTTCGTGCATGATGCTTTAAAAATGCGTCAAAAATCATGCTGTTCAGCGAGCAAAAATATTTTTCTGAGAATCGCCTTAAAATGCATTAAAATGAACATATATTTTTCTTCAGTTTGTAGACTCCACACTTAGATTAATCTTAATTTAATTTTTGAAATAACATGTGTATTTTTTTTAATCAAGAATTGTGGCTTTTTATATAAAATAAACTTTATTTTACTAGTTTGTTGTTTACAAGTTCAGAAAAGAATTTTCTTTTGTTTTACATAGTTTTATTTTTTATTTTTTATTATTATTAAAAAAGAAAAAGAAAAAAAATAGCATTTTTTAAAATAAAGTTTGTAATAAAATATACTTTAAACAAAAATAATTAATTATCACCATTATCATATTAATTTAAAACAATGTAACATAATTTATATAACATGTTAATATGAAATTCCCCTATAAAGTCAATAATAAATAAATAAATAAAAAGTGTCAAAATGTCACAAAGCTGAGAAATATGGCGACCTTCCAGTTTCTTCTCTATGCCGATTTGAAGGAAATGGGATCATCTGCAGCTATGTCATGGATGATTGACAGGTCTCTTCTTGTGAAAGGTCAATAATATATTAGTTTTCAATTATTTTAATAATTAATAATGGACTACAAAGAAAAGTAAACCTGTGAAAATGCAATCCCTACAAAACCAGAAGAAAATTCTGCTTTAGACAGGTTTTCGTTTTAGTAGGTAGATTTGTAGAGTATTCTTTTACCAGGTTTATGAAATTTTTTCATTAAAGAGGATTTCGTTATATACAAGTTCAGTTTACAAAGATTTTACTGTATAAATTAACCAACACAAATTACGACATATATAATCTTAAACAAAAATTATATAGTTTACATACAACCCGTGAAAATAGAATCCCTAAAAAACTAATAGTGATATTGCACATTTGTTAATGGAATCTTTGGAAATATACTTTGATTTAATAAATTACAGAATTTACTTTCAAAATTCTACTTCATGTTTACTATTTTGAGTATGAGGAAATTTCAAATAGGACCCCTTTTTTAAGATTTACAACTGAGTCATGGAAAGGTAGTAGAATAGAAGAAAACCTTTATTTGTTTCTATCTTTAAATTTGGACTCTGGGCAATATTAACCAGCATTTTGATGTCTCTTATTACACTGTTAAAATGAAAAGGATATGTAAAATCAATAGCTCGAAAACTGCAGTGACAATTGCAATGTTAGCTGAGTTTTTTTGGGAAAAAAGGAATAGATTAGTTACATTACTGTACATTGTTCATATCCTTTGGAATTACTAGTTCTTTAGAGCCTTTGACTTCAGTACTGTGATTTCCTCTAAAGAAAAGATGAGTCTAAACTCTAAAGTATATGACACTCACAAAAGGTAAAACTGAATATTTTATGTTAAATTTATGATATAAAGTTAATTTTAGCATTGATAGTAGTGATTAGTTTAATTATGTGTGTATTTCATAATCTTCATAGGTATAACAAGCAATGGTTAATATGAGGGCTTTTATATTTCTCTTGCTTCTCGTATTAACAGAGAATGACTATATATCAAATATAAAAATATTTAACTTATTTTTAAATAAATTTAATAGTGATTGATCATTTTGATATCATAACAACTGAAAAATTATTTATAAAAAAGTTTTTTCTTTCTTTTTAAAATACTTTTTCGGTTTATATAATTGGTTACTTCTTCAGCCTAATTAATAATAATTTATAATGTATTTATAATTTTGCAAATTTACTATTTTATTTTCAGAAAAAAAATTGTTTGTAACCACAGTGTTTTTATGAAAGTGGCAAATAAATGAAGTTTTTCGAAAGTTCGTGCTGCCTAGCTGCAATAAATATAAATGTGAAATTGAACACTGCAGCAATTAAGAGAAGAAAACACATTCTTTTGTAAAAGTAAGTAAAATATTAATTAATTTATTGTATTTTACATTATTTTGAGATGTTATAAAAAATACCAATTCATAAGAATGAAAATCTTTCACTGATATTAGTTTATTTTAATGTGTTCATTCATTAAATAAAACATCATGCATAAAATAATGGTTACAAAAAGGCCAATATTTAAATATATTTTTTTGTCTTGTTTTTATAATTTACACAATATAGTTTAACAATCTTAAACTAATGTAAAAAAAAATACACCAATAATTAATTGAAATTTTATTTATCTTTACAAAAAAAACCTTTTCTCTTATTTACTTCTGTGTCCAATTTTACTTTTATATTTATCACAGCTAGACAGCATGAACTTTTTGAAAAAATGCATTTATTTGTCACAGTTGGCACTTTTGTAAAAGTACTGTGGAGACAAGCATTTTTTTTCTGAAAATAAATGGAAAATACACCAAATTGAAAATACATTATAAATTACTATTTAGACTAAAGAAGTAACAAATAATCTAAAACTAAAAAATATAAAAGAAATAAAATACTTCATTATAAGTATATATTGAATTGTTCAGAAATCAAAATGATCAATTATTATTTAATTTTGAATAAATTAAATATTTTTTATTAGGTATATTAATTAATTTAAAGATCTGTAAAATAAATAATTTTCACATTATTAATAATTTTCAAATTAATCTTACTAGTAAGAAAAAGTATGATTTTAATCTATGACTTTTTGAATAAAAATCACAACCACAATTTAAATCAGACATCCTAGTTAGACATTAAAATTTTCAGCATTAAATTACCAAATAATTTTTATATTTTTACTCATTAGTATAAATGATTCTTATTAGATACATACAGTTAGCACAAATAATAAGGAAATACCTGATTATTCAAAGTTTCCTGAGCAGCTGTATTGTTCTGACTAGTAGGATGAATAACTGCACGAGCTGGCTGAGTTCCTGAACTTGTATGTGTTCCGGTATTATGATTTGGATAAGGTTTCATAGGTAAATGAAAATATGGACTTGAAGATGCTGGAGAAACTTGCTCTGGAAGAAAGTGAGTGGACGGATTGAATGGATTTGACCAAGATGGTGCACAATATGGACGGAAACTTGTATCCTCATGGCTACTTCGAGCATTAAAATAGTTTTGCTGATGAGAATTTTCACCCTCAATATTCTAAAACATATCATGCAATCTGGTATAAATACGATTATTTTTAATTAAAATTTTTAATACTTCAAAATAATTATTTTAAGATTTGTAATAGATAAAAATTAATAAAAATCATATCAAAATTAAGACTGCGTCAGTACAAGTAATTAATATTTCTTACAACTTACAGTTAGCTTGTCTAATATTTTAAAATTATATTCCTTTTTTAATAATTACATATTGAATTTTTATAGTAAATTTTTGAAACTACCTTTAAAAACAAGCAAGAAATGAGTTTTAGTAGAAAATGCATAAATGAACATACCTGCCACATACATCGCTGAAGGTTGTGAATTTCTAGTTGTTGCATATAAAGAGCATGATAGCACTGACTTAGACAAAGTAACAGCTGTTGATTATATGGAAAAGGAAGTTCAAGAGATGGTTGAGGAGGTGCACCTAAGTCAATTGAAAACAGGAAGAGTATATATATAATATTTATAATAGGTAAATTATACATATATACAGAGGCAGATATACAGAGAAGCAGCTACCCCTTGTGCCCGTAGGCTTAATTTTTTATGGGCCCCCTTCTTCTCTCTCAAAGCAATATATATAATACAATTATGAGAACATTTTTTAATCCTTTGCTTCAATTAATTTTCTTTCAAAATGAATTAAAAATAAATTTACAAATTAATGTATTTTCATATAGACATTTATGTGGAATCTCCTTACTCTAAAAAACTTTCTTAGTTTGGAAATGAATTTTACCAGAGTAAATTCACATTGCATATTAACTGAAACTTTGTTTTAATATTGCAAATTACTTCACCCCCTCATATTTCTACTAATAAAACATTTTATAAGTGAATGTGCACCCACTGAATACAGTATGTCTGATTCAATGTGCATTGTTGCTAGACTGTTTAATTTTCAGTCACTTACTTTTGAACGTAAGTATTTCTTGGTTCGTTGTAGAGATTAAAAAAAACTCTCCTGAAAAATTATCAATAATTAAGGATAAATAAATTTTAAAATATATGTTGGTGTTAGGCAAGACTTCATAAAGTTTGCTTTGTACTAAAAGTCAAAAATTATCCAAAAATTGTAACCTCAGTTTCTTCTGGGATATAATTAAGGAAGTGGGATATTTTTTCAGAAAATGAATCATCAAAGACCTCGGGGTATTCTTTTGATGTGACTTCGGAAATTTTTTTCAGTGTCTCTACATTAATATCTATTGAAATCTGTAGAAATTGAATACAGATTTGCATTCCACCAGGTGGTTATTTAACTGCATCAATAGGTTATCTAAAATCCGCATATAAACATTGATTAAAAAATTACATGAAGGCATAATTTTTGTTCTCTAATATTTTCATCATAGTGTATTATTTTACTGCTAATTTTATGTTTCTATTGTTCTTTATATGATGCAGTGCTAGATTTTAAAATTCTCTCTCCTTCAAATTGTTGAAAAGAATCATTAAATTGAAGCTCCAGTAGATGCTGATATAAAGACTCTTAAGAGTTTTACATCTTCATTTAAATCAAGTTGTGGATTTTTCAGACTCATTTCATTAATTCACTTCAATATTGGAACTCCAAATGATAACCTCATGTTTCTTGACTTGCTTTATTTTTCTTCTGGATATATCAGCAATAATTTTCCGTGTTGTGCTGTGCTTCCCCCCCCCCCCCCCCCAAATTGAGTGATATTGTGGCATTTGAAAGGACACGCCATCCATTATAGCTCAGTTTCTTTAGAAGTAGACATCTTCCAAACTCGGGTAAAAGAAGTTCTTATTGATGTGTATACACTGAAATACTGAAAAAAAATACTCGAGCAGTCATAAAAGCAAGTAAAAAAATATCCAATTAAATCACGTTTATTACAACTTGTTTGCTTATAATTAATTAAATATATATTCCTATAGACAATTAAATTCTTGGCTAGGCAAAAAAGTTCTTTGTTAGTAGCATTACAAGTCATATATCTTACAAAAAAATTTTGAAAGAGTGAATTTTATTGTGGGTGTGATATATTACGAATACTTTTTTAAAGTTGGTACTAAGGCATTTTGCATATTTACCCTAAAATCCCGAAAGTAAGCCCCCCCTCCCACTTTTAAGCAATTTTGATTTTCTTTTCCATTCCCAAATATAAGCCAAATATAATTTTTTTTTTTTTTTTTTTTTTTTTTGCACAAAAAACTGATTTTAAAAATCCAAGGAAGAGAATTTTCAATCTTCTGAAAATTTTTGCCAGATTTCCACTTTTGCTTTTATATTTTGTTAATGAAATCTCCCCATCTCCCCCCCCCCCCCACACACATGAAATGTCTGATTTCCTTCTCTGCCCTCCCCAACACAAGAAGTTCAAAATCGTGAGAATCTTAAATTCTTCTAGCCTTACCGCTAGCTAGTAATATAACAACAATAAGTAAAAAATCAGTCCTCAAAACTACAATCTCCCCTCCTCCCTCAGCATACAAAGTTTAAAATCTTTAAAACTCTTTATTAAAAAATATATACTATATTTATTGCTGTCTAGTGACAATAAATAAATAATCAACCATTATAATTATCTCTCTACCCCCAAAATTTCTGCTTCCCTCCTCTTTGTCAACCTCTATAATTTTTTTTTAAAACTATTTATTAAAAAAAATATCTTTTGTCTTATTTGTTGCTCTCTATTAACAATAAATAAACTAGTCGTTGGGGGCCACCGTAATACTTACCCATCATGGATATGCATAATATAAAATATGAAAATAAAACATGTGTAAACCACTTATAAAATGCATTGCAATTCGAATAAAATCGTGGCTTGATGACTTCATAAACTTTAAATGCTCTATTACTGAAATGCGTAAAAGAAACATCCTTATAACTCCAAAAATTATAACCATATTAACTACTAGTTTATTGTGTCGGATTAAACGTCTCATTTCCAAATAAAATATATCTTTGAATTGAAATTTTGATGAAATACAGGGTCATGAAAAATCGAAGAGTGTGGATAATAGGATTACAAATATCTCGGCAACTAATTATCTGATCAACTTCATTCTTTATGCAAATTTTATGGTTTTTTATTGTCTTTTATATTAATTCTTTAAAATAAACAATTTCGAAAATTTTTATCTACCTTTTATCAGAACGAATATTTCGCGAGTCCGAAAAAGATAGTTCCGGATAATCGAGGTTACTGAAATTCAACAAGCTTCTTCCCATTGTTACAAACTATGTACATACCAAATTTCAAGTCTTTATCTCAATTTGTTCGGGAGATACAGCATTTACAGACACACAGACAGACTGAGGGCAATTTTTTTTTTTCTACAAATATGTTTTTCGGAATCTTTAGTGTCCGAAACGTGTAAATCCATCAATTTTTTTTTAAATTTTTAAAACGATTACAAGATTTACCCTATACTACGTATGATGGGTAAGTAATAACAAATCATCTAAATTACAAACCATTTCCTTTGAAATTCATATTACCCTCTCATCCCCATGAATACAAAGCTTAAAATTTGTAAAACTCTTATTTGAAGAAATTTTTTGTCCTATTTGTTGCTCTCTAGTAAAAATAAATAGATAATTTGTCACCTAAGTTTTCTTTCTACTCCAAAAGTGTCCCCCACACACATACAATATTTCAAATCTTTAAAACTATTTTTTTTAATCTGCTGTATTTGTTTATCCTTAGTAACAATTAAAGAATAATCAATCATCTAAAATACCCTTCTTTCACCGAAAAGTTCTATTTCCTCCACTGTTCCCCCACTCAGCAAATACTTTAAAATCTTTAATATATATTTTTATTTCTTATTTTATAGTAAGGTAACTCAGCTCATCTACATCATCTCATATAAGTATCACTCATCAAAATTAATCATCCCCTTTGAAATTTTTGCTCTGTCCATTTCTCCGGTTGGATATCTAAATATGTGAGAGGAAAGCAAAAATTTTCATATTTTTTGCAGTTTGGCTGTCCTTTCCTCTCTGAATCATCTGTATATTTTATGTTTTGAAATAAATACGTTATCTAAAATAACTCCCCTCCCATTAACAAAATATCAGCTGTGAGAACAGTCAAACTACAAAAAAGATTAAAATTTTCTCTCTGTCTTCCCCACCCCTCCATGTCTAGAAATTCACCCTTTTTTCTGGGGATGGGGAATGGAAATTTAAGGGGAGAGTTACATGATCATTTATTTATTGTTGCTATAAAGTAACAATAAAGCATAAAAATCTTTAAAAAATAATTTTAAAAGTTTTAAAGTTTGTGTGCTGGTGGGGGGGGGGGAGAAGCAGAATTTTTTTTGGTAGGGGGGGAAGCAAATTAGATAATTATTTAATTATTGTTAAAAATTATTATTTAATTATTATAGTGAAAAAAAATAAAAAAAATTATGTAGGAAAAAGATTTTAAATTATGTACTGGGAGGGGGAGGGGGGAGAAATTAAACAGGACTTTTGAGGGAGAGAAAGAGAATCATTTAGATTGTTATTTAAATATTGTTAAAAAATAACAAATAAAGCAGAAAAAAATTAAAAATTTTAAAGATTTAAAATTTAATGAGATGCATTTGCAAGGGGGAGGGGGAGTCTTCAGAGGTGGGGCTGGGTGGCGGGCAGGGGGAGAAAAGCAGAGATTTTAGGAGGAGTGGTTGATTTAGGCAGTAGATTAGGTTTATTTATTGTTAATATGGAGTATTAAATAGGTCTAAAAAATTTAACATTAAAGAGCTATAACTATAGGGTTTTGGTACTAGAGGGTGGAAAAGGGGGAAGCAGTAATTTTGAGGGGGATTTAAATGGTTGATTATTTATTGTTACAATAAAATAACAAAAACAAGAAATATTATTTAAAAAAAAAATTAAGATTTTTTTTTTGGGGGGGGGGGGGGTGGGGGGGTGGGGGGCAGATTTTAGGGGGGATTTATATTTTATATTTTTATTTTTGAGCGAAAATCTGCCGAAATACAGAAGATTCTCGCCGCTTTTTACTTCTATATTAATAATAAAACGGGTTTTTAAATGATATATTTTTTTAAATCCTGATTATAAGCCCACTCCTCCCACATTCAACATTTTTTGGTTTTGAAAAAGGAGGGTCTTACAATCGGATTTTACGGTATTTGCAAAAAAATATGTTTCTTTTATTGGAAACCATTATCTGTGAACTATGTTTTATTAGAATGTTGTATGAACCATATCGTCAATCAGCTTCAATGTGTTGCGCAGTCAAGCTGAATTCAGATCAAAATTTCAAAATGTGTGTTATATTAGGCACACTTCCCCTACTTTTTGCATTACAGCAGCCCTCACAAAATATAAACACACCGACAGACAGAACAGACATTGGTCCAAAAGCAGTCAAACCTTATTCGCATCCCAAGATGTGTAAATCCATGGCTGGCTTCAGAAGAAGCGAGGTTGGACAACAACCCTTGGTTCTAAAAACTAAGGGTCGGAAACAGGTAAAATATTTTGTTAAAACTTAATAGCTTTTTTAGAAGATATCATTCGCATGAGAAACAGAAAAGATCTCGCCAGCATGCTATGCCTACTAAAGTAGTCCCTGTATAAATCCATCAAAAACTTGAAGCCAAAAAATTTCACAAATCCAGGGTTCATACAGATTCGGAAAAAAAAAAATCTAAGGAAAAAAAACACAATAGTATTTTGCTTCAATAAATACGAATTTTAATTTTAAAAAAAGGGGTCTTGACTGCAATTTGTAGATTCTGGCAATTGAAAAAAGAAAAAAAGAAACTAATCCCCCCCCCCCCCCAATGAATTATTTACATCAAGAAAGAATTAAAAAAAAAAAAAAAAGACAATACTAAAGTAGATACTTTAATGCAGGAATATATATATTTTTTAAAAGATTTTTTTGTCATTATGGTTATAAAATTTTATCACACTATAGTAAATTTTGTCCTCTGTGATTTTTGGAATTTTTAGCGATTTCTTTTCTTTTTTTTTTTTTTTTTTTTTGCTTTACCGAGATTTTATCACATTAGTAAAAAGAATCCGGTTTTAAACTTTTGATCCAATATAGTAAATGTTGTCCTTAATTTCAATAAAGTTTATTCAGAATTCGTACAGTGATTTAAAAATTTTTTGTGATTAGTTTTTATGTTCTGTGGCGATTTTTTGACATTCATAAAAGAAATCCGGTGTCAATCTTTATAATAGCTTTTGTCCCCTACAGTTTTTTATTTCTTAGTAATTTTTTACATTAGTAAAAGGAATCTGGTTTCAATCTTTTAGCTGGTAATTTTTCTTCTCTATGATTTTTTGACTTATTTTTTCTTGTATTTTGAATGCGATTTTTAGCGGGGCTTTTTTCGCATTTTGCGGTGATTACTTGATATCTTTTTCTGAAATGGAAAGAACTCACTGACAAATTTTGCAAATTCCAAATCGATTCTTATAACAACATGCATGACGATGGTCAAAATTTCGATTTAATCTGGATCTAAATAAAAAATTACTATAATTCAAGGTTCACTTGATCTGAGACCCGAACCGGTGTTTGCTGCCGAAAGCAGTGAAGCCCCCAAGCTTAGGTTTGTTTGGGATAACATTAATAAAACCGATTAAAAAAAAAATAATAAATTTCTAAAGATTCTGTTAAACAAATGTACATTGATGCTATTATTTCTACAAAAAATAAAATAATAGATAAATAATACAGATCGGAAAGAATGAGTTCTAGGTTTAGTCTGGCCCAAATCTGCTTGGTCTAATGAAAGAAAATTGGCTCGATCTAGTGCAGATTGCAGATCTCTATTGTAAAAAAAAGTGACACACACGTGCCAAAACCGAATTTATAAACAAAATATATACTATTACTTAGAGCTACTATCAATTAAATACTGTTTAAAGAAAAAAAATAAAATATCAAATTTGATTGGGGAGGTGGGGGAGACAGAAAAGCAGGAAATTGTCATGCCATAAAAGTAAAGATAAAATATAATGACAATTAAATATGTCATTATATTTAATTGTCATTATTATCTTTTATTATATTAAATGTCATCTATGCCTTTATTATCTTTAATTGTAATAATGACAATTAAAGATAAATCTAAAAAACATATTTTATCTGGTGTAATTTCATTTTGAAAGCATGTTGTGATTTACTTTATTTTCTAGCATAAACACATACACATACCAAAAAAGAAAGACTAGAAAAGAACACTAACAATTTATAAAATGCATAAGTCATCGTAACATAAGTAAAAAAAAAAAAAAAAAAAAAAAAAAGATATGGGAGTGATTTCAAACTAGGAGATTACATGTAGCCCATGGTCTGGGTGACTTGTGGAACATTGCAAAAATGTATTTATTGTACAAAAAACATTTTTTTTCTTAAGGCTGTGCTCAAATCCAAACTGCCTACTTTCTGATACATTTTTAAATTAATTTTTGTTCTCTTATTTCTTCTCTTCTTTCATTTTGTTGCTCTTATTCCAAAACTATGTAATCGAACAGTTTCTCCCATTTTTTGGTAAAGGCCAGAGGTTATTTCAGAAAATGCTATGAAAGTTGGCGTTCTGAACCAAATTTCAAAATAGGACACTACTGGAAAAGAAAAAGCTGATGTCCCGAGACAACAAATGTTTATAACTCAAATTGTAATTCATTTATATTAAAAAATGAAAAAAAAAACTGCTTTATGACAAATCACTTCAATAATCATGCCTACAAATGTCATGATTTTACATTTAAAAATGAGTCAGAAAGTTTTGCGTTGTTGAGCGCAATTTTTTTTTTTTTTTGAACTGCCTGTTTTTCAATCAAAAGCAGTTAATTTGACATATGTTTTAATTAATTTTTGTTCACGAACGCATGAAACTAGCAAGTGCTCTTATTTGGAAACTATGTAATAAAACTTTTTTTTTTCATTTTTAGGTAAAATCAGAAGATATTTCAGCAAACCCTGTCAAAGTTTGTGTTTCAAACCAAATTTTCGCAAGGAAAAAAATCTGCCGTCTTGAGAAAATCGCTTAAAACTCAAGATGTAATTCATTTAACAAAAAACTGTTTGATTACAATGCTGCCTTCAAGTGCCATGCTTTTACGTTTAAGAATGAGACAGAAAGTTTTGGGTTATTAAACAGGGGAAAAATATTTTTTTGAGAAAGCCTATCCTTAAATCAAAACTAGCTACTTTGACATATGTTTAAATTTTTGTTTGGAAACGCATGGATATGGCAAGTACTCTTGTTCAGAAACTATGTAATAGAACAGTTTTTTTCATTTTTCGGTAAAAGCAGAAGATATTTCAGAAAATTCTGTCAAAATTTGCAATTTGAATCAAATTTCCAGGTGCAATAGCACAGGAGAGGAAAGAAATTTTGCTGTTGTGAGGTAACAATTGCTTTAACTCAAGATGCAATTAATTTATCAAAAAATGAAAAAACTGATTACAAATTACTTCAATAATCATGCTTACAAATGTCGTAATTTTACATTTAAAAATGAGTCAGAAAGTTTTGTGTTGTTGAGTGGAGAAAAGTATTTTTTTTTGAAGGATGTAATGTTCAAGAATTTTTTTTTAATGAGGTTTCACCTTTTTTTTTTTTTAAATATAGGAGAAAAAATTGACTTATTGGTAAAAAGATCGTGATGACAAACACATCGCTATCAGCAAAAAATGTGCAGAGAATTTGTCTCTAGTAGACAATGAATCATTTGATGAAGAGGAAATAAACAGTGCAATTACTTTTTGAAATTTGAAGCTTTGAGGGGTAAAAAGAATCCAGTTTTAATCTTTTGATCCAATATAGTAAATGTTGTCCTCAATTTCAATACTGGATTATTCTTTTCCCTTTTCTTTCTCTTGTGGCAGTGAAAAATTAATCACATTGGTGGCTATTAAGATGATCTCAACCAATTACTGCTGTACTTCAGCTGAATAACGTGCATAAAGGAATTACAGTGCATTGATTTTTTTTCCGGCAGCAATAACAGTTGCATCCAAAGCCGCAATACAATTTAAGGAGTTTGTAAGGACTCCCTGGAAATGTTTTTATTTCTAAGGGGTCTAAGGAGTCTGTGCAAACCCTGCAAATCTAACACTTTCTTCTTATGAATATAGAAGAAATTAAAAAGGCAACAGGGTTAAGAATACAATTTATATCTTAATGAACTACAGGATTCAATGTGAGTAAAACAAGTAATATCGCACATCATTCTTCGTTTGCATAAAATATTAGCCGATATCAAGAAAAAACAAAAGAAAAGTCTTAAAGTTGAGCCACCTTTTCTGGTCTCCTAGGCTGCCTACTCAGGCTAATGAATAATCCGTAACTGCATATACATAATAATTAAATAATTTATTTTTTTGAAAAGGCACAAATTCTACATTTTAAACTGCTAAATAAAAAAGATGAATGTCTTAATGTCTGTTGTAATTATGAAACACAATTTCAGTATTCAGTTGAGTGTGAGAAATATCTATCCTTGAAAAATGGTATACCAACAAATCAATAACGAAAGGAAGAACAAAATCACCATAATATAATAGTTGGACTGTTAAATATTAGCTTCTAAAGGCATAACTAATTTCTTGAAAATAATGTAAAAATGTATTCTATTAATCTTGTTTAACCCAACAGCAAATGACCAAACAGATAATTATAATCTTAGAGTAAGTAATTTAATATGTGACTCTAAGCACTATACAAAATGCCTTTATGAAAATGATGACAAAACTTCAAATACAAAATCTTAATATTTTTTAATTTATTCCAATGAGCAAAAATATCCAAATCTCAACAGTTAAATTAAATAGAAGAAGAGGGAACTTTTTTCTAGTGTATTAAAATGGGAAATTAATATAATAAAAGCCAAGAATTACATTAAAAATTCATATTACTTTGGCCTTGACCATGAGCTCTTTTGCCGACATTTTCTAATTTAACAGTTTTATTTTATTTCTTAAGGTTTAATATGCACTGATAAAGGGATTTTAGAAACCCTGATACAGCTGAATTCTTGATTTTTAATGTCATCTTTATCTTTTGCTATGTTGTTTTATTCACGTTTTAATAACAAAAGTTATTTGCTGATTGTTTTTACTTTAACAAGAATTCAGAATAAATTGACAAGACTTATATTGAAAAAGGAAGGAAACTTACATGTGTTAGGCACATGACCATAGTTTTGAGATGATAGAGGATTTATAGATGCTTGAGGTCTGTCATGGTAAATTTGATTTTGGCATAAGGCATTTAATTGATCAACATGACTCAATAACTGTTGGATAAATTTTGAAGGAAGCTGCTGATTAATGTTCTCTGTAGCATCATTACTACATGTTGTATTATCCCGCATATCTCTTGGTGAGCCACCAACAGCATTAGCAGATGGTAACTAAAAGAATAATAAGTAACAAATAAAACATAACATAAACAACTATGTGATAAGTAGCACAAAATCTGAAGTAAGAAAAATCAGGAAGAAAATGTAAGAAGTAATGTAAGGATGTAAGTTTATTTCCTCACACAGACAAACAGTAATTTTTGAGAGTTTAAGATTAATGAAAAATAAATTTAAATTTAACAATTATCATCCAGTTATGATTGCTCTGCTTAAGAATAACAAGCATTTCAGTTAATGTCCACTTCTGCCCCTCATTAAAATTAGAACAGCGGACAATTTCAACATCCTAAAACAACCACTGGTGTCATTTCGACACCACTAATTTAATTATGCAAATAGGGCACTATAAATTTTAATTTAACATTGTGTTACGTCATTGTACTTTAATTAAGCTTATATTGTTACATTTTCACAAAAGAACAATGATTTATTTTACAGAAAAATATATTAAATCAAGTTAAATTTCACATTTAAAGAAAAGGAAAGAAAGATATTTAAAGAAAAAGAGAAATAAATGTGTTAATTTTCTTCACATTATAATATTTAAGCCTTCTGCCAGATGTATGGGATTTGTCTCAGAAACGTAATAGGGGGGGGGGGGGAATCATACACTGGTCCCCCCTATAGTCAGGGCCTGACTAATGCAGGGGCATGCAGGGCAGTTTCCCCTGGCCCCCTATGGTAGTAATCAAGATATTTGTTAAGATGTCAAATGGTTAAAATTGGCCAAAAGTGACCAAAAATATTTTCGTTGATTTAGGAAGGGTGTGCAGTCTTCCTGTTCCAACAGCTCATGCACCCCCCCCCCACCCAAAAAAAAAAAAAAAAAAAAGAAACAAGCTACATAATGAGAGAACTAATGATTAAAAACTTGACAGTCTATTCTTTTCAAGAGAAATTCATTACTGCCGTTTTTCTCTTAATGAGGTAAGTTAAAATCACTTATGATGACCAATTGGGGACATTTTTCTTTTAGACATCTTATGACATACATAGATAAGTAAAGGAAAAGTTTGTAAACAAATACTCACGCCAAACAATCCATTTTACACTACTAGTTTTCTATTAATATTCCTACTAGCAATTTTCTTAAAGTTGTGACCATTTTTCTCGTGATACCCTGTAGAAAGATGTGAGTAGTACCTGGTACAAAATTTATGTATAAATACATTGGGTATGAAGTTTAGTATTACTCACTTAAGCATGATTCATGAACAATTTCTATTGATAGATAGAAAAGGGGTCTCCCAGAATTATGCTTGCCCTTTTGGGGCCCTACATAGTCTAAGTCGGGCCCTGACTACAGTGAACTTTGATTGCAAGCACTGTAAAGGAAAAACCTGTTGATTGCTAGTATGATTTCTGTACTTTTACAGAATTTTTTCTCCAACAAAAGGATTTCATTAATGTGTCAGAAATTAGCAAATGTCGATTTAAGAATATCCTTGACATACAGAGCTGCCAACCTTAGCAAGAGAAAAAAAGGAGATTCTTCGCAGTTTAAAGGGAGAAAAAGGGAGATTTTTTTAAAAGTGAATTTACGTAAGAATGAAAAGTTACTTTATAATTCATTTAGAATAGATTAATGATTGACTCAATAACTTAAATATAATCATTAATATATATATATATATATATATAAATAAAAAAATTAAAAATAACACTTACTTTCATGTATTATAAATTACACAAAAAAAAATCTTAAGATATCAACAAATGAAACAAACTTTTTTCAAATAAAAAGAAAATATTTATTAGAACTTAATTTGTGTTTTTTCTCGCGATCTTTTGACGAAATGTGTTTTTTTGCGCGATCTTTTGACGAATTTTGTGTTTTTTTTGCAATTTTTTGATGAAATTTGCAGATTTTTTGCCGTTTTCTGACGAAATTTGAGGAGATTATTGGCGATTCTTTGACAAAATTTACATTTTTTCGTGATCTTTTGACGAATTTTGTGTTATTTCACAATTTTTTGACGAAATTTGCAGTTTTTTCGCCATTCTTTTGACGAAATTTGCAGTTTTTTTGCCGTTTTTTGACGAAATTTGTGGGGATTTTTGCCGATTCTTTGACAAAATTTACGTTTTTTCGCGATCTTTTGACGAATTTTGTGTTTTTTCGCAATTTTTAGATGAAATTTGCAGTTTTTTGCCTTTTTTTGACGAAATTTGTGAGGATTTTTGGCGATTCTTTGACAAAATTTACTTTTTTTGCGATCTTTTGACAAATTTTGTGTTTTTCGCAATTTTTTGACGAAATTTGCAGTTTTTTCGCCATTTTCTGATGAAATTTTCAGTTTTTTGACGAAATTTGAGGGGATTTTTGGAGATTCCTTGATGAAATTTGAGTTTTTTCACAATCATTTGACGAAATTTGCAGTTTTTTCGCCGTTTTTTGACGAAATTTGAGGGGTTTTTCGGCGATTCTTTCACGAAAGTTACGTTTTTTCTGTTATCCTCTGACGAAATTCGTGTTTTTTAGCGATCCTATGGCAAAATTCTAATGAGATCGGAAATTTTATTTTTTTAGAAGTACGTTTTTAGGAATTTTAAAGTATGAGTGAAAAACTGGAGCAAATCGTACTTAAACATAAAAACGGGAGATCGGACTAAAAAACGGGAGTCTCCCGCGAAAAACGGGAGAGTTGGCAGCTCTGGACATATAAAAACGCTAAAAGTCTAGTTTGTTTGTTTAGTACACTCTTAAAGGAATTTCCATATTTTACTAGTACAATTTCTGTATTTTTATGGATTTTTGTTTTTAGAGTGCAAAAATAATAATAAAAAAATACCACAGCTTTAGAGAAAATGAAAATTTAGCATTATCCGTCAGAGAAGTGGAATTTTTCTGTTTGGTGTTGAAATAACACCAATGGACGTTCTAGATGAATTTGACTGAAATTCACCTAGAAATTTTTTTTTTAAATCGAATCACATAATAAAATTTTTGATAGTGTTCTTACTACATAAAATGATTAAAAGTCATAAAATTGGAAGAATATAGGTAAAAAAATGTGATAGAGAGATAAAGCTAAGTTTGTTTTGGTGTCGAAATGACACCAACTGACGTTCTAGTGTTAAAAGGCATTTTTTACCTCAAAGGAAAGGTTGATATAAAACAGAGCTGTGCCGTGAGATACCTGAAGTCAAGCACATCAACCGCCGTACCCAAGTTCTGGAGAACTTTTAACATGCACAATCAGGAGAGTTCCTGTATGCGCTACAGCCGATGGGGCGTCACCACCTGCTAACCATCCCTGTTTTCACAAGGAAATGATGGAAAGGTTCATATAAAAAAAATTTATACTGAAAACCCTATTACCCCGAAGAGATTATAGAAAAGTGTTGTTAAGAATAATTAGCTTTCTAGAACCTTTGTTAACAGAAACTCATTGATTTTACAATTAAAAAAATTACATTTATTTGGATTTTAAACCTCTGTGGCACATAGTATTATTCTTTTGTTTTTTACATAAAATAATAATTTAAACTAAACAATGTAACCGAAAAGATACTCAAAATAGTAATAAAAAAAATAGTGTCCCCTTTGTTGAGAGTTCCCCCTATCTTTTGGGAAGGATGGGGATGTCAAACCGGCTTCCCCCTTCCCCAACCTCTGCCCTTCACTTGTAAAAAGAAAGAAAGGACTATTCCAATATTCATATGTTTCATATGAATGTCAAAATTACCTAATCCATAACTTTTGTGTAACCTTATCCATGAAAATCTTTTTTTTTTGTCCCTTTAAATTGAAAAGAGGTATAATTGACAGTTCAAAAATCTAGAAAAGTCATTTGAAAAATTTGAAAAAATTCATAGATCAAGTTTAGACCTTGCACTTTATGAAAAAATTATAAATTATTATACATTTAAAGTTTTTACACAAAACTTTTAAGAATAAATAAACTCTCTTAAAAAATCACTTTTTGTTAAAAAATTCACAACTTTGCCAAAAAACAATAAATTTTAATCTATCAAAAATTAAAGCATATGAATGTACTTGTCAAATAAAAAAATAAATAAACAAAAAATAAAATGAAAAGCAATATGATTTATATAAATTAATTTTTCAACTTGAAAATATGATTTTTTCAGGTGTCATCCTAGGCATATTTATGAAAAAATACATAATTTTTAACTTTTTTTTTTTTTCTGAAACACATGGGAAAATTCAAAAAGTATTATATGCTTATACAAACTGAATATAATGTGTAATGGTGTTGCTCACACAATGGCATTTGACATTTTTGGTGATAGTACATAGTTTTTGTCTCTTTCATTTTCGGACTTTAATGTATTGTTTCCCTTTCTTCAACTTATCAGAGAGTGACTCATTTAAAGGCTCATCACCAATGACATTTTTTATAACTTTGACTAGTTTATGTGACAGGCCTGGTGCTTGCAGTAAGTATGTTACTATGATTTCTCATATCAGTAGTTTAAAAAACTCATGATGGTCATGTTTGTTCAGTATTCACAAAGTTATACAGTATGTAGCTGATGACTGCTGCTTGATCAAGCATACTCGCTGTTAGCCTATAGAAGGGGTTATCCTTAAACTTGTACGCTTATTCTGATGACTTATAAAGGAAAAAAATGGCAATTGTTAAATTGAGGTCTACAGTTAGTTCCCCAATATTGTTCAGAATATTCTGCTTCCTTGATTGCCATAAACTGCATATTTTTGCAATTTAAATATTGGATAACTGAGATACTATACATGTTTCTATAGATCAAGTTATAAAGAATCTATTGTATATAAAAAAATATAAATTGATTTACAAAACATATATAATATACTCACTCTCTGTCTCACAGTTTTTACTTCTTGAGGTGAATGCTGGTGAAACCCACTTTGTGCAGCAGGCTGATTTTGATTTCCTGAGAATAAAATAAATGTACGTGCATTCATAATTTTCATTGACAAATTTCATATATTTAGAACTGAATGAATATGTATAAATTAATATTGAAAATACATGGAATAGGAATGGAAGACAATATCTAATATACCTTTTATCCATTTGAGTCTAACACAAAATTTCTATGATCAAAATTAGATAGAAAAACTAAATTGTGAAAAGCATCAACAGCATAATAAAATTAATATACAATCTTGCATATCCATATGTAAAAGTCTTACAAAAGAAATGTTAATTAAAATGTAAGCTGAACTTATAGAAATTAACTTCAACAAACAAAATATATATTTTTAAAAATATTATTATAAATTCATTTCCACAGCTATTATCTTATTAGCATAACAATTCACTGAAAAGAGAGAAATGATCAAAAAGGTAATTAGCTAAGTAAAAGTACTACTTACTGGTATAAGATGGATGGTGAAAGTTCCTTTGCTTCTTGTCTGAAATATTTGCTACTGAATCAATGTATTGTTGCATATTAGAATACTGGGTAGTTGGCTGATGTAGTCTTGGGAGTACTTTCTCAAAAACAGATGCAACTGCAAAACATATGAATGACATCAATGGAAAAAAGTTTAATACTGATTTAAAGAAACCAGGATCAACAAAATTGTCTCAAATATAATTTTTATTTTAATGTAGCATTAAAAACTCACAAGTTCTTCTTTCTATTGACATATTATACCAGTTAAAATTTTAAAACTTCTGATTATAAAATTATCTTATTTTTCAAAGCACTTCATAATTGATATGATAGGGCAAAATGTTTAAACATGTTTACAAAAAATTAATTAATTAATTAATAAAAAAAATCAATATTTATGTAATTTTTTCTTGTTGCCTATCAAGCTTAAAGATTAAAAATTTTTGTTTATATATAATACATTTGCATGTTATAATGTATGGAATTTCTTATTTTGTGATAAATGGATTATTTGCAAATTAAATGTATTGAAATATGCAAGCAGTGATATTTTCAAACCAGAAAAAAAGGAAAAATGTTAAGAGATATAAAACATATCACATCATAAAATTTTTATATCCTCAATTTAATTTCTGACTCGCCTGCAAAATTTTAACCTTATTTTACAATAACTTTCAAATATATTCTACATAAAACACTTTCCATTGAAATTTTCAAACTGTAGGATTATGATGATATCTATTTCATAACATGCAAAACAAAATATTTACAACAATGTGCACACTTCACAAAAATTCACACAAAATTTGTATGAAAATACCCATATTTAATACCCTTTTAATTCCTTTCTGCCTAGAAAAAAAAAAAGAGTATCAAGGAGTTGAAAAGTGACTTCAAGTCAATTATTTTTTGAGAGGTTTAATATTAATATTTTTTTAAACTGAAGATGTCCTTTCAAAGCTAAATGTACCCTTGTTAAGTGTGTACAATTTGTTTTCCCGTATTTGGATTTTTAAACCGGATGCAAAATATTAAAGTATGGATAAAAAAAGAAAGTCGACAGAGTGAATTTTGGAAAGGAATTTCATCCAATGGATTAATATTACTATATTTTAAAACCAAAGACACTATTTTAAAGCTAAATGTACGTGTGTTAAATGTGTGTTTTTTTTAATATTTTGATTAAAAAGGTTGAGTGCAGAATGTTAAACAATGTGAAAAAAAAAAAGAAAATTGTGAGAGAGGCATTGAGTTCTGGAAATTTTTTAAAACATTTAATATTCATATTTTTAAAATTAAAGACGTCTTTTTAAAGCTGAATGTACAGGGATTAAGTGGGTGTCTTCTGCTTTTTCATATCTTGTTCCAAAGTGCGGATGCTGATTTTTAAACTTTGTGAAAAAATGTGAGAACACCGTAATGGCTCTCAGGATTTTTTTCTTTTAAAAAGGAGTTAATATTGATATTTGTTTAAATTGAAGACGTCTTTTTCAAGTTGAAAGTGTGATCTTTAATTTGATTAATTGCTTTTCTGTATTTCTTTTTTGTTTGGCCAATGCAAACTTCGGAAGATGGGGAAAAAAAAAAAAAATGAAAATCTAAGTTTTGAAAATTTTTTTGAAAAAATAATATTTTTTGAAATGGATTGCACCGTTAGAAAGCTTACAGTACTCTCTAACAGACTGTCTGATTTGTTTTACCGTATTTCTAACTGTTTAGCCAACGGGGCCTGCAAAAGAAAAAGGATCATTTCTGACCTTCGGATCTTCCCAGCTAACAAACTTCTGGAGCGGGTATGGCTTGCTACTTTGAGAAAAACGTTTTTCTTTTTTTTTTTATGAGGGTTCATTGTGGTTTTTATTAATATCTCAGCAAATTATAAAAAAAAATGAAAAATCTGAGCATCAGGTGCATTAGGACCTGCTTTGGACTATCCTCATCCAAATTTTCAGACCTCTACATGCAGTAGATTTTCCTAGCCATCACACAGACAAACTCTTTTCTTTTATTAGTATAGATTAATGTCATTTTTGTCCAATCGCATTGGAAGTACCTTAAAAGGTTTATATACAAATGGATAAATTATTCTATTACAAAAAGAACGTTATGAAAATTCCCTTTTCTTTTAAAATCTAAAAAAAAAAAATTCTCTCTGTAGATACATCTAACATGACTCCATACATGTGGTATTCAAACATTCATAAACATTACTTAAGAAAACTATCAACACAGGTTTAATATAAAAAAAAAAACCCTAACATTAGCACATGGAAACCTAGCATCTGAATTGTACTTGCAATTCTTATAGTTAGGATTTGGGATGATAAACCATCCAACTTCAAAAGAAATATGACAACTTGCAATAATCAGAAGTTAGTAATGTTTACTGTTAGCAGCTGATTGTTAGAGGCAAGTAGCTATATGGTTTATGCCAGATTTTCCCCAGAATTTTAAAACTGAATATGTATTTGAAATAAATTAACTTCCATTGAAGGGGGGAAAAAAAAGATAATACAAGAAAAAAAAATAGTGATACTACAATATGCTTGTCACAAAGTTCACTAGACATATACGTTCAATTGTGCAGAATAATAGGAATGAGAATGCATGTGACTGAATCATACCACTTTGTGCCATGCATCATTCAACAATTTATGCACATGAAACCACTGTAGCCAATGTTTTGCATTGACATCAATAATGAGTTGCTGTCGAATGACTACTCTGCCACAGATTTGGTTTTTACAGTTTTCTTCTAACTGTAATTATAGATGGGACCCTTGCTAAAGGGAGATAGAAAGAAGGCTTCCCCATAAAGTAGATAAATTTGTTTAGACAGAAAAAAGACAAGCTTATCAGGAAAACATGTTAAACATTTTCCCCTTTAAAAAAATAATTATATATATACAGTAAAACCTGTGAAAACAGAATTGCTAGGGACCAGCAAAAAATCCAGTTTTAGACAGCCTGCTATCTTAACAACTATAATTGCACAGTATTCAAGGGTCAAACCAGACAAAATTTGGGGCCTATTTAGGGCCCCTTCACAAAAATCTATTTAATAAAACAGGCTCTTTCACAAAAATGAATTTGATAAAATGGGCCCCTTCACAATTTTTCTTATAATAAAACAGGCCCCTTCACAAAAATCCTTTTAATAAAATAGGCCCTATCACAAAATTCTATTCCATTAAAACTTACTACCCCAATTTCCTGACTATAATCCGTGGATTATACATTAAAAAACTTTATTTTTCTTGTAATGCCGATTATACATCACTGCAGATTATTTTCCTACTCAATATGTTTGTAAATGTCAATAAACAAAATTTTTTATAGGAAATTTACAAATAACTCTCTTAAAAATCAACAGATGACGCTACCTGGTCCATATTCACCGGATAAATTGTTTTGTGTATGCAGGGATTATCTGAGTGCAAAATATTTATCCTGGATAGCAAAGCAATGGGGAAGACCCTGTAGAGGGAAAAGTAGGGAATCATTTTCATGTGCTCTTACAGATTCTTTGCTACGAGAAACGTGTTGTTATCTGTTATTTCCGTTCCTGACTGAGATTGATTAGATACGTGCTTCTTAATAGAGCAAAATGTCTTATGCTGCAAAGCGTATGACTGCTTTAGTGATGATGACTCTGTAAATGAGAATGATGCAAATTCTTTCGATTTTGATGGATTTAAATAAATTATTTTATTATTAAGAGTATCAGATTTTTTACATCTATGTAATAAATTATTAAGTATTGTTTATACTTTTACTGTACAAGTTTGTGATGTAACGTAATAGGCAAGTTTTTATTTTCATTATTATAATTTTTGAATAAATATTAAATTAAAACATATTTTCATTTTGCATATTACTTTATTTATTTTTTATATACTGATTCTTCTGATTTTGGAGAATTTAAATAAATTATTTTATTATTAAGAGTGTCTGATTATTTACGTCTATATAATAAATTATTATTAAGTATTGTTTATATTTTTGCCATACAAGTTTGTGATTTAACAATATGGATAAGTTCTTATTTTCATTATTATAATTTTTGAATAAATATTAAATTAAAAACAGTGCAACTTATTCAGGGGGTGCAGCAAATATTAAAAAAAATTTGGGAGGAACTTTAGGGATTACACAATGAAATTTTAGGGCTAATTTTCGTCCACCATCCCCGGTGATAGGCAAAGGCATAGTTAAATGAAACACAAAGAATATTCAATTGTTTCAAAATAAATAAATAAAAATGCTATACCGTATCATAAAAAAATTATTTCGATTTTATTTAGTTTCACATTTAATTTTCTTCTTTAAAATCCGGGCTTTCTCCATTTCAATCTCCAAGCTTTTCTTCTTTTTCTTTCTGTTTTTACATGTATACTGCTGAAAATCTTTATGTAAATTCTTAATATCATTTAACAAGGAAGTTGAAATAGGTACATTACTCACACTTGCATAACTTTTAACAGCATTTTTTACAAATCTCAAACTTTTTATCGTACGTTCATTGATACCACGCATACAATTATTTATAGAAAATCCCCTCTCAGGATCAGCATTACCAGGAAGTAAAACAAGTGCAGTTTTAACTAAACTTAAAAGTTACGAAACATTTATTTTTTTGTTGTTGTTTACCACTTACTTTTAAACAAGAAATGAAAATGTCTAACAAGAATCAGCTCTGGCGATCACGATACAAAGGAAAACTAACTTTGTTTATCAGTCATTTGTAAATAAAAATAGCTCTCAGAAGCAAATTTTAGAGAAACAAGAAATATTTTAGGAATTGTAGGAATTGCAGGGTGAATGTGATCTCTGCTTATTAAATCTGTGTTAATGTTTAAATGAAGTCTCTTGATTAAATTAAAACATCTTTACGTTTCGGATATTTTTTATCAAAAAAAAAAAAAAAAAAAAAAAAAACTAGTACAAGGATTTTATATTTTATTTAAAGATATGTTTAAGTAATTAACATGCTTAATTATAATTTTTATACTAACAAGGGGACCGCCAAACATGATACACACAGATTTTGATGATTTTAAAGTATGTTGTAGGGGTCATACCCCTAACTATTCAGGTCAAAGGTTTCCTTCAAGTGGGCTTTAGTTTTCGAGAAATTTTGGTTTAAAGTTCAGCATACTTTTCAAATACCTATTAGTTTGCGATCTTGAACAAGGTCTCCGTGGTGCAGAGCTAGCGCTCTGGATTTGAAAGCCGGAGATGAGGGTTCTGTCCTCGCCTGTGACTTTTACCTTTTTTAAATAAATTTTATATATTTGTCGCGTTGTAAGTTTTATGCAGAATTATGAAGTCTGCATCTTTGAACTTTTTGATATTTTCCGAATAAATTCTATTTACATTTTCGAATTTTTCTTGAAAATTTATAGTTTTTTTTTTTTTTAGTTTTGAAATTAATATTTCTATTGACGAAATTCCAAACTAATTTATGTCTAGATTTTGTTTATTTTTTTTTAATTATTATTATTTACTCTTTATATTTTAATAACCGTTCTAAAATAACACTTTTTTTAACTTTATGAAATTTTAAATGAATTTTATATATATTTCTTATAATTTATACAAAATATTTTTATTTCAAATCTTTTAAAGGTATGTATGATTAGGTATTTCCAACAACATATTTTGAAAGGAGTAATAAAATATTAAAGCAATAACTCTTATATACAAGTTTTAGCCAATTATATATATTATTTTATGTTATTTAAATACATTTAACTGTAAAGTTCAAACTCAACATCATTTTTGATTTGCACAAATAAAAAATAATATATTACAATTAATTTCTTTTTTTCATTCTAACAAGTCGATGCAATACAGAAAAATTCAACTAGAAAAGAAAAATCGTTTGTTAATTACAATACATATCAAAAATATCCGAAAAAAAAAAAAATTGGTCTGCAATGACTTTTATGGTAATATCAGAATAAATAAAATTTTATTTTTATCAATTTCATTTAGCTTCCTTTGCAGACATTTACCAAGTTTGAAATAATTTATTTTTCAAATTTAATGCATTTTTTAATATATTTATCACAATTTAAGTATTTAAAGAATATATAATATGCTAATTTATACATTCTTCCAATATTGTTAAAACAATTTACGTAAAGAATATATTTAAAAGGCGACTTTTAATGCGGAATTTATTTAGAATATTTTTGCGATATGTATCACACAATTAGTTCTATATTTAATAAACTAAAAATGTCGATGTCGGTGATGATAAATATTTTTGTATTTCAGCAGTTAACATATTTCAATATATTTAGAACAAACCAAATATTAAAAGGATATATTATTGTGTTAATTTTTTCTTAATGATTAATTAAAATTTTTTTAAATAGAAAATGCAAATAAAAAAAATGCATTATTTCATAAATACGGTAAATAAATAAGTAAATATACATAAATGTAAACAATAATCATTTTAAAAATATGAGATATCAAGACATAAATTAGTTTGGATTTTCGTCAACCGAAATATTAGAATAAAAATTGCGCAAAAACTATAAAATTTCACGAAAAATTTGAAAATTTAAATAGAATTTATTAGGAAAATATCAAAAAGTTCAAAGATGCAGAATTCATTATTCTGCATAAAACATACAACGTGACAAATATATAAAATTTATTAAAAAAAAGTAAAAGTCACAGGCGAGGACAGAACCCTCATCTCAAGCTTACAAATCCAGAGCGCTAGTCCTGCACCATGAAGACCTTGTTCAAGATCGCGAACTAATGGGTATTTGAAAAGTATGCTGAACTTTAACCCGAAATTTCTCGAAAACTAAAGCCCATTTGAAGGAAACCTTTGACCTGAATAGTTAGGGGTATGACCCCTACACAGACCTGCCAACCTTTGAAAATGAGAAATAGTAGCACACCAAATTTAATTTTATCTGAAGGTTGGTTGGTAGGTGGCTGTTTTTTACGCTGTAAATTTTAAGTGAGCAAATACTAATCAATTAAACGCATGTGTATATCCATAAGCACACAAAGTAGGAGACTCTTTTGTTTTTGCTAATTTTTTTGTTGCGGGTGGGACTGATTAAACATAATTCTTACCATTCAATTAATGCTCTCTCCACTCCTAAGCCAAATTTCTGAACTTCACAGTGAATTTTCTGAAAGATTCCAAGGCAGTTGGGGGGAGGGGGTGATGTGGAACTACGGGTATATCTTCCAGAGAATAGAGTCCTTCATCAGGTCGAGTAAGCTGATACAACCGGGAATGGGGGTGTCCACTCCCGCCACTTTTTTTTGCATTCCTTTGACGAAATTTGCATTTTTTCGCGATCTTTTGACGAAATTTGCAGTTTTTTTTCAGAATCTGTTGATAAAATTTGCGTTTTTTAAAATATTTTTTGACGAGATTTGCCGTTTTTCGCAATGTTTTTGATGGAATTTGCCGTTTTTACGCAATTCTCTGACGAAAGTCACGTTTTTCCCACGATCTGTTGACAAAAATTTGCCGTTTTTTCGCGATCTTTTGACGAAATTTGGCGTTTTTCGCAATGTTTATACCGAAATTTGCCGTTTTTTCGTGATTCTCTGACAAAAGTCACGTTTTTCCCGTGATCCTTTGACAAAATTGGCGACTTTTCTTCGAACGAAAGACGAGATTGATTTTTTTCGGCGATCATTTGCCGAAATACCATTTAATGTCCGAATTTTTGGATTTATGACCGATATTTTTTTTTCGGAAATTTATTATTATTTTTCGAATTATTATTTTTCGGCCTTAATTTTTCGGAAAATTCGCACCAGAATCACCCCTGTACGATCTTTTGACGAAATTCACATTTTTTCAGCAATCAGTTGAATGAAATTCACGTTTTTTCGGCGATACTTTGGCGAAATTTGCTTTTTCCTGCCAATTTTTTGACGAAATTCGCGTTTTTTCAACGATCCCGTATAGTAATTCGCATTTCTTAGCTCGATCCTGTGACGAAATTTGTGATTTTCTGCGCGACCCTGTGATGAAATTTGTGATTTTTCGAGTGATCCTGCGACAAAATTCGCATTATTTTTTATTTTTTTATTTTTGCAGAAAATCGTAATCGTAGTTTTAGACAGATTTTCATAGCATCGTAGTTTGTGGTTCAAAATCGTAGCAGTTGGCAGCTCTGCCTACAACATACTTTAAAATCATCAAAATCTGTGCGCATCATGTTTGGCGGTCCCCTTGTAAGTAGTAATGTAAAACTTCCAAATTTATTCTTACTTATGTATAATAGAATTACAAATATCTTTGTACTGAATTTTCAATTTTTTATTTAAAATTTATTTATTTATAAAGTGTTATATTAAATACAAAAGTAAAAAATTAAAATATTTTACAATAGATTCAATATTTTTTTCCTTATGGCTGAATGTTAGTCCTGTAGATCTTGTGAATTTTATTAACGTGAAAATATGACTTGCAGATTATACGCTGCTGCGGATTATACGATGTTTTCTTTTTCAAAATATTATGAAATAAACACCTGCGGATTACAGGCAGGAAATTAGGGTATTTACTATTTTGTGATGTTTTAAAATGTGTAACTTGTAAACAAACAAGTTCACCAGAGAGGAAAACTTCAGCAAAAGGATTTTAAAAAAGTTTGTGTTAATAAATGTTAGGTTAGAATTTGAGTAACTGGATTTACACTTTCGTTACAAAATGTTATTTTTCACAAAATTGGCCCCAAGAAAAGAAACCTGCACCGACCCCTGGTATTCTTAGGGCCATGATTTTTTTCCATTTAAGACAGATTTCGTTTTCACATGTTTTACTATAATCATGCCTGTTTGTAACACTTGATGAAATCCCCTGAAAAAATAAATCCCCATTTTTTAAATAAGAGAGAACTTACATATATAACTCATAATCATCAATTAACTTCATAAGTATCCCACGAGTCGCTACATAGTATTGTCTTTAACATGCAAATCTTTTATTCTTTTGTGGATTCCTCACCCCCCCCCCCCCATAATAGTTATGAACTATAAAAACATCAAAAAACTTTAATTACCTTTTTACCCCTCCTTGCACATTTATTCTTATCCACCAAAAAAGAAAAAGCTCCATAAATCTGATGCTAGCATTCAGTCATCACTTTGGTCGGATGTAAGCCCAATTATTACAATAGTGTTTTTATGAAATGCAAAACATGCAGCATTTAATTAAAATTTGTCACAAGAAGTAAATAATGAAATGTGTACAGTTTGTAATCGGTAATTTTAAAAAATGTAAAATTCTACTTTATAAATAATCTTAAGAAAATATTTTACAGTTGCCTTAAAAATAAATTGCAAAATTAAATTAAAGTAGAGTCACTTCCATAAAATTTCCATTGCAGCAAAAGTAATAAATCAAAATTTTGACATGGTTTAAATTTTTTTATCTCAATTATGGTTTAAAAAAAAAAAAAAAATGTAAAATTAACTATTTCATTTCAGGATTAACATAAAATCCAAAGAAAGACGCTTTCCTGCCTACTATTGGCTGACATGCGGAGAGCGATAGTCCCACCCTTTCAGTGGGAGAACACAAGGTGAGATTTTGACGCGATCTTTCGGAACAAAAGCTACTAGACCTTAGCAGCTAGGAAACTTGGTTTCTGAGTAACCAATCAGAATCTGTTAGTGGTAAAAATGCCTTTCATCACTTTGACGTAGCTTATCCGCTTGTTCGCTGTGATTTGTTGCTTTCGAATCACGCTTCTCAGCTATTAACGTCTGGACGAAAGATAAGTAAAAGATGAAAGAAAAGTAAAAAAAAAAAAAAGCATGCCAATCAGCTGCATTGTAACTCTGGAATTTCCGGGGCACTTTTTGTCAAATCCCTGGAATTCCGGGGATTCCCCGGAACACAAACAGGCATGTATAATACACTTTCTCGTTAAATGGACATAGTTGGCAAACATTGATAATTTACTTTGAAATATTAAGGACTGTCTCCCTCCCATAATAAGTCATAGCAATGGAACTGATTATGGACACAAGATCTGATAGAGCTTTGCCATCACTTTGGCTTCAGTGGTGTTCTTTTTTGATGACACAAACTACTTCTACATTTACCAGTCTTTTTCACTGACCACAGACTTTCATTCACTCCCCTGCTTTATAGATGATATATTTGTTTTTGCTATTTTTTTGTACTTGATATGCTGATATGACTTTTGAGAGTAATTCAAAAAACATCCAACACCCTCACAGTTATAGTAACCAAAGTTTCGAGCAGACACAAACCAACCAATGGTTCGGCCTCATTGAAAGTCTGAGCATTCTAACATCAGACGTATAAAAATAGAATGCTCACACCTTCATACTGGCTCTCTGAGGGTAGAATAATATGTTCCCAAATTGTAGTGATAAAATATTTGGGAGCAAAACTTATTTTTTAAAATATGAAACCAATTTATCAACAACACTCATAACCAGTCATAAACTACTCATAATGATTCTTGTTACTTTTATTATGATCACCACCTGTATATATATATATCTATATGTATTGTTAATAAACATTATTTTTTTTGTTCTTTTAAAAAGTCCTACCATTTTAGTTTTACAGAAATTATGCTCCCTTTTCCATACAAGAAAATAACCAATATTTAAGAATTGAAAATTTACAATGTTTTCTTGGAATGTAGATAGGGAATTATTGATAAGATAATTATTCAAAAATGAGGGGGGATAAGAAGATTCAAGAATAAGGGGATTATTCAAAGATGAGGAGGAAAAGGAGATTCATGGATAAGGGTTCAAAGATAGGGGATTATTGAACCAATGATTCAACATAACATACAGCAGAAAAAAGATAAATACATACCTTCCTCTTCATCATCATGCTCTTCTAAGCTTTCTAAATGCTCTTCATTCTCATCATCAAAGTTATCTTGTGTACTTGATCCTCCCCAAGCACCAAGTGTGGTAGAATCATAAGCCAAGGCACTAGTTGAACCTTCAAATGGTTCTGAATCAATAGAAGAATTACAACATACTTTATTATCTTGATTTCGATCATATTGTTTTTGTTTTTTCTTATCACGTTTTAAAATGTCAAAGATATTTTTACGCTCAACTTCATTTGGCACACTGTGAGTTTGATTTAACTCATAGCTAAAAATTGAGGTTGAATCCATATTATTATTAGATGCAGCTAACACATCTGGATATGAACTATTCATTGAGTTTTGAATGGACAATTTCCCCATTTTTCCTGATAAATTATTTATATTGTCCTTCTTAACTGAATTACAATCTCGATTATGCAAATTTGAATTCTGACTCTGTGATTCCATAGTTGCAATATTCTGTCTAGTCAGTTGTAAATTATCTTGATGGGGTACTGTTCGTAAAGAATGTTTCTTTTGTGCATGTTCAGAAACTACATTTCTAGTAGGTATTTTCCTTAAAGTATAAGCACCTTCACCACTTGAACGCACCGGATCATCATTTTTGCGATCGGATACTGGAAATATCTGCATGAGTTGGTGGAACTGACTGTGAAGTTTAGTTAAGTCTTCCTTTTTCCCAACAGTAGTCTCTAAGTTATCAGCAACAACTTCTTCACTTTCTTCTTGTCTGTGGCTGAAGAAATAAGCAGTTAATTAAGTATAAAATTTAATATGAATTACCTATTTCAAAATATATTATACATTGAAACCTCAGTCAGTCCTTGAAAAGTGTCAGGTAAGAGTTTTACAATTTGATACAGAGTGGTTCACAGAACAATAAATAAACAAATATAAGACTATGTGGAAAGATTATTAAAATGTTAAAAAATATACCAGGCAGGTTTTTCTTCAAAATTTAGTCTGATTCTTGGTTGAATGGATAAATAAGTCAAGGTCTCCAAATGTTTCAGGAAAATGATTATGACAGAGATGTTTAAAAAAAATATATGGAAGCAATTATTATTTCTTCAACGTAGAAGGGGAAGGGGGTAACACAATACCAGTATTATTTTGTTTAATTATAACTACTGAAAAACATTATATATTTTAGCTTATAACAGCATTCAACTTATGCATCCTTGTTTAACATGAAACCTTTCAAATTTTAAAAGAGTAAATCCCTCCTGTATATCTAGCTTATGCTTATCAGTACCTCTTCTTTCAAAGAAAAATAATTAAAAAAGAGGAAAGTTTGTAAACACCTATAAAGAAAGAATATACCTAACCATGATTGTACCTGTTATTTTAATCCTAAAATAATTAATTCTGAGACAGAAGACAAGTAAAAGAAACCCAATCTAGTGTGAATGATAGAATGAAAAATAACTAGAAGTTATATTTCATTGATTACTTTATAATTAAATATTGCAGTAATTTGCTAATACATTTTTTAACCAATAACACTATATATATATATATATATATATATAGTAAGGGAAAGAAACTGCATAGCTCGGGAGCAGAGGTTGTGCAGATTTTAAAACAGAAAAAAAGAAATAATTGCATTTAGGCTATAAAAGCTGAATGAATGCAAACAAAACAAAGCACATTGCAGCATTTCACAGTTGTATTATAAATAAAAATACTGAACAGAAAGGAAATAAATATATCTAAGACCAGGGATGCGACTCAGAAATTAACAAAAAAGAGGAAATTATGCATGAAAGTAAAATTTCTGTCATTTTTCACAACATTTATGCATGAATTTTATGAACTATGTTGTATTGAATATAAAATAAATACATTGACAAATTTCTCATGTTAAAATGTGTTATAGTATTTTCTGTAATAAATATATTGCATTTTCATAGTTGAGTTGAAGGAAACGACTATCTGTCAACATGTACAGTTTTATACTACATTAACATTCTTTCATCCAAATTTAGAGTTTGGTTTTCATGTATTCTAAACAGAAGCAAATAATATGAATATTAAATAGTTAACTATAATTTTTATATGTACAGAAAATCATAACTTGGATAAAATTTATTATTTTTTTCATGGACGACTATGAAAATTGAGATATTTTTATATGATCTCTTGACAAAATTTGCTTTTTTTCTGCGATTGCGCAATGAAATTCAAAATTTTATTCTATCATCATTTGACAAAATTCAAATTTTATTCACGAATGTTTCATTAAATTTGCGGTTTTATCCCACGATCATTTGACGAAATTCACTATTACTTTCTAAAATTATGCGACTTTTTTTTTTCATGACCAATTGACGAAATTCACAATTTCTTTTCGCAATTGTTTGATGACATTCTCTATTTTTTTTGCAACCGATCGACAAAATTTAAATTTGGTTTCCATGATTGTTTAACGAAAGTTGCATTTTTTTAAATGAGACCTCTTAATGAAATTGATGAGTTTTTTCACAACAATTTCACAAAAGTAATGATTTTTTCCTTGAGTGATTGACAAAATTTTGCAATATTACTCATGGATCATTTGATGAAACTCTCAATTTTTTTCACTTAACAGTTCTGTGGAAATTTGCTAACTCATTAAAAAAAAAAAGGGGGGGGGGGAGGCGAGAGGGGGAATGCACCAAAAAGCAGACACGAAGACTTATAGAGATTTGAAAAAATGTTTTTTTAAATTTTGGAGACAGTGGGTTGCTTCTTTTCAAGTCTTAGCATGCTCAAAATACGGGTTCCTTTTTCCATTTTTACTTCATATGGTATAACAAAAACAAAATGTTTGATTCCTGTCAGTTATATAGTTCCGTCGTTTTAAAAATTTAAGACACTGATACTCTTATTTATCATTTATATAGGATTATCAAAATCATCATCTGAATTGCCTCTACTTGATCTTAAAACATTTTCTACAATTACCTAACATATTTGTTGTTGCACTTTACTGAGAGATGGCACTACCACACATGAATGTACTGCATTTTAATTTATTAAACTCAAGGATACACGTCACCTAATAAATCATTTAAATTACTTCAAAAAGTGAATTGTGCCATATATAATGCCTAAAAAACTACTTGGTGGAATAAGGTATAATATATTTATTAAAATTGATTCTAAAATTGAATTACCAGACTCGTTAACAGATAAATAGTCTTTTAGACCTAAGACTTTTGATGTTTGCATCCTAGAAAGAGGGGGGGGGGGGATTGCAGACCTTATTGGGTTTGAGAATGACAGATCTTCAGCACTGTACTGTGCATAAAATGCACAGTCAATTCAGAAAAAAGAGAACACTCCATAAATTTTAATCACCAGAATAAATAAGATATATAGTAGGTATATAATAATAGAACAAATTGCCCCAGAAAAAATGGAAATAGCCATTCAACTGGAAATCATGTCTTCTTATAATTTGTTAACAAAATTAAGCTTAGAGGGTTGTCTTCATACTGAAATTGTACCAAACTCTAAAATTTTCAATATGAACACCTAACTTTGACATATTTTGATTTTTTAGTACATTTTATTTTAGGATACCAAACAGGAAGTGGTTTGGTCAAGCAGTTTAAGAATTAAAAAAGATTTAAAGTTTGTAACTCCTAATGTAAAAATGATTTGTAATCATTACAAAACAGATTGAAATGCAGTAGCTTTTTAAGTATAACTACTTGAACTTCAAGAGCTACTTGGCAGAAGCGGCTGTAATTTGCATATTTGAATTTTCTAGAAATCGAATTCTGTTTAAAAAAAAAAAAAAAAAAAACCTCATAACTTACAATTAATAAATTTTTGTAAGACTAAGTATATTTAAGGTTATTATCACAGGTCCAGGAAATGCTGGAAGTGTCATCTAGTACTAAAAAGCAGTATTTCTGAGAAAATCTTTTTTTTCACTACAAAGCATTTCATTTTATCATACAATATTAATCCCAAAAATATGAAATAGTCTTTTACGTCTCAAATTTAAAAACTGTCTTTTTGAAAAAAATTACATTTTATTTTACATTTATTTTACTCATTTTAAGTCCTAAATAAATTTAACCTTACACCATAGATTCTTGGGCTTTCACATGATTTTTCAGATTTTACACGAGATTAACTGCATATAATGGGTATATATTGGATAAAATTCTGTATATAAGAACTTTCATATTAAAATCAAATCATAGTGAGCTCTTACAATGGAGTTTTAAGTGAATGCACCAGTCATCAAAAAGTCATCATTAATTCCTCATAGTAATCAATTTTTTTAATGGACTTGGCCATTTTAACATAGCCATGCGTTCTATTTCAGTTAAAAGGGTCAAATTTTAGATTAAATTTTAAGTACTATCATGAAGTTTCATGCATTTGAGAAGATGAACATTTCATTTTTGTGTAATCATGTGACGAAAATATTTTTTCTAAGAAAACCCTTTTCTCTCTTTATGATAAAAAATGCTTATGAATTCTTCATTCAAAATTTGCCTTATCTTTAAATCAAAAATCTTCCTGGGACAGGGACCATGTAGCATATGCGAAAATCCTACCTTGTATATGTATTTTATGAACAGTATTGACAAATGCATGTTTAACTTCCACATAAAAAAAAAAAAAATAAAAAAAAAAAAATAAAAAATTGGTCAATAAATTTTTCCAGATCAAATTAAGATACTGTTCTTTTTTTTTTTTTTTTAAATTAATATAGTGACCAAAGAACTAAATCTATGTTGTGACATTCTGTTTCTTAACCCTTTGACTATAAATTTATCTTTTATTAGAAATTGCTGCAACTGGCAGTCCTGCTATCAGTCCGTGGGATGTACATATCCTCCCATATAATAGTGGTAACTTGTTAACCCACGGGCCGTAGGTTGAAAACCTTTAATCTAATTGATCCATGTGAAGGTTCTAGTGTTAACTCGAATGATGACTGAGATTTTTCATCTTGTATTTGGAAAAAGTAAGTGTATGACGAGAGTTAGTTATCAAATGTATCTAAGCATTTAAATAAGTTTTAAAAACTTCGTTCTGCTGTTGTTGTCTCCAACAGTAAAATTTGAAACAAAATCAGGCATACTGAAACAATGTTGGAGAAGTTACTTAAGGTGGCAATGTAGTGGTGTGAATTAAAACTTCATGAATTGAAGTAATTTCTTTTAAATGAGTATAAAATTGCATGTTTCAAATCAAGGAAGTTGAGATCCAAAAGCTAAAACAAGGTAAAATATCATAAGAATATGAGATCATAACCAGTATTATCCATCCATAATAACTTGTTAATCCTAATTTTTAAAAAAATTACGAGTATTTAAAAAAAAATTTATTTTGCTTCACTCTTTCAAATTTTGCGACCTTTTGATTTGTGCACCTGAAACAGTTTGCTCCAACTGCTCCATAGTAGCTACCCCCTGTCTCCAATCCTTGCGGAGATTTACATGCACTATTTTGAATGCACCCTCTTTTCACTCCCTATCCTGAATATCCTTGTCACTCATACTGAAAAATGTTTCTCTACATCAATCTATTGCAAAAATTTTGCTGTCTCTTTGCCACCTCATGCCTCCTCATAGCCAAAAATGGCCACTTTTTATATCTTTACAAATCATGCCATATATGTTTGCTTTGATTCCCACTCATTTAATTCTTAAATTCAATATCTTAAAGCAATTGCTATTGACCAGATGTTGCAGCTCCTCCATCATTCATATTGTTTTCTTTAAATTACAGCATCCCTGTTTTTCAGGTTCCCCTCAACCTTTTTATCTTTCCAATATTGGCATTATTTTACCTTGCTTTCCTATTGCTAAAGACTTCAGAAAAATTTCCATCCCTACCACTGAAGTTACTCTCTCCAAACTGAAAAATCCTATTGAGATAGCTTATTCCTGGGGTATCTATAGCATCAACTGCTAGTGTGGTCTTTCCTATATTTGACAAACCAAACAAGGTTTAAAATGTTTAATTAAAAAACACAAGCTAATATATTCCTAAACAAGAAACTAACAAATCAGTCATTGCAAAACACTGCTGGGAGATTAACCACACCCTTGACTTTAACTCAGCTAAAATTATCTCTAAACTCACTTTTATACTTGAATTTAACTTTCTTGAAGCATTCCATATAGCTATGAAAATCATAAAGATATTGTTAATTGTGACTTTGCTATAATCCCATTGTCAGATTGTTGGAAATATTATATATAAAAACCTCCTTTTCTTAATTTCTACTTACATTTCTCCACATTACCAGTTTTCCCTGTAAAATTTCTTATTGGCTGTTCTTTGTAATTTCTTGTAATTCTATTGGTTAATAAACTTATAACTCGAATACACTTCTCTTCCATATATATGGATAAAATTCCATCATTCTTTGTATTGATGATGGTACACTGAATGTTACTGAAAGTAGTCTACAATTAGTTAAATATCTCTGGTGCTTTAAACATTATTTTATCTGCCTATATTGTACAGCATCAAGTATAAATTGTCACCTAAGGAAAAGGTTAAAAACTGCTGCTTTGCTAATAACCATAGTTCAATACAGTACTATTTCCGATTTATGTGGATTAGAGCTAGGAAATTTTAAAATACCAATTTCTGCTGTAAAACAGATTAAGCAGTATAACACCTTTAAATTTAAATTAAGCCATTTGAATACAAAATTTAGCAGAGATTTAAATAAAGTTTTATTTTTCAAAATAGCTAGGGCAGGGATTTTTTTTTTCCTTTTTCAATAAAATTCTTTCCTTAACATTTTTACGATTTCATCCCACCGAGTATCATGGCATTTAAAAAAAAAAAAAAAAGTTGTGCAACAGCCTGGAATTGCGATGCCCTAACATGCTAACCATGTGGGGAAAAAAATGTTTTAAAACATTGCTATAGTAATAGTAATATTACTCTCCCTAATAAACTTCAAATACAACATATATGATTTTACTCTTCATGCAGTAAAGCATGAAAATACACATATACTGGCATACTCACTGGGTCACAGAAAAAAAAAAAAAAAAAAAAAAATATATATATATATATGGTTGTACTACACCAAAAAGGTACATTTAAATGTTTTATTCATTTTGTTCACTTTTACTTATCACAAATTTTACATTTACACTGATAATTTTGATTATCATATTCATATAAATCAAAATCTGAAAATAAATAAATAAATAAATACAAAGTGTGAAACTGAAAAAGAAATATATTCTGAGGTATAGATTCAAAAGAGAAACATGCATATTCATGTACAGTACAGAACAGAATTTATTAAAAATTTCAAAATTCTAAAACATAAACAGAATGAAAGTAAATAGAAATTAGAAATACAAGTCTCAGTAGTTCATTAGTTGTCTTGCTGGTATAGCTGAACCTTATATTGGACTATCGCCTGTTTAATACTGCCTCTTATTGATATATACATTATGTTTAAACACAGCTAATGGTAATTTACATGAATATTACAAACTTTTGCATTTTATTCATTGCTAAATTGATTTTCCACATTGCTGTTTTATACATAAAGTCTTAATTGATATCCAAGAAATCCCTTTTAAAGATTTTAAAAATATATTAATTAAAAAAAATGTTTTTAAATTGAATTTTGAAAAAGAGTTTTACTGAGAATTTAAAATTTTTATATATGAACTATGCATAAATATGAATGAAAAAACACATAATTATAAAAGGACATACAAGAGCTTCTGCAAAGATTAAAGAAAAGCATAAGCAGTTGAAAGCAAACACCATTCATATTTATACATACCTATCTACATCTAATAAAGATTTAATTCCATCACAATAAACTTCTTTTACATTTGTAGCTGCAGGTTCTGAACTACTGAGATGTACTGTTGAAGATAATTCTTTGTCATGATCACTGCCTTCGTCAGATTCCTCAGAAAAATACTGATCAGCCTTCTTCTTAGATGTAAGAAGGCGCAATTGATCAACAGGAACGGCAGCTCCAGCTTTCCTAGTTTCTATTATTGAGACTACAACATCTCTTAAGACTTTTACATGCTGATGAGCAACTTTTAATTTTCTGAAGAAAAGACGAAATTAACTACATTAATATTACCAAAAAAAAAAAAAAAAAAAAAAAAAGATTTACGATGTTTAGTGTAAAGAAAGACATTATAAAGGTGTCCCATTTAACTTATCACATATAAAGACCTAATAAATAAAAAAAAATGTATTAGTAAAACAAATAAATGATAAGCTGAACTGCCCCTTTTCTTTATTTCTATCTTTTTTTTTTTTTACATTTACTAAAACATAAATAAAAAATAAAATATACTTTAATACGATCAAAAGGGAAATTAAAGTTGGTAATCAATTACTAATTTGTTTAAATGCCAAATGGTATAATTTTCAAGATATAAACTGATATAGTGGACCGAGAGCCCCATCTATTGACATCAATGGACTTTTTTATTGCAAATTGTATCCTGATTTTTATTTTTCAACCTCTAAAATAGTTTAGGTAATTCAAAAGGTACAAATACATTGCAGATTAGTTCCTTTACATAAGAAAATTTCAATAGTTTCACGGATAACTGAAGAAAAATGATATCTAGAGGGATATCTGCTATCATTGAAAGTGATTTGTATATTTTCTTTGGAGTTCAATTTGGCCTACAGTTTTCTGTTATATTGAACAGCTGTCAAGTGCTCTTTCTTCTAAGAGACTCAATCAATTCAATCTGTGTTTAATTGCTAAAATTAAAATATACAGTTTGCAGAAAAATTGACCCAGTTAAACCTGATCAATTATCTGGCACTCACAAGATACTACACCAAGGCTGATGAATCCATTAAATTTTATATAGATAAATCAAATATAAAATTTCTGATTTGAAAGAAAGAGCCCTTGGCAGATATTAAATACAATAGAAAAACTACTGCACTGGCCAAATTGATCTCTGAAGAAAATATACAAATCAATTATGATGATAGCAGAATTATTTATCCCTCTAGATTTTATTTTACTTCAGTTACCCATGAAACTATTGAAATTTTCCTATGTAAAGAAACCATATGCAATGATTCCATATCTTTTGAATTATCTAAACTTTGGAAAGAACTACTACAGAAATTGAAGAATAAAAATTAGGATGAATTCACAATAATTTTTCATAATTTCACCATTGATTTCAATAGATTGGGTTCTTAGTCAACTATCTCAGTTTAGACCTTGAAAATTGAAAAAAGTCATTAATTCTTTAATGAATTTTATTTTCATTTTCTAGCCGATTAAATTTATGTGATATAATACAAAGTGATTTTTATGTATGTTTAAAAAGTAAGACATGAATATTAAATTGAAATTGAATTTATGGATGTAAAATTTAATTGGAAATATTAGATATTTAATTGTGAAGGGAAAAAAAGTTATTATCCATCTGAGAGTTAAAGTGAGAATAACAAATTGTGTTTATTAAAATAGGACGAATTATTTTGAGTTGTGATTTGCTTACTGGCAGAAATGCAGGTTTATTATTATATAAGAAAAAAACTGATAGTAACAGGAAATTGTACTTATTAACACATGGGCTGATAAGTTCCCGGTCTAATAAAGAAAACACAACTTTTTAACATCACTTTATAATTTTATAACTTTAATAATAAATAATAATAATCTAATAATAATTCAATAATAATTTAATAATAATAATTTAATAATAATTTAATAATAATAATTTAATAATAATAATTTAATAATAATTTAATAAATAAATAATAATTTAATAATAATAATTTAATAATAATTTAATAAATAATAATTTAATAATAAATAACAATTTTATAACGAAAAGCTCCAAACAGAGCTCAGAAGCATCGACTCCTCGTTGTTTTTGGTCAAAAGTCAACACGCGCGGCACCTACTTTGACAACAGCTTTTTCATAGACAAATGTTCATTCAAAATAAAACCTACACGTTCCTTGGATATCTTCAGTCTGAGCTATCTCCTACAACTTCGCTTTACGGTCCCCCAAAACGATTTTGTGGACTTTTTTTATGTTTTCCGGAGTAACCACCTCTTTTGCGTGGTGCATCACTGGTGTCCATACGACCACGTTTAAATTCAGCAAACCAGTCAATAATGGTTGATTTACCTGGTGCAGTGTCCGGATAATGCTTATCAAGCCCAGCTTTTGTTTGAACGGTGTTTTTTCCCATCAAATAATAATTCTTGAAATTCTTGTTTATTCATTTTTTTGTTTATCAACAAAGTCGCTCAACTAAAACCACTCTAACGTTTTATCCACACGGCGAATTGTCATGACATTTTTTCTGCTACCTTTTAAAAGTTAGTATTTACTAAAAAAAGCATTGGTTTGGCGATTTCAATGCCATCTGTGTGCCAGACTGGGAACTTATCAGCCGATGTGTTAAATGATGGGTAAAAGTTTCGAAAAATCAATATTGTAATATGTGTTAAGAGTACAGGAGCATTTATTTCATATCATATATGATACTGTTATTATTTATTTGTATTTATTTGTGATATTATTATATTGTTAGAAAATTGAGAACATGTCAGGGTTAGGAAATTATAGAAAAGCTGATCTGAAAACCTTCGCATATGAATTCGGGGTGAATGCAACATCCGGTGATGGTGTTATAGATATAAGAGAGAAAATAGAACCTTGTCCTATGGGAAAAACTTCTGCGTTTTGTTCATTCAAATTTAAAAATTTCGACTTTTTTTTTTTTTTCAGCATATAAATCCGAAAGCTTGCTACAGAACCATAAGTTTAAAATATTTTTAAAACAGTTCTGAGTATTTTAAAATTTATGTTAAAGTAAAAAAAATCCCGAAAAGTATAAAGAGTTTACTTTACTCCTTTGTAACTCAGGATTGAAAAAAAGATATAAAAATTTTGAGCTTATACTGTAAAATGCTTTTTTGTTTTCTTTCATGTAATTAGGCAACTTTTAAAATTTACTCTAATCAAAACGCTGTAATTTGACAATTAAAAAATAGCTATCACCAAAAAACTCTCTAGATCTGTCAAGTTGTCAACCGGACATAATTGATTGCTTAGCTCTCCCTAAAAAAGGGGTCATGTTGAAGGGTCAGGGGTTGCCATAATTGGGGAGACGCGCAATTTTTGTAAAAAAGAAAACTTTGAGCTTTAGTCAAAGAATATAGATATCTTTGCTCCAGTCTTGGGCAAAGCAGTTTGAATTTGAATAGACAATAGATGAAGTGACCATGCATGGCTGTTTTTAAATCCAAACTGGTTACTTTATGAAATGTTTTTTTAATTCTGTTTTGTTCGGAAATGCCTGAAATTGGCAGGTGTTCTTATTTAGAAATTTTGTAATCAAAAGATGTTTTACATTTTTTGATAAATGTAGAAGATACTTCAGAAAATAATGTCTTTAAACTGAATTTCCGACACTGAAGCACGAGAAAGGACAAAACGCGTCATCACGTGAGATGAATCACTTATAACTTGATAAATAATTTATTTATCAAACAATGGAAAAATCACTTCGATTCCAAATCGCTTCAACTGTCAGGCATGCCAATTTTAGGCTTTTGAGTCTAAAAATGAGTCAGAAAATGTGCCAGAAAGTTTCGCTTTTTTGAGCAGGTCATTTGAGAATCACCTTAATTAAAATTTTTATTCATCTGACCCTTTGATGGGGGGATATCTTGGATTCTATCAGATTGTTTAAAAAATAAATTTGGTGGGATGATAGATTTTTATGAATTTTCTAGGATAAAATAATTCTTAGTTAAACTTTTGATCCCTGAGTCCCGACAAGGGTAGAAGGGTGGTGGTGGTAGTGATGGTGGTGTGTGTGTGTGTGTGTGTGGGGGGGGGGGTACCATATCTCTAGGTCTGTCAGAACTTTAAAAAAGGAATTTGAGATAAATTTTTGAGAATAGGCGTGGATAAAATTATTCTTAATTAAAATTTTGATAGTGGAGGGGGGGGGGGGGGATTATATTTCGAGATCTATCAGGTTTTTTTAAATTAAATTTTGCAAAATAATAAAATTTTAAGCATATGCTCAGATAAAAGGATTCTTAATTAAAATTTTGATCTTTATGTCACCCACGGATGGGTGGGGGTGGAGAATAGGGGGAGGGGGGGGGGAGAAGACCACATCTCAAGGTATGTTAGACCATTTAAAATTAAGTTTTCGTGATGGTAAATGTTTAAGCATAGGCGTTGATAAAATGATTCTTAATTAAAATTTTGATTTCTGTCTCCTCCCAGGGATGTGATGGATAGCTGGAGGCGGGGGGCAAAAACTGTATCTCGAGATCTGAAAAAACGTATCTCACTTCCTATCGGATACTTTAAAATTAAATTTTGTGGAATAGTACATTTTTGAGCATAGACGCAGACAGAATGATTATTACTTAAAATTTATCCCTGTGTCTTCCCAGGGGGATGCGGGAGTACCAAAAATGACATATTTCATAATATTTCCTTATTGGTTATCTTTAACCTCCTGAGACCCCACGTCTATCCTATTGGACATTTTTATTTTTTGTATAAAATATTTAATTTCAGTTGAAACTTGTAAAACTTACTGTCCATTATAATGGATAGTCTAGTGCTGCTATCTATATACCGAAAGAGTTAAAAAAAAAAAAAAAAATCGCAGCAAAATGTGTATTTTAAACATTTGAAAATGGCAGTGAACAGGTGAAAGATTGTTAAAAGTAAGTGCACAGTTTTAACTCAAATTTCATATATATATTTTAAGTATTTTGATATTAATGCAGCATATATATAATTTTAAATGTTGTATTAATGGAATTAAACCATTGTTTAAGTAACTGAACATATATTTGGAAGAATAAACACATGTTTTTATCGATGTCCATTGTATTGGACATTGGGTCTTCATCAGTTGTTTTCGTTCATATCAGGATCTTTTTGAATATTGAAGGGAAAGATTGGTTTTTACTCCAAAATCCATGCTGTATTGAAAAAAATGTAATACAGATGTAGAAAATATACATTTCTTCTACCGGTAATTAAGTAATTAATTAAATATTTTCCTAGAAGTGTACAATTCTACTGATTAAATGTTTGTTCCAAATTATTACATTGTTTAATTTTTTATTTCAGTGAAATGTGTTTTTTTTTTCAGAATTTAATAAATAAAGAGATTTAGAAATAAGCTTTTCTTTTAATTTTTTTTTTCTTATTCAGTGCAATATTTGTGTATTATTTTTTCTGTTACTTTCTTGTTTCTAATTAAATTAATTGACTTAATCAAATTAAAATATAGTTAACGATAACATTATAAGCTTATAAATAAACTCATTTTTGTTTCTTTTAAATTTCCACTTGACATTCAATCGCCAATTGTGGTAGTTGTGCCACTAATTATTATCATTATGCTAGGAAACAAAGGGTTATTGTTGAGATAGATTTACAACATGATTCTAATTGAAAATTATTTAAAAATTAATTAATTTAACTAAATTAATTAAAATTAATTAATTTAGTAAAGTGACCTATAATTTTTCTATATTTTTCTGGATAAGTAATAAAAACATACTTCTGACGACAGAAAAGTTTACAGTGAAGGAAATAGGACTTTGTTGCTAGAAATATCATTTTTGAGGTCTATATTTTTTTAGAGATATTTGGAAACTGGCGTTATTTAGATGTACAGAAAGTTATTGAGACAATTTTGGAAGCAATAAAATGAATTGTGACGTGTCAGACTGTCACGTTGCAAACGTGCATTGACATTAGTGATGAGGGTAAGAACAAAGAAATTGGATTCATGCAAATTCATCCAATTATTATACTTCAAGGTGCTTCGTGCGAATCCGGTTTTGAGATAATCGAAGTTGAGTTATTCGAGTCATGACGAATACTCAAGCCTCAACACTCCTCAACCTAGATCGGACATAAGTACCGAGTCTACCCAGTTCTAAAAGTGTATCCAAGAGTTACCTAAATAATGGACTAATAAAATGCATTGTGAGGCAAAATCAAATTTTATTAAAAAACTAAATGTGTGTACATGAAATGCAACTTGTATATCTGTTTAACTACCAAAAATAATTTTTTTGCAGAAGCACATTCATAAAGTGCTGAATTTTAAGTTCATCTAATTATTTTTTGTGCATAATTAATTTTTTATAATAATAATAATTATTCTTTAGCGTCTAATTAAATTTTTTATCATTAATTTGTGTCTAATTAAATTTTGAGTCTTTATTTTGTGTTTAATACATTTTTGAGTCAATTTTTGTCCAATATTAAGAATTTCCCATTCAGATTCATGTAATACAGTAGTATGTTTTTCCCAAGACGAAGACCCAATGTCCATTTTATTGGACACGCTAAAAAACTATATATACATATATATTTTAAATAAATGAACATATTTATTGATTTCTAGCCTCAAAAGTAGCAATAATCTGAATTATGGTAAAATTTACGCGAAAAATGAGAGCTTGGATCTCAAGAGGTTAAGCAATTTTAAAGACATGTTATGTTGATTGTAGGGATGTAAAATTTCTAGAAATTTTGAAATGGTTGAAAAAAGCCAGTTTTTCCCCTTTTCTGGAAAAATTAGTCATTAAAAAAATGGTAATTTTTCCAAAAAATAAAATATTTTCCAATGTTTTAAAACTTTTTACTTCAGGGCTAAAACTTTGGAAGGATTATTACGTGGCTGAATTATTTAACTGCGTCGTAGAATTCGCAGAGTATTGTATAATAATAGCACGGGGTTGTTGTATAATAGCAAAAAATTAGATTTTTGAAAATGTTTCTCTATAATTTATTTAAGTATATTTCCAAGGATACCAATAACAGAGGTTCACTATCGCTATTACTATTTTTAAAAAACAAATTGATTGATCGACACATTCGGGCAGGGCCGAAACAAGTGGGGAGCAAGAGGAGCATGTGCCCCGGGTGCCAGAACAAAATTTAATTCGCCTTTCGGTAAAAAAAATAATGAGATTTGGCAAAAAAAATTAATAAATAAATAAATAAATAAAGTCATGCAATCGGACAACCAAAGTAAAAATGTATTTGTTGATTTTATTTGCTCTAATGGGCCGGATTTCATGAAAATTTAAATTATTAAAAATAGTGTTACGAAAAAAAAAAAAAGCTTGAAATAATTTTTTTTTTTGAGTCAGAATAAACAATGTAAGGTGAAATTTTATAGGAATTATTTTTGTAGATGTTTATAAGTTCATTTAACAGTTCCTTATTAGCAGCAAAGTCCTGTTTCTTTCACTGTGGATATCTCTGTCGATGTCAAAAAATGATAGTCTACTTTTGTACGCCAGCCAAAACCCAGTGGCAATTTTTAGAAATGTATAGCGATTGTGACAACAAACGGTGCTTTTCTCGCACTTACATCACTTCTAAATACAGTACAATTTCAATTCTTGCATCATCACCTAGAAAAATGTTAACTTTCGAATGACATTTACTTGAAAACTGCCACTTAATTTAATGACTTTTTAAATAATTTTCAGGCATTAATTATTTTTCAAATCTATCTCAACAATGGCCATTCGTTTGCTTCAATAATGTTAAATAGCCCCTGGGAAAGTTGCAACAGTTGGAAATTGATTTCCCTAACCAACATAAAAAGTTAATAAAAATAATTTAAAGGAAACACTGATAAATCATAAGATCAGATTATCCATAAGATAACTAAACTAAAATCTGTCAAAAAAAGGAAAGAAAAGAAGAAAGAAAAACCGATTTTCCATTTATGATGAATATAAAATTGATATCATGTTGAATTCGCTGATGTATGTGTTGCCTCAGAATATGCTAGGAATTGTATTATATATTTTTTTAAAGATCCAATGGGCATTTCACTGTATAAGAGAGAAAAAATCCCCAATTGTGGAAAAGGGATAAAAGAAACCATACAAATAAATTACACTTGAAAACATTAAAAATCTGCCTCATCTGTGGATTTTATATTTTATTCTAAAAAAGTCTCCATCTTTATATAAAAATTGATTAGCTTAAAACAATGAATGCTTTTTAGAAGATATGGATTTGAAACTAACAATGATTAAAGAGGAATTTTAAAACTTTTTATTTAAACATTTCATAACTTTTTTTTTAGCGTCTAATTTCGATGGTGCCTTTGGGCAGATGCAATGCACATGGGAGCACACTCGGTTGCATAATCACAGGGGGAGAGATGTGTGATTTATTTACTATATTCTTTTATTTACTGAATATGATATGGATGTAGGAATGTACTATTTGTATGACACTTCATAGCCCCATGAAAATTTCTTTCTTGCAGTGGTGAATATGGTGGTAATAACGAACTGATTTTCATTACAAATTTTTTTACAGATTGTTTGGAGTTTGCATCAAAAATAGTACTGTATTATTTCACTGGGGGAAAAACCTTTTTAAAATAAAATTTTTGAAACACTGTTTCATATTCTCCCCCTTTTAAATAATAAAGAAGCTTATTTAACTGATATTGCAATGTAAATTTTTCCGTCAAGTTTTGATGGGTTCCATCTAGTATGTCATAAAGTAGCCAGTTTGAATTTGAGAACAGCCTTAATTATCATTTATTATTTGTAATGACTTACACATTACAAAATATTATCAAACAATTCATAATTTTGTAGAACTAATCTTAGTGTTTTAATATAACCCCAAAAGGATGATCCACCAAGCTACTTTTTTATATTATAATAAAAAATCAACACGTCATAACCATTTTCAATCTTTCCTAAATAAATACTCAATGAAAGACTGAAAAAGTTCTTTCTTGTAGTGCATGTCTTTTTTAGTGACCGTTTATGATTGGATAGTTTTCGCAGGATGCAGTAAGAAAGGTGTCAGGTTACACCTCTCCCATTCACACGACAATCTTATATAGTAATTACAAACTGTCATAAGATGCTTCTATCCTATCATGGTAATTCTATGTATTCTACATGGGTTAAAGTAAAGGGGAAACTGGACACGAAAATTTTTGCTTTTTGCTTCATAGTTTTGCTTTATAGAAAAAAGAAATATTTGCATATGAATCTAGTTCTAGTAGCTGAAAATAAAGGCATATAGATAGATAGATATATAGGAAGGTAGTATATAGATAATTACGAATGAAGTCCATTTTTAACAAAGTGTCAAAGTACCAAATAATGGAATGGCTAATCTAAGAAATTCCCGTATAAGTTTTTCTTTTTATTTATTTATTTATTTTTTGGTTCTCAAACGATTTGCCCAACACAACGAAACTTTCTAACACATTTTTAAACGCAAAGGCATAAAATTGGCAGGAATGCCTATTGAAGCAATTTGGAATCGAAAAGAGTTTTCCGTTTTTTGATAAATAAATTACTTATCGAGTTATAAGTGATTCATGTCACGTAACGACAAGGTGGGCGTCGAAAATTTGGTTCAAAATGCCGACTTTGACAGTATTTTCTGAAAGATCTTCTGTTTTTACCAAAAAGTGGAAAATGTCTCTCGATTATAAAATTTCTGAATACGAACACCTGCCATTTTCATGCGTTTCATAACAAAAAAATGAATTAAAAAATACGTCATAAAGTAGCCAGTTTGGATTTGAGAACAACCATAAGTTAGAAAAAAAATTCGTTTTTTTTTTTTTTTCATTTTATACAAAATATATAAAGTAATGCACAGTTATTGCTGTCTTTTATATTTTTTTTCGAAATTTTGCCTCCTAATGTATTCAAATTAATGGAAGTATTCGAGATTCTGTGTAGTTTAACTAAAAGTCACAAAATATCCCTCCCCCATTCCGGGGTTAGGTTATCTAGCCCATTTTATACCCATTAGATAAATTGGATGGCATTCCCCTCATCTCTTTTTTCAATGGTGGAACTATGCACAGTTGAGTTGCAATTGTAAGAATTTATTCTCTCTCATCTGGTTTGAAATTTGTTATGTTCAAGTGAGAATGTCTGAATAGAGGTCTGCACGGGCCGATTTTCTTTCATTTAGGAGGCTCGGGCCAGGCCTAGTCTTCACTCTTTCCGGGCCGGACCCGGACTTTATTTTGAAAACTCGGGCCGGGCCTGGTTTACACTATTTCCGGGCCTGAGCCTTTCTTTATTCTGCACATTTGGATCCAGTCGGGCTTGGTGGTCTTTCAGGTCTTTACTTTTTTCAGTTTGGTTAGGCTAGACTTCCGTTTTTCTGGGCCGAACCAAACCTAAACTTCACTCTTCTTGAGGTCTGCAAAGGCCGAAATTTCCACTTACGATATTAGTCGTATGAAGATCATTATTGGCCGGACTCGATCTATGCAAAAATTAGTAAAATGTGTCCCAACGCAACAATCAAGGGCGGATCCAGCCCTCCATTTAGACGGAGAAGCATGGCTCTTTTTTTTGGGGGGGGGGGAGGGGGAGGTCAGATCTCTTAATAAGCAACTTTTATATTAAAGGCTGCTGCCATATCCAAAATGGCTACATTTCCGAAACTTTTGGAAAGTCATTTTCATTCGTAAACACAAGAATATTGTATTAATATTTGTAAAAATATAAAATTTACACATTTTATTCAGATACCAAGAAATTGAAGAATTTCCCGTTTTCTTATAATGGCAAATAATCATGCAGAAAATGAGTATTTTAAACCAATTTTTAAGACTTGGCAGTTACAGAAATGCCGTCATGAATAAGCAATTGGCTGCTGTGGCCTGAAATTCAGATTAAAACACCTTTACAGAGATTTCCCCGAAAGTTTATTTGCCTTTATCGAAAAATGGAAAACGCTATTCAATCATATTTGTTCTGAATAAGTGCACTTGCAATTGTCTTGCATCTGAGATTAAAAATGACTTCACGGATCTTTCAGAAATTACCTAATTTGAATTTGAGTAGAGCTTCAGACAGTCAGAAAGATTCTCTTTGTGGAGCAAGGGGAAAATTTAAAAGAATTTAATATATATTTTAAAAATTTTCTTTAGGAATTTTCTTTGTTCAGGGGGGGTGGGATGTCATGAACCCCGTGACCTCTTCCTTAGATCAGCCGTTGGCAACAATCTTTGTAAAAAGTACAGATAATTTTATTCGTAGAATAATGATGATTTGAAACTATTTTTAACCCTTTATGTCCCAAAACATGAATGCGTGAAAATTTCATCTTCTAAAGTATTTTTCATGAATTTTTGAAACCACGTTAGACGATTTACATAATCATTTAATAAATTTTAGAAGGATTTTGCCAGTTAAAATTAATAAACCAAAGCTGAATATGTAGGGATTACATGCAATATTTATACCTCCACTCAATTTTTTTAATTAAAATATTTTTTTTTATTATTTATATAGAACTAGGAAATGTACAAATATGATGCTCTTAGAATAGAAATATAAAAATATTTCAGAACTGAAACTTTTAACTAACCATCTTCCAACCTCAAGAAAGCTGAAAAGATGCAAATGAAAGAGAAATCATCCTTTTAAATATATTTTTGTTTTGTGCAACCAACAATGCTTTTGAAACAAGATAAAGGAAAGTATATTCAACTCATTGTAAACTGTATTACTACTATTCGATATATTAAATGAATTTTATAACAAGTTTTTTCAATGATACTTTAAAGTACCGTCGGGGCATAAAGCGCTAAATAATAGTATAAATATTTTTAGGTAAAAATAAGTACAGTAACCTGTGAGAATAGGAACCTGTCTATGGCGGAATCCTCTCTTTAATAGAAACATGCCTTGAGCAGAGCAAAATGAATATAATCCATGCAAAAACAATATACATTTACAACAGATGATGTAAAGTCATGGGGGAAAAAAAGTAAACATCCCCTACTAACTCTGCAACAAATTATCGTAGAAGAAAGTTAATGGGGTACCAAAAGATTGAAAATAAAATCTACTTTTAAATGATGTATATTAAATTGCTTAAAGGGATATCTACATATTAAAACAAACCCAAACTTTGATTTTTTCCAAAGGCAATACCCACATTTAACACCATAAATAAATTCTACACCCTTCAATTAGTCTTAGTCCAAATTTTCATTAAATTCATACGATTAGTTTCAGACTAATGGATTATTTTAAACTGAGCATATTTGAGGGGCTGTATCCAAATTGAAGTTCGGTACTCGATTGTTGAAATGCTACAGAATGATTAACTAGTTTCAATTAATGTATTATTTCTTGCCAATACGACCATTTCACTCACTTAATATGTTTCGATTCTTACCAGACAAAATGTTTCAATAAAATGAGTAAAATATATATATTTTTTAATTATGCTTTTCTGCACATCGTAGACGACCCCTTAAACCAGCATCTGGACGTTTTTTGAGTATAACTTTAAAACTATTTGAAATTTGGGATTCTCATAAAGCAGGACATAAGAAATATAAATCCATCAAAAAATTGTAGGTTGCAATTCATAATTTTTTCGAATATCAATTTTATAATTCATATTATAAAATTATAAAAATTACAAATTCAATGCATTTATGTTTGCATTTTTTAATACTATAACCACACAAAAAATTAGTGCATTAGGATTATGATTTCAGGAGATATTAATAAAAATATGAAAATGTAATTGTTTGTCAATTTTTTTAAATCAGAGCTTATGTACGTAACTGTCTAAATGGTCACTAAATTGTTGTTTTTTTGTATTTTGAACATAATGGGAAAATAAAATCTATGTATAGTAATTGTAATACAGTGGATCTCCAGATATACGTTACCTGAATTGTACGTTTCCCTCAGTTATATGTTTCAACTCAGCGGTCCTGACCACTTGCCATTATAAATTAGCTGAGTTATACATTTCCCTCAGTTATACGTTACGTTTCTGCATCCCCGGACGAAATTTTGTCTCATTTATACATTTTGTAACAGGAAACACTGACAATGTGTCATATGAGTCTGATTTGAAAGATTTCACTCAAACTTCGGAGCTGCTCTAAGGGCTTTTGGCGTAGTAAAGCGGTTCGGTTCGTTAGTAGTAAACGCAGTAACGATAAGGCGGCTGCATTATTAACAGAAATGCAAAGTTTGCTGCTTTGCTGTTCAGTGTCGGCTCTGCCAAAAAGAAACAACCGAAGATTAGTGATTATTTCAACAAGATTCAATAAACTACTGAAATGTCTTTTAATAAATTATTTCTATGCTAAGGTGATTCCAATGATTTCTTTTAAGTACTCTATGTGAATTAAAAATATTTTTAATAAAGCTTTTATAAAATAACTTCATGTGTACTTTTCTTATGTACCCTTTTCTACTCTGTTCCATTTCCGAAAATTTATGTCATGGGTGCAGTAATACTTAGGAAACTTCAGTTTTCTATATAAAAGGTAACAAATTTCTCATCGGAACAAAGTTTTTACCATATATTTGAAAAATGGTTCAGGTAGACTGTTAATTGAGTTGTATGTTTTACTGAGTTATACGTTTTATTGTCCAGTCCCGGACAAAACGTATAACTGGAGTTCCACTGTAGTAGAATAATGTTATTCAGAAATATTGGCATATTTTTCAGAAATTCAGTTGAGTCGGGTAGGAGTAATTATGTTTTTGTACCTGCCAGGCTCGGGGCCGAACTTTTAGCTTCCATATCGGGATGGGCTCAGACTTTTAGCTTTAATAATCTTAGCTTTTATACCGTCAGGGCTCGGTTCGAGATTTTAGCTTTACTCGTATATCGATCTTGGCCAGTATTTTGTTTTTACGGGCCGGTCCTGGCCAACATTTTTTTGTTGTCGGCCGGATCTGGCCAATCAGTTGTTTTACACGGGCTGGCCTGGGCTCGGGCCGAACTTTTAACTTTTATACCGGGCTAGGCTCGGGCCTAAATTTTAACTTTTATACCGGGCTGGGCCAATAATTTTTTTGTACGGATCGGCCTAGAAATTCCAGCCCGTGAAGATCTCTGCCTCTGAAATAGGGCAAAATTTAAGCGATAACGTGCCAAAAATGTCACATATGTTCAGGTCATTTACTCTCTTTCATGTAGCCGACCAAGGATGGGGGAATTCTGTAGAGTCGTAAATTATCGTCACCCATAGTGTTTCGCTGTTTGAGAGGCAGAGGTCGCTTGCTACATATCTGAGTTCGGATTTTTTGAATGAGCCCCCTTAAGTTAAGCCCAGAAGCATTCAAGACTAAATTTGGGCAACACCAGAAATGCCCAGGAGTGCTGTGGAAAAACTTAATTTTTGAGCAAAGAAATTACTTAGAGGGTTGGTTGGAAGGGATTGGAGTCAAAGATTGAGACACGCTAAAAAAAAAAAATAATGATCTGAAATCAAATGAAAAAAAAAAATAACACCCTTAACAATGAAAGAGTACTTCATTGATGAATGGTCTAAGATGGTACTATCCGATCTGTTAGCAGTTAAATTAGAAGAGTATGAGACCACTAGGAAATCCTTACATAAAGAGGGTTATTTTTTGGCTGGTTCCGAATACTGCAAGTTTTAAAGAGTGCTAATTGTTTTAGATTGAGTAAGATAACCATATAGATGGTTACTTACTTAATATGGTTATGGGCAGTACAGCTGGGCGATATCTGTAATTAAATATCATGATAAATTGACATCTTTATATCATGATATTCTGATATATAGACATTGTGACATATGAACGAAGTAGCAAAATAAAGTTATGTATGAAACTGATCAAAGTAATGAAATTATTGATATTTATTAAATTTATAGTATATTTAAAAAATTTCTTTTGTGAAAAATTTTGAGATTAAAGATCTCCAATAGATATTTAACAACATACTTCAATATAGAGCTGGATAGTTCTGGAAAAAAAATTGAACTTTAACATTAATTAGCATAAAATCCCAATTATTATTATTATTATTATTTTATTATTTTTTTTGGGGGGGGGAGGGGGGGAGGACACATTTTGATGCTTTGTGGATGAATGTCCCCCATGATCCATTCCCTTAATTCATCATTGGACCCATAAAATTCAAAACAATCTGAAAGTAACTCGAATTCAAAAAAGTTGATCAATCTGACCTGAGTACTAGGTCATGTTTGGGTAAAATGGGTTCTCTATTCTATACTGAATATGGCAGTGAATTTTTACTGCTAAGCGTATTTTCTGATTATTTATTTATTTTTATTAAACACCCATGTATTCAAAAGTATGCATTTTAAATGTACAGTAGACTCTCTCAAATCCGCCCAGCTTGGGACCAGAGGTTGTGCGGATTTTAGAATTTTGTTGATTTCTGGTCAGTGTTTGGTTTACATTTTTTAAACAGTAATTTGAATGTAATAATGCACTCAAAATTATCATGAATGCTTACAATAAAGTAAAATATTAAAATAATTATGGGAAATAATAAAGTAAAGGTTACATAAATAATTAATAATACATGACTAAATATGCATAATAATGATGAGATAAATTTTTCTTGAATTATTCAATGAAACTCGCCTCATAAAGGTACATTAGTAATTTACATCAAAACCATAAAATTACAAAATTTTATTTGATGTTTGGCCAGATTTAATAAACAAAAAAACTTGATTAATACATAAATGTATTTGATAAAAAGATCAATCACCACTAATATCAGTGCTATCTTGAAAATTTTTGGAAATAAATTTATACTTCCTTTATGAAAAAGCAAGAGTTCAATGATGTTAACCAGAATTACATAATACAATGCTTACGGAAGGATATAAAAATAAAAAAATCTTGAATTTCCCTCCTATACCTTAACTGTAAGTTTCACTGTTTACATCTGAAACAATATGCAGATTTTAGAAAATTGCGGATTTTAGGGTTGCGGATTTGAGGGAGTCTACTGTATTTTTAAAATAATTGAATTGTAGTTATCAACCAGTCTGGTATTTTCTTTTCAATAATTCACTACTTTGGTTTTCTATTAATTCGCCCAAAATTACAAACCATTTACATTACTTGCCATTTACAAACACTGGAAATTGAATGTTTTTCCAATGCTAATGATTAATTTAAACTAATAAAAATTCAAAATTATGTATTTTAAAAACATTACTAATTATTCCACAATCTACAGTTCTGCACAAGTTGAGTATACCTGACTTGAGGGTGAAAATTATATTTGAAGCTAACCCAAACCAGACTCACTTCGATCGAAAATCTTACATGCTAATGTAATTATTGAAAAGTAGTCAAGTAAATTATACCTGTAATATCTACTGTTTACACGTTATGAGAAAGACCATGAGGAAAATTTTCTCCCTCTTTTTCTTTAATTTGGTCACTATAGAAACAGACTCGCCTATTTAATTTTAGGTGATTGGACTATTTTAGGCTCCTTTTGTATACACTAGGCATGAAAACAAGGGAGAAAGAGTGCAATCTGCTTTGAGTTTTTACCATTGAAGGAAGGTTGGTTCTCATTTGGCATAAACCGAAATACACAATCCTCTAATTCAGTCTGTTATTTAAATTGGAGATGAATTGTAGGAGGCCAAATGATTTTATTTGAAGCATAAATTTTGCAGCTTGTCAAAAAATATTGCAGAGAAATGAAGTAAAAAAATAACTCTTAAAGGTTACTTTTGAAATATCTAACTGATCACCTAAGCAAATTCACAAATGAAAAAGTCTTCATACAATTTTGAACATTATCTGAAAGGAAAATCTCTGCTTCATACTCTACTTCTAGCCAGCAACCTCCCAATAAGAGATCATTTACTATTACAGACTTTATGTGCACATATATGGCACAGCAGTGTGTCAATGACCAAATATGGAATAGCCCATCTACGAGTCCAAACACTGCAGAATACTGCATTCCCTAAAAAAATACTAACATATAGTAACTAGAGTCATGCATCAGGTAAGGTGGGTAAACCCAATTTGTCCTAAAACACAGTTCATGCTCTGACCGGGTTGACTCTGGACTTCAATATCAGAGGTAACTGAAAATTCACAAATGACTATCAAAAACGGATGAAGTGACCAAAAAAGGATCTAAATTTGAATTTACTTAATTTTTTTTATGGAAAGTGCCATCAGGAAATTAGCAGTTAAACATTACACCCAACCAGAGGCCTGCCCAACTATTAAATAAAATTTGAGGTCCTGCACATTTTATTTAGAGACAACCCACAACCCAACCCGAGCTCAACAAAAAATATTTCATCAACCTGCAAACCAAGCCAAACCCAAACTATTTCAATCAAACCTGACACAAAACTGGCAATCAGAGAAAATTGATCAAAAATTTAATGTAATTATGGAAAATAGTCTGTAATCATATCTCTAATATCAGTTATGCTGTACAATAAATCTGTAAGAAGTCATTCATATTCAAATATATAGTCTTTCGTCTGAAATAGAGTCCAGCGCAGATTGGGTTGTACCTAATCCAAACCTGAAAATTCTGCCTAAAGTCAACCTGAAATCCAACAAAAAAATTTTTGCTGACTCAAAACTTGAACCAATTCTTACAAAAAAAAAAATTCGTCTGATTGATATTTAAATAGTTTTCTATCTGAAACAATACAAAAACAATAATCTGAAATAACTTTCATCTAGGCTTTCTTTTGTAAGTTAACCGGAACCCTGCCCGTAAGTATCAAAACAATTAAAGTGAACCTGACTCAAACCCAACCAGAACAAAAAAGTTAGCTCCAACACGAAAGACAGGTCTGGTCAGATTCAGATAAAATCAGTTTAATCCAAACTGATGTGTAAGAATCAAAACTCAACCCGAAAGCGAAACAATTATAGCCAACCTGACTTGCAAAGAAAAAAGTCAGTGGCAACCTGACCAACAGGTCGGGTTTTTCATAAACTAACCTTGGGTCATATTTTAAGAACTAACCTGCATCCAATTCAACCTGACCCAGGTTGGGTTGCACACTTGGAAAATTGGGTTACTAGACTCGTTGCCCTACAACCAAGTCAAAATATTTTCTCAGACGACAAATTTTGATCATGATGGAGATGGGGTGGAAAGGCAAATACCCCCTTGTAGCGCAGCCCTTGAATATCACGTGAATTGGCCAAAGAAGAGAACTTCCCTTAATTCAATGTTAATAAATATAAAAATCAATAAATTCTTATTTAATCCTTAGACATGTATTAACACTATTTGGCCAAGGATATTGAAATTCTAAAATCAATTTTTTTTGGCTCAGGAGAGAATTATGGCTATTTATAGACTGCTACAATACAAAAACATACACCCAATTTTTTAATACAAACAACTAATTGATGATAGACTAAACAAAAAAATTGAAAGTCAATAAATTCTTTTAAAAATAATTCTTACTTTATTTATATATTTAAGTGCTTATTTTTAAGCATAATCTAAATTTATCTAAAGTACGAATAAAACAAATAAAAAAAGATTAAATTGACATGACCTGTAATTCACAAAAAGTCTCAAATCTGCAAAATTCTTGAAATCAAGATGTGCAGATAAGTGGTATTCTACTGTATATTTATTTTTAAGAAATAAAAAAGAAAATTTAAGTATGTTCTAAAATAATATCATTTGAATAAAATCAGATTAATATTAAATAAAGATTTAAAATTTTAGAAATGCAGGCTTGTACTCCACTGATATTATAAAACTAAGGAAAGAAATCTTAAATTGAAAAACAGAAATCTTGAAAAACAGAAATGTGAAAGTTTTGCAATGATAATACAGTACGGTCTTAGAAATCCACACAGTTTGGCAGCAGAGGTTTTGCAGATTTTAGAATTTTGTGGATTGTATATCACATTTTTAAAATATAATCCATTAAAAAATTATTTCTATGAAATGTAGAGAAATTGATCTCAGTTAAAAAGAAATCTTTTAAGCAACTAAATAAAATAATGTATAAAGTATGCATGAAAAATAAGACATATTTTAACTTTTCCCAATGGCATACAATCTGTATCAACATTCACATATAATCAAGCTTTATTTACAGAAAATATAACTTAGAAAGCATGCTTAAAAATGTTTCATCTATTAATTTTGAAATTATGTTTCTATTTATAAAATAAAATATTTTGTTATATAAATCAAGCATTTACATGGTCTTTTGTTTTTTGAAATCATGAAGAATAAGCATGGATTTAAGAGAATTGCAGATTTCTGAGAATCTACTATAAGAATTTTCGGTGATAAATCACATGTAAATATGAATATATTTATATATAAAAAAAAAAAAATAAATAAATAAAAGAAATTCATGATACTTTAAAATTTGCTCTTAAATCCAAATTTATAAAAGGAGGGTTTTTCTTTAAGTAAAGAATATATTCTGAAGTAATTTTAACAGAAAACATTCAGCTATCACTCATAGGAAAATAAGAAAAAAAAAATTCAAAACCAGAAAATAATTTTTTGGCATATGCACACCAGCAAGGCAACTTTACAGAATACTAGGACTTACAATAACACTTAATAAACTATATATTTATTTTAACAAAACAAATACAGAGTTAACAAGATCTAGATAAACTGGAGTTTCTATAGCAAAATTAAATTTTATGCTGATTTAAAGAAGGATAATTTTCATAATTACAATAGATTATTGCTTCTCAAGTTGCTGTAGCAACATATGTTCTTCAAGGACACACGTTGCTATTGATGTTTCCCATTTTCTGTTTTTCATCTTGCACTGGTGAGCCAATCGTGAAATGGATCATTTTTAAAAACCTTGACATTTCTGTATGCTGAATTTAGTCTGGATATTTATTTATGTTGGCTGTTACATGTCACATATTCACCATAGAACAAATATATTTATATTTATAGTATCAAGTTTTCAGTGTTAAGAGAGGGCTTTAACCCAAAATACTCCTTTTGCTGTTTAAGTGTTTGACAACTTGGTATTTTTTTGTGATTAGCGCAGTGCATTAATATTCTATAATTTATAAATGCAAAATGTGAAAAAGAGGAGTAAACCAACAGCAACAACAAAAGAAAAAGCTTGAAATACATATATTTTAATTTATTTTTATCTTTAGTTAATATTTAATTCATATTGGCATCGCAACATAGAGCAAAAATCAAAAAATTATAAAGCAAATTTTTTTTTTTTTAATTTGCTTAATTTTACTGTAAAATGTTAAAAAATGGCAAGCATTTAAACAGAATTTCTTTTTTTTTGTCCCATTTTTATTATTTAGTTACCAAATAGTAATTATCAAAATATTAAATTGTTTTTTAAAGCATAGAAATTGGCTTCTTAAATGAAATCTAATGACAATTTCTTAAACACTTTGCTGATTTTTAGTCTAAGCTTAGGTGATTTAGATTATCAATGACGTTGTTCTTCACTTGCATTGAGGAAGCAATAATAGGAGAAGAAAGGAGACATTTTTTACTTAAAAGGTAAATGAGAAATAGTTTTGATTAATGAAATGCATTAATATAATAAACATCTCAAAATTTATCAATTAATGCTATGGATGAATACCTACTTTATTTTGTCTTGAAGTTCTCCATTATCAGGAGCAGGTGAAACAGCTGGTGCAGGTCCAGCAGGAATATCAGGCTCTTCATTTGCTCTTCCTTCAGCTTCATAATGTCTACGGGCAGGAAAAGAGTTCTGTTCTTTTCTTACATTATCTCGTTTTGCAGAAGTGGAAGGACGAGGATGTCTAAAGAAAAGAAAAATTCCAAATAACGACTTGATAACATGAATGAATTAAAGTTATCCAAACTAAATACATGTATTAGGCCTAATTATTTATTTTAAGGCACTTTTCATAATTTTTCTTTGCATGTATTTGGAATAAATTATATGGTCTTCTAATCTCATTTCATAAAAGATGTGTTAACAGGTCCAATAAAAATCATTACTAAAGATGCCAGACAAGGACAGATTAGCATCATAAATACATATTTTAACAAAACAGGATATATCTGTGCTGAGTTAGGAAAAATTGCCTAGCAACACAACAGAGAAATATATTTTATAACATTATTTTTCCTGTTTGATGGGACCTTTAGAAAAAAAAAATCCATAGATAAGGAATATTGAACAAACAAAGAAAATGCAATTGAATGTGATTACAGCAAGCTGTGATGTAAAAAAAAATCTGGTTTTCATAAGAAAAATAGTAAAAAAATTTTGGTCTCTTATAAAAACATGTTTAAAAAAAATTGCTTAATGCATCTGAAACTCAGTTATTGTGAGAGAAACTCAGATACAGTGAAGGAAAATTAAAAATGAAATTTACTGATTTTTCTGTTACCTTTTACAAAACATTTTTTGATGTGTGCTCCTCACTTTTCTTGAAATTTGAAAAAAAAAATAATAATAACAAATTAATGCAGTAATTAGTACCACGCTTTACTGATTTTATATCATAGTTGCCAAGCTTTAATATAATTATGAGCACATTTAGAAAAATGCGAAAAAAGTTTAGAATACAGAAATTTAGAACTGAAAGTTAAAAGATTTCATATTTTAATTTTAAAGAATCACTTCTTCATTAATTGCATCAAATAAATAAGCAATAATAAAAACAATATTTACCAAAATATTTGCAGTTGTTGTTAATTTAAAAAGGTTATTAAGTGGTATTTTTTATTTTACATTTCTTTACATCATGTTTAGTAGACTGCCTTCAGAATATTGTGACTTCTTATAGTAACTGTAGCATAGCTGTGAATATTTATGCTTTTTTGCTAGCAGTATTTTTGAAAAGTAAAATTTGCCTAATTTAATTGTGAAAATCTTTGATTAAATAAGGCATATTTTTCTTAGTAACAAGAAAGCATAAAAGTTGGCAGAATGTTATAAAATAAAATCAAGTTCATACTTGACCTTGTATTACCTTTATAATTATTAATTTGCAATCCATAGTTTTATAAACATAGATTAATTCATTATTGATTATAATATATTTTGGTTTAAAGCAACTATACAAGCAAATTTAATCTTCTTTAAAATCACAAATTTAAGCAAAATAGGCACCAGAAATTTAATTTTTATAACAAGCACCCTTAGCAATAGTAAAATTTGCTAAACACAATATTAAAAAATTCACATAATAACATTTTATTTCATAGTTATAAGAAAAACAAATTACTTCCTAATTATATATTTTTTCTTATTTTGCCCTCTTTAAATACCAGAGTCATAAAAAATGAACTAGATTACTCTTTATGAACTTTTTATGAAAGTAACTTTTCATATGATACACTTTTATACAGAACAGAAGTTCTCATAATTATGTTATTAACTCTGGTTATATTGTACTGTGCCATAAACATGCATTTAAAAAGAATGTCATGAAAATTAAGAAGGGGAAAAAAAAGAAAGAACTGAGATTCAGTAAAGCTGTTAATAATGTTTTATTTATAATCTTTATTTAGATTTAAAATGCTTGAAGATGAGGAAATAACTTTTAAACTAAAGATTTTAACCTCAAATCTATGGTATTTTATTTTAACATAAAGAAAATTTAAATTAAACATTATTTTTAAACAAGTTAAAAAAAAAATGCAATTTCTATATATATATATATATATATATTATGCTCTGACCAAGTGCACTTTGATCTAGTTCATAGAAAACAAAAATCACTTAACTTAGAAATACAACATACACTTCAGTTCCACCAAAACTTGTTTCAAATCTCTAAAATATTTTGATAGCATATTGAAATTAACTATACAATTTTTAGTAAATTTTGAACTTATAATTTTAAATTATCAGATTCACAAAAATACTGTTTATTTATTTTATATTTCAGAAAATTTGAGACTCTAAAAAAAACGAAATTAAGATCAATTTCCTTATGGAAGTGAAAGATCACATGACCATTTATGTAACAATAGAAAGAGACTTTCCTTCCCTCCCTTTTCTGCTGAGGATTGATTCAGTTCCATTTGGTGGACAGACGAGCTGGTTAAAGGGCCATTTACAGAGTTGTGAACTTTTTTTCAACAGTTTCGGGAGCACTGGCATAAAATATCTAATGTTTCTAAGGTTCTTCAGGAACAACACAATAACTTTTTTAAAAAATAGCACATTTTTTAATCAAAAAGAAAACTTAAGAGGAGCTTTTATTAAGAATTTATGTAGTAATCTATAAATACAGAGATATTTCATTTTTCAAACTGTAAAATCAAAATGTTTATTTTTTAATAAAATCACGGTTCACACCATTAAGACTAAAATGATATTCATTACTTCAGGCCATATTTTGAACTTTTTAAAGGCAATTTACTTAAATATCAAAATATGGAGTATATAACATAAAATATATACAGAATATATACAAAACCTATCTTTATATGAAAATTCATAATGCTTAGAATAAAGGAATGGAAAATATTATGACAAAAAAGACTGCAGAATTCTTAGAAACTTTCCCAAGTTAAGCATGTTCTATACCGTAAGGAAAAATCTATTTTCTATGCATGTAGCTTTTTAGAGAAGTTGGCAACCCTGCATTTATCATAAGTTAAAAAAAAAAAAAACTTACCTTGAATCTAATGTTAATACTGGTGTATCAGAATCTAAAGTCATATTCGAACTATCTTCTATATGAACTTCTTTTGGCTGCTTAACACAAGCATGTTGAGGAACTGACTGAAGCTTACTCGTCTTTCTAATAAAATAATAATAATACAGGTATTGCACTAAAAGAGAAAACAGAGCATATTTTTTAATATACAGTAAAACTTGTGAAAATGGAAGCTGCTTATACTGAAATCTGCCTTCAACAGAGTAATTTCATGGTCTTGGTGAAAATAATACCATAGAATTATAACTGCTAAGATGAAAACATGTAGGCAGATTACCTATTAGATTAGACTGTGGCCTTCCAGGATTTTTGATCCCAAAAATCCCAGGATTATTTTATGCAAAATCCTGGGATTTTTGGGACCGACCATATGCAGAAATCTATCAATCTACATGCACAAAAGTTGATAAAAAGGGTCTATATTTATGAAGAATCAATCAAAATCATCAGAGTTTATCATGCAAGAATTGCTTGAAATGGTTTATCTGAAAACGGTGACATTACTTATAGAATAAAACATACAATTTTAAATACTTGGACAATAGACTATCCCAATAATAGCAAAATTCTAGATTAGTAGCTTGTCTATAACATTCTGAAAAGAAAAAAACTACATGCAGAAAGAAAATAACAAATAATCAGAAGAATTGCATCATAGAAGGCAATGTTCAGAATTACATAGTTAAAATTATTTATAGAATAAAAGAGCATGTCCTGGCTGATTTATAATCAACGCCGTGCCTGAACAGTTGGTCCTAGGGCAATGAAATTTGGCAGACATGTAACTTACACAATGTAGGCACCCACTAAGAAAGGATTTTTGAAAATTTATAAAATAAGGAGATTAAATGGGGGGTTGAAAGTTTTAGGTCATTTCGTCTTTTCACCATATCTCAGCAGCAAGTTGTAGGTAGGAACATGAAATTCGGGATAACAAATCTACTAAAGAATAGTTAAACATGTATTTCAGGCAATTTTAGAAATTCAACCACTAAAGGGGTTAAATGGGATTTCAAAAGTTTTCGGTGATTTCACCTTTTTGCCATATCTCATCAGCAATTTTAGTTAAAAGCGTGAAATTCAGGATAACAAATCTAGTAAAAGATAGTTAAACATGTATTTCACAGATTTTAAAAATTCTACCAAGGGGGTTAAATGGAGGGGGGGGGGGGGGGGTCAAAAGGTCTTGGTCATTTTGCCATATCTCAGCAGCAGTTTTAGGTAGGAGCGTGGAATTCAGGATAACAAATCAGCTAAAAAAATAATTAAACACCTATTTCAGCGATTTTAGAAATTCACCCATTAAGAGGGTTAAATGGAGAGAGAGAGGGGGGGGGGGGTTGAAAGTTTTAGGCCTTTTCGCCATATCTGAACAGCATTTTTAGGTATGAGTGTGAAATTCAGGATAACAAATCTACTAAAAAACAGTTAAACATGTATTTCAGCAATTTTAGAAATTCTGCCACTAAGGGGGATTAAATAGCAGGTTGAATATTTTAGATGTCATTTTGCCATATCTCAGTAGAAGTTATAGGTAGGAGCATGAAATTCAGAATAACAAATCTACTAAAAAAATAGTTAAACATGTATTTCAGAAATTCACCCACTATTGAGGGTTAAATGAGCGTTGAATGTTTTATATAATTTTGCCATATCTCAGTAAAAGTTATAGGTAGGAGCATGAAATTCAGGATAATAAATATACTAAAAAATAGTTAAATAGGTATTTCAGCGATTTTAGATATTAATACATCAAGGGGGTTACATGGGAGGGTTGAAAGTTTTAGGTAATTTTGTCATATCATGGCAGCAGTCTTAAGTAGGAGCATAAAATTCAGCATTACAAATCTACTAAAAAATAGTTAAACGTGTATTTCAGTGGTTTTAGAGCTAGCAAGTTTGCAATATCGTCTATGACCCCAATTGTGGAAGTTAGATGAATAAGATGTGGATTTTTTATTATATATTTTGCATGACATTTTTCCAAGGAAAAGTTTTTTCTTTCCATATTTTATAAATTGTTTTTGTGCTTTTCGTCTTTTAGCAATTGGTTTTAAGATTTTATACAAAATATAATACATTTCCTCTTTTCAAAATACATTTTTTTTGAAATTTTAATATCATCCTGAATTAAACAAGTGAAAAATGAGGTTTAAAGCATTAAAAGTATTAAGGAAGCAATTCAATATTTAAAAAAAAAAAAAGTTACATCAAAAAACTATATTCAATTTAAAGTAGTAATCACTAACTATAATAAAGAAGGAAGTTTGTGTGTCTGTATGTGTGAGGACTGTGTTCTGAAGAACCGCTGCATGTAGAGCTACAAAATTTGGTGGAAAGGTACTTCTGTGTATGTAGTTTTGCACCTTGAAGCCCAATTTTGGAATTTGTAATTAGATTTTTTATGTGATTTTTTTCCATTTTTTCATGGTTTGCTGCAATTTTTCCACATTAGTAACAGGAATCCAGTTCCAATCTTTCAGCCCAAAATAGTAAATTTAGCCCTTTTTTCAATAAAGTTTATTTGGAATTCGTACAATGATTTTAGAATTTTTGGCAATTTTTTTCTTTTGCCACTAAGAATTTTTCTTCAGAATGCTTGATTGGTTGGTTGATTGCTTCAATTTCGCCCTCAGTTAAGTCCAAAATCTTCAATTTTTTTTTCTCTTTTTAGCTTGGAGAGGGTTGATAATTCCTTAAAGATAAAAAAAAATTCCTGATTTTAAAAAAGAACGGCGGGTTATTAATTATCCTGAATTGGATTTTTTTATTAATTTTTTAATTTAATTTTTTTATGAATCTTTTCATGTTTTGGCGCATTTTTTTACATTATTAAAATGATCCATTTTCAATCTTTTAGCCCAATATAGGGTAGTTTCAAATGACGTCACAAATCGCAAATTGGAGGTCAAACACCGTTGGAGGGCAGTTATGATTGATAGCTGAGAGGATTGTAGGCACGGCTAGAGGTCAACCGGGCAGTTGATTTGTTTTATGCGATTTTTAGAGTTTCATCATGTACATGGTTGGTTGATTTATGATGGCCGATTATCTACACGGGGAATATAGGCCCTAGGGGATTTTGCGAAGGATTTTGTTTAAATTACTGTTAAAAATTTGTTTGTATGATTCTAGGTTTTATGCATATACTCACCATGTGTCAGCACATTAAATATTGGTTAAGTACTATATCTAATTCTTTGCTTTTCAGCTAGTATTTTAACATTTTTATTGGTCTTTAATGGTAAGATTGAGAGTAATGACACCATGTTTTCAAATCTGTGTGACATTGGGGTTACAACCGGGTACTGATGAGCGGGTCAAAATCATGTACAGTAAAACCTCCATTAACGGCCACCTCTGAAGAGTGGTCCCCTCCAACAACCAGCCACGTATCCATAGAACAGAATGAGTCACAATGAAATAACATTAAACTGAACCTCTGAATACTGTCACCTCTGAAAAGAAGCCATGGCCAGGGAGAATTACTCTGAAATGGCCACCAAAAACAGCCGACATCACACATCCAGCTGCTTCCACATCCACCAGTTGACATCATAAGTGATTCAAAATGTTACCTCTACAAAATACATTAGTAAAGTTATCCCATCAACATCTGCAGATTGTGTAGCCCAGCAATCAGCATTTCCAATTTCACCTAAAATGTTATTACATCCCTCCCCAATGAAGGCCTTAGAATTGGGAAAACAGCTGACAAAATGAAAAGAAAAACTTATTTTAACTTCTTCGCCCTATAAATTACAGCTGGAAACCGATATTAAGGAGAAAGAAGCAAAAAAGCCGGCAAAACAAAAAATGAAGATTATCAAAAAAAATTAATAATAAGTTAAGAATCAAATGAGAAAAAAAAGGTCTGAGGTATATTCTTCATCCTCAGAAGATAAAGAAGACAATGAAGTCTGTATGTTTTGCAATAAACTTTACTCCAACTCTAAATCCAGAGAAGGTTGGATACAATGTTTGAAATGCCATGAATGGGCACATGAAGCATGTAGTAAGATGCTGACAAATTCATTTATGATTTTTGCAGTTAAAAGAACTCTAAGACTTTCAGTAGGCCTATACAATGTACAAAATTTCACACAGATTTAATGTGGAACAAAAAGATATGAGATTTCATTTTGTTACAGACTAGCTAACCCGCCCGGCGTTGCATGGGCCAAAATATTAATAATCTGTTCTATACGAAACTTAAACCAAACCCCGTCGTAATCGGATCCATAGAACCAGATATACTCCTATAGTTCCACCTTCCACCGCCACGGGGCGCAGTCTGTTCTGGAAGAGGCCTTTTCAGAACACTCGACCCAACCAAATTTCCTAGTAGAATTGAAATTTAACCACGGGTAAACATTGCCAAAATAGCAGAAATCGCGAAAGTGGATTACGTAATCGATTGGTTTCTAAAGGGTTAATGTAGATATTTTTAAAAACCCAATCGTGCGTTTTGAAGAAAATGAATGTGTCTATGATCTGGAGTCTACTGTTTGTCCGTACTCACATTTCCTGAGTCGATGCAGATTTTTAAACCTGGACCGAAAAATGAAAATCGGGTGAGTGAGTTTTGGAAAGGATTTCTTTTCGGAGGGTTAAAATTAAAATTTTTCAAAACGGATACCAGATTTTAAAAAACAAAGGGATATAGATTAGGCGCGGTATTTTTAGTTTTTCGTATCTTGTTTATAAACGCTGATTCGGATTTTTAAATATAGAAAAAATAGTTAAAAAGCAAAATTGACTTATGGTAAAAAACATTTTCAAAAGGGTAAACGTGCATTTTTTAAAAAATTAAAGGTTTCTGCTTGAACCCGATAGAATGTAGATGTCTTTAGGTGTGTTTGTTTTTTGTTTGGTTATTTTAGAGAGCCGATGCCAGATTTTATATATCGCAGAAAATCTGAATTCACAAAAGTGAGTCCTGCGCGCAAATTTTTTTCAAAGGGTTAATATTCGTATTTTTCTAAAACAAATACAGATATCAAAAAAGGAATAAATGTCGATATTGTCTGGTATTTTTAATTTTTTGTACCTTTCTCGAAACCGCCGATGCGAATTTTTAAAAATTGCCAAAATCGCGAAAACTGCAAAACGGCATACAGAAAATATACTTTTTCGAAGGGTTAATTTTCGTATTTTTAAAAACCAATAGTGGCTTTGAAAAGGGCAAACTTAGATCTTTAATTTGGTGACCGTCGTTTTTCCATATATTTTGTATTCCGGTGGATGCAAGGTTCGGAAAACAGGAGAAAATAAAAAACATGAATTCGATGCTTTTTGATTATTTTTTTTGAAAGGGTTAAATGTAAAAATGTTTCAAACCAACCAGATCGTTCGAGACGTAAAAGTATGTTCTTTCAGAATATGTAGACGGTTCTTCCGTATTTCGAGCCGTTCGCCTATGGCGAATTTAGAAAAACTTAAAAAGAAATGGAATAATGCACGCTTTGTTTCATCTTTTAATGGAGGAACGAATAAATGCCTTCTGGGCATGTGCGAACTCTTTTCGAAAAAGTGATTTTTTTATTTGCGATCTTTGATCAGTTTTTAGTTAATAACTACTCTAATTTTCAAAATATTAAAAATTTGAGGTTCAGGTGCACCAAGAGAGGGTTTGGACTACCTAAATCTAAATTTGCAGGCTTCTAGGTGGGCTAGATTTTGCAAGCCATCGCCAACAGACACACACACAAAACGAAACTTTCTTTTATTAGTATAGATAACAAAAATGTATTTTCTTTTTACCTATTATACAAGAATTTTTTTACCAAAATGATTTTTCCCATGTGTTTTAAATGGATACCTCGTTTTATCCCACTGGTTGAGTGAAACTGGATTTTTGGATATGTCTGAAAAAAGCTATTTTTTTTAAATAATCAATTATATTTTTTATTGAAAAGAATATGTGTTATCATAGCCAAAGATACATTTAATACTGGAAATGGTGTTCAGAGTTTGTTTTCACATTTGACTGTTTTTGAGAACAAAAAACATTTATGGAGACCGATTTAGCCCTACTTTCCCCACCTTTTTTGCTCCACCCATAAAATTCATATATTTGTGAAATTAAATATTCATTAAAATTAAATATTCTAAAATTTTTAATTTATTTGAATAAAATATGAACATTACTATTTTTACAAAATACTATTCTGGAATGAAGATAAATTCTATTTAAAATTAGAATTAAAATAAATCCCTTCTAATAAGTTGACCATAAGAAACATAAAATTTTATATTTCACTAAATAATGATTGTTAGGTCTTAATGAATTTGTAGGGTCTTTAAAAATGTGCTTTTGAGTTTAGAGACTTCATAGTAAGATGCAGTAGATACCGTATTAACCTTAAAAATTTACTTAAAATAGCATAAAAATGTTCATGCACTAATTATCATAAATTCCATTTTGACAAGTCTTATATTAAAGACAATTGCTCTTAGTGATGAGTATATACGATACAATTAACTATGTTAAATTGTTATGCTTTTTCAAAAAATTCTATAGGATAAACATGCACAATATTTCTTAAAAATCTAAAATAATTAATAGTAATAAAACTGAAAAAAGATGACATTGTTAGGTACACATTTATACAGAATCTGGATGCTATACATTCTTATACAACATAGATAATGCCAATTCTTTGGTTGACATCTCACCAATAACCTTTCCAGAATTATCACTTACCTCAATAATTATTTAATATATATTTCATTTTTTTTTAAGTATACATAATTTAAAAAAAAAAAAAAAAAAAAAAAAACAGGTATACATCTAAATTTAACATAAAAATGGATAAACCGAATTTACCTTTTTTTCTTCTCCTTTGTTTTAGGATGTTGCACAATTGTAGAAGTAGCAGCTAAGAAATTTAAACAATATTTAAATGTATGTAAAATCAAATAAAAAGTACAGTAAAATACAATAATAAACTGTTGTAATATACTAATTCTATTTTACAACTTTTTTAATTTCATTTTCTAAGTCAGAATTCTAAACAAAAATGTAAAATAAATAAAAAATGCATTTCATCTATCATTGCATTTGGCCTACTTTTATGCAAATAATGGCTTAAAAATGATTTTTTCTCTTAAACATTTTCCATTCTCCTTTCAAGAATATTTATTATTCAGAGACTTACTATGAATACAATTACTGTAGTAAGTATGTAACAAAAAAAAAAAAAAAAAAAAGTGAAATGAGTAGAGGGGCAATGATCTCTGAATTCAACTCGTAAAATCCATGGTAAGTCTTACTGTTACATTTAAAATCAGAGGTGTCCAACGTTTTGACTTTCTTGGGAATATGAAGAAATGAGAGATTCTAAGGATGCACATAGACTAATACTAACAAGGATTTGTCCAGTTTTTTTTTTTTTTTTTTTTTTTTTTTTTATCTTTACTTATTTTTGTGATTTTTTATGAATAATTTTTATCTTTGTGGAAAAAGCAATTTCACAAAAAATCAGCTAAATTTAAAAAGCCGGGTTTTTTCTAGTTCATTTCAGCTGACTGTGTATATATCATAAAAGTTGTGGATTTATCGTTATCGAAAAGAAGAAAAAAAAGAGTAATTTAAAAACAACTGAAATATTGGTCAAAATGCCAGTGTTTGAAAAAATATGTCTCATGAAGGGAAAGAGATAACAGTATGGACTTTTATACCTGCAGTTACTACTTCCAAACATGTCCAGAAAAAATAAGTAGGCTGTTTTCCCTCACAAATTATAACAATTTAAATTAAAAAATAAATAAATATCAGTAATTTTAAAAAGCTTTAACTCAAAAGGAAAAAATGGTATTCATAAGGGCTTTGGCAAGGAAAGATCTCTCCATATAAAGTCAATGTTTAAAAGTTATTCTTGCCTTGCAACTGGTCTGTGAGATAGTCTTGAAACTACAGAAATGACAGTCAGCCACAAAGAATTACAAAAAATTACAAACAAGGCACATTTTATTAAATAACGTTTTGCATACGAGATTTGAGTGGGCTGCGACAACTTGGATCCGAGTTATAAGTGTTTGCAGTTGTAGGTCCATTATATTTGTGCGATACTAAAATTTAGGGGGTTTCAGTTAAAAAGAAAAGCGACATTGTCATCTGTATAATTATGTCACGTTGTTCACTTGCACAAAATTTCAACACACTGTGGCAATTTGTAATTAGTTATAACAGTTTAAATTTCTCGAGCTATTGTATTCATCTTTTTATAAAATTTAAGGTAATGATAAAAATTGGTAGGTCTACAATAATCAGTCTGAGTTACAGCGTAGGGGGACCGAAATGGAGGGACCAAAAAGTCCTGCTCCTATCATGGATGCCCTACAACTTTGTAGTTGTATCTTATATCTCCTACTGTTTTTGAGATAGGAATGCAAACTTTGCAATTTACCTCTAGATAGCATTGTAATTGGTCTCATCGTGTAGCACATAGCCACTTACCATGCTTAGACATCAAGCTGTTGCCAAATCAAAGTTAATGTGGGTGGACAGGGCTTTAGAGGGCACTCTGTATATAACTGTGGCAAAGATCACAATAATTTGCTGATTAGTAGAAATGTACCATATTATATTTTATACTGCAAATAAGCATTCCTAACATAACCCTGAAAATTAAAATATTTTTGGTATTACAATTTACCGGCATTAGCAGCATCTTTAAGATAATATAACTCTCTGAGAAGGTCATCCTTTATCTTTTTTTCTTCCTTCAACTCAACTAATTTATTCTTCAGTTTTCGACGCTCCCATTGAACTGCAGCTACTCTTTCTCCAACAGCATCAATGGCATCATCATCTGAGCTACTTGATTCTGTCTGAAATAGCAAAAGAAAAACAAGATTTATTTTATCTGAATGGTGTTGTAATATAAAATCATGTAAGATCCAAACCTAAAATACATTACTATAAAAAAATTGTACAAAATAACATTTTCTCACAATTTCATTATTCAGATTTATTTTTAAATTGAAAGTTAATTGAAATACTTACTTTTTCTTCTGACATTTTCACTTCATGATGATGGTTACAGTTGCCCTGTGACTCATCTTCATTACACAGCATAGCATTCTAAAATTAAAATAAGCATTATTTTATATTTTTAAGCTTTAACTACAAAAATACTAATTTAATAAATATTTCTAATAGACATTAAAAGTAAAAGAAAATAGAATAAGATGGACATTTAAAAAATTTTTAATTTTCAAAAACGTTTATTTAAAAGGCAGAAGAACATCAATGTTATAATATTAAAAGTAAATATCCAGAACAAACTAATTCCTATCAGAATATGATTACAACAGTTAAGCAAACTTTTTTAACACTTTCCAACATAGTTGAAAATTGTTTATGACTTCGGTTTGTCTGGCCGTCTGTTGTCTGTCCATGCTCTAACTACCGTAAATATGCTCGGATTGCCTTGCAATTTTTATATGTTATTGTCCTATAGCAAGTTCCTTATTTCAACTGAAGTGTGTAGCACTTATAGTTTTTTTACAGGGACACTCAAAAGAATTCCGTTACATTACGGTGTATGGGGAAAAATCATTTGCGGTTTATTTTAATGATGTTACACAATTGCAAAAACATTGTAATTGATATATATCACTAAGGTGTAGTACAAGAAGCTTAATATGGAATAGGGTGTGGATAGCACTTATAGTTAATTTACAGGGACGGTCAAAAGAATTCCGGTACATTACGTCTATGGAGAAAAATCGTCTGCGATTTATTTAAATAATGTTTCACTATTTTAAACACATTGAAATTTATATGTATCGCTAAGGTGCATTACAAAAGGCTTACTACACAATATTGTGTGTATAGCAGTCATCGTTCATTTACAGGGACACACAAAAAATTCTCTACTGCCTGTTAACAATAATTCCTGGAAGTGCGTTTTAAGTTACAGAACGCGATTTTAAATTTAACTCACTTTTTGTTTATTACGTGGTGTGTATAAGTTCTGTAGATCATATACAGGGAAGCACAAAAGTTTGCGAACACATTTCCGTTTATTGACAGAAACTCCAGAAGGAGAATTTTAAACTGTGCTACGCGTTTCTTAACTGAACTAAAATTTAGCATCCTATGTAGTATATATACAAATCTATAGATCATATACAGGGCTGAATAAAAGTATTCGGATATTTTTCCGAATATTGTATACGTTGGAAATTCCTGAAATTATGTTTTCAAATATGTTATGCGTTTTTCAAATTGTTTACTTAGATGTTATCTTTCAGCTTATTAAACGGTATGATTTGTAAAATTACTTTGGAAGCGTTGTAAAGTGTTACATAATCTATGCTTGATGCGTGATTTTTCGTTCTTGTTAGTACTTTCATGATGAATTTATTTTCTATAACTATCAGCAAATAAAATTTACTCATTTTCCGGAATGCAACTGCTCAGACATCTTAAGAAAGGTGATAAAGTGACAAATGATGTGAGAAAAGTGACTAAATAGTTACCAAAACTAATTTAAAAGTGATAAGTAACAACGCATTTCTTCAATAATACTTTTCTTTCATTATTTTCCAGTCTTCTGTTCTCATTTGAATAATTGTGGTAGCTTTTATAAACACTTTGAAGAAGTGCAAGTATTGCTTTTATCACAAAAACAAGTTCTGCTGGTTGGTTTGACACATTATGGTCATTTTTTGCACACGAAATTGATTGGAACTTTTAATTAATGTGAAATTTGACCTACTACGAATATCCAAGCCACAACTGAGATTTGAACTTGACATCTCTTGACTAGTTGCCTCTTGAAGTTTTAATTACTAGGCAAGCAGGTGGCCAACTTTAATGGTTAAATAAAAAATTAAAAGATTTGAGCTTTCACTCTTGTGAGCACTTGAAGAAAACTGTCTCTCAGAAAAAACTAGGAATATTTAATAACTTTGATTACTAAGGGATGCTTAATATATATATATATATATCACCTACTGCATTCTACATTAACAAGTGATATCACTATCATTCAATCTGCATAACTATTTCAAGCACATCATATTTCAGTTGTAGTGACACTAGGATTTTTAAAAATCAATTTTGGTTATCTCTGGGATCTAATTATTAAGTTTAAAGTGGTATGCATTAATGAGGGATTATTATACAGTATACACAGTAAATCTGTGTGGGTGATTGTGCTCTTAATAATCAATCTGATAATAAAAAATTAATATGGATTCTTAAAATGTATATCATTAGTTGGAGGCCAAACGCTAAATTAATAAAATAAATCAAAATTTCATGACAGATGTTTGAAGTTAATTTTTGACACTGTTTTTTTATTTTCAAAACTGTTTCAAAAATCAAAATTTAAAAAAATTTAATTTTTTAAAGATTTGTCCTCCACAATTAAAAAATACTAGTTTAACTTGCACAAAAGTAGATAGCTTGAGAACCCTCACAGATTCAAAAAACTTGTTTCAAGAAAAACAAGTTTAAAGTTTTTGGATCTATCAGCCATGAGACTGGTCCATTAAACTGACATTAAAGGGCAAAATTGGGAAATTTCATTAGTGGCCAGTAGTAACAGTTTTATAAGAGGCAATTTTTTTATTTAAAATTTCTAAATAGTAAACTTTTGATAAAATTCCAATTATTATTAATCTATAATTAAATAGACCAAATAAATATGTTAATATAAACATATTTCAACCAGCAAAAGTAGAATTATTGATGAAATGCAAAAAAAAATTGGCTCTTCCCTTGTAGGAAAGTGACCTGACAGACAATTTTTAATAGCCCCTTTTTTTCATTTAGTGGCCCTGTGGCCAGTCGCTAATTTTTCCCAATAGTTGTCATGACATTAATATTGGGTTGAACAAAAAATGGTTTTCAGAATATATTCTAGACACTTTGAAGGTTCAAAAAATGCAAAAAGGATTTAAAAAAAAAAATTTTCAGGGAGAACTTCATAAAACATACGTAATTTTTAATTCAGGAAATTTTAGGAAATTTTTTCTTTTAAATTGCAACAGCTTAAAGGAAAGCATACATGATCTTGAGAGTTTTAAGTCATTTTTTTCAGTAGATAATAGATAGCATATGAAAAAAGTAATAATTGCAATGTTGGTTTAATGAAAATTAGCTCTAAAAAAAGTTGCAAAAATGGTGACGTTACAGCAGGAGAGGGGGCTAACAGACAAGTGTGACAGACTATATCATAGGGGTAGAGAGATGTAAAAAATCTACAATATTAGCATGACATAATTAATAGATGACTGCAAAAAGAGAAAAATTGGGCAAGTGTCTGAAAAAGTATAAACATACAGGGTGTCCATAACAGAACTCCAGGGTTTTAAAAAATCGAGTTAACAGTATGAGTTAGGTCAGGTCAGTTAATTTAGAAGAAATCAGTAGCTCATCAAATTTTATACACACCAGTTTAACACTAGGTAGTTCTGCACGTCATTGACCTTGAAATAATGTAGTAGATGCTCATTCCATCAAGTTAGTGCAGTGGTGATGCCACCACAAAAGGCTCAGTGTGTTATCTGGCTTATAGAAACTGGATCTGTTACCATTGTACAGTGGAACTTTTGATACGAGTATGGTGTGATGAAATAAACATATACACCTGGTCTCACCACTGCACAACATATATACATACATTCACAGTTTAACCTTTACCTTTATTTACAGTACATTAAAAGTCCACTTATCTTTATTTAAATGCAGTATATTAATGTTAACTTACCTTTTCTAATTTTTACAAGACTTATCTTTCCATCCAGTTAATATACTTTTTACTTTTCCTGTTTTCAGGGTTGGAAAAAAAACCGTTTTTTTAGAAACCCCCCCAAAAAACCAGGTTTTTTTTGGTTTAAACCGGGTTTTTTAAAAAAAATTATTATATAAATAGCATTTTTAAGAAAAAGAGTATAGATTTTAGTAAGTCATGATGATTTTTTTATAATTAATAGTTAATAAATGTTAAATATTCAGATTAGTACTTAATTTTTTTAAATAATTAATAAATACAAAAATTTATAATTAAATTACTTCATAAGTATAGATTTCTATAGGGAAAGTTTTATTGTTCAAAAAACTTAGCTATTATTTTATTACTATACTTATATAAAACTTTTGGAAAATAATTAAAGAAATTATTATGAGTATTGATACAAAACATAATGAGGGGCCAAGAAAAAAAAACCTATTTTACTAAACCAACAAAAAATAAGCTATTATAGAAAGTATTTTCATAAGCATAATTTGTGTTCATAACCAAAAAGTTATTTACAGTATCAATAATATCAACATCAACAAATGATAAGTCTCTTAATATATATATTTACTTTAAAAATAAAAAAAAACATTTTTTTCTAATTAAAAGGAAAAATACATATATATTGACTTACCTGATTTATCTGTGAGTTTGAGACATACTTAAAAAAATAATTTATAATTTTAAAAATTTTAACTTCATTTTTCTTGGTTAAAGATATTTAGGAAAACAATTTCTTTATAAAAGCAACTCCATGCATTTAATTTTAATTAAAAGCTTTAAATAAAAAGACAAGTTTTGAAGTCTTTTCCAATCCTAACTTATTTTGTATTTTTGAATGAACTAATATTCTTTCAACACTTGCTGAGAATGCTTTTGCTGTTATAAGTTGTTCAATTTCAGTAAAGACTTTGCTGTTAAATTTATTTACTTGAATTTGCTGACTCTTCTACCATTCATATGGTGTGACTTCTCTTAGTATATTCTGCTCAAAAAAATGTTCGTCAAAAGGTGAAGATTTGGCGTTAAATTTTACAATCAGTGCAAGCATAGAGTTAGATGGATATTTTTGTTTTGCAAAATTTAATGCATCTTTTTTTCTAGCTCAGATAGTTCACTTTCATCGTACCGTGGATCAAGCATATATACCAAAAAGTGTGTGGGTGTTAGAGCCATTTTATACCTGGATTCAAATAGCTGAGAGACTTCTTTATTTACCTTTTTCTCTTTTAATATTTTTTGAAGATCTTTCCAAATATAAACTGCATCAGCAATGGAACAATTATTACTTTGAATATTATCCAAGGCAGTTGCAATAGGCTTTAACAGCTCAAACATATCTTCAACATTTCTTTTTAGATTTAGATTAGACACAAGTTTTTTAATGTTTTTATCAATAACATTCCTATTTTCTTCACAAATTTTAAATAATAAAGTGGGCCAATTTTTAAGGTAAACGTCTAAAGCATCTGAAAAAGCAATCCTTAGTAAATCTTAACTAATCAAGCAGTCTAAATAGTAAAAGGGCATTTTTAGCTGGAATCTGTCATTTGGCTGTTTTTAAAAATAAACAGCTTACAAAAAAGAATAGAGAAAATTAATTACTTGCTTTTTTTTCTCCCCAGCTAATTTTAGAAACATTATTTTGTTATGTAGATTACAGCTTATAAGAAAAGTTGGATTTAGGGATGGGGAATTTTCAGAAAATCATACTAGCCAAGGATTTTTTCTACCAGCCAGCTAGTAAGATGCAACAATCACATTGTAAGACAGAATTAATGTCTAAAATATTTTTTTTACAAAAATGCACTTTCATATTAACATTTCTGTAAAATTGTTACATACAATTAAAAAATATATGAAAGTGCAGAACAGAACTTAGTGCCATGTTTACATTCCAGCAAACTGAGAAAAATACGAAATATGGTCAATGATTTGAAAATTAGGAATGTTTATAGCAAATTTTTTATACAATGCAATTTTTTAATACACTGTTTGAAAACTTACTCGCCCAATTAGATAATTTACAAGCCACTGGCAGGTAATGTCACGTAATTCCCCACCCCTGGTTTGATTGATTAAAAATATTTGTCGCTTTACAAATTTCATCATTTTTTTTAAAAGATTTGCTTCGCTTGTAGCTTGTGCATAACTTGGATTTTGCATTTTTCAATAATGTGTAAAATAAATGAAAACATTAGAGAAAATGAAAAAAAACCATGTTGAAAAATACCAGCATGGTTTTTTTTTAAAAACCACTTGGTTTAAACCAAACAACCCTGCTGTTTATTATTTATATCTCATTAAAATTCATTTAGCTACTTTGTTTATCGTTTACTTACATCACTTATCTTCCACTTGTCGTAAAGCTAACGCCATACATCAACGACTGCATCTCCAACCAACCAACCAATGTGACGTCATCAGCTAGCGGCAAGGCACGTGTGTGCATATTGCATCATTTGCATTACGCCTCCTTTCTAGCCAATCGCCTTTCGTAGGTGTGGCAGGGCAGTCGTTTCTTCCGTTAGTACGTGTAGTATATAACATGTGAACGTCCACTCAAGTTCCGCTTCGACTTCATTGTTGTTTGGGTTTCGCCTTGCGGCGGTATTTCAAAGGAGATGGTTTTATGTTATTTTAGTTGCCGTCTGAAAGGATCAGCGGCTTTGCAGAAATGGATGTCTCAATGTATCTTCAAATTTAAACCCTTTTATTAATGTTTTAACAAAGCTTTCAATAAGTTCATATCTTTTAAAGAAGTTCATTCACTCCTAGTCAACCCATTTACTTTTAGTCATCTCTACACCTTTTTTTAAATGTCGGCGTTGGATAAGGATGTTGATAAACCTTTTATTAAGAAGCAAGGAAAGGGGAGACCTTTTACTGGCAAGGAACCTCAGTGAATACGTATTAGCGTATGTCCTTTTCTCTTGAATGACTGATTTCTGGAGGGGAGAAGGAAAGGCATTTTTGCGTTTATCTATAACATCTGATAAAGCTGTTTCATCCTGAGTTCCTCGTCTTACGTTTCTTTTGTTCTTGCTATTTTTCATCATCTTCTTTCATTGATAACATCATTACCATCACATTTGGTAAATGTGTGGAATGACAAAATGATTATGAAAGCTTGTATGCTTCTGACATTTGGATGAAAGTAATTGCAGTATCATTTGGGCTCTAATGAAGTTCTAGTTGCTGGCATTAATAAAGTTTCATATGTTAATGAGATATAGTTAAAGTCTCCCTTTTACAGCTCCTGTGCATCTATCGTAATATAGTTTTTGTTAAAGGCATTTGTTGTTTTTTATTAAGTTATTTTTACTTTATTTAACTTTGTGCCATTTATAATTTAAAGCTAATAACTTTCTATTCAATATATATTTTTTAAAGTTTGATCTAATTTATGTTTAAAATTGTTAATAAATATAGTTTGTTTATAAACTTGTTTCTTTATTGTATCCACCACGTACAGTTATTTAAGTACCTCCTTTAATTATTCTGGGGTTTCAAAAACAGCTATATGCTTCTATTTGCAATTAGCACTCTGCTATATTTTTATCAACCCCATTGGGATTATCTTTGTAATCCTGACAATATGGTGGTAATACGCATGCGGACATAACCATTCATCAGTGGCTATGTACGTTTAAATAAACGGGAAGTGTGTTAAAACAAACATTGCCTGGGATGCCACGAGTGACAGAAGAGAACGTTGATAGAATCCGTACTTCATGTGAACGAAGTCTGAAAAAAATCATTGAGACGACACAGTTGAAGAGGTTTCGATGAAGAGGTTGAATACCCTTTGAATGTGTAAAGTGCCAAAAATGGTGCACACATTGAATTCAACTAATTGGTAAAAATCTTGATAAATTTACCTTTAAGAACATATATAACATTAACCTAATTTTATGTTTGAATTAAAAAAATTTGATTCAGAACCCCGGAATTCTTTTATGGACACCCTGTATATAATTAATACATAAATAAAAATGAATACATTCCTCCAATAAGTGCACATACACAGCAAGTTGTGTTTGTGCATAAACAAAAAAATTTAATATAATAAAACTATTTTTAAAAAAATGACTTAAATCAAAAGAAAAAAGTCCTTCCGGCCTGGGCGGGAGGAAAAGATAGCTTTCATAGTCCATGTTTTTAAAAATTCAACTCATTTTACTGAAACACTCAAAGCTAAAAATGCTTGGAACCCGATTATAGAAGATTCAATCCAGGTTTTCATTAATACTGAATTTGAATGTGAATTTCTACATGAGAGTTACAGCATAACAAAAATCAGATTGTTTCAAAATATCAGCCACCCTAGAATTTTAAACTGCAATATCTCAGCCATTTTTTAAGATAAAGCCAAAACAAAAAATGTTCCCAAATCCTTGTATCACAATCTAACACTTAATGGAAAGAACCTTTTCAATTTATAATTTTTTATACATCTTTTTGAAAAATTAAAAAAAATTAACTGGCCGCCATTTTGGAACAAAATAGCGCATGAAGCTGGCCAAAGAACTTGGTCGAGATCTTGGTATGTTCTCCAGACATGATCAGCGAGATTCATATCGGTTCATAAATATGAGAGTTACAGTATAACAAATATCAGATTGTTTCAAAATTGTTCAGAAACAATTTTTTCAATTTATAAATTTTTGTACATCTTTTTGAATTTTTAAAAAATAATTTTTTTTTAAACTGGCCACCATTTTAAAACAAGATGTCGTATGAAGCTGGCCAACAAACTCAGTCAAGACCTTGGTATGTTCTGTAGACATGATCAGTCACATTCTTATCGGTTCATAAATACGAGAGTTACAATATAACAAATATCGGATTATTTCAAAATCTCTGCCACCCTAGAATTTCAAACTACCATATGTCAGCCATTTCTTAAGATATAGCCAAAACAGAAAGTGTCCCAGAATCCTAGTATCATGTTCTAAAACTTACAATTTTTTCAATTTATAAATTTTTGTACATCTTTTTGAATTTTTAAAAAATAAAAAAAATTTAACTGGCCACCATTTTGAGACAAGATGGCGTATGAAGCTGGCCTACGAACTCGGTTGAGACCTTGGTATATCCTATACACATACTCGGTCACATCCAAATCGGTTCATAAATAAGAGAGTTACAGCAAGACAAATGTCAGATATATATATAAATCAACATTTGAACGAAGGGTGGTATTGAGGTCTGGGGGTCATGATCGGTGAAAATATACCAAAATTTTTTGTAATTTCTTTCCTCCGAACACCTGTAATAGGTAGCTTTTTGTAATGAAAGCTACCTAAAATCTAAATGAGAAAAATATGACTAAGTATCAAATTATATTCAAAATAACTTCAAACCAAAATGTGCAAAATGCATTCTATAAAAAAAAAATTGATGAATAAAAAGGAAGAACAAGCCATAATCCATATTACAATGGATTATTATACACAAAAGTATAAAATATCTAAAAATACAAGGCAATCAACTAAAATAGAAAAAAAAAATCAGATGTTTAATTCAATAGAATACTCTACAAAAAAAAAAAAAAGGAAAACCCCCCAAAATTATACATAACAAAAAAAATTTGAAATAATAACATTGCAATATAAAAACTATCCAAACTGTCCCTGGAAAACCTCAACTGGTGGCAGGCACTAGGCAATGGCTATCACAAATATTTTCCATTTTTTGAGCTATGTGGCTTCCATTTTTAGTTTTTTACAGTTCTTAAGATTAATATTAGTTTTGGGCCTCTGGTGTATCTTGTCACCATACCCCACCCCCTTAGGCATTTTTCATCTTTAACAAGTCTAGACTTGTCCTGTCAACAAAGTGTATAGCACCCAAAATTTATTGGATGTTCTATGCACCCAGTTTTTTAAAGCTATATTTAGCCTCTGGTGATTCCAATTCCAAAATGGTACTGTTCTGCAGAGTTCTCCACCAGAGTTTTCAAAATTAAATTTTCTTAATGTTTATTCCTTTTTAAATTTAATTTTATGTTGCTTTTCATTGTCAATGGAGATTTTGTGTAGTGGTTTTCATGCTCCACATTGACATGCCTAAGCACTGTGTTGACGACTATATATACAAAATTTATAATTGCGAATTGCAGCAATAAAATTGGGTATTTTAAAACTTAATAAAATAAAATTATACCTACATAGTAGGAGAGTTGGGAAAAACCTTCAAACTTTAAGGTTGCATAATATAATGTTTGAAAACTACTGAATTAGATCAAACATTTTAATATACTAAACATTTCTAGCTTTTCTAGCAATAGTTTAATATTTTTCTGTGTACTAGAAAAACTTCAGAATGTTTTAGTCTTTCAAAAAGGGTAAAAATTCTTTTTAATATGTATTGATTCTTTCTCCATTCATTGATGAAAAGTATTGCAAAAACTTATATTGTTGTCGATACATATTGAGGTAAATGGACCTTCTATTTCTAGAATTATTGTAATAGGTATTTAAAAAAAGTTTACTGCATATAAGAGTGCTTCTTTCTTTATTTCAAAAGTTGATTAATAAAAAATACATTGAAACTTATTAAAGAAGCATTTATTTAGCTATTAAGAAGTACTATCTGAAAAATGGAAGGTCACCTTTTTAAGAGCTAATTTCTGACCATCAGACTCATTTACAGATACTAATTTTCATTCATTATATAACAGAAAAAGTTGTAACAGAATATTTTATAGTTTTAAATTTCTTATATTAACTATTTTTGTTTAACTTTTTTCATAACAGTCATAGTTTAGAATTTTTACACAATAAAGAATAAGACAGACAAATGTATGTTTTAAGGAGTCAAGAGATTAAAAAGCTTTCAAACTGGCTGAAATACGGCTTGCAGACACTTTATCTTAGTCCCCCATGGATCTGCCACTGCCTACACAACAGCAGTAGTAAAATCTTTAGTGAATAATGGTATAGATGAACCTTACATCAGTATTATAAAGATTTTTAAGAAAGCAAAGATAAGGTTAGAAAAGGAGTTAAACAAGGACACACTATTTTGCCTTAATCTTTTATTGTAGTCTTAGAAAATGTTTCCAAAAAGCTGTATTGAGATAACAAAAGGATTAAATTAATGGGGAACACTTAAGTCATCTCTGGTTTTCTGACGGCATTTTAATTTTCAGTAATAGCCCTGAAGAATTAAAAGAGTGTTAGAAGATTTGGCAGAAACTAGATTAATGTAGGATTAAAAATAAATTTGGAAAAGTCTCAAGTGATGTTCAATTCATTTGCACAAAGAAAAAAAAAAAAAAAAAAAAAAAAGATCGTCTACAACAACACAGAAATTAATGAAGCAGTTATGAAGGAGTTATGCATACATTGGACTAAGGCTGGTATCAATTTTTATAACATATTGTCTCAATCAATTTCAATTTTCCTTAAATATTGATATATCGGCTCAGATTATATTAAGTCATTAATCAACACAATTTGTTATTTTTCAATTAATGCTACAGTGTGAACAACGAAACTGCCAAAAGAAAAAGATAATTTTTCCCCTTTATCTCCCCTATCTAGATATCTCCCATTTGCTAGTGTGCTCTTGAAATTATTTAAAAATGAATAGCCTTTTTCAATAAATGTATTGCATATAAGCAGTCTTATAATGACCATTTCCAGGCTGTCACATTACGAAAGTCAGTTCAAAATGTTTTTTCTATGACAGTCTTTTCTGATATATCCTTAACTTTATTATAAAATGGAAAATGCTAGATTGTCATTTTTTAATAAGTGCACCTTCCAATTTCATGCATCTAAGCTTAAGATTGACTTTGCGAATGTGTCAGACAGTTGAGAGATTGGATTTGAAAACTGCCTTAACAATATATTATATATATTTCCTGAATTTCAAAAATATATTTTCAAATCTTTTGCACCCCCCCCCCCCCCTCCAAAAAAAAAAAATACCTTCTTTTGAATATTAGTTTAAGATTTCTTTCATTTTCAAAACTCTATAAAGAATCAACATCACATTTCTAGAAACGTAGAGCAGGCATAAGAAATAGTCTTCAAGATTAGGAAAAGATGTTTTTAAAAAATTAAATTCCTAGAGTGGTTCTCAAAAAAAGTATTTTCTCCCGCAAAACTTTCTGGCAGATTCACATACTCTTTTTTAAATGCAAAAGCAAGAAATTACTGTGCTATTGAAGTGATTTAGAAATGAACAGCATTTTTAATTTTTTGATAAATGTATTGCATTTTAAGTTATAAGAGATTGTTGTCTCATAATGGTCATTTTGGGGCTGTCATGTTATGAAAAACAATTCAAAGTTATTCATTAATTCATCAATTGATTCAATATTCATCAATTCATTATTTTGACAGCTTTTTCTGATAGATCCTTTACTTTATTGAAAAATGGAAAATGCTATTCATTTCCCACAGTTTTTTAATAAGTGAACTTTCCAATTTCGTGCGTCTGAACTTAAGATTGACTTTACGAATGTGTCAGAAAGTTAGCGGATTGGATTTGAGAACTGCCTTGACACTATATATGTGTTTCCTAAATTTCTAAAATAAAATATATTTCCAAATCTTCTGGCCAAAAATAATAATAAAAAAAAAAAAAAAAAAAGACACAAAAGAAAATCTCTCACTTTTTGAATAGTTTAATATTTCTGGCATTTTTGAAACTATAAAAAATCCACATCATGCTGCAAGCAACATAGGGCTTAAGAAATAGCATCTTAAAGGTTACAAAAAACAGTTCTTTTTCATTTTGTATATTTTTTAAAATTAAATTCCTAAGTTTAAGGCTCTTTTTAAAAAAATATTTTTCCACACGAAATTTTCTGACACATTCATGGACATTTTTAAACCATAAAAGTAAGAAATTAGCACACCTGACATTGAAGTGATTTAGAAATGAATAGCATTTTTCATTTTTGAATAAATATATTACATTTTAAGCTATAAGTATTTGTCTCATGATGACCATTTCAATGTTTACTTTTACTTGCATTCCAAAAAATGATTAAAAATGCCAACTTGACAGCTTTTTTCTGATACATCCTTTTCTTTATCGAAAAAAGAGAAACGCTATTTGATTTTGCCATTTCTTAATAAGTGCACCTTCCAATTTAATGCATCTAAGCTTAATATTGACTTTGCGAATGTCACAAAACTGCGAGATTGTATTTGGAAACTGCCGTAACAATATACATACATATATATTTCCAGAATTTCTAAAATATATTTCCAAATTTTCTGGCTAAAAATAAATTATATTTGTCACCTGGTTGATTATAATTGTTTCGGTTATGTTTTGACTTGTGCGTGTCAGGTCAGATTAACCCTATTTTTCAAAAGAAGTTACAGTGCAGTGTTTAATGAAAAACATATTTAAATATGAATGAATAAATTTTTGTTTACTTTTACTTTAATTTAATCATTAGCCTAAGGGAAAAAAGTCCAATTTACACTGTTTGTGAATGAATGAATCTTGGGAAAATTAATAGAATACCAATGTAGTGAATTATTAAAAAGAAAATACTGAACTGGTCTATTTCTGCGATTGAATTATTTTTAAAAATACATTTAAAATGCATACTTTAGGAATACATGCATTTAAAACAAATAAATAATTGGAAAATATGCTTAACAGGGAAAGTTCATTACCATATTCAGATATATAATTGAGAACACGATTTTACCCAAACGCAATCCGTCAGGACTCAGGTTATATTGAGTATTTTTTTCTGAGTTCAAGTTGATTTGATTTTTGCGGGTTCAGTGATGAATTAAGGGTATGGACGAGGGAGAGACATTCATCCCCGGAGCATCAAAATGTGTACCCCTACTTCCCGAAAAAAGAATTGGTATTTTAAACTTATTAATATTATAGAAGTGCACAATTCCTCTCCGGAATTCCAACTAACCTCCCCCCCCCCTCCTCTGAATATTAGAAATTCCTCCCAGATTCTGGAGAAAAGTGTCTGAATTCAGCACTGTGCTGGTCAGGCGGACCAAAAGAAAGAGCAAAATAAGCTTTTAAATGAAAAATACTGTGTTTTAATATGAATAAATATATTTAATGATTTTCCTTCTTAAAAGATAAAGTCAAAATTAGAGGCATGATTGTATACTATTCTACCACATAGTTGCATTAAAATATGACAATTTTATATTTATTTCAGTTTGCATCGGATTCAGGATAAATATTTTGGCTTCAAGTCAGGAAAAAAATATGTTGTTGCGTTGTGACAAGATAATTTTCACAATAATAATGCAAACTGAACTGACCCGAGCCTGAAATGGAAAAAAATTAATGGATTTATGGATTGTTAGTACCAAGTCTAAACTGTAATTACAAGGGTGCATCCAGAAAAAAAAAAGGTTACAAGGAGCAGCATTTGAAAAGTAATTATTTTGGAGGAATTTTTTTTTCCAAAGTGGTGACAGATGGCACTAGTTGTCTTACAGCGGTTGTGCAGGTAGGTTGTGTAAGTTTGTTGATGCATCAGAGCAATTGAAATGGCAAGACGCTTTGAAAAGTGGTCTCGCTTGGTTCGAGCGTGATTCGTTTCTTATGGGCAAAGAACATGCACTGTCATGTTGAATGATGGTGTCATATTCCTGCATAACAATGCTAGGCCACATACTGCTCACCAAACTCAAGAATTGCTGCAAAAGTTCAAGTGAGAAGCCTGGGGACACCTTCCACATACAGCCCAGATTTGGCATGCAGTGACTATTTCCTTTTTCCAAAATTAAAGGAACACTTATCTGAAACAAAGTTTTGTTCAGACAGTGATGTAAAAACAGCTGCCGAGAAGTGGCTCAATGGGCAGGGACGTGATTTCTACCAAGTCGGGTTAAACAAGTTGGTCCTGCGTTCACATAAATGCCTAAATACGTTTAGTGATTATGTGGAAAAGTAATTGGCAAGTATGCCCTTTAATTTAATTATGTCTATTGTTAATAAATAATTTTTTATTACCCTTGTAACGTTTTTTTTTAATCCATCCTCGTAGAAAAAAAATTGAAAAAAAAAAAAAACCATTCCTTTTACGAATGTGTAACAGCAGTGGAACTATTTTTAAGCGAAAGAGCTGGACGAAGAAACGAGAAGGTCAACTAAGTTTGCGGCACACTGTACAATATGAGCTTCGTATGTTTCTCTCTGTCTGTCTATCACAGGCGGGGAACAAAGTGTATTCCATATTTGGAAAAAAGGGACAATGACTCATTAAAGTCCTTATCCACTATTGCATAAAATTATTTATTGCACTTCATACATACAGCATGCATGAGCGTCGGCAGAGCAAAATTAAGGGGGAAATAAGTTTTTAAACACATGTGACTGTGGCCTACAGCATAAGTTGAGTTTTTAAAAATTATTATTTAATGCAGAATATTAAAATTAATTAAAATAAACTATGAATTCTTTTTAATTTAATAAATTAAATTTTCTTTATATATGGAAAAATATAATTTATTCTTCTTATAGGTGAATTAAAATAATTAAACACTAAATAAAAAAAGAACTAAAAGTTCATTTATGTTTTCATTATTAAAACATGTTTAAATATACCAGCATTAAAGCAATATAGAAATTTAACAAATATAAACAATTAGAAAATAGACCTTAGCCAGATTATTATTTTTTTCTTTTCACAGTCAACAAAACTGTTTTAGTTCTTTTTCATTTAGCATTCAAGAAAATTTAATTATTAAATTTTAAATTTACGGTGGAGTAATGGCCTTCCCTTACACCCCTTTGTCAGTACCCATTGGGGCCTATATTACATTAATACAACAGCCACACATTATATCTTGCCTCTTTACATTGTTCATTTGAATATATCGCTCTTTTTATGTAAGTTTTACTTTAACGGCAATTTCAAATAGCTTACATACAATTTGATTAGAATAAGTGCATTTATTTATCATTATTTTATTAAAATATTGTAAAATGAATATAAAGTATTATTTTGGAGACAAATATAAACATTTTCTTGTTTGCTATCATATTTCTTAATGTTTTAATGCTCTCAGTTAGATCACGTTTTTCTGTATTTCCAAATGTGCGATGTAATGAAGGGCTACCATATTTAGAATTTAGACAGAGTACAATAAACAAATTTTTAAAAGGAGAGTATGAAATTTGCATTGTTTCTTTTTATTACTAGTACCGGCTGACAGAAGGTTGATGCGGCATCTTCAGCTCTTTGCGTTCTTTATATGAAAACACATCTCAAGTCATCCGATACTTTTTGCAGTTGTCTAACGCAGTGATGTATAATACCTGGATATTTATTTTTTAGGGTAAATACGTGGGTATATACTCATTTTGGGTATCTTTTCTTTGATTAAATATAGCTGTGAAAAATCCTCATATTGCTATTAATTATGATGGATCAGTGAAAAAAAATAGAAAAAAAAAAAAGAGAATTTTAAACTCTTACAATGATTAAATTTTAAAGAAACTCAACATTTTATATTTAAATGTCTTTTTTAATTATAATGAAGAATGTAAAATGCTTAATTAAGAAGCATTTTATTAAGATTCTTTTTATTAAATTATGTAATAGGTACACTTATTATGCATGCAGGTACACTTATATGTGCCACTTCAGCCAATGAATTAGTACTATGTAGGCTAATAAAGGGTACATATTCTGTAATCCTTCTCACAAGACTTTTCTTTCCCAGGTACACTCTTTTTTCCTCTGTAAATAACATGTGTCTTAACCTAAGTGCTATCTAATTTCATATGATAACCAATTTTATAAATAAAGTTTAGACTATAAAGTAAATCTGAAGATACTAAGGTGCAGTTGACAAAAAAAAAAAAAAAAAAAAAACTGTAAAGAAAGAAGTTTAAAGAGAGAGAGAGAGACCCAATGCATTTTAATTACCAGACTGTCTAAGGGAAAAAACAAAACAAAATAGGCATTTGACTAGAAATTATGTCTTTTCAATTTATGTTTTTTAAAAAAAAAGTTTAGGAGTCATCTTCATACTGAAATTTTATCAAACTCTGAAATTTTCAATACGAACACCTAATTTGGACATTCTTCTTAAATTTTACCTTAGGGGACCAAACTGGAAATCATTCAGTCTAGTAGTTTATAAAGATTTAAAATTTTAAACTCATAATGTTAAATTCATTAAGCATTGCAAAACAGATTGCAATGCGAGTAGTTTTTTAAGCATAACTCCAGAACTACTTTTCAGAATAAGCTGTAATTTTTTAATTCGTATATTTGAAGCTTTTAGTTAAAAAAGAACTTAAGTTACAAGTCCTAATTTCTTCAAAAAAAAAAAAAATTATTTATATTTGAAAAAAAAATATATTAATTGTAATATGTTTTCTTTTTAAAACAGAAATCAATTTCTAGAAGCTTGCACAAGAAGACATAAGAATTATGCTAATATAAAATTACAGATCATTCCACCAAGTAGTTCTTGAGTTATGCTTAAAAAAATTACCCCCAATGAAATCTGTTTTGCAATGATTACAAACGAATTTAGCATCAGGAGTTCCAAATTTTAAACCTTTATAATACCTAAACTAATGGACCGAATGACTTCTTATTTGGTATTCTAGGGTAAAATTTACAGAAAAAGCAAAATGAAATATGTCAAATTTGGTGTTTGTATTGAAAATTTCAGAGTTTGGTACAATTTCTATTTGAAGACAACCCCTAAGATTACTTTTTAAAAATAAATTGAAAATTTCCAGTCAAATGGCTCTTTTTGTTTTTTCTGTGACAATTTGGAGATTAAAATGTATCGTCCCTTTTTGGCTGGCATCCTTGCATCACTAAATTTAAAATATGTTTCAAGATGGAGCGGACTAATGGCATTTTTTTTTTCCTTTCTTAAAATTGTCCCGAATAAGTTTTTCTTTATTTTTTGCAATAAAGATACTTTGCTTTGATAGTAGTTCCGACACAAGTTGTAATTTTTAGGATTTCGTTCATCTCACGAAACCCTATTACTCCCGCTCCGTTATATGTCTGTCTGTCTGTCTGTCACAGAGCCATTCTCAAAAACTATATCACTTACAGAGTTAAAACATTGTGTATAATTCTGAATACCAGCTATGAAGATCTCAAAATATTAAAATTTGAAAAATTCGTATTATTTTAATAAATAGAGATAAAAAACCAAAATTCTAACAGCTAACATTTTTTGTTATAGCAGATGCCAAAAATTATAAATCCACGATGAAATTCTGTCCACAATAATTATTTTCTATCAGACGATTTCCACGTGAAAAATGAAATAAAAAGTTTCACCAATTGAAAAAAAGATAAATATGAAATAAAATTGATTGACGTCATAGTGGTAATAAAACGGAAAATGTCTAAGATTTCTCAATAATGCAAGGAGTATGAGTATGTGTATGTACACAAAGCAGATTAGTATCAAGTCATTAGAGAATTAAAAAGAAAATCTGATGTCATATTAGAAGTTTAACGAATTTTTCAGATGTTTGAGAATAATACAAAGCGAGGCTAGCACTAGGATTTTTCAAAATTTTAGGGAGGAATTTTAGGAATTTTTTCCCAAATTTTAGGAAAATTTTAGGGGCATTTGCGATATTTTTAACACTACAAGTATGTAATAACAGTATTTTTGTGCTAGTCAGGCACATGTGGTATTCTGCCAAAGAATATTCCAATCATTCCAATGAATTCAGTCCTTGTTCTATGTGCTTGTGTTGTGAATGGGGGCATTTAAATTTGCGCAATAACTGGCTTCATATTACAAACCGTTTTGACAGCTTATGCTTACTGCAATTGTATTAATTAGAATTTTGAGTTCCTGGATCATTGAGCCTAACCAGAATGAATGCTCTCCTTCTCTCTCTTTTGGATGTTCTCGGTGAACCTAGAGAACAAGAGGAAGCAGGGGTGATTATGAGAAAAAAAAAATTCTGAAGCTCACAGAAAAACTTCTGAAAGGTTTTTTTTTTTCAAACTTCTTTGTCGAAATTTGCGTTTTTTCCGCGATATTTTGACGAAACATGCATTTTTTTAAGATTCTTTCACGAAATTCGCCTTATTTGAACGATTTATTGACAAAAACCCCACATTTTTTCGCGATCTTTTGACGGAAGTCGCTTTTTTTCCGCGATTCTTAGACGAAATTATCTTTTTTCCTTGATTTTTGGATGAAATTGGAGGGGTTTTTCACGATTTTTTTAAATCGAAATTCACGTTTATTCTGCGATCTTTAAGAAATTCGTCCCCCCCCCCCCCCCCCCGAGATGTTTTTAAAAAATTTGCGATCTTTTGAAGAAATTCGTGTTTGTCACGATCTTTAGAGGTTTTTTTTTCAGGATTGTTTGTCGAAATTAGCTTTTTTTCCCCCTCACGATATCCTTGGATGAAATTAAGTTTTTTTCCCGATTCTTTGTCGAAATTTGCTTTTCTCTGTGATCTTTTGACAAATTTTGCGTTTTTTACGCGTTGTTTTAGCAATCTTTTGACGAAATACGCATCTTTTTCGATGACCATTTGTCAAAATTCATGATATTTTTTGGTGAAATTTGGGCAATCTCGAATTTTTAGGAACAAGAAGAAAATTTTAGGAGAATTTTAGGAATTTTAGGGGATAAAATAATATTTAGGAAATTTAGGAATTTTAGGGGGAATGCTAGCCCTGGTATCAATATGAGTATTAGAGAACAGTAAATATATGACTTTGAGAAACATATTGAATCGTGATAAAAATCAGATTATGGAAATATTTGCATATTTTAACATTTTGAAGGTGTACAATTTGTTTAATTTTGAAATTATTTATTTAAATAATCGCATGTAGTCCGCATGACAGATATTATTATGACAGAATATAATAGCGGGCTTGGCCCGCTATTGGGCTGGTTTAGATATTCGAAAAACCGAAAAAATAGACCGGTAAATTTTTACTTTATAAAAAACATGACTTTTTTTTTTTTTTTGCTAAATGAAATTTATTTGAATTTATTAAAGAAAGGATAAAGTGTTTTGAAAGGAATATTACACGAAAAACCCTTTGAGCGGTCTTCGATCACACTTACCCACTTGTTTTTATATACTAAATCAACCTGATGTTCATTTGATTGAAGGCGTTCATAGTTCTACAATTGTTTTAAAAATTGGAACAATTTTTAAAAAAAATATGAATCCATAACACATTATCAAAAATTTTTCTTTTTACCTTATAAGATAGCTGAGATTCTTCACTAACTGCCATAATTTGTAATATAAACTTATTATTTTTTATACTTTTAACACTTTATAGTTTTTTGGGATAATAGTTTCCCATCAAAAGTTCATTTTCTCACTAATGCTTCCTAAAGGGTTAATGCATCTTATTAATTCTTTTATGCATGTTACTGTATCCCAACATTCCTACTCATTTCTCCAAAGGCTATCAGTATAGAATAGAGGTTTTTTTGTCCGCTGTTGGAGTATGAACAGGGCCATTTTTCTGTTTTTGGAATAAATCACTGTTTCTTCTTACAAACTGATTCCAATTGATGTGATTTACATCCTACTTGTATTACGTTCTACGAGAATGGAAAGAAAACTTTTTTCTGCTCTTGTACTGGTTTGTAAGATGGCAGGGTTCCCAGCAAAACATGACTGGCAAATTCCCTGACTTTCCCTGACCAAATCTCAAAACATTCTCTGACCAAACGGGCATACAACAAAATTTGTTACTTATTTTTGCAATCCTTTGTCAAAAATTAACGATTTTTTTTCTGTGATCGCTCTTCAAAATTCTCTATTTTTTCCCCCCGAGACTATATGATGAATTTCGCATCATTTTTTCTCTAAAATTTTTCCCATGACTTTTTAGAAAATATTTCTAAATTCCCTGACTTTTTCTATATATTTTAAAATTTCCCTGACTTTCCCTTACTACTTTGAAATTCCATGACTTTCCAGATTTTCCCTGACTTTCCATGATGCTGGGAACCCTGGATGGCTTTTTTTGTGACTGATGAAGAAAGATTTTTTTAATTTGTTGCATTAGCTAATTTTATTGTGTATTTAACAAGTATATTTCTTTTGTGTTATGGGTTGGGTTGATTATTGACGGCCAATTATCTACACTAGGGATATAGGCCCGGGGGGGTCTTTCTAAGGGAACCTAATCCGTATTTACGCATGGATAAATCCACGGCTCGAAGAAAACCACGAAAACTCCAAACGATTAGGCCGACGGGCGCGATTGGGATCGAACCCAGCACCTCCCGTCTACCAGCTTCGGGAGCACAACCTCTCAGCCACTGGTGGGGCTCTTTTGTGTTATGAGACAAAGCTTTAGAAGTCCTTATTTCTTTGATTTTCCAAAAATATTTAGAAAAAAAAATCTCGCTTAAATACAAAAATTGAAATACTCTTAAAATTATATAAACTCTTAATTAGTGTTAAAGGTTTAAGACAATGCAAATAACTTGCGCATTTAGTTTTCCTGGCAATTTCAAGGAATCAATTTCCTTATGTTCTTCATCTTGAATTCGACTGAATATTTATAGCAATCAAACCATTACTTCATTTGACAGTCTTCCCTATATAAATTACAATTGTAAAAAAAAAAAGTGCCTAATTTACTTGCATTTTAAAATATCAGAGCATAATAAAAGTAAAAGATGGGCAAGGGCACTCAGTAGGACAACATACGGGTATTTTTCTTTAATTAAAGTGAAAGCTGCTATTACATTTGAAGCACTGTAACCTATGATTTCAAGAAATTTTTCAATATTATGATTTTTTATAATGAAATATGAAAATACCCAGTTTTTGCGTATTTATCCTGGGCTTGGTGAATACACAGGTATATACCCCAAAAATATCTACCCGGTATGTATTTACCCTTCCTACATCATTGGTCTAGCGCGGGCAGAAGTGTTCATCAGATCCGAAGTCCAAGGGGGGGTATAGTTCAGATTTGTTAATGTTGCTATTAGAGACAGATGGATTTTATCGAAGAAAAATGTTCAGCTGATCACGTATAAAACTGCAGCAATTATCTAAGAGGAAATAGACTGGAAATATTGGTTGCACACTGAAATTTCAAATAATTGGTCGCAAGAAAAATTCTTAAAATACACAATATTTTTAATAAATAACAATTTATAGTAAGTTTATTTGTGTGATCAGTTTTTTAAATAACTTGCTAAGTTACTATTTGGTCCATATGACCCAATATCGATATATCAGTATATTTGCTTTATTTAGGTGATTAAATTTGAATATCTATCTATATATGTATAGTTTTTTTTATTAATCTATTTGGCAATAATATAGCTTTTCTAAAAAATGTTAATCTTTAATTAAAAAAAAAATTATATTTAAGTATGTTGTTAATTATACATTGGAAAGTTTTTATCTCAAATAATTTTTCATAACGAAAATTTTTTAAATATACTATATATTTAATATCAATAATTTTATTGCTTTCATCAATTTTATACATAACTTGATATTTTACAACTTTGCTTATGTGTCATAATGTCAATATATAGGAATATCATGATATAAAAAAGCTGATTTATCACATTTAATTCCAGACATCACTCAGCCTTGAACAGAAAATAACATTGGGCAACAGCCTCAAGAACGAAATCAGTAGAAGAATAAACTAGTCGTTGGGGGCCACCGTAATACTTACCCATCATGGATATGCATAATGTAAAATATTAAAATAAAAATGTGTAAACTACTTATAAAATGCATTGCAATTCAAATAAAATCGTGGCTTGATGACGTCACAAACTTTATAGGCTCGATTACTGAATTGCTTGAAAGAGGTTTTTCCTTATAACTCCAAAAATAATAATCCTATTAACTAGCGGTTTATTGCATCTGATTAGGCGTCAAATTTCTAATTAAAATATATCTTTGAAGTGAAATTTGGATGAAATACAGGGTCATGAAAAATCGAAGAGTGTGGAAAACAGGATTCCAAATATCTCGGCAACTAATTATCCGATCGACTTCATGCTTTATTCAAAATTTATGTTTTTTTATTGTCTTTTATATTCATTTCTTAAAATATACAATTTCGAAAATTTTTATATACCTTTCATCAGAACGAATATTTCGAGAGTCCGAAAAAAATTGTTCCGGTTAATCGAGGTTATTGAAATGAAATAGGCTTCTTCCCATTATTACATACTAAGTACATACCAAATTGCAAGTCTCTATCTCAATTTTTTCGGGAGATAGAGCGTTTACAGACACACACACACACAGACACACAGATGGACGGCAAAATTTTTTTTCTAAAAATATGTTTTTCGGAATCTCCAGTGTCTGAAACGTGTAAATCCGTCAAAAAAAAATTTTCGATTTTCAAAACGATTACAAGACTTACCCTATACTACGTATGATGGGTAAGTAAAAATGGATGGTGTGCTTTTTGGGACAAACATTATTATTTTGAAGAGTAACACGCCACTTTGACCAATGAGATTTACTTGCACTTACAAAACAGATAATGCAAAGATTACAAACACAGTGAGGGTACATGATATTTTGGTCCTCCCACCCTATAACTCGGACTAATTGTTGTAGGGCCGCCAAACGTTGTATGATTTAACATCATGAGGGGCCATTATAATTTTTTATCAACACCATAAATTTTATAAAAAGCTGAATATAAGAGCCCGTGAAATTTTGTGTGTATGAACAATGTGACATAATTTTACAAGGGTCGTTGTTAGTCTTTTTAACCGAAGCCTCCTAAATTTTATATAGCATGAATATAAGGACCCTATCACCATAAACACTTATAACTCTGATACAAATTGTCGCAGCCCACACAAATTTCATATGGTAAACGTAATTGTTTTAAGGAAGCGAGGGGGGGGGGTGAGTTTGTTGAATTTTCTATAGAAGCCCATATTTTAGTGTATTTTAAATATAAGGTCCTGACAATTTAAAACACTTATAACTCAAGCTGTAATTATTGTAGAAAACTCATATTTTGTATGGTAAATGTAATCTTTGTTTGCTTCAAAACCTTTGAAATATTTCGAGTTTGAATTGACGATGTTTTTTTTTTGTCAGCTTCGGGTCTGATATTGGGTCAACGGAAATTTTTCCATCGTGTTCGGTTCGGTTAGAGGTTGCCTATAAGTGGAATTTTCGGATTCGGGTCAGGTACAACCAAACACGCGCAGGACTCTATTTCAGATGAAAAATTCTATATTCTTTATTTGAATGACTCCTTACTTATTTTTCAACATTAAAAGATAAAATATGTGTTGGAGTTATGAATACAGGCTATTTTTCCATAATTACAATAAATTTTGGATAAATTTTCTCTAACTGTGGGTTTTGGATAGGGTTAGATTTAAATATTTTGGGTTCGCATTGTAGCATTTTCGGTTCTGGTCGAATTGCATGGCAACGAAATGCTTTTTGTTGGGCTTGGGTCAGGTGGCGTGTTGACTTTAAATAAAATTTGTGAGGCTGAAAATTTCATTTATTACTCGGCAGGACTCTAGTTGGGTGCAATGTTTAGCTGGTAATTTTCAAAATGATGTTTTCTCTAATAAATTTAAATAATCTCAAATTTAAGTAATTTTTTGGTTATTTCATGCGTTTGTGGTAATCATTTGTCAACTGATTTTTCTCATATATCGCCAAAAGTCCAGAGTCAACCCGCCCTGAACATGAACAGCATTTCAGAAGAAATGGGTTACTCACTTACCTGATGCAGGACTAAGTTTCTATGAGTTAGCATTTTTTTAGGGGACAAGGGGGTCCACAATGATTGGACTCATAATCAAAATGCTGTTCGATACTTAGTCGTTGGCACACTGCTGTGTATATGTCATAATTGTGTACATAAAATCTGTAATGTTGAATGACCTTTTATTGGGAAGTTGCTGGGTGGAAAAAAAGAGTACGAAGCGGAGATTTTCCTTTTGGATAGGATTTTAAATTGCACAGAATTTTTTTTTTCCTTTTTGGATATGTCCACCTATAAAGGTTAGGTGACCGGTGAAGTGTTTCAAAAATAACTTTGCAAAGAGCTATTTTTTTACGTCATTTCTGAACAATATACTTTGGCAAACTGCGGAATTTATGTTTCAAATAAAAGTTGTTTGGACTCCTACATTTCATCTCTAATCCATATTATAAAAGACAAACATATCTGTGCATAACACTGACATCATTTTGAGGTTGACAATACATGACCATTAATTTTAGATTTTGTAATTTTTGCTACTGCAAATTTTTTAATTTCTAACTATCGTACATTTTTAATTTTTACACTGTCATTTCGGAAAAGAAATATACGTTCAAATGCAATTTGTTTGAAAATCATGTCGCAAATATCTCATTTATTGTGGCTTTTAAAATAAGTTTCAAGCATGAATTTTTTAAATCGATCTTCATAGTGAGCAGGTTCTGTTACTGAAGAATAATAATCCTTTTGCACTTAATACAATATAAATAGTTCAGCATTTCTCTCCGGCTAATTTTTCATATCAAAGTTAAAACATCATCAACAAATAAATAAAGTGAAATAAAATAAAATGAAACACACGTTTATATATATGTAATCGAACAATTGCGATTTTTACACATCCGAATAGGAAAATATATATATATATATACTTTCAAATATAATTTGTTTGTAAACTGTATTTTATTTAATTGAATGTTTATACGACTTTTAAAATAAACTTTCAAGTGTGAACTATTTTTAAATCAATCATTATCGCATCCAGCCCAATTACGAATGATTAGTCTGTTTGCACTTAAAACAATATGAATAGTTCAGAATTTGTTTCTGGCAAATATTTCAAAATGAATTTAAAAGTTCAACAATAAATAAACAAAAATAATAATGCAATATAGATAAAACTCAAACTTAAAAGACATGTTATCGAACTACACGCTTAAATCGCTGAAATTAATCGGGAGAAAAGGGCTGCAGTAAGAAGCGAAATCTTTGGTGATTTCTTCACATGTTTACACTTGGCATGCGGCTAATACGAAAGTATCGTTTTTAATAAGTTTCAAAATTTTATTTGAATACATTATTTCGATTTTTGACTAAACAAAATGCTCTTTGGTTTTGTCAGTGGGGAATCTAAAAAAGTATATAAATATACATACCAAATACCCTATATGTTCTGTAACCTGGGAAACTCAGACTGGATCCCCTATTTTAAATAACATAATAGGCGTTCGACATCTGTTCAGTTCGATTTATGTCAAATCCAAACCTGACAATTCTATATCAAGTCAACCTGAAAACCGTTCGAACCAGACAAACAAAATTAGTTGACCCGTAATGAGACTCTAATACTTTAAAATAATTTTTTTCGACCTCAACTCGACCTGAACCCGAAATGAAAGAAAATTATTCCATGTTTTAATGCAATGATGGAAAAGTAGTCTTCAGTCATATCTCTAGTATCAATATTATCTTTTAAGTAGAAAAATCAATATGTACTCATTACTATATTCAAACATATAGTTTTCCTACTGAAAAAGTATTTTGGAGATTCTTTTGAGCAATTGGATCAACACGAACATGGACTGCAAGTGTCAATACCCAAGCCGAATCTGGAACAATTTAAGTGAGCCTTACCTGAACCCGACCCGAAGTGAAAATAAATAGAAGTAAGTCAACCCGAACTCACCGAACAGAGAGTTGGTAAAATATTGTTATATATGTTCATTTTCCTCTTAAAATTAAAAATGAAATTTAGATATACAATTGTATACTAGTTTTACATAATTGCATTAAAATATGGAGTACTTTTCCTTCATTCAGGTTCGGGTAGTTTTTGGGTGAAAGTATATCGGGTTCAGGGTTGATGAAAATGCTTTGGGTTGAAAAAAAAAATAATCTGATATAATCCAACAAACTCTAATGCATATATATTTATATTTATATGTTTCCAATTTGCCCCCCCCCCCCCTGTCAGGGAGATCGGCACCCAGCCCCCAATTGGACAAATCATAGTATATAAAATTATGTACAATAGGGCACTTTATTGCAAGAACTTCAACTGTTTGTTACAATTGCCACAAAACTAATTAAACTTATTTAGGAAAACTTATTTATTTTCTAACCATATTTAGGAAGCAAAAAATTAAAAAAATTACCTCAGAATTCAAATATCATGTATTTCTTACGTGGTCGGAAAACAAGGCCACTTTTACATGTATAAAATATTGAAAAAAAGGTATAGGGTTAATTTAGCTATTTAAAAGAGCGAGAAAATCATTATTTCAGAAAATTGATGGTAAATGAAAAGAACACATCTATGCAAAATTGTGTATATAAACGAAAGCGTGGCAATTTCAATTATCTTGTAAGTAAACTATTTTCCTGCCTAGACATGTAAAATTTCCGGAAATTTTGAAGTGCCGGAAAAAAAAAAGTTTTTTTCAGTTTTTTTTCTGGAAAAAATTGGAAATTTTGGAAAAATTGATTTCTTACAAATGTTTCTCAAAAATAAGTTACATTTTCTTAAAAAATATAAAACAATAAACATTTTTTTAATTTCTGCAAACTGAAGAAATTTTTTTCTTTCACTTTACATGAATATAATTACAAAAAAGAAAAATAAAGTCAGCTTTTAAAAGTTAGCCTTTCAGTCTCAGAATTTTCATAGTAGCTTTTCTTGCTTAATTTAACACCATTGTTTGTAATATATCATGTCTCTGTTGAAATAATTTTTCAGTTGCATTTGTTCAATTACCAGTAGAGATAATTAAAAAAAATCACAACAAAATAAATCTTATGAGTTTCAACCAATATCACTGCAGTTTGAAAGCAAATTTAAACCCCCTCTACATAGTATTGCTTTATATATAAATGACGCCATTTTAAGGAAACAAATTATTGTAGTTGTGACATTATAAATATTATCATTTTTATATCTTCTATTGCTTAAAAATTTATAATAATTTACAATATTATAATTTTTTTTTTTGGTACAATTAGAATTTTCATTTCTTGTGTATTTAGTTTTGGTATAGCTTTCCAGTCTAAACATAAACCAACCCTATGTTTTCATTTAAGTTTTAGATTCTTAATATGAAAGTAATATATATATATATATATATATGTATGTATATTTCTTTAATGAAGTTTATAAAACAGGTGGATTTTTTTTAATACTTCGAAATATTTAGTTAAAAAGAATTTTTATCAGAAAATTTACATTTTTTTTGCAAAGTTTATTTGTATGCATTTATATAAAATATATATACAGTTAGACAAGTCTTAAAATCTATATTTAAGGAAAAGGAAAAGACAAAAAAATATGCTTGAAAAGACTAAATAATTTCAATTGTAAAAAATAACTTGTCTCTAATAATAGTTAAATATTTCTGGCGATTATTATCTGATTACATAAAAAATCGCAGCTATGCCGAAGTTGTATGGGTCTGCTTACATTTTTTTCCACATGATCCTGTTTTTGTGAACATTTTGTATAAAAAATATTGCCTTATTAAAAAAATCCTATAAAATTGTCATAAAAAATATTATCAAAATTTTGTGAATTAGAAATTTTCGTTACATTTAGAAAAGAAAAAGAAAAATAATTACCATCAACCTAACCAGATTTTACTGTATTTTTTAGAATTGAACAAACTGTATTGTATGATATTTTTAATTAAATTATCTTTCCAGTGGTATATAGATTTTATGGCATAACTAAGAAATATATTGGGTGCTATAAGCCATCAAACTTTAAAAAAAAAAAAAAATAATCCCAATAGGTTTCCACAATTTTGGCCACTTCATTATAATTATTACTACACATTACCACTACATTACTAGATAAGAGACTCATTGACAATTTCAGCTGTGTGACATGTTTTGTTATTCTAAAATCATCACATTTCGGGAGGATTCAGAATGCAGATTGAAAAAAAATCCGAATTTTTTTAAGGGTCCTATGTTTAATGGTGAAAAAATTGTAAAGGATCCTTTAAAGGACTCAAGTCCCTCTTAAACTGATTACAGATCATATTTTCTATGTTAACATTTTCATGGGAGACACTGAACATAAAAAAATAGAACTGAATATTCAAAATATGAAAAAATATAAAGAAAAAAATATCAGAATGCAGCCATAATAACATTTTGAATATATTATTTTATAAATTAAATTTCAATTTTTCCAATTTGGAAAAAATTAAAAATACCCCTTCGGAAAAAAAACAGTTTTTTCCCAAAGTTTCCGTTTTTTTTCGACCATTCCCATCTCTATTCCTGCCAAAGTGTTTCTTATGCAATTTATACAGTGAGTTGTCTGATTGACGCCACAATTGGCGTATACAGAATTTTTTTTTGTGGTGGTGGGGGTAACTACTACAAACATCCAAAAATATTGAACAGTTTTAGAAATACCTATTGTATTGATTTCTCTTCTCTCTCCTTCCCCCCCCCCTTTTTTCACATAGCAAATTTGTACAGTGTGAGACAGGTTTTTAAATTATTAAACACAGAAACTCACCCCCAAGATTTCAATTTCGGCTGGGGTAGGGAAAGGGGATGAGATATCCAATAAAACAAGAATGTACATAACCTATTGGAAAAAATAAATTTTTGCACATTATTATTTTTTGGTTGGTGGAGGGGGAGGGGGGGGAGTAGTTGTCTCAACACTAGTCCCTTAAAAAAAATTTAACATCACAGTGGTGTCACTGACTATTTTTGCTCAGAGACAAATTGGGACAAATAGTAAATAGCAATAGAGTACATACGGCACATGACACACACAATGTCAAAAGGAATTTACATGTAGTCAAGCTCGAATTCTTAAAAATCATTAGAAGATAATATCTGAAAAAACAAGTCCTCAAAGAAATGTTAAATTTTTGAACAAACGGCTTGAAGTCATATTGGTTTCCGATGAGAATATACCTTTGTGTCTTGTGGGGCCAGGGTTTTACGATCGAGTGCCGACGGCGACATTGATTATTTTTTCTTGGTAGGTGATATAAACATTACATGGGACTTCCTTCTTCCTAATAGTTAAGAAATGTGTTTTGTCTCCTCTCCCCCTAACTTCTGGGAAAGCTAATGATTAATTCTTGGTGATTCTTTCTTCCAACACATGTGACAGCTGAACTCGATCTACTTTGATTCCATTACAAAAAAGTAACAGTTTAAATTTAATACACACTAAAGTTTTACCCTGTAAAAAAATCTCTTGGGAATGAAATTAACAGAGACTTATAATTGTACCCCCCACCACTCATTTTTACCTTTTTTCATCAGTCTGCACAGAAATAAGCCTTTAGAAATATTTTATATATATATATATATTTAAGTAAGAAATAGAAGAAACTGAACTAAACTGCACATAAAAATTGTAGCAAAAATTTGGAATGCAATTCATAACAAAAAACATTTCGAAGGAATCTGGTGCCAGGTTAGGTTTAGGTTTATTACTTGATATTATATGGTATTTAGAATGCATTAGCATCATAAAACATAATTTAACAAAAAATTAATTACCTATGTTTGGCGCTTCTAGTTGAAAATATGGGGTGGAGGGGGGGAGGAGGGTTCAAAATTTTATTTTATTTAATTTTATTTTATTGTTCTAAAATTCTGGGAGAGTGTAAGGAAGTGTGGAGGGGGGCAAAGCACCTACTGACCCCTCTTGTTATGAACCTGCTTTATTTGATTTCATTATTCTCATTATTTGGTTAACGGTTTCAAATTGCAAAATTCGAGCAAGTGCAGAGAAACTAAAACTTTTCCAGGACTGTTGACAGCTACGAAATGTGTTACAATTTGTTCAAATTTTTATTAAGCTCAGGGGTTGTTACAAGAAATGAAAATGTGGTTGACCGATGTGATGGTGTAAGGTCTGTGTACTCTTGCATGGTCGATCTCGTTGTCCTGAGTTTTGGGAGGTTTTTTTAGATGTAATGTGACTCACCTTAGAAATCACCTTAGACTATAGTATATGAACTACAGTGCAACATCTTAAATCCGGACTTCCAAAACCTGGAGTTATCTAAAATCCGGACTCTCGAATCATCTTGTCATTTTAGTTATTCAGAACAACAACAGATGGCGCCACCATGCAAATCACGCTAAAAGTATTTCGTTAAAACGTTTTATACTGAAACCAATCACAGTACATGTTTCTTCCACTTTTTTTGTTAAATAATATACGATTGGAGGATGTTCAACCCGGTAAAATAGGCTAATAGAATCTACCATTCATTGTCATTCAATGCTTTAGCGCCATTTTTATTTTTCTCAGTATCTGGATTAGTATATTTCGCTCTTTCTTACTGAATTTTATGTTTAGTATAGCATTTGAGACACAAATAAAAAGCTTACATAATGAGTAGTAAGCGAGCCATCGATTCCCCGAATAGCATAAAAAAAAACATTGCGCGTTATCGATTGCAAAGAAGGTGGAATTTTTTAAAAAATACGACCAAGGAACTCCCGTCCGGAATTTGTGCATTGAATATGATATTGGGAAGTCAACAGCATATGACTTAATAAAGCAAAAGAAACATATTCTCTCTTTCTTTTCTGAAAGTGATTCACCATTTGAAATGGCCAAACGAAAAACTATTAGAGGTGCAAATAATCCGGATTTGGATAAAGTCATGATTGACTGGTTTAGACAAAGTCGATCAGAAAATGTCCCTCTAACTGGGCCTATGATCATGGCTCAAGCTAAAAAGTATCATGCAGAATTATGTCTAGCAACGCCATGCAATTATACGATGGGTTGGCTAGATAAGTTTAAAAAACGTCATGGTATTAGACAAATAAGAATTTGTGGTGAAAGAGTAAGTGTAGATCACGAAGCTGCGGAGCAGTTTGTAACTAATTTAATGGAGTTAGTAGAAAAAGAAAATTTATCAATGGATCAGATATATAACGCTGACGAGACCGCTCTCTTCTGGCGGTATGTGCCGCGAAAGACTCTGGCTATGAATGTAGACAAAAATCCTGGTGGTGTGAAGGATATAAAACAACAATTAAAAGTTTTGGCTTGTGGAAACGCTTCTGGAACGCACAAATTAAAATTAATGGTTATCGGGAAAAGTGCTCATCCCCAAGCTCTTACTGGAGCAAAAACGATTCCTGTAATTTACAAATCGAACAAGCGAGCGTGGATTACACAAGAACTATTTACAGACTGGTATAAAAATAACTTTTTGACAGAAGTACAGAGATATCGTTCGTCTGCCAATCTGCCTGCAGATGCGAAAATATTGCTGATTATTGATCGATGTGCAGCCCATCCTGACAGTGAAAAATTAAGCGAAGGCAATAATGAAGTATTATTTCTCCCACCTAACTGCACATCCATAATACAACCAATGGATATGGGTATATTGCGTTCTTTTAAATGCAAGTACAAAAGTAAATTTGTTAACCGGATGCTAGATTACGTAAATGACGGAAAAAACATTTCCGAATTTGTAAAAGATTTTCCGATAAAAGATGCTATTTGGTTCGCTGCAAGTGCCTGGAAAGACATGCCTGAAGATACTTTGAAAAATGCCTGGCACAATATTCTTCCTCAGACTTTATTTATCCCTGATAATAATACTAAAGATTTCAACGGGTTCAAATTATCAGAAGAAAAAATGAAAATTTCTAATTTATTAGCATATGCAAAAGATCAGAATATTAATTTGGAAGAAATTGATATGCAAGATATTTTTCATTGTGATGACGATGCTCCAATAGTAAATCAATTGACAGATGACGAAATTTTCAGCAATGCATTAAATTCAAACGCAAACTCTAAAGACACCGAAAATGAAAGTGACGAGGAGCAAATTGAAGAAAAAATACCGACAAATCAGATGATTGAAATGTTAAATACTGTGATTAAGGGTCTGGAACAACGTGATTACATTAATGAACACAAAATCATGACTGTGTTTAATATCCATGAAAAGCTAATAGACAATAAGTCCAAAATGAAACAAAAATCATTATTAGATTATTTTAAATAATGCTTAATTTTTTTTCTTTACTTAACCTGTATTTGGGAAATTATTTGTATAAATATTTTCATTAATGTATTTCCATATTTGCTTTTTTATTATTATTTGCATTATTTTCCTTTATCTATCCGCAATAGAATTCGTAACACAACTGATGATTACTTCTCTTTTTCCAGCCATGCGATGAGTCAGAAAAATAGACATTCGTTTTCGTAATGCTTTTTTTTTTTTTTTCCATCAACAACTCTGCTGTTTGACCTAGTTTTTTTTTTTCCTTTCCGCTTCTACTGAGTGGGGATGATAGAAGAAAAGAAAGCTATGTTCTAAATGTGGAATATTTTTATTTAAATTACGAAACGAATTCTTTTTGTTTTATTTTTTCGCTGTAATTTATTTCATTTTCATTATTTATTATTTTTTTTAAGTTTACATTTTTGGGCTTCATGACGAAATATGAAAAGTCCAAATAAATATTTAAATATATATATATATTGTGAAAATATTTACAATATAAAATATTTATTAAAGGTCCCGATTGAAAATAATTATAATAGATTTCTGCAATCAATTTTTGACGAAAGTTAATGAAACTTGGAACCATGTATACTGATGTAAAAATGCATTGATATTTTTCTTCCCTGAAAGCTTTTTTTTTTATACATTCTAAAATAATAATGAAAATGAGAAATAAGAATTTGATTTTCTAATAGATGAATAATAATTTCATGTTTCTTTCTTTTACCGATGTAAGTTACTTTGTAAATAAGTACAAAAATAGAAAGTTCAAAAGCAAGCCTTGATAATTCCTTTTGAATAAATTTTATTAATAGCTAATTAATAGAATATTAGAATAATAGTTAATTAATAGTTAAATTATAGTTTATTAATAGAAAATAAACAATTTTATTAATAGTTAATTGCTAATCCGATTGTATAAATGATTTATATATATATTAGTTGTATTTGTGTAAAATGAAATTAAGTAGATTCTTTTGTTTCTGAGAAGTTCACTAGATGGCGCCACTAGACAACTTCCATTATCCGGAATTTTCTAAAATTCGGAATCGCTAATTCCGAATGAGTCTGGATTTACGATGTTGCACTGTATTTAAAATTGAAGTATTAAGTAAAATTTAATATTTAACATGAAATTAACATTTAAATAACAATGCTTGACGTCAGAAAATGGCTGAAAGACATTTTCTTATTTATGATTTTATTAATTTACTTTTAAAAAGATTATTTGAGATTATATATTATATATTCTTACTTTAATTGCCTTAAATGTACATAGGTATTTAATCATCCCATTCTACGATCATTATTAAAAATGGTTACGGCTAAATATAATAGCATTACTACATTTTTTAAATTTATTGATTATGGTACATCTGGCAACTTGTATTTTATGGTAGCTTTCGTTAAAAAATACTCGGCAAAAGACAATAAAATTACTTTGTATTCCGTAAATATTAACTTAATGAAAATCAAATATAATTTGAAAATTCATCGTTTCAAAGGAATTCTTCTTCATCAGGGAAAAGGACATACTATTAGTACTAGAGCAGAAGCAGGTCAAAAACAATAAGATTTTGTCATTTAGCATATTTTATCATTTTGCAAATTTAATCTGATTGACTTTCTTCATAATTTATTTATAATCATTTTTATATAATTATTTCAGTAGTATTATTTATTTTTACTTACCATCATACGTAGTATAGGGTAAGTCTTGTAATAGTTTTGAAAATTGAAATTTTTTTTTGATGGATTTACACGTTTCAGACACTGGAGATTCCAAAAAACATTTTTAGAAAAAAAAATTTGCCGCCTGTCTGTCTGTGTGTGTCTGTAAACGCTCTATCTCCCGAAAGAATTGAGATAGAGACGTGAAATTTGGTATGTACTTAATATGATGACCGACGTAGAAATGGGAAGAATCTTATTGAATTTTAGTAACCTCTATTATCTGAAACTATTTCTTTTGGACCCTCGAAATATTCGCTCTGATAAAAGGTATATAAAATTTTTCAAAATTGTTTATTTTAAGGAGTGACTATAAAAGACAATAAAAAAACATTAATTTTGCCTAAAAAATGAAGTCAATCTGATAATTAGTTGACGAGGTATTTATGATCATATTCTACATACTCTTTGATTTTTCATGACCCTGTATTCCATTCAAATTTCAATTCAAAGATACATTTCAATTGGAAATGAGACGCTTAATCCGTGTGACACAGTAAACTGTTAGTTAATATGATTATCAATTTTGGAGTTATAAGGATGTCTCTTTTACAAAATTCAGTAATAGAGCATTTAATGTTTATAACGTCATCAAGCCACGATTTTATTCGAATTGCAATGCATTTTATAAATTGTTTACACATATTTTATATTATGCATATCCAATCCATGATGGGTAAGTATTACGGTGGCCCCTAACAACTAGTTTACATTTTCCTAATTTTCTCCACTACTGTTATAAAATTTCTATTTTTCCATTCCTTCTTATTGTATTTGTTCCCTTCATTTGTTTTCGGATTGACGTATCCTTTCCTTTTGGTTGTCTTCCCTATATATTGCGCATTATTTCCCCAAATACATTATTTTGTCATATGATATATTATGCATCATATCCCCATATCCATGTTCTTTGTGCAATCTATTTTCTTTTGGTCCTGTTCATGCCATAACAGTAACAGCATATGCTTTTGCCTATGAAGAAAAAGGTTTCATATCTTCGAAAAGCTTTTGTTTTCTTTACTTGTATGGTGTATTTAAGAAATTTAACTAATTACTTAATATCAATAATGTGCTTTTATTTTCTATAGTTCTTTTTAACAGTATTAAGTATTTCTTTTAACTTGAAGATTGACTAAGAAGCTTGAATAGTTGCTTTCCCTGTTAAAAAAAAAAAAGAAGCTGCGTATTTAAGCGAATGATGTCCAAACTACAAAAATCAATATTAGCACAAAACGTTTGAGGTATGAAGAATAATGATACCCAATTTGACATTAAATAACTGGAAAAACATTACTTTTACCTAATTGTGATCCGTTTAGTATAGCTGGATATTAAAACTTTAAAAAAAAGTTTTTATATTGTAAAAAAGAAAAAACATATACTGTAATAATTTTTTTCTTAATTTAAGTAGTTTGAATAATTTAGAAAATAGTATTGCTAAAAAATCTTTTAAAAACATACCTTACAATGTTTTCTTTCACATTCAATTCAATTTTGATCGCATTAATATTTGTGGAATGCGAAGTAATTGTTCTGTCATTTGAAGCATATTTTCAGACATCCCCACCACCTCCCAAGGTGATAACTTTTTAAATTCCCTAAAGAAGAAAGTCTGTGGAATTCCACAATATATCAAAGCATTTCTATGATTTTATGTACTATTCTATGATTATATATATACTTAAAACACAGGGCTTTTTTTTTTTAAGTCATCTGCCCTGTGAACCAATTTCAATAATTTGAACCAGTTTTGACTGTGAACCTGTTTTAATAAATCACTGAATTCTGATGGGATCCGACCATATATTCTTATAATTTTATACACAAAAATCAAATTTCATTATTATCATTGTAAAGCAACTGAGTAAGTTTTTAGAAACTCTGGTTACAGACTAAGTCATAAGATCAGCAAAAAGAGTACTGTTTTACTCTAGGTCCAGCTTGCACTCAGTAGTGACGCAACCACTTGAAACTTAGCATGCCAGAACAGAACTAATAAGAATATTGTATGTTAAAAAAGTTACTTATTTTATAGTTTATGTAGTAGTATATAAACAATGTTAAATTAAATTCAGCTGAAATTTTTACTCCCTCTAGAAAGAAAATTGCCATACAAATTTATAAAAAAGGATTTTATTTAAGATTAAAAAAAAAAAAAAAAAAAACAACTAATAAGGTCTCTTTATAGTATAATATTATTAAATGAATCTTTAAATATTGATAATAATAAAATTATAAGACAAATCTAAAAAATCCAGCAGCTTTTTTTTATTTACTTTGAACTGGCTCTAAGTTTTTACCCTGTAACTTCCGGCATCTAGTTTCAAAATTTTTAATTATGCCATGATACTATTAAGTACCCCAAATTTCATTGAAGCATTAAGAGATTGGGTTGCCTGTGTTGATTTGATGTGGAATGATTCAGTAGTTTGTTTACTAAGATATATATATATATATATATTTACTTGTTCCATAGCTACAAAACCTTCTTCAGCCTCCCCCTTCCCCCTTATAAAAAAGAAAATGAAGAATTAGTTTTGTGGACTTTACAATGAAAAGATTTGTTTTTTCATTAATATTAATACTTACATGTGCACATAAGTTATACAGATGAGTATACAATATAAACTCAAGTGGCCTAAATTTGTAACTTGAAATTAGTACAGCAGTTTGCATTTTAATTTATAACTCAGCATCCCATGATTGTCCCACAATGAAACTTTCAGATATTATGGAAAATAAATATAATAGTAACATATATATTTTTGAAAAAAAATTTAAATGTCTGATTTTGAAAAATGAAAGGTCAAAATATTTAATTAAAAATTCAAAAAAATATGTGCATGCGATATATTATATGAAAGCCCAAATCATACTCTTTCTAACAACATCAAAACCAAGTCCCTGTGACAATTAGGGAATCAAATATGACTAAATTTGTAATGCAAAAAATGCAAAAATTTATGATTTTTGTCTATCTTTGAAGTTAATTATCTGCAAAACCAAGAGAGAAAGAGACTTATCACAGAGTATTTATTAATTTCTCTATGATCTTAACAACTGAGCTTAATATCATAAAATTCTGCGGTGATCAGGTAGAAAATGTCACTTTTTTGTGTTGATTTGACATGGAATGACCCTGTATTGAATGGTTTTGCCAATTAAAAATTACGAAATAACAAAAAATGTTTGCTTTTTCAATCCCTCCCAATGTGTAATTCGGGTTCTGGCATGTAAGAATGTTTTTGCCAACACGCAAAGAAAGAGATGAGTTTTTAATTAATATTTCAGCTGATTATTAAAATATTACAATCTGAGCCTCAGGTGCATCAGGACATGCCTTGGACTACCTAAATTGAAATTTTCAGACCTGTGCAAATTGTAGATTTTGCTAGCCATTGCTAACAAACAGACACACTGACAAAAACTTTTATTAGTACTGAGTTATTAATACTTGTGCACTAGAGGGTTTTCCATTATTTTTCTCATTAATGTCAAGATTAATTAATATTGAAATTATTTAGTACATTTAAATTAAATTTTGAGAAAATAGAAAGAAACCAGTAAAAAGACTTGTATGATAAATTAAATAAGCACTCGACAACATTATATAATAAACTTTTTTTAATACAAAATCTTAAAGAGCATGTAAAATATTAAAATTATCTAACATTTGAATAAATAAAAATGGTATTTTAAAAGAAAACCAAAGAAGCAGAACACTATATCAATAACCATGTGCAGACCTTTATTTTAAAAATGACTTGTTTTATGCAATTGACAAAAGTAAGATTAAACACTTCAACAGTCACATAGATAAGGAAACAGTGTTATTACCCTGACTTATCTCAGGGCAGCCATTGAAGTGGTTAAATAAACAAAAAGCCTATCACCTTACATAAAATTACCCAAGATGAGCAAAATTATATTTAAAGATAAGATATTTTAATTGAACACTTTAAAATTCATGCATACAATTTTACATTTTTAAAATGTTAATCTTTACTGTTATAAGATAATTAAGTTACCCCAGTAATATCTCTATTAACAGTGTTTTCTTTTGAATTAGATATTCTAGAAATGGATGATGATGGAGACATTCCACTGCCATATCCATTTTCAGCTGCCTATAAGATAACATGTAAATATTAATTTATTTTTATCACATACTATATATGTATGTAACATTTGAAGACACATTCACAAAAGGATAATTTTCATAAAAAATGAATCTATAACAATAGACAGAAAATAATTGAAATAAAGGTTACAACTAAAAACTGGACTATGTGAAAATAATATTGCAGCATGAAATCTCATATTTTACATATTATCTATTTTTATGCCTGTTTTGCCTTTGCAAAGTTATACGTAACTACAAGAAATTAATTTCATATTCTATGTACACTGCCTCCCCTCCTCCCCCTCCCCACACACAAAAAAAGAACAATGGCTATAAATCTATCTCTAATTAATGCAAAAATAAATGAAAGGTACTGTTTTAATTTGTATGAAGTTCTTTATACAGGGTGATTTTTTTTAAAGTTGTGAAAGTAAAACCCATTAACAAAAGAACCACTGATCCAAATGACCTGAAATTTCACCAATATGCTCCCAAAGCAATGGGAATTTTTTAGGCGTGATTAAAAGTAATCTTAAAATCGCACCCACAGATGGCGCTGTAAGTTAACAGAAATGAAGAATATCGTCAGTGGGAGGAAAACAATAGACGGTACTTTGAGAAAAAGAAAACTTACATATCAAAAACATACAGAATGCAGTAATTGGGAAAAGGAACTGCAAACACCTGCGGAAACAGAACGAAATAAAATATGGAGTAAAACATTCGTACAGCATAAGATTTTCAACGTGCTGTCCAATGTTTTCAGCTAGGAGTTGGAAACGTGAAACCGCATGTTCCACAACAGAGTGAAAAGTATCCACTGTGAGTGTTTCTTGACAAGTTCCTCTCCCGCTGTATATGCACAGCGCCATCTGTCGGTGAGATTGTAAGTTTTTTTTTTAACCATGCCTGAAAAATTCCCATTGTTTTGGGAGCATACTGGTGAGATATCCGGTCATTTGGATCAGTGGTTCTTTCGTTATAGGGTTTTACTTTCACAACTTTAAAAAAAAATCACCCTGTAATTGTATGTAGCTTATTTTGTCACCAAAGGTCATCTACATATTAAAAATTGCACCAACTTTCATTTTTCATTTAATAACACCCACTTTTGACATCATATTTGAGTTCCCTAGATTGGATTACAGCAGCCCAGAAAACAGTTTAGTATATATACTTTTTCTTAAATGTTCAGAGTTAGAAGAGGTCAAAGTTTGAGGATGCTAATGTTAAATATGCATGACAAACTTTAACTCATATCTTCCCAAAAAATCATCTTATTGAACTTGAGATACAATGTACACTGAATAAACCCAAACATACTCCAGGCATGTTTTCGATTCAAAAATATATTTTTAATTTTTGAAAATTATTAATAAATTCATATTACAAAATAATGAGTTGTGATCTACATTAATTTTTTGGATAAAACAAACCACAGTGACAAAATCATGGGTATGTAAATTTACAGCTCATTCCAATCAATTGGATTTTGAGATATGGAGGAATTTTACTTTTCAACGGTTTAAAGGACTCATCTCCTGTTCTCAAAGCATAAACAGAAAAGAAAATCTTTGGAAGAAAATATTTTATGGCATTTTCTTTCATTTAAAGAGTTTATTTTATACTTATTCATTGTAAAATCTTAAATTTTATTTTTTGTAATTTGGGAATAAACCCCTAACACTTTTTTTTAAGAAAACTATGAAGATTTAACTATACCTTTCTCCAGGCTGCTGTAATCCAAGGAACTAAAATATAGTTTTAAAAGCAGTTGTTACCTACCATTTGAAAAATTAGCAAAGTAGTTGGTGCAATTTTTAATATGTAGATTACTTCTTATGACAAAATAAACCACCTATCATTATAAAGAACATATGACTTAAAACAGTACTTTTCATTTATTTCTGCATTAATTAGAACTGGAGTTTTGGCTATCAACTTCTGGTTAGACTTTTTTTAAGGTTGGGATGGGGGGGAGGGGCGTTGTATTGTAGATATTTCTTCAAATTTCTCTCTCAAATTGAGAAACTAATGTTATTTTATTGGAGAAAAAAAAATCTAGATATTGCAATCTTTCTTCGTTGCTTTCATGATAATAATTTATTTACCTTAAAAGAAGATATTTATATGTTTCAGTTTACATTTTAACAGTGGCACAGCAAAAAGGAAGTTTCGGGGTAAAAACCCCTCTGAGAGCTAAAAAGGATGCAGTTATTGCCGCTTATATGAATAACTGGTTTATCAAATACCACTTTTATGAATCAATCAAATCCAAATTCAGTATTAGTATTTTTATATTAGTTGGAATCCATCATTTTATTGAATCAAATTCTATTCAACAAATGTGATTAATTAAAACGGCGATTATATTGTATTTAAAATTGGACAAAGCACATAAGTGATACCTGTAAAACTGGTCACTTATTTTGCAAAAGAGCAGTGTTCACATTTATCATTTCCTGTCACACTGCTGTACAGTAAGGTGGAGTGAAAAAAAATAGTTTATAATTTCGAAATACAATTCAATAGTGATCAAAATTTGCCTTTTCACTCCCTATTTAACAGAAAAAAATTTCAGGTCAATTGATTAATGTCTTGATCCTACTAGTGGGCCATGAAGCTACAAAAATTGACAGCAAATTGTGACCTATACAAAAATGAAGTTCATAATTTTGAAATACAATAGTGATCAAAATTTGCCTTTTCACTTCTTTTTTAACAGAAAAAAATTTCAGGTCAATCATTTAATGTCTTGATCCTACTAGTGGGCCATGTCCCTATACCAGGTCTTGAAATTGAAAAAAATGGCAGCAAATTGTGACAAATCATGTAAAAGTAAAGGTCATAATTTCGAAATACAATAGTCTTCGAAATTTGCTTTTTTTTCATTCTATTTAATGGGGAAAACATTCAGTTCAATCGATTAATGACTTAGCCCTCTACCAGGTTCTGAATTTACAAAAACTGAGAGCAAATTGTGACGTATCATGTAAAAGTAAAGTTCATAATTTCGAAATACAATGGTCATCAAAATTAGCTTCTTTACTTCCTATATAACAGAAACAAATTTCAGGTCAATCTATTAATGTATTTAAAACACTACTAGGCACTGAAATTTCGGAAACTTAATTTTTTTCAAAATTATAAACTTTATTTTTTTTTTATTTCCCTATTATACAGCGAGTTTTTAAACTGTTTTTTTTTTTTGTTTCTTTTTCCAAAATGAAATTAAACCATCAAAATCAAAGCATGATAAATTTTGGATGTATATAAATGGAATTAGAACTGTTTTACTTGTTACAGCAGGGGGAAAGTTGCTCTAAATAGAGTAAAACCTGTGAAAACAGAACCGATCTAGAACTCTGCCTTAAACAAGAAATAATTTATGGTTCTGACGGGGGAAAAAAAAATTATATGTACTAAGACGGAAACTTTTTTTTAAACAATTTTTTTTTCCCAGTACATATTGATTCCATTTTCAAAAGCTTAAATCAATGATAAACCGATATTGTTGTTAGGTTTAGAACAAATTTTCTTTCATCAGAGTCAGAATGGCGGGATACTGGCTTACTTTTTCTACTATAGTTTTGGGCTCGGGACTGGATCTTACTTTTTTTCTGCAGACTTGGGTCAGTCTGAAGCTGGACCTCATTCTTTTCAGGCCCGGGTCGAGCTTAATAAAAGAAAAATTGTGCAATCTTATGTTGTGGTGGCAGTTTTCTTATAAAAATAATAGTGATATTATATATTTGTTTAAACAATCTTTAGAAATTTAATTGGGTTTAATAAATAACAGAGAAATATTTCAATCACAAGAGTTTTTTTTTTGTTTTTTTTCCCCCACAGAAATTTACAATTATGATTTACTTTAACAAACTTTTCTTTCCTTCTAAATTATGTTAATTTTTCAATGCATGTTCATGAAAGTCATTGTTACTAAATGATCATTAATATTGCTATTTCGTATTACATTATATTGCATATGATCTGTTGTATCTTAAAATGTTTACATGCATATATATGAAATATTTTGTCAAAAAAACTTTAATTATAGGTGTTTCGTCGCTCAACAAGACAAAGTTACAGATACCGAACATCGTAAAACTCCATGATGTGTCAGATAACAGCCATCATCAATGGGATAATATTGTTAATGAAATATCGTCATGTTTTCCGAAATTGTGTCAGACCAGACCCATAAACTACAAAAAAATAAACAGCTCAAGCCGGAACTGGGTTGAATATTTAGCTTTTGGAAGGGGCCAAGAATAGCCAATAAAGCTTTCGTAGAGATCTGGGATAAACTTTTAACTTTTAAAACACACTGGGCAGAGCCGAAATTTCGATTCGTGCAGACCACTTAATTGAAAGAATCACATAAAAATGCCATTGAGCAATCATAAAATGGCACAGTGTATGTCATTAAATGTGCTGTCCTAGAATTGCAAATGCTGTAATTTATTTTTACTAAGAGAAGAAATAAAATATTTGTGACATACAGGCTGTTTAAAAAAATTAAAAAAAAAAAGGTAGGAAAGACTGCAAAATCAAACTGCAAAAGATGGTAGAGCAAACTACAACAAATAATTTTTTGCCTAGGAAACCACAGTCACAATCAATTTAATCAAACAAAAATATAGGGTACCTACTTCAAGCCAAGCCTTGATATTGGGAGATGGATTGAGACGTTTAACAACAATGAAGATAATTTAGCGAAATTTTCAACAGACTTATCTTACTCACGATTAGGACTGGGCGATATTAGGATTTCTACATCGCGATACATCATCGAGACTACATCGCGATACATCACGATATTAGACTTTTAGTATTACAAACATGGTCGTAATTTTAATATAAAATTTAAGAGTATTTATTATACATACACATTAAACTTATGTTATGTTTTAAAAAACCTTTTTTCTTTAGGCTTATGTTTACAGACAAAAATGCAAAATATAATAAAACTTGTTGCAAAAAATTAAAAATTTGAAAAAATGTGTTATAATTAATTAGAAGAATCTTTTTTAAAGTAAGCTTTAATTCTTAAAATAATATCAAAAACCAGAATTTGATATTTAAATATATTTCATTTAACTATTCCACCTTCATATTTTTATGGAATTATCTTTAATATGAACGACTGTATTAATTTGCAGGCGTAGCCCATCTCCTGTACTGGCCAAAATTTAATTTCTGATACTGAAATAAATGACACTTAACTATTTACACTGACATTTTCTTGCAATTATGTTTAATATTAACGATTTTATCAGGGGTGATTGTGACACAAGGTAAAAAACCCTGAAAATTATTGACACACAGGTGACAAATCCTGAAAATTACCGATGCAAAATACTGATATCCCTTTACACCATAACTTATTATAAAACTGCATTTCTCTGTGGCCCTTTGATGAAATTCGCATTTTTTCCACGATCCTTCAACAAAACTCATGTTTTTTTTTAGTCTTTTGATGAAAATCAAGTTTTTCCGCGGCTCTTTGACGAAATTTGCGTTTTTATTGCAATCTGTCAACGAAATTAGCCATTTTCTCAGATCCTTTGATGATTTTCGAGTTTTTTCTTTGGCCTTTGGACAAAATTCGCGATTTTTCCACGATCCTTCGACAAAATTTGCCATTTTTTCGAGATACTTAGGCGAAATTTGCCGTTTTTTCAAGATCATTCGACGAAGTTTACCGTTTTTTGACAATCCTTTGACGAAATTTGCCGGTTTTTTTCGAGATACTTCGGTGAAATTTGCCGTTTTTTCGAGATCATTCGACGAATTCTACCGTTTTTTGACGATCCTTCGACGAAATTTTCCGTTTTTTCGAGATCCTTCAACGGAATTTACCGTTTTTTGGTGATCCTTTGACGAAATTTGCCATTTTTGCGCGATCTGTCGGCAGAATTCTCCGTTTTTCATGATCCAACGACGAAATTTGCCGTTTTCTCCGTAACCCTTTGGCAAAATTCGCATTTTTCCGCGATCCTTCAAGAAAACTCATGTTTTTTGACGAAATTCACATTTTTTTCACGGCTTTTTGACTAAATTTGTTTTTTTCGCGATCTGTCAACGAAATTAGTCATTTTTCGTGAGCTTTAAATGAATTTCACGGTTTTTCGACGAAATTCGCTGTTTTTTAAACGATCCTTCGACGAAGTTTGCCGTTTTTCTGCGTAATTTACTCGCTATAGCGTGTCCGCGGCATCACTGTATGTTTTTAGTCTGCAGGTGCCCTAAAAAGTCTGCGACGCCCGTCGCAGCATCCACAGAGACTGTAAAATTATCCCATAAATATAGAATCTTAATTGTATGTTAAGAAAAATCTGAATTGTTTTAGATATTGAGTTAGACGTGGTTTAATGGATTTTCCACTGGCCGGGCCTGTTTTCACTGAATTTTGTACGGGCCGGGAAAAGGTAGCTTTCGTTCGGCCCGGCCCCGGAAATTCCGGCCCGTGCAGACCCTAATCTACAGTCTACTTATTTTTTTCTTCTTTTCAAATTATGCTCTACCGAGAGCCATTTTGCAGAAAAGCGCAAATTTCGAGGGGAAGGGTATTGAATGAAGGCTTACGAAAAACATGCACTCATTGACATCTGGTGCAGCCCATAACAGAATTTGGGGAGGATCAGCATTGTTAAATGAAAGGGAGGGGGGGGGGAAGGAGATGAAGATTCATACTCAGGTATCTTTTAAAAGACTGGTTTTTGTCTCCTGGTTAAGGGGTAGGACAAAGAATATCTTTCGGTATCGGTATTCTCGTTTATATTCTTTGGTTAAAACAAGACAAGGGGTTAGGAAAACGCAGGGCAGAGGGTTTGCAAGTTTCACTCCGATCAGGCTCTGGGTAAGGGTTGCCGTAACTGAAACGTTTATCGCTAATTTGGCGAATGTTTTGCACTTTTTGAACATATTTTCAGTTTTGATTCGTTTTTTCCACTAAACAGGATGATTTTATGACCCTGGAAGAGCCGAAAGAAAACCCCGGAAGGGTCAACGGAAAAACCCGGAAATCCGGTGTACCCCCGGAGCACAATCACCCCTGTTTTATTTATTTGCGGGTGAAGCCTGCGTTTCTATACTGTCTAAAATTCAATTTCTGATAATTAGGTAACATTTAACTATTCACTCTCATATTTTTATGCAATTATCTTTAATATTAACAATTTTATCAATTTGCGGGCATAGCCTGCCTCCTGTACTGGCCAAAATTTAATTTTTGATATTTTAATGTATTACACTTAACTATTCACTCTTAAATTTTAAGCAACTATCTTTAATATTAACGAAATTATTGATTTGCGGGCGAAGCCTGCGTTTCTGTACTGCCCAAAACTCGATTTCTGATATTTAAATAGGTTAAACTTAAATATTCATCCTCATATTTTTATGCAATTATCTTTAATATTACCGATTTTATCAATTTGCGGGCATAGACCACTTCCTATACAGGCTAAAATTTAATTTGTGATATTTTAATAGATTTCACTTAACTATTCAATCTCAAACTTTTAAGCAACTATCTTCAATAGTAACAATGTTATTGATTTGCGGGCATAGCCCGCCTTTCCGTATTGACCAAGTATTAATATCTGATATTTAGATGCATTACACTTTTAATTCTGACCAATAACTGGTTCCTAAAGAAATTCTAAATAATAGAACAAGCACTATAACCTATAATATTTTACTGCTCTAACTTTAAGAAAAAAGAAAATCATTTTCATTTCAGACGAATATCTAAATTGAAAATTCATGAGGCAAATCTCCCTTGGCACTATTATCTCTTAAACTTAAATGTGAAATAATTCACAAACTGGTCCCCCCCCCCCCACACACACAGTTGAAAATTCAACAGGCTTTGAATGCTTATCGCACATGTTCTAAGTGACTAATTCATGGAAATATATATACTTCACAAATCGCATCGCCGTATTTTCTCAAATGAACATCCTGGTGATGCTTACTGATCATTTATGTAGCTAAAAAACAGACATGTAATTGGGCATGCAGTTATTTGCGATCGGCATCGATTTTGGATAATCCCGGTGTCTACTAAATCAACGATGCTTCATGGGAGCGTTGTTTATCCACTTTGGAAGCGCAAGACCGGAGCAGAAACGAAATCGGCCTTTCCCCAAAGGTCTTGTTCATGCATGCATCGTTTATGCACATCAAAGATCGGAGGAGAAGACGATCTTTGACACCGGTCTCGTTCACGCATGCGTTGTTTATACATCTCGAAGATCGCGGGAGGAAGCTTTGCCCTCGTTCATCATCGATCTGGTGTGCTTGTGATGCATCGCTAAACGAAAGATCAAGAAGCCGGTTTGACGATTTATGATTTAAATAGATTTTTCACGATACATCGATGCATCGCCCAGTGCTACTCACGATATCACAGAAAATGTTGGAAATGCACAGTAATTCGATCAGTGACATCGTACAGAATTTCAACTTCATTCTAAAATATGGAGTGCCTAGTTCAGAACTGTTTGGATGTAGATGCTGATAACCTCCACCATTCTTTGTGATATTGTTACTTTTGATAAAGTCTATTGAAAATTTTGTGGAAATAGCTTCAATATTGTTATATTTAAGAACAAGAATTTGTGTTCAGCTTGGAGTGAAGCATACCATATTTTTGATTGAACAAATGGATTGCAACTCTGGTTTCCTACACAAATATTATTTCATTGTTAAAACAATTTGCATAAATATAACATCAGTTTAATATTATTTCTTTGGTACAATTTACGTTTTGTAACGGAAAAAGAAATATTATGATTTAATTAATTTTTAAAAGGCTGATTCGATTAACACTCTGACCACCCAATTTTTGGACCAAAATCCCTTCAAAAATTGTGCATTTTTTAATTGCATATTTTAAATTAGGGGTGCACAACCTGTGGCCCGCGGATCAATTTCACCAATCTGACGCCAAAAAATCGCGAATTTTGCCGTTCAGATGCGTAGAAATTGCGAATTTTGCCAAATTTTGCTCATCGGGTGCGTAAAAATTGCAAATTTTGCCGATCGAGGGCATATAAATCGCGAATTTTGCCGATCGGATGCGTATAAATCGTAAATTTCGCCGTTCGTCTGCGTAAAAATCATGAATTTTGCCGATCGAACGTGCAAAAATCGCACATTTTGCCGATTAGGCGCATAAAAATCACAAATTCCGCTGATCGGGTGCATAAAAGTTATGAATTTCGCCGATAGGGTGCGTATAAATTGCGAATTTTGCCGATCAGATGCGTATAAATCATAAATTTCGTCGATCGTATGCATAAAAATTGCGAAATTTGCCGATTGGGCCCGTAAAAATCATGAATTTTGCTGATCGGGTGCATATAAATCGCGAATTTTGCCAATCGGACGCACAAAAATCTCAAATTTTGCCGACCAGGCGTGTGAAAATCACGAATTCCGCTGACCAGGCACATAAAAATCATGAATTTTGCCAATCAGGCACGTAAATAATCACGAATTTGCCAATCGGGGACGTAAATAATCGCGAATTTGCCAATCGGGCACGTAAAAATCATGAATTTCACTGAACGGCACGTAAAAATCGTAAATTTTGCTAATCGGGCACATAAAAATCGTAAATTTCGCCGATCGGGTGCGAAAACTTGCAAATTTCACCGATCGGATGTGAAAAAAATAGCAAATTTTGCCAATCGGGTGCGAAAAATCGCAAATTTTGCCGATCGGGTGCATGTAAATTGTAAATTTCGCCGATCGTCTGTGTAAAAATCTCGAATTTTGCTGATCGGACGTGTAAAAATCACAAATTTTGCCAATCGGGCGCATAAAAATCACGAATTTTGCCGATCGGGTGCGTAAAATTCATGGATTTCGCCGATCGGCACATAAAAATCTCAAATTTTGCCGATCGGCTGCGTATAAATCGCAACTTTCACCGAACGTGTGCGTAATATTCGTAAATTTCGTCAATCACTAGGAAAAAACTATGCATATTGTCAATCGCGCATGGAAAAAAAAATTGCAAGTTTTTTCCATCCTTTCCAACTGAATTGGGTTATGCTGACTAAGGAGGTGGTTGAGTATACGGAGCTAACCCTCCTTTCAAAATTAGCATTTTTATGAACTTTTAGGCTGACCCCCCACCCCTTCCCCTCTTCACCTTCATTCATGAAAGCAGAATTTTTTTCAGCACTGGCAACCTTTAAAGTTAAATTTACTCCTTCAAGTAAAGTCAAGGAGTATTTTCACTCTTTGAAAATAATCTTAGCATTATCTCTTGTATAATAGTCCAGGCATTTGGTAGAAAATAAAGGAAAGTTTTGGTGTAGTTTTTTTTGTGGGGTCCCTTTATGTTTTTCGGGTCGCTGAACACGAATCCGAAGTTTTCCAACAAAATTTTTTTCGGGAAATATGTTTTTTTTAGAAAAAACCTGTAAAAAAACGGATTTTTTTCCGTTTTTTCAAAATAATTCCAAAATTATACATTTTACGTGAAAGTCGGCAATATATGAATTAAAGAAAATAAAATTTCTTACATTTTATGTATTGAAAGTTTTTTTCTCTGATCAATAGTTTAGCCGTGAGAGTGCCTCAAAAATGGGTGGAAAAAACAAAAAAACTGTAAAAAAAACGGGAATTACGGTACTGTATGTCAATGTAACATAGAAACTAATCCTTTTACGCAAATGTTAACTATTAATGTTACTAAAGATTATATGTTTGACTATATTTTATGCATTTGAGGTAGAGGAAAAGTGCGGATCCGACACCAGGGGAAGGTGGGAGCAGTGGGGCAGATCCAGCTACTCTCATGAGTCAAAGTTGCTACTTCTCCGGAGAGCTCGTATTCTAAGAGGCGGTAACATTGTAGTCCAGTAGAAATAGCATTTTACCTTTCAAAAATTCGGGTAGTTCTGATTTTTGGGTTTGTTGTAAAGGTTGACCCTCTAATAAAAAACCAAGTTTTCGACCTTCTAGACCTTGTGCGTTTTTCACAATATTGGAAAAACCAATATTTTTCGGCACTTTTTTCGATTTTTCTTAAATAACTCAATTTCAGTGCATTTTACAGACAAAAGCAGAGTTAACATTTTGTAGAGTATAAAATTATCTACAACATGCAGTATTCAGGTTTGTAAGTTGTCTAAATAGGGGGTAAGATATGGAGCCGAGAAATAGGGTTAAATTTGGAAAAAATGTAAAAATCCACAAATGACGTTAGTTTTTGCTTAATAACTTACTTTTAGTGCGTTTTAGAGACAAAAGCACCTTCAACATTTTGTAGAGCATAAAATTCTTTACAACATGCAGTATTCATATTTTTAAATTGTCCAAATAGGGGGTTAGATATGGAGCCGGAAAAATAGGGTTAAATTTGGAAAAAATGTAAAAATCCACAAATAACGTTAGTTTTTGCTTAATAACTTACTTTTAGTGAGTTTTAGAGACAAAAGCACTTTTACCATTTTGTAGAACAGAAAATTCTCTACAACATGCAGTATTCAGGTTTGTAAGTTGTCTAAATAGGGGGTAAGATATGGAGCCGAGAAATAGGGTTAAATTTGGAAAAAATGTAAAAATCCACAAATGACGTTAGTTTTTGCTTAATAACTTACTTTTAGTGCGTTTTAGAGACAAAAGCACTTTCAACATTTTGTAGAGCATAAAATTCTTTACAACATGCAGTATTCATATTTGTAAATTGTCCAAATAGGGGATAAGATATGGAGCCGGGAAAATAGGGTTAAATTTGGAAAAAATGTAAAAATCCACAAATGACGTTAGTTTTTGCTTAATAACCTACTTTTAGTGCGTTTTAGAGACAAAAACACTTTCATTATTTTGTAGAGCATAAAATTCTCTACAACATGCAGTATTCATGTTTGTAAATTGTCCAAATAGGGGGTAAGTTATAGCAAAAACTAACGTCATTTGTGGATTTTTACATTTTTTTCCAAATTTAACCCTATTTCTCGGCTCCGTATCTTACCCTCTATTTGGACAATTTACAAACATGAATACTGCATGTTGTAGATAATTTTATGCTCTACAAAATGGTGAAAGTGCTTTTGTCTGTAAAACGCATTAAAAGTAGGTTATTAAGCAAAAACTAATGTCTTTAGTGGATTTTTGCAAATTTTACAATATTTTCCCGGCTCCGTATCTTACCCCCTATTTGGACAATTTGCAAACCTGAATACTGCATGTTGTAGAAAATTTTATGCTCTACAAAATGGTAAAGTGCTTTTTTCTGTTAAATGCACTAAACTTGAGTTTTTTTAAGAAAAATCGAAAAAAGTGCCGAAAAATATTGTTTTTTTTTTTCAATATTGTGAATACATGTTACATCGACATACAGAGTCGTAATTCCCATTTTTTGTCTTTTACACCTCCCAATTTTACAGTATGAGCACTCCGGCGGAGGAGCACCTTCGACTCATGAGAGAAGGTGGAACTGCTCCACTGCTCCCACCTTCCCCTGGCGCAGGATCCGCACTTTTCCTCTACCTCAAATGCATAAAATACAGTCAAACATATAATCTTTTGTATCATTAATGGTTACTGTTTGCGTAAAATGGTTAGTTTCATGTTACATCGACATACACTACCGTAATTCCCGTTTTTTTACAGTTTTTTGTTTTTAACACCCTTTTTTGCGGCACTCTCACGGCTAAATGACTGATCAGAGAAAAAAACTTTCATTACATAAAATATAGGAAATTTTATTTTCTTTAATTCATATATTGCCGACTTTCACATAAAATGCACAATTTTAAAATTATTTTGAAAAAACGGAAAAAGGTCCTTTTTTTTACACGTTTTTTGTAAAAAAAACATATTTCCCGAAAAAAATTTTGTTGGAAAACCTCGGATTCGTGTTCAGCGACCCAAAAAACATAAAGGGACCCCAAAAAAAACTACACCAAAACTTTCCTTTATTTGCTCTTTTTTATCCCCTAATGCCTGGACTATAAATCTATACTAATATTATAAAGGAGTAAAGATTGTTTTTTTTGTTTGTTTGTTTGTTTGTAGGGGGTAACCTCTGGAACTACCGAAGCGATTTCAAAAGTGATGGTGGCAAATTGATGGTGACAACCCCTGCTCCAACATAGGCTATATTTTATGTGGGTGCCACTAACCCCAAGGGGGGTGCAGGAGCGAAAAACATTCTAAAATTGCGATTTTTTGTGTACGGAAGGAGCTAGAAATTTGAAATTTGGCATTGTAGCTACTTCTAAGATGTAAATGCTCTCTAGGAACAAATTTTAAAAAAATTCGAAATTTAAAAGGAGGAAATAAGCAAAAAGCGTTCCAAAAACATTCTGAATTACAATTTCTATGGAATCTCTGGAACTACCGAACTGATTTCAAAAGTGATGGTTGCAAATTGATGGTGACAACCCCTGCTCCAACATAGGCTATATTTTATGTCGGTGCCACTAACCCCAGGGGGTTGGGGTGCAGGAGCGGAAAACGTTCTAAAATTGCGATTTTTTGTGTACAGAAGGAGCTAGAAATTTGAAATTTGGCATTGTAGCTACTTATAAGATGTAAATGCTTTTTAAGAACAAATTAAAAAAAAATTTGAAATTTAAAAGGGTGAAATGAGCGAAAAGCGTTCTAAAAACATTCTAAATTACAATTTCTGTGGAATCTCTGGAACTATAGAACCGATTTCAAAAGTGATGGTGGCAAATTGATGGTGACAACCCCTGCTCCAACAAAGGCTATATTTTATGTCAGTGTCACTAACCCCAGGGGGGTGCAAGAGCGAAAAACGTTCTAAAATTGCGATTTCTTGTGTACGGAAGGAGCTAGAAATTTGAAATTTGTCATTGCAGCTACTTATAAGATGTAAATGCTCTCTAGGAACAAATTAAAAAAAAATTCGAAATTTAAAAGGGTGAAATGAGCGAAAAGCATTCTAAAAACATTCTAAATTACAATTTCTGTGGAATCTCTGGAACTACAGAACCGATTTCAGAAGTGATGGTGGCAAATTGATGGTGACAACCCCTGTTCCAACATAGGCTATATTTTATGTCAGTGTCACTAACCCCAGGGGGGTGCAAGAGCGAAAAACGTTCTAAAATTGCGATCTTTTTTATACTGAAGGAGTTAGAAATTTGAAATTTGGCATTGTAGTTACTTATAAGATGTAAATGCTCTCTATAAACAAAATTTAAAAGAAATCAAAATTTAAAAGGGTGAAATGAGCGAAAAGCGTTCTAAAAACATTCTAAATTACTATTTCTATGGAATCTCTAGAACTACCAAACCGATTTCAAAAGTGATGGTGGCCAATTGATGGTGACAATCCCTGCTCCAACATAGACTATATTTTATGTCGGTGTGACTAATCCCAGGGGGCTGCAGAAACGAAAAACGTTCTAAAATTGTGATTTTTTTCATACTGAAGGAGCTAGAATTTTGAAATTTGGCGTTGTAGTTACTTATAAGATGTAAATGCTCTCTAAGAATAAAATTTAAAAAAATTCGAAATTTAAAAGGGTGAAATCAGCGAAAAGCGTTCTAAAAACATTCTAAATTACAATTTCTGTGGAATCTCTGGAACTACAGAACCGATTTCAGAAGTGATGGTGGCAAATTGATGGTAACAACCCCTGCTCCAACATAGGCTATATTTTATGTCGGTGCCACTAACCCCAGGGGGTTGGGGTGCAGGAGCGGAAAACGTTCTAAAATTGCGATTTTTTGTGTACGGAAGGAGCTAGAAATTTGAAATTTGGCATTGTAGTTACTTATAAGATGTAAATGCTCTTTAAGAACAAATTTAAAAAAAAATCGAAATTTAAAAGGATGAAATAAGCGAAAAGCGTTCTAAAATCATTCTAAATTACAATTTCTATGGAATCTCTGGAACTACAGAACCGATTTCAAAAGTGATGGTGGCAAATTGGTTGTGACAATCCCTGCTCCAACAGCCTCTTTAATAAACTATGCGTCGCTGACGACTGGGTTTTTCGCTAATTGTTGCCACAGATTAATCTCGGAAAATGAAACATTTGAAGTTACTGAAAAAAAATAATATCTCGAAAATTATTTGTCAAAAAATTGTTAGGCAAACTGCGTTTGAAAGGTAAAAAATTGTATTTTTCTTGATATAAATTTCAAATCTAATGATTACGCCATTTTTCAAATACTGAATTTGAAAAATTACCAAATTTCACAATGGAGTACCATAGCAAAACCTTCATGCGTAAAAAGATAATGATAAGGGCGACGTGTCCTGGCGTGTATATTGGCTATAGCATGAGTCACAAATTATAGTAGCCTTATTATACTGTTAAAATATAAAAATGAATTATGAAATGTCAATATTTTGTTTGATTAAAAGTTCATTATAAGAAATTGACCAGCGTAGCGGGCGTAGCTTGCTAGTACAAACATAAACTGTTGATATATCATTGCCAACAGAACTGAATACGTTGACTGGAAGGAAGGAACCTAGGGGGCTAAATCTACCCTTCCGAAATTTATGTTTTTCATCAGATCTCCACCCCCCCCCCCCCCCGGTCACACCTCTTAAAAACAAAAAATTTCTGATGGTGGCCCTCGACAACCCAGTCATTTTTGTAAGTGGCCCTTTGCTTAAAAAGGTTGTGCACCCCTATTTTAAATCAATAAATATTTCGGAAATTAGAATATGTAATTATTTTTTGAAAAGGAGATACTTTTTATAGATTTATACCCTGAGAAAAGATATGCTCAGAAAAAAAATTTTCAGGCGCTATCATATCAATCTAATTTTTGGAAATAATTATCAATTGATTTATGATTACATTCTTATTTATTACATAAGATACAAAAGTAAAATTTATACAATTAAGAAAATGGATAATGAGCAGGTATAATGAATCGTCTTCAGATCTGTCGCTATCTCGAGATGAATCTGATAAATTACAATCGCTACCAAAATTATCACTGTTTTCAAACAAACTAATATAACTTTCAGAAAACACCAGGAATATATGTTCTGTCACTTGTAGGACTGGGCGATATTAGGATTTCTACATCGCGATATTTCATCGAGGCTAAATCGTGATATTGCGATGCATCACGATATTAGACTTTTAGTATTACAAACATAGTTGTAATTTTAATATAAAATTTAAGAGTATTTATTATACATACACATTAAACTTATATTATGTTTTAAAAAACCTTTTTTCTTTAGGCTTATGTTTACAGACAAAAATGCAAAATATAATAAAACTTGCTGCAAAAAATTAAAAATTTGAAAAAGTATGTTATAATTAATTAGAAGAATCTTTTTTAAAATGAGCTTTAATCTTAAAATAATATCAAAAACCAGAATTTGATATTTAGATATATTTTACTTAACTATTCCACCTTCATATTTTTATGGAATTATCTTTAATATGAACGATTGTATTAATTTGCGGGCATAGCCCGTCTCCTGTATTGGCCAAAATTTAATTTCTGATACTGAAATAAATGACACTTAACTATTTACACTGACATTTTCATGCAATTATGTTTAATATTAACGATTTTATTTATTTGCGGGCAAAGCCTGCGTTTCTATACTGCCCAAAAGTCAATTCATGATAATTAGATAGGAAACGCTTAACTATTCACCCTCATATTTTTAAGCAACTATCTTTCATATTAACGATTTTATTGATTATTTGTGGGTGAAGCCCATGTTTCTGCACTGCCCAAAATTATATTTCTGATATTTAGATAGGTTACCTTATCTATTCACCCTCATATTTTTATTCAATTATCTTTAATATTAACGATTTTATCAATTTGCAGGCGTAGACCACTTCCTGTACTGGCTAAATTTTAATTTGTAATATTTAAATAGATTTCACTTAACTAATCACTCTCAAAGTTTCAAGCAACTGTCTTCAATATTAATGATTTTAGCTTTTTTACCTTTTTTGCTTATTCCAATTATTTTGTCACTTTTAACACGTCATGTTATCATGAGTATAATTGATATATATATCACTTTTAAATTTATAATATTCAAAATAAGCACGATTTATTTTTTAAATGAAGATGCATTTCGTTCAACTGTATTTTGAATCAAGATTTAAAGTACAAAAATACTTGTAAATTATTATTATACAGCTTATATTATCAATCCATACTCACTGAATGATGCAATAATTTATTTTCTCTTCCACCCTCAACATCCTTAACAGCATTTTTTAGCTTCATAAATGCATCTTTTATGATCTGAAGGGGAAAAAATGAAAAATAATCTATAGCTAGTGTTAAAATTTTAAAAGTTAATACACACAAATAAATGATACATATTACACTTAACTTATATATGACAATTAATTAAACTTTAACCTTTCCCACAAAAAAAAAGATAAAAATAACTTTTTTTTAATAAATCAGTTTTTTTTATTAATTTTTTTTTAATTTTAAGTAAGCAAATATTTTATACAAACTTCTATGTAACCTTTTAAATTGTTCAGGTTTAGAAGAAAAATATGAATGGGTCAAAATATTTTTCCTCAAAAATAACCTTATGCAATTTTTTTTTTCTTTTTGTAGTTCAAAAATAAATTTGATCTCTGCAGAAACACCTTGCATTTACCTTCATTTACATGATCTTCAGATGCTCATAACATAAGCTGACTTTCGATCAGACTGCTTGGCAGCGCATTAAGACAAATAAACAAAAATATATTTTAAGGGTTATGAGATCCCACTCCCCTCTTTGCATTTTTGAGAAATACTTGCATGCCTGAGAAATACTAAACTTATTGATTTATTCTCCTTACCAAAGAGGGAAACAGGTTTTTGAAGCTAACTATGGCCTGATCTTGAGAACACCTGTTCTATGTTGCCAAACAGGTTTATGTAAAGATTAAAGCAAGTAATAGTAATCAAAACTTTTTCACTATGTTTATTACCAATTGCTTTCTTTTAGAAATTCTCTTTAAAAAACTGATAAATCAAATTAAAAATTAATTGATTGAAAACAAACTGTTGGTTTAAATCAACTATCTGTTGTTAAAAATTCAAGTGATTTTAAATCAAGATTTTAATCAAGGTGGTTTAAGAAAAAAAAATCAGAATTCCAATATCAAGTGCACGCCCCTGTATCTCATAAAGCAAAACATTTTATAGGCACGTAAGATATATGGCTTTCCACACCAGGGAGTAGAGATCAAAGGGAGCAACTGACTGATGATATTTTTGGTATTTTATCACTCAGATTGGGTATTTTGGAAATCCATATGAAAGAAGGGTGGTTGAACTGGCCAGAGATAACAGCAAATGACTAGACTCTACAGGGATGAACCTGAATGATATGGATGGGAAAAAACGGATTCAAAATTTACAAATAAAATCTGTATTCCTAGATAAGAAACTAGACCCACATGTAGTCCTAAAGACCTACTCATTCGCTGAAAAGATGCATGTGAATTTTGAAAGGGAACTTTTGAAGTCATATGCTCAATACGAGAACAAATAAACTGCTTTTAGAAAAACATTCATTCTTTTAGAAATTACACTTTTTTTTTCTTGCAGATATGAAGCGTTGCATGCATTTTTCAAATATAGGCAGCAGAATTAATTATTTTGACCAAGAGAATAATAAAATTCCGTTGAATTGATTTTTTTCTTTTTTTAAGAGAGAAACATGGATCTAAGTAATAGAGAGACAAGATGTATTTGTTTTTCCTTTAAGATTTTAATTAGGCTGATTTAGTATTAATTATTAATCTATTAAAATTGCTCATAATTTTACTATAAAAAGAACAGAAGCTTATAGGAAAATAAAATATTAGTTGTAGCTGTATTTAAAGAATGATAAAGTATATCTATGAGATATAACATTTTAAATTAGCTATTATTCATTTAATTGGTCATTTATAGATTTATTATTGAATTTTATTATTTTTGACTTATATTTAACTAAAAGAAGGATTCTATTATAGAAAGACTTTGTTTTAAAAGGCTTTACTCCATCCAGTAAACAAAGAGCATTTCTATTAATAATACAATAACAGCTCTATTATCCGGCATTCAACTAACTGAAATGCTCAACTAACTGGAAAAATTTGGAGAGTTCTTTTTTCTCTTTCCATGAGCAGTTGAAAAATTTTTACTGCCATTTTTAGAAGTTTTACTGTTAGCATTCTCAAATTATCACAGAGACTGATTCGGCAAAAAACAAATATATGTATGTTCATGACAGTGTAATAAAATAAAAATATAGCGTAAGAAGTGTCGACAGCTCAATAGCACAGAATATGCTTCATGTTGCATCATAGTCAGCAATCGTCCACCAACTGTTTTTCCAGGTAAAAGAGAGAAGGGGAAGGGAAAGGACGACACGAGGAGAGAAGATATGCTAATTATAATCCTTCTGTGGTGAAACTGGACCGGGGGCAATTAAACAGTAGAAAAACTACCTTTTTCACATCTTTTCCAAAAACTGAACAGCCAAGTGAGAAAGCAGGAGGAGGGAGGTAAATTACATTGCATTTTCTAAGAATTGGGATGGGGATATATTGTCATTTCAGATATCGAAGGTTTCTTTTTTTATCTTCAGATGCACAGTAATGCCCCTCTTCCTGAAGTTACTAGAACTTTCCACCTGCCTTGCCCATTTGGGTCTACACATTCAGTTTGACAAATTAGATTTTTGGCTGAAATCAAACTTATACATATATTTTTTAGTTTTGTCATATTTTTTCAGCCATTCACTAATTTTTACTTACGCTTAATCAGCTAGCCTATTAAATTGTTCTCTGTCTTCGTGTTCTCCCATATTTTTTATTAAATTAAAAAATGGCAGATAATTCAAATTCTTATAAAAAGAAATGAGTTGTTTTAACCATAACTTAGTAGCTAGATATTATTAAACGTTTTTTTGACAGAATAAACGGCAGAAATAATAATTAAAACAAAGAATAAAATGATACCCTTTTCTTTTCCTTACTTAATATTAAAAAAATATGTATATATATCTGTTTTAATTGTCAGATTGTGTTCAAATTTTCAACAAATCCAAATAATAATAAATTAGGCAACTTACCAAATCTCTATTGAAAAACAATAAATAAGTTTTCAGAAAATTAGAACCCCCCCCCCCCCCCAAAAAAAAAAAAAAAAGCCCACTATCTGAGCTGTCTTTAATTCTGTTCACACAACTATTTAAGGAAGTGAAAGTAATACTGTTCAGTGTAGTAAAGTGAAAAATTGGATACACGTAGTTCTTAAAAACAGTATCCAACTTAGAGAGCTGTCAAAATTTTAAAAGTATGGAATCATTGGCAGCAACTTGTGAAAATATTCAATGAACTAAACAAAATTCAGTATACTAATTTATCAAACAGGAGAGAAAATTAAAAATTGTTAGAACTGAACTGCTGCAAAGTGTAAGCATAATTATTACAACAACAAATTATACAAAATACACTGTGAAACATTTTCTAATTTTATTCACATAATTTACTGCCAGTATTTTTCATGGAACAAGGAACCTACATGGAAGGAAAACCCCTATCTGATACCACAGCAGAGTTTCTGATGAATGTTTCTACCGATTTTTGACTACCTTGGTGCAGGAGGGGCAATAGCCTGGCATGATTATCACTGTAAAGCTTTTTTTCCTTGCTCGACACTTGTAGGGTTTTTTTTTTTTGGTAGGTAGTTATTGTTTTGTTTTGCAGATGCAAAAATCAGTATTTTATTTGAGTTCATTCATAGCTCATTTCGCATACCCGGTCGATGCATTGTAAGAGGATTAAAATATTTTAATGTTTTCTAGCAATTCATTCTAAACATTTTTAAAATTATATTACATTTTATACTGAGAATTATAATTTTTTTAAACTAATATTAAAGCATAGAAGAATTCTTGATAATAGTAATTTAATTTAATTTATATTATTATATTATTTATATATTATTTATATTATAATTAATTCTATTCTATTTATTTATTTTTTTTGTTAAAGTAGTGCATTTTATTTTAATTCTAGTGATATTTCTATCTTTTTGTAACTTGCTTAAATATATTTATTGTTTCATTCAAGTAACATTTAAAATTAAATATTTTAGCTTTAGTAGCTCAATTATTGATTGAAATACATTTCTGAAAAGGCATTACTTATAAATTAAGAATTGTATATTGAAAAGAAAAAAAGTATGGAACTCTCTGAATTTTTACATTTCTCTAAAATGCTCAATAGATATATATATATATATTTTTTTTAAAGCAAAAACACACATTAAATTACTTTTTAGCCACAGTCAAAAATTAATTATTAATTTGTACATAAAAGTTTCTAGGATTCTAATTCACATATTTTTTTTAATTAATAGTTGTAGTTATTATATTCCAGATTTTTTTTACATACTATATTAATGTTGTATCAATCAACATTATTTAACTAAAGTCACAGTCATATTTCTAATGGTGAATCAAAATTTAACTGTAATAACAAAAATAAATCGGAATCAGAATATCCAATTAGTGATACAACTATGAACTAGGTCTGAAACTATGCTTTTTTTTTTTACGAAACCCGTTCCAAAATAAATTTGTAACACGTTTTCTTTAATCTATTTTTATTACTTTAAATATGACATAATTGTCAGGAAGCCATTTATAATCAAATAAGTGTTATTTCGAATTTTCTAAAATATATATATATATATATATATATATATTCTCCACCCCCTCCCACCCGATACACACAAACACAACACAAAATTTTCTGAATTATTGAAAACATCGAATAGCGTTTTCAATTTTCCTTTAAAAGTATTTCATCTGGCAATGGCTCAGCCAGGATTTCTCCTGGAAGGGGTTTTGAATTATTATTACACATAAAATGAACAATTTATTTTCTTTGTATCTAAGTAAAATTTTAGTAAATATGTAACATTTGAAACAGGAGAGATGAAAAACACTAGCAATCAGAAAAAAAATTAACATTCAGATGTTACAACTTTCTACACCTTCATCAAAAGAGTTTATTTTATAATTTCATTCGAAACACTGAATTTGAAATGATTTGATAGTTTTTAAATATTCTTTTTTATTTTAGTTTCATCATGTTATGCACTTTTAACAGCCCCCCACCCCCAGCATCTTCAAATATCGTGATAGTGCTAACACATTAAAGGAAGATTTAACATGTAAAAGCATGCATTTGACAAACATGACCATTGGTTTGAAATTCAGATGCAGACTTTGCCGCGAACCGGGATGACTGAACCTCGATTGGCGTCCAAATAATCATGGTGGACAACTCGCCAGTCGAGAGGCATACTTTTAATGAAAAGTGCATCAGTTTGTCTACTATGGAGTCAGAGTTTGTTGCCATGACTGAGGCCGCTAAGAAGCTGGTTTGGTTCAACCGGATCTGACAAGAATATATCAATTTTAATATTTCTCCACTTGGAAATAAGTCTGTAATGAAAGTTGACAACCAAGCTGCTATAGAATTTGTACATTCTCCAATAGAAAATTATCATTCCAAGCACATTGACATCAAGTTATTTTTTATTCGTGACCTGATTTATAATGAGGTATTTTCTTTGAAATTTGTACGTAGTAAATTAAATTTTGCCGATGTTTTTACAAAGCCACAAACCCGCCATGATTTACTTATATTTATCAAATTATTTTTCAGTATGTAATTTACAAATATATATTTTTTGACATGTGATACATGCAAATTCTTTTCATAATTGTTAGAACATTGTTTTATTGAAACATGTTTTTATACCATCATCATCTGACCTTTTAACTTTTTTATCTTTGCGTATCCCATGGCAATGAGCAATTTAACTTTCTGTATGAGTACGGAAATGGTTTTTCCATGGGGGTTGTCTTTGGATGGTTCGAACAGCCTTCAATACCGTTTTGGGAAGGCCAAAAGGCCGTAAATACCTTTGGCCTTGGCCGGTAAATGTCAGAGAACCATCCGGGGGTAATTCTCCGTAAATAACTGCCATACAAAGACCTTTACCGTGAGCAAGTTATTTTTATTTCCGTAAGTCCTGGATTTTTCTAAATGGGAGTGTCACATTTTTGTCCCGCTCATTGTCATTGGGTTGTATTGTTAATTATTCAGTTATTTTTTTATATATTAATATTTTTAACTTAATTAAAATATTTAGTGGAAATATATAATTAACTATGTAATTTGGTGCTTTGATATTTCTTTTGATATTTTGAATTGTGTTATACATCTGTATCCATTATATACAATATGTTATAATGGACCTTGTGATAATGAGTTTTTCTCTATCTTTCAGGCATCTAGGATATCCATCCTCTATTTGTGAGTTAATGGGATGTTAACTGTATTTGCATTTAGCAGCTGCATACGGAGGTATAATTGGAGAGTACATGGCCTAAATGGTATGGCTGGATATAGTTTGTGAGGAACAAGCAAGTGTCCCGTAGGTTTTGTCCTATATTTTGGATGCCTGACTAAGTATATGGAGAGTTTATATTCAATCAGTCTTTTAGCTGAATATGAATATTGTAATTTTTGAGGATGCAGGATGATTTATTGTAATTAAAATGAACTTTTTTGTTATTTTTACATTCTTGAATTGTTATGTAATAGTAATCAAGGTCAAGATGATGAATTAGCTTGCTAAATCCTTCAAATGGAAGGTACTGTGTGTCATGTATCGCAGCATGGTTTGTATTCTATATTATTTTGTTTAAAAATTTGTTAATGTTAAAATTGTTAAAATTTTTTTCTTGATTTGGCTAATGTTTTTGAGAATTATGAACTTTTGAGAGTTCATTTGGCAGGAAGTTTTTCTATCTTTGGCTGTTAAATCTTTTGAAAGCCTTGTTTACATTTTTGGTTGGTTGGAATGCCATGATTTTTGAAATCACTAATGTCTAATCATTAATGTTTAAATATTGTTGAAATTTTAGAATTTGCTTTAGTTATTTGAGTTTAAAATTTTGAAATTCTGCTTAGCCTTGGATTCTGTTTTATCAGATGGCCTGAAAATTTTTGAGACAACAAAAGGGGGGCTTTGTTAGGAATTAAATATATTTGGCTTCTCCTTGTCTCAAAAATCATCATTAAGTTTTCCTTTTAAATCATATATTAAGTCTAAATTACGTTTTTACTCAATTTCATTTAACATATTTTTAACATTTAAATATCATTTACTTACGTTTTTCTTTTGTTTTCGGCCTTTACTTAATTTAGAAATTACTTTATTTCTTATTTAGTTGCAATAGCTTAAAGTTAAACTTTTGTTTTTACCAGCATGTCAGCATTCAATATCGTAAACATAATCGAACTTACTTCGGCATCATGAGTATTTGCGATTGTTATTCGATTCGCCTATTTTTCTTTCGCAAGTGGAGCTTTAGCAATTCGCATCTACTTGCATGCGAGTTGATTCTGTATTCGATTATGATTTAATTGACATCGCTGTGACGTTTCGCCATGAGTTCTAGAAATAGAAATGTTTTGAATATTTAATTAGAATCTGTTACTATTTAAAGGCTATATTTTAAGAACTAAGGCAGATTTCAGTTGTTAAATATTCATGAACGTGAATGAAGCAAAGCTTCCTCATTATAGGGAATTATTCAATCTGTTTCATGTTAATATTTAGTTTCTTCGTTTGCCGATCATGCTGTGTTTACATTATAGTACGCTGCTTTAAATTTATGTTTATGAGTTATCTGTTTTTAAGTTACTGTTTTTACGAATTCATGATTTCAATTACGCAATTGATTGTTTATGATCTACAGTACATTTTACAAATATGACTTTGAAATAAACTTGTTGCTTCAGCAAAAAAACTTGCTTTTTCAATTTGCTTCCATTCTACATGACAAATTTTGAGGTCTTACATATTTTCCAGCTCAACCTTCTCATTGCGTATTTTCCAGAAAAGGAAAAACTTTGCTTTATTAGTTATTAACATGTTCTGCATCATGGCTATTATATAGATGCATAACAAAACATGATGAAAATTATTTTCGTATCTAAGGAAAATACGACGCAACAATAGCTTCTTCAATGTACCTGCAACAGTGACTGTTGCAGCCATACTGTTTATTAGGGTGGAGCGAAAAAAATGAATTTTTTTTTACAAAAAACGGGTAGGTGCCAAAAGTTGCCTTTATACTAGTACATCAAGTATCTGAAATTTTAGCGCTGAAAAAAAATGCCTTGAGTCTGCGCTTTTGGTCCAAATGTCGAAATTTTGGGTAAAATTTGACAATTTTTCAAAAAAATTAAAAATTTTCTATAGAATTGGTTATGATTTTAAAATGTCATTTCAACCTTTATTAATAAAGATTTAAAATATTGAAACGATAAAACGATATCTTTATTCTGTATAACTGGAGCAAAACTGACAAATTTCGGTAAAAATGGGGTATTTCCATTCTGGTACAGCATACAACGAATCGTTGTTTTGAATGCAGATCTTCGCTAGTTGCTTTTACAACTCCCCAGGAGTGGAGGTGGGTGCATATCATGTCCCACCCGTAACCAGCACAACCACCCTACCATCTGAGCACAATGTTTTATTTATACAATGAATTGTGATTTTTTATCAGATTGGCACGAATTTTCTGTATATTAACCTAGTCTTGGTGTATTCATCTCTTCTTTCGTATCCACAGACTTTGGATGATGTTGGCTGTGACTTCCTTCACGTATCTTTCTACTGCTTGAGTATGAGAAGGCATGCAAATTAACTCATTGGGGATGTTAGTACGGGAATCTATCCAGCCGTCTATTATCTTCAACAAACTTGCATCCGATAAATGCATAGTGATTGGGGTCCTGTTACCACAATAGTTTCCCAATCAATTAGATTTATATAATCATCTGCTTCTATTTTGATTGTCAATATTTCGAATTTGCGTATGTCATCATTTATTCTACCTCTTGCATTTATTATGGGATGAGCAGCTAGTTGTTTAATGTGATTGCAATCAGAATTTGCTCTGAGTGTGCAAAGTAACCATTGTCCTGAATAACTTTTTTAACTATTCGTTTTATGGTGTTTGCTGTGTTTTTTAGTAGCCGTGTAGTTTCCAATAAGGTTTTAGATACATTTTTTAGCTGTGGATTACATTTGATGATAAACCATCCTGGGGCATAAACTTAGATCACATACTTTGTGAGTGAAAATAGAGACTCTGACGCGCATCAATGCGAGTAATTAAGGAGAAGAATTCTATTCGCCGTTGTGAGCCATATTGCGTGGGACAATTTTCCTAGGCTGCTATTCGCTAGTTCTTTAGAGCAATATCCTGAAGAAATAGCTTTGAAAATGACCAGCATGTATTTCTGGTCTGTGCTGAGTCCATTTTCCTCGATTTCAGGAAATATGTTTTCTAAATTACTCTTTATAGGTTCAAAAACTGCAATAGGGAGTGAATGGAACGTGGACAAGGAGTTCCCTAATACATTTGGGCTAGAAGTTTTCCCATTGATCATGCCTAACAAATGATGCAGAGGCAATTTATTTAACTGGAGCTGGCATATGATCCATTTCAATGGTCTTGCAAGCTTCTCTTCCATTCGACGGATTACTTCAGTATGCTTCCCCGTATTCACAGGACACCGGACACCCATCACAACTCAAGCATGAGAGGCTCGACAAATCAATATTTTCACCTTTTAAAAACTTTGATATGCATTTTAAAATATTTTTGATGCTCCAGATGAGGAAATGTTAGGCAAAATTAGTCCCCAAATATTTGGAGCCAGGCTTTTCAAGATAGTAACACGTTCTTCTTTCATAATTCTACGATACGCATGTTTATCACTTCTCTTTTCTGTACACATTGTGTCATATTTTCAGGAGTCGAAATATAAGGCTCTTATTTCTGTTTTAGGGTTCTGTTCTTTACGTTGAGACGAAGAAGCGGATTGCCTTTCACGCCTTACCTTGCTTCTATCTATAACGGGTACATTATGTTTTCCAGTGTCATTTGATGTACGTACACAATCCTGAAGAACCGCTGAAGCAAGAACTACAGCAGACTGATCAGAAATTCTATAGCTATCACATGCTCTAGAAAAAGTTTCAAACTTCATTCGAGTTTCGGTATATGAGGATGAAGATGGGAATTCAATTTTATCTGTTATTGAATCATTGCATACTGATTGAATCATTGCATACTCGTTTATTTCAATTTCACATGCAGCATCTTCTAATTGCGGTGCTTCTTTATTTAATCTTCTTTCTATTAATTTTTTTTCAACGAGTCGTTGTATGCTGTACCGGAATGGCAACGCCCCTTTTTTACCGAAATTTGTCAGTTTTGCTCCAGTTAAAAATAATAAAGATATCGTTTTATCGTTTCAATATTTTTAATCTTTATTAATAAAGGTTCAAATGACACTATTAAATCATTGTCAGTTCTACAGAAATTTTTTATTTTTTTTTGAAAAATTGTCAAATTTTACCCAAAATTTCGACATTTGAACCAAAAGCGCAGACTCAAGCCATTTTTTTTCAGCGGTAAAATTTCAGATATTTGATGTACTAGTATAAAGGCAACTTTTGGCACCTACCCGTTTTTTGTAAAAAAAAAATAATTTTTTTCACTCCACCCTACTGTTTATGTTTACTTTTTTGCATCAGTATTTAATTTGTTTTAATGTGTGATCATTTTAATTTTATATTTTCATGATTTTGTACTTAATTCTGGCTAATAGGGCTGAATGAAACAAGAAAGATTGATATTTCATCCTTATTATGCATATTTAGTGCTGCATCATTAATTACTATTTACTTGACCTTTACTTTTAATATTTTATTTTCAATTTTTTCAATTTTTATTATTTTACATAATTATTTTAATAATTTACTTCAATTATTTTAATGTATAACATAATTACTTTAATATTTTACTTATTGTAAGACTTCATTATAATTTCTACTGCTTTACTACAGTCAAATTACTGTTTAAAAAATGTACCGTATTTTTGGGAATACCCGCCACACCCACCGTAAGTCAAGTGTCACACCGATGAAAATCTATTAAAATATATATATATATATATATATATCCATGTAAGTGTCGTACCCAAGGAACTCAAATTTATGTGGTATAAGTACTTTTACTTAAACACCACAAAAAGAAAAAAAAAAGCATTAAATCAGTAATTAAATATAAAGAAATATAATGTTCTTAATATATACATATAAATATTTTCACTTAAGGGTACTTCACTTAAGGGTACTTAAGGGTACTTCAAGTACTTAAAACACTCGCTCGCTAATGTTAATCCTAAGGGGCAATATTTTTCTAATATCTTGTTTGCATTCCAATATTTTTAAATGATTTTTTTGCATTGGATAGCAGAGATCAATCTCTATTTCTGCCATTGATTACTTTTTCAATTTTCTTTGCGGATTTTTTTTTTTTTTTTTTTTACGAACATGCTCTTATTTTCAAAACCGGTTCTGAAAGTGAAAGTATCTTCATAAAAAAATCAGGAAAGAAAATCGAAAAAGTAATCAACGGCGGAAATAGAGATCGATCTCTGCTATCCAATGCAAAAAAAAAAATCGTTTAAAAATATTGAAATGCAAACGAGATATTAGAAAAATAATGCCCCATAGGATTAACATTAGCGAGCGGGTGTTTTCAAGTGCGAGAAAAGAACCTTAAGAGCCGAAAATAATATATCATATCAATTGAACCTCGAAAATTCAACATCGGCAGGACTGCGGCAATTCCGGATTTTTTAATTTTTCGGATTTTGGAGGTCTGTTAAAAAATATTTTTTATTACAAAATAATAACATATAAAATGCAATTTTTTCCCTCTTGCAAATAAATGATGATCAAATTGGTAAAAAAAAATAATAAAATAGGAATAATACACTAAACATAACACGTATGCTAAAATTAAATATTACATATTAAAACACAATAAATTAAAATATAGTACACAACAGATAATACCTAAAATTATTTATTCACTAAAAAGTAGTACTCAAATAAAAATAAGGAAACTAACAAAGTATTTTTTATGCTGATTTAAAAAATCATTTTAGCTATTGATAACTGATATCCAAAACCCAGAATGATCCCAAAACTGGAATTTTTAAGAATCTCAACCAGTGAGGAAAAATTAATAACGAAAAAAATAATTTGATATGTTTTAAAAATGTTTCTGGTTCAGAATTTAGCCTTTCATTTTATTGCCCATTACATGGTTATTATGGAAAGAAAAGAAAAATCCACAAATACAGCTAGCATAATAATAATAAAAAAACTCATTTTGTTTTCTCTTTTCCCTGCCGCATTCAAACAAAAATTTTTGAAATAAAAAAGACTGAGAGAAACGACATATCAGCCAGTGCACGTCAAGGTCATAGGGCAATGTGTTACTACTAGGTCGATCATTCAGTCAAAGCAGAAGAGGATGAATATTTATTGAGTGTGTTATCTCTTGAGTCAAGAGATAAAAAAATTGTTTATTTGTTTTTACAGTTATAAGTACGTAACTTGAGTGATTTTATTAGAATTAAAATATATGAAGCTTTGAGTTCAGTGTATCAGGTCCAGTATGTTCTCAACGGGTTAAACGTGCAAAATTCTCTTACTTAAGTGACAATCATGTTCCTTTTTTTTAACCTGGCAGTTTTTGTAAAAGTCTTTAATTAATGGTCCGGCAGTATAAAAATATACCAGCATATGTCCATATTTATTTATTTAGTATTCAGTTAAAAGGGTTTAACTGCTTTCTATAAGAAATATGAAATTCTAGCTATTTTAAAAATTAATAGAATTGAAATCTGAAAAAAACCCGGATTTTAGAGAATTCGGGAATTTGGATGTCTGGATTTTCGAGGTTCAACGAAAGGAATATTCATATAGAAACACTAGCGGAACCTCTTTAACATAACTAGAGGCGTTCCTCTTTTTAAAAGTGTATGTGTGGCGAGGGGGGGGGGGGGGAGGGATCTAGTTTGACAAAAAACACGTTAGATTTAACGCACGCAACTGCTGAAAAAAAAATTTAAACAAGCTAATAATGAAAAATGTGATGTAATAAATCATAAAGTCATATAAAAAGATTTTTAAATACATAGATTTAAGTAACTCCTTAAAACAGCTTTTGATCACTGGAGCAATAACCAAACAGAGAAAAATACAGTATTAAAACTTACCTGAAATATTGCAGAATCTTTTTTCCCTTGAATGTTGATTTATATTATTATTTGTTTCTTTTTTAATTTAATAACTCTTTCTATCACTGACCGTCTATGTGTAGGCATATAATTTTAATAGATTACAGTTTAGATTCATTTCAAACTTTTGCAAATATTAATAAAACTTTCTAAAAAATATATTGGATTATGTTTAGTAATAAAACACTACTTCCAGTTATCTTTAAAATATGAAAATAATAAAGAATTTGAAAAATTATTATTATTAAAAAATACAGAAAATATTTACAAAGATATGAATTTTTTTTTTTTTTTTTGTATATATGTCTTCGAATCCATCAAATTCGGAACTTTCACTGTCTGAATTGAACAGTTCTAAAATGTTTTTATCTGTTAGTAGCCCAGTACTTTCATCACTGCTGTCATCAGATGAATGAACAGCACGACTCTCTGAAATATCGGCTGCTTTGAAGCCGGACATAACAGTTTGTGTGCTAACATCTTTCCATTCTAGTGACACCCAAGACGCAACTTCTTTCTTCATGAGTAGCTTTACGCATCTTTCCCGATTTTGTGTAAGAATGCAGCCCCTCAATCATCCATGTTTCCCACTGTTTCTTGACTTTTGATTTAAATGATTTATTTATAGCCAGGTCAAGGGGCTGCAGAATTTTAGTTAGTACGCCTAGGATTTATAGCTAGCGTTGCAGAAACTTTTTTGGTGGCAGCTTTCACCGAATCAACTAAATGTGCTCTTATGGAATCCATGATTAGCAGCACGCTGGGTTGAAAAAAAGAATTTTTTCTTTCCCTCTACACTTCAGCTAGCCACTCTAACATTATGTCTTCTGACACCCACCCTTTCTCGTTGCACCGTATTACAACATCCGAAGGAAAATTTCCTTTAGACATTGTTTTGCACCTAAATATAATCAGCGGTTTTAACTTTTCGCCATTCGCGGCGCAAGCTAAAACACAGATAAATGATGTTTCTTTGTTACCTGTGGTAACTATATTTATAGACTTTTCTCCAGTAGTATTAACTGTTCTACTGGGGAGGCAGTCAAAAGTTAATGACACTTCATCCATATTGATGATCTGCCCCGTTGAAATTTTTTTTTCACTAATTATTCCTTTTACATGATTTAAAAAGGAAGATTTTTTTCTCTTCCCAATCTGGAGGTAACTGTTGTCTAACAGTGGTCCTAGTTTTCACAGATAAGCCATTCTGTGCCATAAAACGAAAGCACCAATTGGGACCACCTTTAAAATTTGCCAGTTCCATATTAGCGGCCAAAATTCTGGCATGGAGACGAATCTGCACCGTCAAAACGGGAATGCGTTACTTCGTTGTTTCCTGACCCACTTGTCTAAATTACTTTCTAGATTTGGCCAAGCAACAACACTACTCTTATGTGCTCTTTTCGGTTTCGGCATTTTCTCCAGCACAGGTTTCTATGTTCTCCATCGCCGAACACAACGTTCATCCACTGCAAATTCTCACCCTGCAGCACAATTACCCATACTCTCAGCCTTTTCAACAACAGCAAGCTTGAAGGTATAGCAAGCTTGTGGTGTAGCTTTTTAGCTTCTTGGGAGGAATTTTTACGGTTTAAAAAAATCAAAGGGTAATTGCGAAGGTCAGACACAGAGGAAAGATCTAATAATATAATTTAGAGCAAAAATGAAACACGCTCAATGTGTGTAACCAGAACCCAATCAGAGAGAGGTGAACTACCTTTGGCCAATGAAAGCAAGGTGCAGCGTGAGAAGGGGTGAGGGTCAGCTATACCTCCCCCGCCCTTTCTATAGGAAAGTTACGCATGTTCTAGTTCTTTCCAGCAATGACTCGTCACATTTTCGATGAAAGAAATACTTTTTAAAACTTTACACTAAAAGTCTAAATATGCACAATCATTTAATTTTGGTGCAGGAATATTTTTTAAAGTTAAAGAAAATATTATAGGTAATTAATGCATAATAATAAACACAACGTTTCCTTTCTGTTGAAATACTTTATATTTATTTACAATAATTAAATAAACATATCGTAAATTATAAAAATATGAAATTAGTTACAATTTATTATCAATAGGTGGATAATTTTCTATTTTCAGTTAGATAAATTCATTTGATATAAATCCGAAAATACCGCCACCCGATTGTAAGTCCCCTCTCCTCATTTTCAAGAAATGGGGAAATTTCACACGGGAGGAATACATTTTCTTTTGTGTGTAACTGATAAAGTTTATCTTGAAATCCTCAAAAATTCACTCAGAATCGTTAAAATAATAGAAAATAACTTTGAATTACTGTTTTTAATAATGCGAAAACATAAACAAAACCATGTGATACAAAAACGCGACGTGATTGGTTGTGACGTCATTTGCCGCTAAACTGAAATGTTCACGCTTTGCGCGTATACTTTTTCCCATTGCTTTTCCTATTTGCAATCTTGTTTCATCTGTTTCTTAAAATTTATTTAACGTTACCAACTTCAAATTTGTGAAAAAGTAAAATCTAACTTATCTTAATATAAAATATATCGTTTATTTTTTATTTTCATTAAAATTTTGATTAGAAAATGTCGATTTAGGCCGGATATGTGAAAGGGCAATCGGACAATCTCCCAAAAATAGATGCTCTTTCCATGTTTCCTTTTTTAGGAAAGAATTCTGATTTCATGGGTGCAGAAATACGAGGAGTTAAATCTAAAAGGTATATATTTTTGTTCTACATTTACTTGGATTTATTAAATAATAATAATGATTAAAAGCTAAAATAATAGTACGCGATTCTTGATTGTTGTTCTTGAAATGAATTATTTTCTTATTTCATCATATTTCAGTTTAAATGAAATTTTAATTATTTTACAATACTGATAAAGCATATTTGTTATAAAATAAAATATTGAGAAATAAGAAAGACCTTTTATTTAGTTAGTACTTAATATATATTTTCTGAGTAAAAATTTTGTCTGTAAACTTTAAAATATTGCATTCATTCTTTGACATTCCTTTTTGCTCTATATTTCAAAAGTTTCCATGAAATTAAAGTTTTTTTTGGTCATGGCCTTCCTTTTTTTTTTATCCTAAAGCATTTATAATGTTTACTTATTCATATTTTTCACCCCCCAAAAGTTCAAGGTTTTTTTTTTTTAAGCCACCAATTTTTTCTTCATTTATATATATATATATATATTAAAAAAAAAAAAAAAAAAAACTATTTTTACTTTCTTCTATCTTACAAGAAAAAAGTATTGGATTCATGAAAATTTCCGACTTCCGGTTTTCGACGGATTTATACGTTTTAGAAGGTGCTGAACACGATTTGACTGTCTTTAAAAATTGTCTGTCTGTGAGTCTGCGACTCTTTCTGTCTGTATGTGACAAAAATTTTGTGAGCGCTCTATCTCAAGAACTAACGCACAAAATTTAATAAAACTTTATATTCAGTTAGTACCTGATATAATTTGGTGCTGATTAGTATTTGGTGAAAATCGCCCAACAGGTGGCGCTGCTATGCTGCATTTGTTGAGATTTCCACAATAGCTCTATCTCAAGAACTAATGCCCGGAATTTCATCAAACTTCAGTTTATCAAACCTTCTGATTATCAAACCTTCACTATATTATTTCTTAATATTTAATAATATCACACAACATAAACATAACATTGAACAATATTCTTTTTCAAAACAGTTCTATAGCCAAGGGTGTTTAGGAGAATTTTAAGGGAGGTTCTAACCCCCTGAACTATGAATTCTGCAATATATTTAAATTTCTGTATATTAATATAGAGCAAACATTTTCCTACCCCCCCCCCCCATTTTTTTTTCTGGCTATGCTGCTACTATTGTAAAAAATACTTATTAAAAATTCTGAACATGCTTCGCTCAGAATGTATGATTTCAGTTAAAATTTGTTTTCATAAGTGATTGCATTTTTTTTTCATTAATAAAATTATACATTAAGGATGGATATCAAAATTAGAGGTTTCCAAAAAATTGCATTATGATTACTGAATAATGAATATATACATTCCAAATATGAACTATCGATTACTTAAAGACACTTCTTAATATGCATAAATAAAATGAATGACTATATGTATGATACATAAATATTTCTTTCTGTTTCATATGTGATTATTCTCATTCATATATTCCAAAAAAGAAAAAAAAATACATTTATTAAAATTTTATTTAGATTCAATCAATAATACATACAAATGAAGAATAGCAGATTATAAGTTTACAAAAACATTTCTATCATGTTAACATCATAATAAAATAAATTCGCAGACGCTCACAATTTCATATATGCTAAAAGTTGGATACTACATTCAGGAAGATTAATCATTTCAGAAAAAGTTATTTTTTTTTCCGGAAACAATGAATGCAACAATTTATTATTCAAGAAAACAATACAAAACAAATAAAAAAATACACGTAAGCTTTCAGATTACAATGAACTTAAAAAAAGACAAATCCAAATTTTTAAGATCTGAAAAATACGTAGCACCTTTGCATTAAAATATTGTGCAAAAAAAAAAAAAAAAGAAAAAAAAGTATACCTTATTCTATAAAATTCAATATTGTAGTACGAGTATTAATTTGTACCGATACTTTATTTCTACATCGAGATCTGGAAATGAAAATTCTTAGAAACACGATGGAATAAAAATCTCACATGGAATTTACAGTATTATTTATTCATTACAGCAATTTACAATACTTTTAATTTGTTATACTAATCATTTTTAAGAAGAAAAAAAAGCGTAAAGCAAGCCATCCCCATCCAAAATAACAGGGAGAAATACAGCGAGAGTTTGTTTACATGGCTAGTGACGTCAGACCGCTTTTATCACATGACACAGCTTTTTTCCACGACGACAAAAACTGCGTTTTAAAAGTTAATTTAATGAATTATACAAGTTTCAAATATATGTAAAAATGGTATCAAAATGTTCGTATTTTTATACTCTATCAGATGCAAGGTAAATTGAAAAACGTGAAATTTCCTCATTTCATTTTTCAAAAAAGTTCTGTTTGTAAGCCCCATTACCTAAAATATTGGGTTGGAATGCATTTTCACACCCCCCCCCCCTTCCCTTGACAATGAAATTTTTTTATGGTGTCGATAAGTACACCAAGGTTAGTTTCTTTGTTTTCATGCTCTACTGCTCCCGTTTGATATTTTCAAAGGGAGCCGCGCCCTGCTCTTGTGGTTTTAAGTGTTGATGCACCCTGCCCCTTTTCCTAGTGCCTTCTTTGTGCTTTAAAAAAAAATTTTTTTTTTTTTTTATTCATAGAAAAACACGTGATATTTGAAAACAGAAGCTTATTTATAAATCTTATACAATTATGACATTATTTATCTATAATGAAACAAAACTATTCACCGCAGCATCTTTACCATTTCTAATACTTAGATTGATTTATTAAGCATCAGTGATGTCACTCGATCCTAAAAATCCTGGGTCCCAGGGACCCAGGATTTTCAAATATCTGGGTTCTTTTTTTTTATATAAAAGCGGGTCCCCATTCATAATAATTCAAATTCATATTTTAAAGGAACAAGTGAACTTGTTTATAAGGAAAAGAGAAATGCAATAGTTATTGTTTTGATAATAATTAAACAATGAATAATTAAAACCAGTATTTCCCAATCAAATAAGATATATATTTTTTAACTATTAAGTGAAATTTTCTTTACTTTTTTTTTTAATGTAAATGCTTAATTACAAAATAATGATTATTTGAGTGTAGAAGATAACAAGTATCCCTAATATTTGCATTTCTTTTTAAAGGGTGAGGACGGATTTATTGAAAAGGACATTTTTGTTGGATAAAAGAATACTTTTGTTGAGTAAAGGGGCACTTTTTGTTGAATGAATGGATGCTTTGATTAAACTTCCCATCGGATTATTTGTCAGCATAGATCAGTGTTGGAATCAAACATTTTCATGTAAAAGAGCTTCAGAAGTGATTCTGAATTTTTAAAAATATTTTCTGAAATTCACAGCAAATTTTCTGAAAGGTTACATTACAGCAGAAAGAGGGAGGGAATCCTCTCTCAGCACTATTTTTGTTGTTGTAGGTCAGATTAACTCTGCTTTTGATTCGAGTCGATTTCAGGCTCGAGTGAATTTCGCGTGTTTTCCTTGGCCTTTGGACAAAATTCGCGTTTTTTTCAAGATCCTTCAACGAAATTTGCTTTTTTCCGAGATCCTTCGACAAAATTTACCGTTTTTTTTAGATCCTTCGACGAAATTTGTCGTTTTTTGGCAATCCTTTGACGAATTTTGCCATTTTTTCGAGATATTTTGAGGAATTCACCGTTTATTGGAGATATTTGGATGAAAATTGTCGTTTTTTCGAGATTCTTTGATGAAATTTACCTTTTTTTTGCAATCCTTCGATAAAATTTGCCGATTTTTGGCGATCCTTCGGCAAAATTTACCGTTTTTTGCTGATCCTTCAACAAAATTTGCCGTTTTTTTTCGTGCTTTTAACGATATTTGCTGTTTTTACGCGATCCGATGACGAAATTTCCCTTTTTTTTTCAGATTCTTTGATGAAATTGGCCATTTTTCCGTGATTCTTTGACGAAATTAGCAGTTTTTTCCCACGATCCTTTGGCGAAGTTGGAGTTTTCTCCGTGACTCAGGCAAAATTCACATTTTTCGCGATCCTTCAACAAAACTCGTGTTTTTTTTTACGGACTTTTGACGAAATTCACGTTATGCCACAACCCTTTGACTAAATTAGCCATTTTCCGCGATCTTTTAATGAATTTCACGTTTTTTTCTGCGATTCTTCAACGAAATTCGCCAATTTTTCACGCTTTTTCGACGAAATTCTCCATTTTATCGCGATGCGTCGACAGAATTCACTGTTTTTTTTTGCGATGCATCGATAGAAATTTGCCGTTTTTTCTCAATGCATCGACAAAATACGTCTTTGTTTCTGCGGGTTTTCTGACAAAGTTTGCATTTTTTTCCTGATCCTTCAATGAAATTCACGTTTTTTCTGCAATTCTTCGACGAAATTTGTCTTCTTTCAGCGATTCTTCTACGAAATCTGCCTTTTCTTTTGCGATTCATGGACGAAATTTGTCTTTTTTTCAGCGATCCTTCGATGAAATTTCCCGTTTTTTCGCGGTCCTTGGATGGATTTCCCGATTCTTCGAAGAATTCATAACTCCAATTTTTTGCGTAATTTACACGCTATAGCGCGTCCGCGGCATCGCTGTGCATGGTAAAATATAAAACATATTTTAGATGAATGCTTTTGTAATTTTTTTTTTAATTAAAAATTTAAAAAAATCTGTGCATAGTTTATTTTTGCATAACGAAACTAAACGCATTATCCATCAAAAACTGATGATCTAATTCTGATAACGTTGGATTTCAGAGTGGAATAAACCACAGATAGTTATCTCTTTTCTTTGCAGCTGCTTTTTTGAGAAGGTGTCTAATTTTTTAAAAACTGATTATTTTTTAATAAAAATTTGTTACATAGTCTAATTTACTATTATTGCAATTTGCAGAAAATTTGAACAAAATCCACCAAATAACAACAGAGATATAAAAAAAAAAATTTAATAGTAAGGAAAAAAAACGTGTTTCATTTTTCAGTCTTTTTCTTTTAGTAAATATTTTTTTGTTTTCTTACAGCTGAATAATTTCTTTTTCTTTTAGTAAATATTTTTTGTTTTCTTACAGCTGAATAATTTATTTTTCACGCATTCAAACAACAAACAAGGTGAACATTCTGACACATTCACGGAGTCTTTTTTATATGTAAAAGAATAGAATTTCAATATAGTTTCTCTTTCTCAAAAAAAGATAAAAGAATGAAAGGAAAGTTTAGCATCAGCACGGCGTTTTAAAATTGTTCTAAAATCCAAAGAAGCTACTTTCTGACACATTTTTGGATTCATTTCTGTTCGGAAATACATGCAGTTGACAGGTATTTTTGTCGAGAAACTGTGTAATCGAATAGCATTTTCCATTTTTTGGTTAAAAGCAAAAGATTTTTCAGAAAATATTTTCAAAGTTGGAATTTTGAACTGAATATCCGGACGTGACACGCGAAAAAGAGAAAAACCTGTCATCACATGAGAAAAAAAAAAACCCGCTTATAGCTCGATAAGAAATTTATTTATAAAAATAGGAAAATGCCATTCGATTCCAAATCACTTTTAGTATATCCCATGTGTGCAATGCTTATTGAAGAGTGCGTTGAAAATGTTATGTATAACCATTTTTAACTTGAGAGCCGGTGAACATAGGTGTAGTGGAGGATATACAAAGGTATATGCCGCATATACCCTCTGGATTTTGTAAAGAAGCTCCGTATACCCTCTGATTCTCAAATAAAGCTATAGCGTATACTCTAGCCATGAATGTTCATGACTCTATATCGTATACCCTCTGCCTAAAGTGTATATCATGTTTTTTTTAAGTCTACAACACTGTCGGTGAGACTAACATTATTCACCTTACTGATTGCTCAAAAATAAACAAGTAACCTTTCACGGACATTTGCGGTTGGGGGCCGTTTTTTAATGTTTCGGTACCAACTTGAGAGCATGTGATATTTAATTCAAAGGGGAAAAAATGTCGTAGGGATAATAGGGAATTAAAATTTTCAACAATTACTTTCATCTGAATTTCCATATTAAATATTTCAAAAGAACCAGAAATTTCTAAGTAGGGGTGAAATGACCAAAAAAGAAATTACCTGAAAAGAAGGAAGATTTTCATGCCTGTAATCTAAAATGCATCCAAATGCTTAAAATGCATGTCTAAAGATCTGGTTTGAAGCAAATTAAGTAATTGTTTATGAGTTGATAAGGCAGTAAAGCTAGTAAAAGTGTATCACCATTTGTGGTCTAAATTTACAGATATCACTGACTTCTATGACAATCTGATTTAACATTTAATACTACAGTGGTGGAAAAAATTATAAAGCCACTTGAAAATATGATATAATTAAAAAACAAAATATATAACATTTATGAAATTTCATACATATATATTATATGCTGCAAGGAAGTAAAGAAAAAAATAAATTCATTAATAACTACATTAATAAAAGATTAATAGACTTAAGAAAATTTTCTGTACAAAGAAAGTTGGAAATAATTATAAGGTCGATACATGTATTTCATCAATAATCGATGTGAGACCCATTTTTTTCGATGACTTTGACTAGTCTTTTGTTCATTGAATCTATCAGACCACACAAAGTACTTGCATCAGTCTTATTCCAGCAGTTTTTAAAAGCATTCATCAAATCTAGCTTTAAATTGAATTTTCGTCCATTTTTGTAAACATTTCGAGCTAAAATTCCCCAATGATTTTCCATTACATTCAGATCGGGTCTATGAGCTGGCCATTGAAGGCATTTCACCTGATTAGCTTCCAGCCAAGATTTAGTTGACTTCGAAACATGATCGGAAGCGTTGTCCTGCTGAAATGTCCAGTCTCCTGAAGTTATAAGAGGAGCAAATGGGTAATAAATTATCTCCTAACATTTCTTGATACATAACCCAATTCTTTTTGTTATGCATGAAAACATTTGGAGTGGTTCAACAGGCAGCTAATGCAGCCCAAACCATTACCGAACCATCTCCAAATTGACGCTTTGAAAAAATATCAGGCTCCTGTCGTAAATCATGCCAAAAATATTTATAGCCGTCGGGTCCATCGAAATTAAATTTCTTTTCATCGGAAAAGACAACATTTCTCCAATTTGTGCCTTCGGTTACATGTTTTCGTGCAAAGTCTAAGCGAGCATTTTTGTGGTACTTAGAAAGAGGTGGTTTTCCTTTAATTTTTTTTAATTGAACAATAGGATTGTTACTTAAAACATTTCTTACCGTTTGGCTTGTACATGGTAATTGTAACTGTTCTTGAATTTGGGTATACGACATTTTTTGTCCGCAAACTAGCTTCTGGATTTGTCTTGATTGCCTTACAGTTAAGGATTTCGGTCTTCCCGTATGCTTCTTTCTGCCGTAATCTTCGGGATTTCTGAGAAAACTGTTTACTGCAGCCTTGGACCTTCCTATTTTTCTTGCAATATTAAAACCAGACATTCCAACATCATTTAAAGTTAATATTTTAATTTGTTGACCATCGGATAACTTTTTTCCTCTTGGCATTGTATTAAACAAACCAAATACAAAATGAATGCACGTAACGCATTTACATTTACCTAAACTTTCATGGCGACCTATTTTATTAAGTCTGGCATTATGCCAAATGAGGCTAGAACCATCGGCTTTATACTTTTTTCCAAGTTGTTTTTCATTGGTTGTAAGAAATTAGCATAATTTATGTTCCCGCTTCCGTTTTTCCAAATAAAGTTATGTGTATTATTGCAATGTTGATCATGCAAATGAAAATAGAATTTGCGTTATCAACAGTTCCATTACTTTTTGAATTTTGTAAATTTTTCTATCGGCTTTATAATTTTTTCCAGCACTGTATTGCAATATATGTCGCAAGTGTTGCTAAAATTTTCAAAAATATTATTATGAATCCCTTTTTCTTAAAAAAATATATAAATAAATTTATATATAAATACATAGACGTGTGTGTCCGTATATTTCACTTTGCAGTCAAAACTATCCAGAGCAGACCACCGGTGTTTGTGTGTGGTAGTAGCCTCGAGTTTCCTATTGTGCATTGTAGTGGTTGCATGTTGATAGCTGTGGGAGATATGGTGCTTGAAAGTGGTCGACCTAGAGCATTTTCAATATAAAAATAGATGTGTGTCCTTATATTTCACTTTGCAGCTACAACTACCCAGCACAGACCACCTGGTGTTTGTATGTGTAGTAAACTCCAGTCTCCTATCATGCACTATGGTGAATGCATGTTGATAGCTGTGAGAGGTATGGTGGTTGAGGGTGATCGACCTAGGGCATTTTCAATATAAAAATAAACATGTGCATCACTATATTTCATCACAACTACCCAGCGCAAACTACTGGTGTTTGTGTGTGGTAGCAGCCTCGAATCTCCCAACATGCACTATGGTGGTTGCAATTCGGTAACTGTGGGGGTGTGGGAGATATGGTGGTTGAAAGTGGTCAATCTAGGGCATTTTCATATTTTGACCAAAGTGTTGTAAAATTTTTTTGAAATATTCTAGAATGTAATAGAATTCTTGAATTTTCTAGAATGTACTAAAATGTTCCTTATATTTTATAAATGCATATATACATATATACACATATACATATTTTTTATTAGGTTTACATATGGACCAGAAAGATCAAGAATGTTCTGGAATGTTCGAGAACCATTCTTGTGGAGGTGTGAAAGATATGGTGGTTGAAAGTGGTTGACCTAGGGCATTTTCATATTTCAACCAAAGTGTTCTAAAAAAAAAAAAAAAAAAAAGAAGAAACAAAAAAAAAGAAGAAATATCTTTTAATGCACATGTTCTATCTTAACATAGTATAAAACAAAGTCGCTTTTTCTGTCCCTATATCCCTATGTACGCTTAAATCTTTAAAACTACGCAACGGATTTTGATGCGGTTTTTTTTAATAGAGTGATTCAAGTGGAAGGTTTATATGTATAATAACATCCATTAAATAGTGGAGAAATACTGTTATTTTTGAGGTTTAAGTCGCTTTTTCTGTCCCTATATCCCTATGTACGCTTAAATCTTTAAAACTACGCAACGGATTTTGATGCGTTTTTTTTTTAATAGATAGAGTGATTCAAGAGGAAGGTTTATATGTATAATAACATCCATTAAATAATGGAGAAATACTGTTATTTTTGAGGTTTTTAATGTGATGTCGTAAATAATTTCATTTTTTCTGCTTATACATTGCAAACGCAGGCTGAACTCTACAAGATTTATCAAAATAATGTACTAATTATTGTACACATTAAAAAGGTCTACAGAAAACACAAAGAGATGAAGGTTTTCAAGGTTAACCCAAAGCAAAGCGAGGGAGGGCCGCTAGTATTAAATATAGAAAAAATCTGCACAGATGTAAAAAAGCGAAGCAGGTTGTCCTCAGTTAGTAAATATATAAACATTGTTGTCTTCAACTGATTTCCGATTGAAGTGAATGAAAGAAATGGTATAAATTTAGCCTATTTAACATAAGATAAGAATTATATAAAGAAATCCAGTTGTAGTTACTTAATATATCCTTAGTGCAGCAAACTAGTCCCATGAGATACAAATTTACCTTTTATATTAAATTGACATTTTTATTTTTATATATGTTAATTCATACTTAATTAATGCAAAATTATACCCAAGTTTCATTGATAAATGAAGAACTTATGTATTATGCATATGAAAATTAAAAGTTTAAAATGTTCTTTAAAAAAAAAAAAAAAAAAAAAAAAAAACAGAAAATTTTTGTTTTGCATCATATAAAAATAGATTTAGAAAATAAAATTACTTTTTAAATAGTTAAGAAATTAGAATTTTTATATAATATCTATGTGTCCTATAAATTTTATTTAGAAATAGTTTATCCATGTTCTGAAAAGTAAAATAGTAAAAATTTATTCTTCTATCGCCAAAACTTACCGAGTTATGATACTTAGAATTTTATGAATTTTCAGTGTTTAAGTCACCAAAAACGGAAAATTGTGTTTTTAGTGCCAGAAAATGCTGAAAATGGATGAAATTCAAAGTATCATAACTAGGTAAGTTTTTGTCACACAAGAATTGAATTTTAACCTTGTAAACTGGTTTATGATGTGAATTCATCTCAGCAGAAAACAGCATTTACACTTACATTCCAAAATTATTTCAAACATTCTATTTAAAGGCCTTTTACTTAAAACGTCTGTTGCCACCATATACAGCAATTAGCAATACGTTGCAAAAATAACAGTTGTAACCTATTGCCTATGTAACATTGGAATGATACAACCTGTTAACCAAAAGTAACTATATTTCCTATCACTAACAGACACACAAGATTTGCTCATATTATAATATATGATACATGTATAAAATTTGAGTGGGTTGTATTAAATAGATTCTATGTTGTGGCCATTTTAATGTGTCAGGCACTTATATTGCAATTACACTGAGGGAGCTTAGATTAAAAAAGTCACAAAAATCTTTCCTTATGAGCTTGTTTATCCACTTAAAAATTGGTGGGGCTACATAAATTATGGCCTGAATTATAGTTGTATGAATGTTTTGAGACTTAGGTTTGATTAATACTAAAATTTGGGAGGGAGAGATGGCTTCAACAAAAACCAACGAAGTCTACTCTTATAATAATTATGTATACTCATATAAAATTTGGACAGGCTGCATTAATTAGAGCCAAGTTATAACTGTTTAATGTGTCATGCCCTTATATTTATTTTATACTGAAATTTTGGTGTATTCCGATAAAAAAAATACACTTCAAATAACCCTTCTTATAATGATTAAGCTTACCTGTACAAAAAATGGCAAAGCTACATTAATTAGAAATCGAGTTAAGGTCTTTTAAATGTGTTGGGCATTATATTTATTTTACACTAAAATCTTGTGGGGCTTCGATAAAATACTGACTAAGTCATATCTTATAATAGTTACGTTTAGCCATACAAAATGTTCCTGTATTGCGATAATTAAGAGCCAAGTTAAAAACTTTTAAACCTTTTGACTGCCATGAACTAATATATCCATTCACTAAGCTGTAGGTTTCACTGCAATAGAGGCATTATTTAACTTAATATAATTCTAAAGATATAATGCAGTTTTAAAACATTTAGTAATGATATATACTCTAAAAGAATATATTTATATATATAATTAAGTTTTTTATATCATGTTAGAAAAATCATATTTTTTATAGCAATTTAAAAAAATTTCAGAGAAAACAACATTATGATTTTGCTTTTTTGGTCAGCAGTTAGAGGGTTAATGTATCAAGCTTAGTATTTAGTTTATATTAAAATTTGGATGGGAGGGGAGCTTCAACAAAGAAAAAGACTGAATACTTCCTCATAATGATTATATTTACTTAACAAATGATGCAGCTACAAGAATAAAAACTCAGATTATAGCCATTTTAATGTGCCCGGGGTCAGGCCCTTATATTAAAAATTGGGGGACAAAACTTTGTAGCAGAAGATAAAACATTCACTCCATATTCCTCTCGTCTATTCAAAGTTACTGTTCCAAGACTAAATTCAAAGTCATTCTTTTACAAAAATCCTCTGTCTTCCCCTTGAATGGCAACCCTTGACCTCCTCCTCCTCCCCCCCCTCCCAAATGTGACCCTCTTATATCCAGAGCTCAAGTAACCAATTAGGGTGTGTTGACAGTTTGACAGCTCCGAAATTTTGTTTAGGGAAAGCTAATTTTTAATAGATGTTGATTTTGATTGAATAGCAATTTCAAAAATTGTTTAATTGTGAAGTGAAAAAAAAAACACTCATCTGCATAAGCTCCAAATTTATATATATTTTTCCAAACCAAAGCTACAAGCAAATAAATACTTTTTATACTTTTGGGGAGTTTGAAATTTTAGCGCAAATTTAAAAATACTCAAAATTATTTTATAAATATTTTAAGCATTTAGAGTTATGGAGAACTTTCTTATTTACGTATTAAAAAAAAATAATCTTGAAATTTAAATGAACAAGAAAGAAGAAGTAAATATACCTTGCCATAGGATAACATGGGATTTCACATTTTTATCTCCTACACGATAAATCCCCTTAAACCAAACAACCTTATGGAAGCAATGTAAAGCCTTATTGAGGTCGTCACTTATATTTTACTGAAACTTAGGGATAAAACATTTTTAATTTATTGAAAATTTAAAATGCAGCAAAACTTATTTACTGCTCTCTTTCAACAACACACTATTTAAGACTAAGGTTGTCGATGCAAGCTGTAGGCACCTCATGTTGATTCGGCAAAAATGTATTAAAAATCTTAGTTCAGCCATAATAGTAAGAATTTAAGTCTATTTAAAAATGTATGGGCTCTAATTACATGATTGGCTTTGGCACTCAAGCACCCGATCTATTTCTGAAGTCTGATTTCTGAAACCTAGATTCAAATGTGTAATTAGTATTCATTGTTGCACATATTAGCTGAGATTCTTGGAATGTTCTTTCTTTTTAAAGACTACTTTTATACAACAATAGCAAGTCAGGTGAGAAAAAAATACCCAAAAATTAAAGAGTGCAAAATTATTCCAAAGAAAATATGAATGATCTTCACTGTCATAAATTTTCAAAATAAAAGATATTTCAAATTATAGAGTACAAAACTTGAGAGTATGATGAATAATTCCACAATAAATAAAACAATAACTAATAAAAGAACACTTACAGGTTCCTCTGATAAATCAAGCTTTTGCCATGAAGATTCAGTTTCAGATATAAATTCATGGATTTGACTAAGGATATCACAGACCACTGCCGCCTATAAAAAGATTATTTGATTTACAGGCTAAATTCAAATACAAATAAACAGGAGAAAAGGGGGAAAGCAGTCAAAATAAAATAAGAATGGAAAAGTGATTTCATGAAAGAAAATTCAGCACATTAATCATATTTTAGCAAATAAAACATACTAGCATAAAAAATAAACTATCTTATACAAGAGGGGGGGGGGATAACTAAAATAATTTTTGTTGGAACAGACCAGTAAAATGTATCCAATCAAAACAGAAAATTTCAAACATAATGCAATCAAATTTACTTTACTCTATCTAAAAGGAACTAATATATATCAAATAATTTTATTTGAGTGCATTAATCAAAATAATAATATGCACCTGATGAAAATTAGAATTTGTCCAAACTAAATATGTAAAATATTACACAAAACACAACAGGAAATATTTTATTTTCTCTGAACAAATATGTAAATCCATCATATGCAATCTTATCATGAAAATGTTATGCATTTATTTCATAGGTTAAGGAACTATAACAACAATAAGAGTTGAAAACCAAGATTTTTTTTTAATACTATTCCTGATAATCTGGAAGTATATAAGTGAAAAGCCACACAGGAACATACAGCAATTAACATTTTCTTGAAATATTGGCAAAGAGATAAAAATAAAAGAAATTCTTCAGTATGAGTATATTTAACAGCAGTATAGACAGAAGATGACAAGAGATATAGACAACAGGTTGTGTAAATCCCAGAAGCATATTTCAGTAAGGAGCTGTTCGAAAACCATTTCTTAAAGAGATACAAAATTTAAATATTTCCATAGGTACTAATCTTTCTACATTTGTATTAGTACGTAATAGACTTCCAAGTCATCATGATATTTTCTAAAGTCACTCCAAAACTGATTACTAAACAATCTACAAACAGGTGCATGTTTGAAATAAGGTTAAAAGAAAGTTATATACAAATCAAAATTATAAAAAATTGAGTACCTTATAATTTGACAGGTACCTGAAACCGGTCATGAACTAGTCCTGTTCCCAGGGTAACTGGTCAGTCGACTTTATTTTAGGGAAGTCTGGGATTTTCTTTTCATGCGAATTTTCTCCCGTTCAATCGATTATACCTAAAAATTATTGCAGCCTTCTACTCCTACAGATGAAGTTCCCTCCTTACATGTTTTGGAACCTTCGAAAACAGGAACCTACTTAGGGTTTTTCTAATCAGAGCCACACAGTAATGTGTCAAGAGACATTGCAGTGTTAACACTGAGAGTTGTATTGGTGGCATTTTTCAAATACATGTGTGTAGTAATCTGCAATTGCATAATGGATAAAAAATGAAGCAATTAACCAACATGAAATTTTGTGTTCAACTAGGCAAATCAGCCACAGAGGCTCTGAACATGCTTTACAGCAGTGAGACAATGAGTCATATGAAATTATTTAAATGACACAGATTCTTCAAAGATAGAAAAACATATTTTGAAGTTTGCAAATGATGTGGAAATTACCATATGTAATATTTGAAATAGCACAGATGCTTCAAAAGTAGAAGAGCATCCTTTGAAGACAACAAGCAATCAAGAAACCACTGTACACAATGAAAGCACCACAAAAAACACAGTGGGGGGGGGGGAGAAAAGTTTAAACTTATAATATGGAAACAAGCAAAAAACAAAATTTATATTTACATATATTTTGGTACTAAAAAGATAAAGAAAAAAGTTTTTTCATGTACACTTAGAGAAACAATGTATAAAAAGATACATTCTATTTTCTTATGCTTTAAGCAGATACTAAATATTCCAGTTTAAATAGTAAAAGAAATTTTGGTACTTCTCCTGCATGATTCCTGCCTTGGTGAAATAGAGGAAAAGACCTGGATGAGGAAATTTGGCAACATATTTTCTGGCAACCTATTCATTGTTTTACATATGCAAGCAATTTTTTCAATATTTATACATTTTATTTAATATAAAGAAGCCATTTATCTATTTTTATACACAAACAAAAGTTAATTGTACATAAAAAAAACAATATAAATAAATAATAAATAATAATGTTTATATATGTAAATACCTATATAAAAAAGCATAAAAGTTCATTAGGTTTGTTTTCATAGCTGTTTATATCATTTGGCAACAAATCTCCCTTTCAGAAGCCCAAATTACACCAAGCTTTTTTTTAATAAGCCAAGGCTCCTATAGTGGAAAAGTACCGAAATTTTTTTTACCTCTTTTTTCTTAAATTCATCTTGTACAGATTTGACATTGTCATTTTCACCTCCACATCGTAATGAGTGTACCTGATTTTCTTGATGCTCTACACCAGGAAATGTTTGGTTAGCAGGAAAATGTACATTTTGCTGATGATATTGTGGACAATCAGGGTCAGAATAATCCTTAAAAATATATAACAGCAAATTAAAGTCATAGTTATAAAGGCAAATGATAAAACATGCAATCTAATAAAACTAAAGAAATTTCTCAAATATCCCTACAAAATATTACACTAGAATACTAGCTAACAATACACATATGACTTGAAGCTAACAATACACATATGACTTGAAGCTATGTTGAGAAAGATACCAGCAATCGCCCTAGAGGATAGTAGCACTTAAATAGCACTGTAAACTGAGTGTCCTTAGAAATTTAAACAGCACTCTAATTGTTGTTCTAAAGCTAAAATGCATCCTTCCTGAACTGTAAAAACACCCTTATTATTAAAATAAAATAACACATATTTAAACTGATTTTTTTCCTTCTATTTCTGTGTCTAATTATCATAAAAGAATTTGGAAAAAATATATGAAATCAACATTCTCCTTTTCATTTTTCCAAATGTTCAAGAATAAACAACTGGTTTATATTAAAATTTGAAGAATATGGTTAATGATACATATTTAGGGGTATAGGCATAATGAGATAGGACAATTAGTATAGGATGTTCACAAGTGAAACCATTTAATTTGCCATTTCAGTAGAAATCCCCAGGGGTGGGGAATTTTCAGAAAATCTTACCAGCCAAGAATTTATTTTACCAGCCAGCAAGATGTACCACGGTTAAAAATTGTTATGACAAAATGTATGAGACTGCAAAAATAGTTAATTACTATTACTATATCTATTACTACATATTTTTTTTCTATAAAATTAAGAAAATCTACAACAGAGGAATGTCTTGGATAAGATAGAACTCAATACAGTCCAGTCTCTAAAATCCAGACATCTTAAATCCGGAAACCTCCAAAATCCGGACTGCATAAATGTTAATCTAATTTTTCACAATTTTGTTAGTTTTGGTTTCTTATTGTGTTCATAGATGGCAGCAGCAAACAATTTCTTTAAATTTTTGCCATTCTAGTTTATGTTCGGCATTTCGCCGATAGATGGCCGTACCAATCATTTTCCTTAATTCTTTTTAGAGACGTTTATTTTATTCATGATTTCTTATATGATCAGCGATCGTTGAGTTGCATTAGGCTTAAGATTTTTAAAAATATATATTAAATTCCTTTTAGTTCATCCTTAGTGCATTCAATTATGTCTGCAATTAGTAAAAAGAGAAAACATATTTCTCTATCAATTGCAGATAAAATTTCGTTGTTAAAAGCACACGATCAAGGGACATCTGTAAACAGTATTTGTGAAACATATAGCATTGGAAAATCTACTGTGTATGATATTCTAAAGCAAAAGGAAAAGATTCTCCAATTTTTTGTGGATAGCAACGCGCCTGCTTCAATGAAAAAAAGAAAAACATTACGAACTGCAAATAATGTTGATTTAGATAATGTGTTAATTGAGTGGATTCGCCAAAAGCGAAGTGAACACGTGCCTCTTAGTGGTCCACTGATCATTGAACAAGCTAAAATGTTTCATGAAAAGATGGGGGTGAGTATTCCATGTAATTATTCGACTGGTTGGCTACAAAAATTTAAAAATAGTCATGGAATTCGATATCTTAGAATATGCGGCGAAAAAGTTAGCGCCGATGATGAAGCCAGTGAAAGTTTCATTGATGAGATTACCAAATTAATATATGATGAAAAGATACCCTATGATTTGGTTTATAATGCCGACGAAACTTCGCTGTTTTGGAGATATGTTCCCAGAAAGACATTAGCCACTGCAAATGAAACAAATCCTATAGGAATTAAAAATATGAAAGAGAGGCTTACAGTTTTAGCTTGTGCAAATGCTGCTGGAACTCACAAATTAAAATTATTAATGATCGGAAAAAGTGTTAATCCCCGATGTTTAAAAGGTATACCGATTCCAGTTATTTACCGGGCAAACAAACGTGCCTGGATGACAAAGGAACTGTTCCAGGAATGGTTTAATTCATATTTTGTTCCTGAAGTTCAAGCACACTGTCAATCTAAAGGATTCCCAAGCGACTCTAAAATTTTATTAATTTTAGATAACTGTTCTGTGCATCCAAGTGCCGCGATTTTGGATACAAATAATATTAAAGTGATATTTCTTCCGCCGAATTGCACTTCTTTAATCCAGCCTATGGATATGGGATTGTTGCAGGCTTTTAAATGCCGATATAAAAATGATTTTTTGAGGAAAATGTTATGCCATGTTAACAATAACCAGAGTATTGTTGATTTTGTGAAATATTTCAACATTAAAAAAGCAATTTTTTGTGCAGCAAATGCCTGGGATTCTATTGAATCAGAAATTGTCAAAAATGCTTGGCGCCATCTATTGCCGACAATAATATTTAATGATGACGATGATAAGGTTATTGACTTTGAAGGATTTAACGTTTCACAAAAAAAAAGACGAAATTTCGGAACTATTAGAATATGCAAAAAATGGAAATATAAGTCTCGATCAATCAGATATAGATGAAGTTATGGGCATTGATCAAAATATACCAATTGTCGGTGTACTCAGCGAATCGGAAATCATTGACAGTGTGATAAACAAAGAAAAAGCTGCTGATGATTCGGAAAATGACTCCGATGATTCGGTAAATGAAGAAAAAAAATAACTACAGAACAACTAATAAATAGCTTAGACACAGCAATATTAGGATTAGAACAGAGGGATTTTATAACTGAGCCTGAATTAATGTCCTTATATAGGATTAGAGAGAAAGTAATGGCCAATAAGCCTAAATTAAGACAACAAAAACTGACAGACTTATTTAAATAAAATCGTAATCGTAAAATGTTCTGTGTATTTTTAATTTTATAAGATTAAATTAAGTTTGATTTTGTTTTTGAATCATTTAATGTGTTATTTATGATTTTTTATAAGAATTTCGATTTTTTATGATTATTATTTATCATTTTTGCTTATAATTTTAAGTTGTTATTTCAGGATCTCTAAAATCCGGAATTATCCAAAATCCGGAAAAGCCATGTCCGGAACGATTCCGGATTTAAGAGACTGTACTGTACTATGTTTACATTGTGGTAATTTGGAAAGTTGCAAAATATAGCTAACTAGTAAAAAAAAATAAAGCTTTTGGCATATCATCTATAGCTTGCAGTTTTTCAAAGACAACTTGAAAATTCACTCGACCTGTCAGAAAATATACTCGCCAGTGGCGAATAAAATTATGTATTTCCCCACCCACGGAAATCCCTATAATTATTTTAATCATTATCTTGGATCCTGTTTTAGTGAAATCATGAATAGTGTTTTATACTTGGAAAAATCTAATCATAAATTTGATAATCTTAAATTAGTATTATAATATCCCACTTTAAATCTAAAAAATCAATTCAATTCTATTTCTTTCTCTAACACTGATATTAAATTCTCAATCATTCTTTTCAATATCAATTCTTTCTTGTAAGTTAACTTTTCTAACAAATATTGTGATCACAGCAACTTTCGAACAAGTTTAACTTAGAAAGCATTGAGTAAGTTCATATCTGATTAGTTTATGGTCAGAACATGCAGAAGTTAACCTAGGATATACTTCAAAGTTTAGTCCACATGTCAATCAAAAGAATTAAATGCCAATTGAAAGTAAGTTGCTATCCCTCTAGAGAAATTAGGAATTATCTAATAAAACTAGTCAACACCAGCAAAGAACACAGTTTTTTAAAAAGGAAATAGACCGATAACAAAAGATAATAACCTGACTTATTAGAAAAGGATCATGTAATATGAAAAAAGAAATGAAAAATGTTAAGTCAAAAGTTTAATTTAGTCTACTTTATTTGGATATACACTGGACAAACATCACTACCAAAACAAAGTCCCAAATCAGTGATTCATCAGGCCATGACAATGTTACACGCATATAAAATTACATAAATTTTTATGTACATATATATTATAAAACAGGAGTTCCAAACTGGCAGCCCACGGGCTGCATGTGGCCCTCAATGTCCATTTCTGCAACCTGCTAAGCTCTTTTCAACAACAAATTTATTCTATGTAATTGTTTTCTTTGAGAAATGTTTAATTGCAAGAAAGAAATTCTTACAGATTCATTAAATAATGCATTTAAATATCATACTTTTCTATCCATAGAAATTTTTGCTATGCCACAGATAATGTGACCTGTTGTTTAATTTATATGATCATTTGCAGCCCATGAACCAGTATTTATATGAGAGGAAAATCTTTAAGTCAGTCATAAAAGATAATTAAAAAAATAACTTACAGTGATAATCACTTCAAAGCTATTTTTATTTATCAACATATTCTTTCTCAATATTTATGCACCTATACCATCATTTTATCAGTGCCCTAATACCAGCTGCATATAATTCTTTGGGCTGCTGTCTCAGCCATGTTAGAACTTCATGTTGGAACTTTTCATCATCGTGCATCCAAGATGTTTTAAGTGGACTAAACAGATGAAAATCATTTGAGGCTAAGTCAGTGCTATAAGGTGGATGTTAAAGAATTTCTTTAAAACACCATAAAAATAAGGAAAGCGCTAGGTCTTTTGAAAGAACTTTGACTTTCTTCATCAGATGCAAAAAAGACTTGCAACCACTTTGAAGGCAGGAGCAAGACTGAAAGGAAATGGGGGAGGGGGGGGGAAGAGGGACAAGTTAAGGGAACAGCCAATAGGAAAGCAGAAGGCATCACTTTTGAACTGTCTCCTGTGTTAGGCCTGTCAATACGCCTAGGCACATCATCGATCACCATCACCAATTTGAAAGTGATTTACACATGCATGCAAATGCTACTTAGACAATATTAAATGAATATCATAAAATTGGAAGAAGCTGTCATCTATTAACATTCTTGGAAAGTACTTGTTACTCCTTTAAATATATTATATCAATTTGTGACTTACTTAATGATTCTCCCTCATAAAACCACTATTCCAAAAATCTATTTTCATTCAATTAATCATGATTCAGCCTGCAAAAGGTTTGTTTTGAAGATGGAAGAATTTTTGTTAAGAAGTCCATTTTTAAGAAGAAAAATTGTGAGAAAGGTTTTATTAATGGATCCAAATTCTTTATGAACAAACTGCTGGAGATAGATTGTTAAATGAGCCCAAAATTTTTATTTTTATTTTTTCTGTTTTTTTGCTTAAAAGGGACATAAATAGAAAAAGGATCAGTTAAAGCTTCAAAATACCAATTAAAATTTTTAATAGACTTGCATAAATATTTTCATTATGCCATCATTAGGTGCTTAGTAATTTATATCTCCATAAAAATTAATCACGTAATACTATCAGCTGATTATATGACATAAAGAAGTTAGAGCCCTTTTTTCCCAAATGCAAATTATATATTGTGGTAGATTTATAGGCAGAAAATTATGGTACTAAATAATCAATGTCAAATGCAAGGAAAAGGAGAAATTATCCAGAGAAAGCAGAAATGAAGAAATAAATAGTTTTAATAATTCACAGAGAAGGATAAACTTATTACACTGTATATTTCGTTTATTTTAAACTAATTTACATACTAATATCAAAGTTGAAAAAGTTAGTGACCAGTTTTTTTTTTTTTTTTTTTTTTTTTTTTTTACCTAAAGCAAATACCAGATATAACGTATACAAATAATCACATAATACATAATATATACATACAAACATAAACTTACAAATTAATTTATTAAAAAGTTTTAAAGCAAAATTACTTAATAAGGGTATTATATTTACCTCTTCTGACTCATAAGCTCTTCGTTTGCCTTTTTTTTCATTGACATACTGTTCTTTCACCCAAGTTGCTGTTTTAGCTTGGGGAAAAGAATGAAAAGATGATTTTGGCTTACAGGATAGACTATCAGTAACCTCAGAAGGTGGTGATAAATTTCCTTGCTGGAATTGCCTATGTTTTTCTTTATTCCTTTGTTTTTTAGAAGGTTTTGCTCTGGCACCTAATTCCTGTTAATATGTAAGTACAATATTTAATTTTGTACTTTGTTTTTAAAAAAAAAAACACCTTTTAATATGAAAAGTATAGTATATAATTTACTACTTACAGTTCATGAAGTAGTAAATTATATACTATAATTTACTACACTTACAGTTTATAGGAACTACATACAGTTCATTACTTAGTGCAACAATCAAAATTCAAGAGGCATGAAATATCACTTATTTAAAAATTAAAATGCAGTCACTCACACTTGCACCAGAATTTGAGCATCTCACTAAAAAGTCCTTAGCCAATCATAACTATTTTTCAAACTGATAATTTTAAGGATGTCAGAAAACAAATTACATAAATGCTTTCACACATTCATAATATACGCTGATCAGTTAGAATATTTGATCTCTTAATAATGTGTTATCAAACTGGTGAAGTTGGTATTTGCAATAGCAATCAACACAGCTCAATGTAAACATGAATTTTCATATACAAATTGCAAATATATATATATATATATATATATATTTCACACACGGCTCCAGGAAGTTGTACGTATTAGATGATCTTATAATGATCAATTGAAATGGAAGCTCTTTTCAGGAGATTGAAACTGGAAATGTAAAGAAGGAAAAACTAGAGATGTTAAAATTAGGCACTCTACTTTTTTGCAAATAACTGTACATAAAATTCACATTATAAAACAAATATACTTTGATACAGTTTTTAAAAAGCATTATTAACCATGAAAACTATTTTTTAAATATATTCTCCCCTTTGATTTGCGGCTAGTAGGTATTTGCAATTGGCTGGTAGAAAATCAGATTTACCAGCCAAATTGGTTAGTAGAATATTTTCACTTCTGCAAAGCCTGATTCCTACATAGAACTAGGAGGCAGTTTGTAAACTTTCAGCTAACACTCTATTTCAGCTTGAATGTACTCAACAGGACTGAGAGCCAGTGAGTTAAGAGACCACGCCATTAAAGCAAATTCATACCAGACTCTTACTGTAGTACAACCTTGACCTTGAGACACAGGACATTGCCCTGTTGGAAGTTTGTATTCTTTAAAGGAAAGATGAGTACCTACCCATGCAATATAAGGATAAGCAAATTTCAAACAAAGTGAAAACAGATCCCTTGAATAAATGTAACTGGTTAGTCATAATGACAGCATAGGAAGGTGTCATGGTGCCTTCTACAACAAGTGGCTGCCCATGAAAAAGTCCCTTAAGTTTTGAGGCATCATCCCCTAGCGTTTATTCAATTGTACACATGGCAAAGCTGGCTGATTATCTAAATGGCACTATATAACAGAGCTGTCCATGTCGAATATGGTGCCTTTGAAGGATTTCTGGGTGCCCTTTTGAAGGTTTTCTGTTACAATTTTTTTATGATAATAATAGACAAGGACTTTAATATGTTAAGGAGTAAAATTTAGAATAATAAGTGTTTTTCACCCCTACTAGGTGCGCAAATAAGTTGCCGGGTTTTTTTTATCTATAAAAAATGGAAAAATTGAACAAAAATGCAAAAAAGGATTTGTTCAAAGTATCGTCCCTCGCTAGCTACACATTTTTGCCATCTCTCTGGCAATGCATGAATACCATGATGATAAAACGACGCGTCTTTGGACAGAACCCATTCATCCAACCAATTTTGCACTTCTTCGAAATTGGCCAAGTGTAGCCCAGCCAATCCAAGCACCATCGACCAGAACAAGTGATAATCAGAAGGGGCCAGGTCTGGTGAATACAGCGGGTGCGGTAGCAGATCCCATTTCAGTGTTTTGATGGTGTCCTGGACAATGGAAGTGTGATGACATGGAGCACTGTCGAGCTGCAATATCACTTGTCCGTGTCTCGTGTCCCATTCTGGCTGTTTTTCAGGCAATGCATGGTTCAAATTATTCAGTTGCTGTCGGTAGTGATTCCCATTAACAGTTTCAGCAGCTCATAGTACATGATTCCTTTCTGGTCCCACCAAATGCAGAGCATTGTCTTCTTTCCGAAGCAATTTGGCCGTGCCTCCGATGTTGATGCTTCGCCAGGTGAAAGCAATGATTTTTTGCATTTGGGATTCTTGAACTATATCTATTTTTCATCGCCAGTAACAATTTGATGCAGGAAACTCTTTCTTTAATGCCGCAAAAGCAAAATTTTGGAAGTGGCTCCTCGATTTTCCATCTGTCTCTCAGTCAACTCATACGGCACCCATTTCCCTTCCTTTTGAATTTTTCTCACGGCATGTAAACGTTTGAAAATACCTTGGCGAGTCATGTTTAATGCCTCTGCAAGTTGTTCTTGTGTTTTCGTATCATCTTCATCCAATAACGCTTGCCAATCAGTGTCCTCAATTGTTTTTGGTCTTCTGGAGCACACCTTGCCCTCAGTGACAAAATCGCCATTTCTGAAACATTTAAACCAATTTTCACAGGTAGTTTTCGATGGTGCATGTTCGCCGTAGGCTTCCTCAAGCAAACGACGTGCTTCAGCTGCACTTTTTTTCAAGTTAACCCTTTTTATCCTGACGGTATTTATAAGTACCACTTTAACCCCTTTGCGACGAGCATCTTTTACAGAATTTTTCATCTGTTACCACCAGTTTTTCAAATGAGAAATTTTCACCTAATTGAATCGCAAAAATGCTATGATTAGATAAGGAAAACTTTACAAAAAAAAAATAATAATAACTTGTGGGAATAATCGAGGATTCTGAGCATCTAAAAAGTAGCTGGAAAATTAATTCAGGATATAAAGGGTTAAAGCAGAAAAGCAAAGTTTCCTGCAATTGCTGTTTATTTGGCACAAAACTCGATATTTTCGTTGTTAGAAAAAATATTTTTGCGTTTCGATATGTGTTGTTATTATGACTGGTTGTTGTTAATAGATATCGAAGCTATTAGAAAAACACAACTTTAGACATGTATGTCGACTACATGGGCCATTAGCGCCAACTATGTGTGAAACTCCGAAACTTAGTTGCACACCTTTCCTCCTCCGTACATGGAAATTCAGATTTTTGTTTTTCGTTTTTACACTGGCCAATTAGCTGTTTTATGGGAGGGGTAAAGGGCTGGGGGTTATTTACGCACCCAGATGTTTAAAACTTTAAGCAACTTTTCTCATTTTGTTTTTTGTTTATTTTCACTTTAAGTTGTTGGCTATCATTATCTGCCTTTTTATCAAAATTACTTTAATCAAGAGCTTCCACATTAAACACATACAGATGTTTAAAACTTTAAGTAACTTTTCTCATTTTGTTTACAAAAATCTATAAAACCGTGCGAAAGGATTTCTGTCAATGAAAACTCTTTAAGGATATTTCTCTGGAACCATCCATGGATTGATCACTATAATGCATGTTTTGTACTTTTATAATGCTAAATTCACATCTCCAAAATAAGTCAAAGGATATTTCCAAGTTCTAAAAAACCTAGATGTATCTCTATTTCCATGTTTTTTTATTATTATAGGCGAGATTAATGTTTCTGGCACCTTCTCCTACAAACATTTTTGAGGTAGGCTCCTCGCAGAAAATGTATAAATCGACATTTAATATGGTTTATCTTTTTCAGAATATTATTTTTACATGGATCTCTTGAACAATATGACTACCACTGTGAGATGCACTTTCATCCTGTAAGACATGTATGCGTGTATTGCTACTAACATTGTGAGATAATATTGTTGCATGTTTCGAGTCATCTGAATAATGGTGTCCTTCATTGTATGGCAAGAGCTGAGGTATGTCCCTACTTACTTTACTGAAAGGTTGGACAGGCCTGCTATATAAGGTGCTCCTTCTTATTGTTAACCAATAGCTAATTTCTAAACCATTAATTTTAGAAGTATAGTTCCAATTACAAAAATGTTTCAAATGTTGTTCATCATACATGTTCATCATACATGTTCATCCATATATGTCAAAATAGTTATTTTTTAAAAGTTATAAAATTTAAATGTTTATATTGCCCCTGGGTCCTGTAAGTTATATTTAAAATAATTTTCTCCATTCTTTGACAAGAAATACAGTAAAAATTCCTATCTTCTATGACCAAAACTCACAAAGATATGATACCTTGAATTTTGAAATTATGGAGCTTTCTGACACTAAAATAATGGCTCCCCATTTTTAGTGCCAGAAAGTTCCAAAATTTCATAAAATTCAAAGTATCACAAATCTGTAAGTTTTGGTCATAGAAGAATGACATTTTTAATGTTTTACTTGTCAGAGCACTGAAAAATTATTTCTAAATATAATTTATAGGACCTAGAGACCATATAAAAATTTAAATTTGATAACATTTTAACAAATAGCTATTTTGACATAAATGGGTTTTCATATGATGAAGAACCATAAGGATTGGGTACAAATTGGATTCGCTCTAATTTGTTTGCTGCAGATCGAGGGTTTTTTTTTTTTTATTGTTTGCAAGTTAGGCTCAGATCTTGTTGATTCAAATTTTGCTATATTGTGGATCAAATTTGGGTTGGGCTTTTGGTTTGTGCAAATTAAATGAAAGAAGACAAGATATTTTTTACAAGGTGCAGAATTTTAAATTTAAGTAATTGAATGTTTGAAAATATTAATTTTTTATAAATTCAATTTATTTCATAACAAAATTTATATTACAGATATTGATTATAGACTATCCTTCCATAACTGTATTTAAGGATGGTATTAATTTTCGTTTAAGGTTCAGATCAGATTGCAGGTTGACAAAAATTGTTTTTATGGCTTCAGGTTGGGCTACAGGTCAACTAAAGTTTTATCAGATTTGAGTCAGGATGACTTCAAATAACATTTGATTTGGATCAGGTATAACAGGAGTTGCAGAAGTAACCCCCAGTAACTCTTACATAACTATCACCTACTTTGTTATTTATCTCATAGACATGAGCTGCATAGGGCAGGAAGATATCCGAAATTTATTATTGCAATATATCAAGGAGTTGATATTGGTGATATGTCGCGATATAAATATATATGTCACTGATATGTCATGAATAGAAAAATTGCTAATTTCAAAAGACAAATCATATGGTAGCAACAATTTAAGTACAAACAGATGTAGAAACTAGAAAGCAACAAATCAATGCTTTATATCTATTTTCTCACACAACATCATTTAAAAATATGGGTTTTTTTTATAAAAAATAAAAATATTTTAGAAAAAAGGAATCACTGTTTGATATTTATTTGCATTTATACCATTGCTTTCATAGTATTTTTCTTTAAAAATAACATTAGGATATTAAGATTTCCCATGAATAACACAGTTACACAAAAAGCATCCCCCCCCCCCCCCGATTATCATCTTTATCAATTTTAAGTTCTCATTTTCCTTTCCTACCATTCACCTTTCTCTATTAGCGGGTTTTCCTTTCTCCATTATTGTCAGTTGACCATCATGCATATGTATGAGGAACACCATAGTCATAAGAAATATACTACTAACCTATTTCCCTCTCAAATATCCATTCGGGTATTTATTATTTTTATAAGGTTGAGAATAGTGAGTATAGATATTTAAAATATTTTTAGATAACTCTTTAAATAATTTCATGTGTAAAAAATTGTGTGACATAATTGCACAATGAATCGAATTACAAGGCTCACTCAATGAATTGTCGAAAAAGTTATGTCAAATTCATATATGTTGTAAAAATTAGAAAAATTACAAAAAAATGTTAGATATCATAAAAGGTGTAATTTTGTTTTATAAAAGTCTTCAAATTATTTTTTCCAATTGTAGTTACAGTACAGAACCATTTATCCGGAATGGTTGGGGCCACATATATTCCAGATAACTGGTTGGACATTAAAGCAACATTCATTTGATGAGATTTGTAGAATATATTTCGCTGTAACATTGTTACTGATTTCAAATTATTAGATTACTCTGATTAAGGCTCAGATCCTATCAAGATCAAAGATAAATCAGATTTTGAAAGAAGGCAATACCTTGGAAACAATAATTCTGCATAAAACTTAAAATGTTCAATGTCTAATAAAAATGCTTTCATTTCAAATTCTAGTTATTGATTAATTTGTACAATAAATGTAGCATGTGGTAATGTATTAAGCAATGCACATGTCAAACTGGCATTGCATGGCACTTTTTTCTGGAAAGATTCTAAAATCCGTCGGTTGGAAATATTCTGGATAACTGGTTTTCTGGTTAACTGGATTCCGGATAAATGGTTCCCTACTGTATATGTTGCACATTTGAATAACAAATTTTTAAATTGAATAAAACTTATTTTTCATTTTATTTTTGAAAGTTGCATTCATAATTTTTATTGAAATCCAGAAGATTACCTTTTCAAAAACAGATAAAAGAAAAAAAACTGACAAGAAATGGGATAACAGCTAATTTGGAAATCCCCCCCCCCCCACCTAAAAATAAAATTGCTTCCCTGTTAGACATACACCCCATGTTAGGAACAATTGATATCAGGAATGCTGACATCCATGCTCTTGGTGGAGAAAGTTGAACACAAATCATAACATTGTTTTCATTGGCCAAAAAAAAAAATTTCCCTTAAGAATAAGAAAAAATTAGAAGTAATACAATATAAAGCATGTAGGTAGGGATGAAGCTTAAAATTGGGAGTCTGCCATCAAAATCAGTAAAATTAACTATTTGTGTCTGCCATTTCATTTCATTGTTGAAAAGTACCAGAAAAAAAAGGGGGGTGGGGAGATAATACTAAAACATGGAAATTGTAGATCTGCAGAAGATTTTCATATACATGTAGATTTTATAATACTAATTCTTAGTTTATATAAGTCAACTATATATTCATCTGTACTCAATGTTGTTTAGAACAGAAACAATTTTATGTACCTATGTATTATCTGTGCCAGGTTAGATACATTGTGCCAGCAATGTCACCAATGATACTAATTACAGTAAGCATTATTATTTTTTTTGTTTCTACATTGCAACAGCATTTTATATTCTGTAAATTTAATTGTGACTTGTGTTTTAACTTATTTTTTTGTACATTATTTTATATTATGCATTTAGAATATTGCGTCTGAAGAATTTGCCAAGAACTGAAACAGAATATATTGTTTGTTTTCAGGAATGTGGTATTATTGTACCAAAATGGAATGTTCCGATTCCCACTAAAATAAATTGTACATTAATAATAATATTATGGGGAAATACAGTGTAGATAAATGCAGACAGCAGATTCAAAAATGAAAGGACATATGGTATGAGGGAAGTAGAATTTCATTTACAAATGCATGGTTTATAGCTTTCTGGAGCAAAGAACTGATTTACTTTGATACTAATTAAATTTTGATAGCAGTCGTAGCATACCCAAGATAGCAGCCATGGCAAGATCCACAGATCATAGCTAAGTTATTAAACCAGCAAAGGAAATATTTATTTCTTAGTTGTTCAGATGCTTAATCTCTAGTTGCATTTTAGTTTTACCTTACTTAAGGATCCTTCTTGTTTAAAAATTGATTAATAAATAAGCAACAGACATCAATTTATGTAATTACTTTTACACACACACACAAAAAACACCATGTTGAACAATGTTTATTTTTGTCAAGATTTATATAATGCAATAATCTTTCATTAAATAGAGTCACATCTTTAATCAGGCTTAATAATTCTCAAACAATGTTAAGCCGATTTTGAAACAGAAACTGAAGTCGATATGTAGAGAAAGGGGTTTTCCTTTGTTGACAAAAAGCTAGAAGGGCAGAAAAATCAGAACACCCTACAAAAGTGTTTGGGGACATCTGGGCTATTGAAAACTCACACCTGTTGCTACAGGAAAATTTTCTCTACTTGGGAAAAAGCATTTTCTAGAACCATCTGAAACAGCTCCAAATTTTGGTGGTAGGATGAAACAGGGTACTAATAAGAAATTAAGTTTTTACACTTCCAGTAACAAAAAGCTTTATGGTAATAAATTTTAATTCAAAATTTAAAACATATATACATTTTTTAAGGTAACTAACTTATTTCTTCAGGTTTTCAAGCAATTTTTAATGCTGTCATGTACTGGCTTTAAGGCTCTGCATCAGTAAATTTTTCTTTGGGATTTCTGTCCTCAACCAGCTTCTTCATTCCCCCTTTCTAAACACGCCCATCTCTTTCTTCGGCTGTCAACGCAGTAAGGGGTAGAAACAGGGGTTCTAGAATCCAGGAAGGGCTGTAAATAGCTTGTGGTCAGCGTCATTCCCATCTCGTAGGGGATAGATTTACCGGTTCAACGCATAAAATGCTTATCCCAAAACCAATTCCACTGTTGGTCATTTAGAACTTTGTTGTTTTGCTATAATTGTTTTATAAAACAATTTCCAATAAATCTTTTCCAAATTTCCAATAAATCTTTTATTTGATTATGTATTTCTTTTATTATCATAAATATAAAATATGTAAATACAAAAAATATGTAAGACGAAAAAAATTACACAGGAATGATTTACCGTACATACTCCTGTATAGGTCGACTCGTGTATAAGTCGACCCCCCAATTCTTACACAAAATTTTGAGAAAAAAAAAATAAGTTTGGTGTATAAGTCGAACTACATATTTGGTAGTATGCTGAAAAATGATTTGTAATCAAGGATAAAAAAAATATTAATAAATTTTCATTAAATTAGTAAAAATTTTTTACGTTTCTAATCAGATTTTTTTTTTTTTAATTCAATGTTTTAAAACTGAAGAAGCTTAAACTATTTTGAATTCTATTCACATCAATTTAATGATACTTAAAACGAAAAAAAATCTTTGAAAAATCTATTCAAGCCTTATTTATAAAGGTAAACAACTTCTTAGAACTGCTAAAATATACATCTTTGTATTGTAGGACTTTTAGGAGAGAAATCTAGAAGCATTTTCAAGTTGAACTCTTTTTAAAAAGGGGGTTAAAATGCTGAAAGGAATGCCCCTGTATTGAAGGGAATTCTATCCCATGAGAAAATGGGTGTAAAACAATTGTTGAGTTTTTTTTTATCAATCACAGGGAAATGACCATTGTCCGCTTTTTGCTTTCTCTCTAACCTAATATTTCACACTTCTTCCGGAGTGTGACATATTTTTTTTTTTTTTTACTAACTCGTATATAAGTCGACCCCCCCTTTTCAACTCCCAAATTTTGTCTAAAATTCTTCGAATTATACATGAGTATATACGGTATGTATATAAAGCCTAAAATATATTTATTTCCGTATAACTAAATACACTATTTCAAATTTATACTGCAGCATCAAGCGACTGTAATACCAAGAAAATTGTCACTGAATATACTATAAGCATAACATAGATTTTTACATCGATGGGGCAAAGAATAACAATAGTCATGTCATAATTATGAAAGTATAAGTTAGAATATAACATATAGCTACAGTAACATATAAATATAATAAATTGTATTAAATTATTGTAAAATATTTATAATTAAAAACATATTATAAATAATTTATAACCCGATAACCTCTTTATTCAAAACATATTTTTTTACTATGCTTCTGTATTTTTTATATTTATTTTAAACGATATTTAATTTAAACGTCAATAAAAATGGCACCAATCTTTAAAGTTTTTAGTTGTTGATATTTTTTGTACTTTTTAATAAAGAAGTGAACCCTGTACAGTAAATATTAAACCAATTTATGAATCAGTTTTAAATGAAGCCTTCAAAATTAGAAAAAAAAGGTATTAGATATTTTGTCAGTTGATTAAAATGATTTAATCTTCACTATATCAGTTTCTGTTTTTATAAAAAATTACAAAGGTGATTAGAAACTGAAAACTGCAATACATTTATTGACATAACAGATTAAATATCGTTTAAAAGACATATTTTTTTTCTCAAAATCCATTAAATCAATCTTATGATCGTTTCCAATTCTACCATCTTGCAATATTAGATTTAATATTTTTATTGATATTATGGAGCATTTTGCATATTTTGGACTGAATTTGTCTTCTAGCGCTCAAAGAGGATTGCGGTCAGATTTAATTTTTTTGCACTTTTTGTACATAACTTGGAATTTTGTTTCCATTGATGCTCAAGCTCTTTGGACAACTTTGATACATGTTGGTACATATATAATAATATTTATTTTAAATATTCGCATATCCTTCTTTCAAATTGTTTAACATTTGTTGCTTATAATCAAATCAAGATGGAAGGCACACTTTGAATAATGAAAACAGATGTAAAAAATTCTCTCCTGGATAAATTCTTAGAAAAGTTAATGAACATATTTTAACTTTTTTTGTTTATTGATTTTTATTTGCTTCACCTTATTTTAATTTTATACATATGTTGTTTATCCAAATTTTACCCGATGCACAAATAGTCAAATTATGAAACAGCCTTTATTTATTATTACATAAAAAGAGACGCAGTATAGGCTAATTATCAAAATAGTGCATATTAAAAATTTTAAACAATTCAGAAAGACAAGTTCATGATACGCATAATAATCAAATTAAATATTTTGCATAAAAAATGCATTGCATCAAATCCCCCATAAAAAAGTATCACTATACCAGAAATACCGTAGAGAGAGAGTGGGGAGGAGGGGGGGGGGGGGGAGAGAGAGAGAGTTACATGAAAAAATATCCTAGTTGCAAATAAATAGCATATTGAATGAATCCCTATTCATTATGAATATTTCTAAATTATTCTTCAGAAATGTTTATACATTTTAAAACTTTTCAGTGAAATATTCAAATGGATTCCAGAACAGTAAGATTAAACTATTCGAAATACGTGAGTAATATTTCAAAAAGTACTCTTAATAAGCAAACAAAATTTCATTTAAACTGTAAATGACATAACGATTTTTTTTTTGCAGGGGGGGGGGGGGGTGCTCTTACGAGCTACAAATCCCCGTCCAGACCCCACAGATTCTAAATACGTACTAATTTGCTTTGTTTTAAAAGTATCACCCGATTACATAAGATTGAATGACCAGTGGTGATCTTCTGTAATCGGGTTGCCATTCATTTCCATTTAACTGAAGATTTTTCGGTTCTCAAGACTGCATTCATCATGGTCATGACAGTATTGACGCCTTATTTCGTGACTGATTAAGTAAGTTCTATCACACATTTAAAAATCAGCAAAATTGAAAATAAAACATGTTGCTGCCTCCGGACTTTTATAATAACGTCTAGAAGAAAAGTTTTATTTTCAGACGCTATAAGAAAATCATTTTAAATATGACATAATTTTTCTTATTTAATGCATTTCGCTTGTAATAATTTACTTATTTTAAAGTTTTTTTTTCTCTCGTTTATTATTCACGAGTATTAATTTAATGTTACTCAGTTGAAAGTGTTTGGCAATATTATTGTTTGGGCTTTTTAAATATAGCGTAATTTTCTCCATTTAATGCTTTTCACATGTAATAATTTAATTATTTTAAAGCTTTCTTGTATTGCATACATTTTTAAACAGACAAAATATTTGTAAATAGCAATTACATGTCAGTAAATATGAATATGAGGAAAAACTTGAACTTATATGAACAAATCTACTACTTATCACATTTATATATAACTAACAGATCAAATAAAAAACTATCTTAATAATTTAACAGTAAAATATTGCTAATTAGTTGTAGGATAATAATTTAAAACATTTTATGAAATTCTATTGAATAACAAAAATCTCATAAAGCAAAACTATATAATTAACTATTTATTATTATTAATTGTTATTTTTTTAAAAGAAAGAAAAACAAAATTTTTTAAAATATTAATTTTTTTTAACTTTTCAAAAAAAAAAAAAAAAAAAAAAAAAAAAAAAAAAACTTGTTTATTTAAACTTAAAAAAAAACCAAAATCGGGGTTTTTGCTATAACTCTGCCAGTAGGCGATTAAATTTTGAAATAAGATTTTGGCTTTTAAAAAATATTTAGTTTAAGAAAAAAGTTTTTGAAAGTAGGGGGTGGCTGTACATTTCTTTATAGTGAAAATGAGGGGGTCAGGGTAAAAAAGTGCCAAGCCACAGTTTTTGGTGAAACAAATCTAACACTGTAATCTGTTGCCTAATATTGTAAATTACAAAATCTAACATATAATTTTTTTTCTAATGTCACTTGATGGCAGCCTTATGTGACAGGTTTCGTTTTTGCCCCAGATGTTTATGCCCCCAATGAAGATAGCTAATTTAGAAAAAACGTAATAGTAATATCATGAAAGTAATGCCATATTGTTACTCAGAATATCTCAAATGTTACTAAGACATTGGCGAAGAAACTTTATGTTATATATCTTGATTTGAGTATTTCATCAAATTTTCAAATTGAAATATCTCAGAAGTTCACAAATGTGGCTTGGCACCCTCTTGCCTCGATATCCTCAAATAAATTTCGAAAGTGTTACATAGGTAATCATGCTTTTAAATTTCATCATAATTTAATATATAATTTTGCGATCTGTGAGGAGAAGCCGGTTGAACAAAATCCAGGAAAGAGCAAGAGTTTAAAATTGGTGTGTCTGTGGGAAAAAGTAAAACGTATTAAAAGTACCATGTCTTAAATTATTAAATAGCCCGTAGCAGAGTCCTGCATCGGGTCGGGTAAGTAGATTTTACGACCCGTGGTTCGGGTCGAATTGACACTAATTTGTGTCGTTTCGGATCGGTTTGGGGTTGACTATAAATGTTTCGGGTTCAAGTCTAGTTGATCCGATTTTTCAATATATATATATATATATATATATATTCCCAAATGAAAAATAGCCCCACCAGTGGCTGAGAGGTTCTGCTCTCGAAGCTGGTAGACGGGAGGTGCTGGGTTCGATCCCAATCGCGCCCGTCGGCCTAATTGTTCGGAGTTTTTGTGGTTTTCTTCGAGCCGTGGATTTATCCATGCGTAAATACGGGTTAGGTTCCCTTAGAAAGACCCCCCACGAAGGGCACTCTCCCCGGGCCTATATCGCAATAATAGATAATTGGCAGATAATTGGTAGATAATTGGCCGTCAATAATCAACCCAACCCAACCCAAATGAAAAATACTAAGTAGAATATTAATGAGTGTATATATGTCTATTTTTATACAAATAGGATAATATTGATATTAGAAGCATAACTTCAGACTACTTTTCCATTACTGTATTCCAATGTGTATTAATTTTCTTTCACTTCCGGCTCGTATCGGATAAGTTTCGGGTCAAATTGTGTTGAGTTTTGGGTTGATGATTTTTTTTTTTTGGCTGGGTTGGGGTTGACTTGCAGAGGTCAGATGTCAGGCACAACCCTACTCGCAGTGTACTCTAGCCTGTAACTCATAATTGTATTTTTTCTTTTCTCATTAAAAAATATTCTTGTTATAAATTTTCATTATTTTATTATTAGTTAAAACATGTTTTAACGAAATGTGAGTGTACTATGCCAGAAACCGCTTCAAAAACCTTTCGAATGATACCCCATCGTAATTTGTGTATAACTGCAATTTGTGTATAACTAAATATGCTATTTCAAATTTATGCTGCAGCATCAAGCGACAGTATACCAAGAAAATTGACACTGAATATGTAACCAACATAGATTTTTACATCAATGTGGCAGAGAATTATAATAATCATGTCATAATTGGGAAGTATAAATTATAATATAACATATAAATATAATAAATAATAATTTATATTAAATTATTGTAAAATATTTATAATTATAAATATATTATAAATAATTTATAATCTGATAAACCCTTTATTCAAACATATTTTTTACTATGCAAGATACCTTCTCTCTGTACTTTTATCTTTATTTTAAAAAGATATTTAATTTATTACGTCAATTAAAATGTTGTCGATCTTTAAAGTTTTCAGTAGAGATTTTTTATACTTTTTAATAAAGAAGGGAATCCTATACAATAAAGATTACACTTATATATGAATCAGTTTTAAATAAAGTCCTCGCGAAAAAAGAAAATATATATAATCATACTTGTGTATATATATATATATATATATATATCTTAGTTTGTCAAAATAATTTGATCTTCACTATATCAGACTCTGTTCTGTATTAACAATTACAAGCATACTGAAAGCCCATGCGTTTCCAATATCTCACCCTTCTCCCGACCTGTGTGATGTCAAAGTCAACTGTGGTCCTCCTCCTGCCTTGATTTATTGCTTAGTGGGGGGATGAAATTTTCAACAATTTTCAGCTTATTTGTCTATTATCTAGAGTTTAAATAAACTTAAACGATTTTTTTTTATTTATATGAATAGATGAGACCATGCACTTTATTTCAGTGTTTTCCAGTTTTTAAAACTCCAAATAGTTTTGGAGTTATTTAGTTTTATTCACATCTCGCTGACTTCTTAAGACTTTAGCAATAAATTAAAAATATATATATGTAATTTAGAAATATTTTGTCCACTTAGAAAGTAAGAGACATCCTTTAAGAAGAGGACACTAAAAAAATAAGTCAAAAATATTAATTTCCTAATGAGATTTTCGACAAAAACGAATGGAATCTGCGACCATTGGTTTAACATGGCAGGGAGAAATTTCAAATCTTACTGATGCAGAGCTTTAACAGCTTTTACTTCTCGTATCTGATGCACTCCTCATGAGCCCACTCTTTGCATTCTAAACATTGTATCCATCCTTCACCACCTGTTGAGTGTAGAAACAATTCATTGCAGAATTCAATGAAAAACCATGGGTACCCAGTTTTGTGCTAACAGACAACCATAAATCAACATGGCTGTTCTCCTAGATAGCTGGACATACACACTTCTACTTGGCATCAAAATATTGTGTGAAAGCTATTGAAAACAGTAGTTTATTTATCTAAATCCATCTATCAGACTAGGTTTATTTAAAGAGCAGGAAAGGCAATGGAAAATTAAAACTTTTGAGGTGAATTTCTTTTAATACCACTTGACTGACACAGAGATTAACTCACTTCAAAAGCCGATGGCACACTGCTAGGGGATGCAAGACAGGTGCTGTCCATAGGGCAACATCCATCAGTAAGTAAACAGGATACTCGGGGTTTTACCCTACTCTCCCTAAAACATGTTTTGTGATTGGCAACTATTTCTGGTGATCTATTTTCCTGGTATGGATAATATGAAAGTACCCAATTTTATTAACTAGCCTTTATAATTACTAAATCAAGTACATTATTAACCCACGAACTCCACACCAACCGAAATTTCAAATCGTTGGCGTTTTTTGAAAATATGCTTTAATTAATTTACATTTTTATATACAAAATTAAATTTTTGTTCAAAAAAAAATTACAGTTAGATTCTTCATTAAATTATATATAGAAATCATGTGTTATATTTCATTATCACTACATTGCCAACAAATGCAGCTGAAGCTACGGAATCCCAAATTGCACTAGTGTGGAGTCCAAGGGTAAAGTTTTGCTCAGTTTTAAAGAGTAAAAAATAGACATTATAATGTCATCTATTTTACATGAAAAATGTACTCACATGATTTTAAATTTTAATATAAATTAAATTTTAAGAACTACATAAAACTTAGTTTATATCTTTATAAACAATATATTTACCAAGTTATTAGGAATCAAAAGCCATGGATTCTCAGAGTCATTTCTTGTTTGGCTGCTACTTGTACTTAGTTTTTTACTTTTTAAAGGACTGGGTTGTTCTCCTGTAGCCATGTCTAGATCCTAAATATTAATTAAATAAAAACCATGTATATATACATTTTTTTTATCACAAGCACAAGTTTTAAACAGAAAAATACATGGCACTGAAAAATATTTATTTTATTAAGGAACATGTCAACTTTTGAGCTATTAAAAAAATATAAGAAAATAATTTACTCAAATCTTAAAAGGATTGTTTTGTAAAATCATCTCACAATAGGTATATATAATATCTGAAAATATGAAATCTATCCACACGAAAATATTTTCATTCAGATGTTGCAAAGAACCTTTTTCAATATGTTGTAGATGTAAGATTCAACTGCAACTGTCAAAACTGAACACAAAATATTCACTCACATGCCCATATTTTTTTAGAAATCTAAATTTAATAAAAAATGTAAATTTTTAAATGTGTAAGTGCCCGTTAGCAGAAAGTTCAAGACTGGCGACGGACGTCGCAGATTTTTTTCCCTTACTGCATATTTCTTTTTCGTGAAATTTCCTTCGGCTTTCAGATTTTTTCCCTCCCACTGCAGATTTTTTTTTTCCTTCATTGGCAGACGCGGTGCCACAGCCACATTTTCGCCTCGCATCCGGAAGAGTGCAATGACCTACTGCACACCCTTAATGCGCATCTCATCATTGAATGCAAGCTGATATCAATTTTGTCTCTCCGACTTTCATGCTCCCTGAGCCAACAGCTTTTGCTCAAAAGAGAAAATCCTCAAAAAGTGGTTGAAAATATGAAAATATCTGTGAAAAGCAGACCTGGTCCGTTTTACATAGCTGAAAATGCGCCCTGCCCGTTTTGATTTTGGAACAATTTGCCGTCGGCATATTTCAACCCTTGAATTTCACCAGTAGGTCGCAGAAAATATTTCAAAATTCGTTAGTTGCTCGCATGAAAAAAAAAATTGCAAAATTTGTAAAGTCAGTTGTGAGAAAAAAATTGTAAAATTCTTAAGTCGATTACAGTGGAAAAAATATCAAAATTAATTTACGATCGCATGAACAAAAATCCGGGAGTTTCGCCTGCAAGACGCAAAAAAAGTCCATTCAGAAAATTTGCCAATCAATCGCAAGAAACAGTGTTTTGCTAGTGAGCTACATTTTTAAAATTGGGATTGTTTCCATTCCCACCACTTTTTAAAAATGCTATAATTTGCCATTTCTCACATTATTTAATCTGTCATAATTATCACATAATTTAATCTGTCATTAAATAAGGTGAATAATTCTACTTCAAAGGAGTGGTGGCAATCGAGTAATTTGAATTTTGCAGGGGTATTTAGCTGGCAACACTGGCAAGAAAGAAAAAACTCAAAAATCGGCAATCAGTAGCAGGAATATATCGCGAATTTCATAAATTGATCGTGGGAAGTTGCAAGAAAAAAATCTCAAAATTCCTCAATAGGTCGCGGGAAAAAAAATATAGAAATTTACGTGTATGCATCTAGTAGAGAAAGAACATTCACTTCTATGCTGAAGTGCTCCTTTTTTGAAGGAGCACCCTGCCTTTTAGGTAGATTTCGTAAGAAATATTACCTATTACATTCTCACCTAAGTTGTAATTTTTGAAAAAATTTTTGCAGATCTACGCCGATTATGACTCCCAGAACCAAAAAACACCCCCAGTTCAAAACTTTATCTATCTATCTATCTATGTCACTTTTTTATGGACACGATAACTGCAACAATTCTGCACAGATCTCTTCGAAACTGATACATAAAATCAAGGGGCATAAAATCTCGGTCAAGTTCGTTAATGGGCAAAATCGTACAGGGGGGGGGGGGGGGCTTTTTGTGAAAACAGAACCCCCAACCCATAATTTCTTAATTATGATAAGTATCGAATCCATTTAAAGTTATTTTTACTTGTAGGAGAAGGGCCGAAAATGTATGTGTGACAGATTTTTGATATCATTAAAAATGGCCCCAAGGGGGGGAAAAAGGGGGTATTTTAGAAGAAAAAAAATTCATAACGTCGTCAATTCACAAGATATCAAATCTGCTTAAATTTATTATAAATCCTCTTAATACACTGCTCAAAACAATTAAAGGATATTTGAAGTTTTATATAAAATAAAGATATAAACGAAATTTTTTTTGCCGAAAATAGAAGAAGAGAATCACAAATGCAAATTTTTCTGGTTTTCAAACTGTGGAGTATGCAAATTTTGAGTTCGACGTCAAAAACGTCGCTTCAGCGGCAGCGAATGAAATTTGACTTTCAACTGGATAAAGAGAATGAAGACAAGGATGATCAGCATTCAGTGATTGCTTTGTTTCGATGAGTACGATGTCTCAGCGAAGTCATTTGACAGATTCAGAAGCTTGGAGAATTGTTGGTATGATAGAAGGGGGCCAAACTCAAGCCGAAGTAGCGCAAGCCATTGGAGTGTCACAAAATGTAATTTCCAGGATCTGGAACCGTTTTTTGGAGAGTGGATGTGCAGGCTGAAGACTAGGGCAAGGTCGTAGACGGGCAACAACGCCCAATGAAGATCGGTATTTAGCGTTAACAGCTCGGAGACACCGAAACATGAACGCTACTCTTCTCCAACAACACCTTCGTTCGGCTACAGGCACCACGTTTTCAACTCAGACTGTCCGAAACCGGCTCCATGCTGTAGGTCTGTATGCTCGCCGACCGATGGTATGTGTTAGATTAACATCAAGGCATCGTCGCGACCGCAGGGAGTGCATGGGTGAAAGTGAAAAATTTTCACAGGACTGAAAATTTTTTAACATACTTCCGTAACACTCTGACAAAATGTATGTCGATATAACGTAATATCCAATTCAAAACCAAAATTTCCAAGTATTGTGTACATAATATTATATAATAATAAATATAAATATATGTATAAAAACCTTAAAATAGCATTATATAAAGAATAATAAACATTAGTTATAAGAATGATTATAGTAATAATTGAAGCTTAAACTTTTTAAAATTTTCTTATTTCCTTAAAAGAAAACTATCATATTAGTTACAATAAAAACTTTAATCACAATGCATATATATTTTTTGTGGATAATGAAAAAAATTAGTATTAAATGAACAAATAAGTTTTTTACTTCAAATAAAAATTTAAAAACTTACCAGTAAAGTAGGATGAAACTTGTTATTTTATAGATGTTAGCAATTATACTAAGTGATAAAATAGGGCCAACACAATCAGTTAAAATCGAAACAAATTAATCAAAGTTCAGACTATATTTTAAAGTCAAAGTCTAAAAATATAGAAATGACAAAATAGATCCTGGCAATTCCAAAAAATGATTCATTTTGTAAAATATCTTGACATTAAAAAAAATAAATATTGAGATTTATAGTTTTGTCTGTGGTCTATATGATAAAAAGTTATCAAAATGATAAAAGTCTTTAAAAACATTCAAGATCATTTTCTTTAGCAATAATTTTTTTCAGATATCAATATTTTGGGAAAAAAATGGTGATAGTAGTTGTTTTTAGAACTTTTGATGACTTTTTTTCAAAAAATTTCTCAAAATTCAACAAAGTTATCAAAATGATAAAAGTCTTCAAAAACATTCAAGATCATTTTCTGTAGCAATAATATTTTTCAGATATCAATATTTTTGAAAAAAATTGGTAATAGTAGTTGTTTTTAGAACTTTTTATGACTTATTTTCAAAAAACTTCTCAAAATTCAACAAAGTTATCAAAATGATAAAAATCTTCAAAAACATTCAAGATCATTTTCTGTAGCAATAATTTTTTTCAGATATCAATATTTTTGAAAAAAATTGGTAATAGTAGTTGTTTTTAGAACTTTTGATGACTTTTTTTCAAAAAATTTCTCAAAATTCAACAAAGTTATCAAAATGATAAAAGTCTTCAAAAACATTCAAGATCATTTTCAAAAGCAATAATTTTTTTCAGATATCAATATTTTTGAATAAAAATGATAATAGTAGTTGATGACTTCTTTTTCAAAAAATTTCTCAAAATTCAACAAAGTTATCAAAATGCTAAAAGTCTTCAAAAACATTCAAGATCATTTTCAAAAGGAATAATTTTTTTCTGATATCAATATTTTTGAAAAAAATTGGTAATGGTAGTTGTTTTTAGAACTTTTGATGGCTTCTTTTCATCATCTGCTGATCGTTTTTTGGGAATTTTATATCCTAAAGAAACACACTGTAAAGGTTTATTAATAGTAGCAGCATCCTTTTCTTTTTCTTCAGAATTTGTGTTCATTTTGATTACTGAACTACTTGTTGATGGCTTGTTCAAATCTGTATTTTCAGAGCCTTTATTTTCTTCTTCATTTTTCTTTTTAAGATTAAGAATATTGCAACGTGTATTTAGTTTTTTCTTTGCAAGATGTTCCTGATACGAGGTGTACGCTGACTGAATATTTTTCCTCATATTAGGACAAGGCTTTAAATCAATCGACTTCATTTTTCTTCAGAGTAAATTATATTTTATAGTTGAAATGGCTTCATAATTTTCAACTGTAAGTGAACTCCTATCTTCCGTTATAATGTCATCCATTATATTGAAACTTCCCTCAACTAGAGGACCAGAGAATGGCGTTAATAACGCTTTTACTAATTTTGAGAGTAACTTGTACTTTAGTTCACCATGCCATTTGAGATCAAAAATATGACACCACCAATTTAAGTCAATGCAGCAGTTCTTATTTGTATCCACAAAAACACCACTCAATTCTAGATCATCTATTTGTTGATCAATAGTGTACTGCCGTATTTCATCTAGTAATAAAGCTCTATCAGAAGTTTCAATTACTTGAGGTAAAGCTTGTGAAAGCTTATCAAAAGCTGCAAGAGTCGTGCTTTTCTTTCGCAGATTGGGATTTAGTGCTGAGAACCAAGCAAGAGTTGTGTTTTTTAAAGGTAAACTTGTTAACAAGTACTGCGACGTGTCCTCATATGCATTTCTTAATTTGGGGAAAAATTCTATCATCCATGCAGAACTTCTTAGGTCTCCTAAAACGGCAAACTTTCCAAAATTTAAATATTCATCTTTATATTGTAATTTAGGATCCCTGTAATTGAATTTTATCAAGTTTTTCATCGTAGCAGGAAGAAACTGGGGCTTAATGAAAAAAGCTAGAAAATTTCTGCAAAATGAATACATTTCTTCATGAATAAGGTGTATCATCGGTTTTTCATATTGAAAAATCTTGACATACTGATTAAATTGTTTCAGAATACCCCTATAAAATTGTAAGAAAAAAAAATATTTCTTATAATTTCCAAACAATTCATCTAAAATTCTTGCCTTTCTCGCCTTATTAGATTTGTTTAACTTTTGCTTAGAAATAAAATTCTGCACTAAAATAATTCGTTTTTTTTGCTCTTCGGAAGTCTTTCTGCTTGAGTAAACTTCATTCAAGACTTCTTTTTCAGTTTCTTTTTCTTCAGGAGTTAAAAAACTAAAATAAAACACCCTTAAAGCATCATTTAATTTAAATAGCCTTTCACAAACCGATAAAATTTGTATAAATCTGTTATCTACTAGTCTTAAAACATGCAGTATATTTTCATAATTTAATAACGTTTGAATCTCTGAAAAAAGTTCCTTTGCTTTAGGAGAATCTTGGATATCAAAATATACATCACTTGCAATACTTTCCAAGTAATTTTCAAAAAAACTGAAAAATTTTTTTGCACTATTATGGATGATATGCACCGTGTCCCCATGTATATTTAATAAATTTGGGTTTGCATCTCTTATTAATGTTTCTACTCCTGATCTGCACCCTCTCATTGTATTACAATTGTCCAACAAACAGCTAACTACTTGGTTAAATTCAAGATTATTTTCCAATAAAACATTGCTAATTTGATTGAAAATATTTTTAGCCGTGCTTAAATTTTCCTTTCTTGATGCTAAATGGTCTGTAACAACCATTTTTTGATAGTCGTCATAAAAACGAACAAAAACATTAATGATTTTGTCCATGGCATTACTAGTTCCTTCATCGATGTTCAAGGAAAAAAAATTACCTTTAAGTTTACTTATCAAGTCCTCTCTAAAACTTTTTGAAGTCCCGTGAGTTGTTATGTAAGTTGCACTCGTGCGAGAAAAATGCAGTTTAGCCAAAGCCGGTTTATCTTTGGCCAAAAATTTGGTAAGATCTACAAGATCTCCTGCCAAAGAAAATGGCAGTGTATTTTCACATAAAAATGAAGTTACAACAGCCTTTTGATCGGCAACGCGATCAGACAATGATGCTTTGGTAGCAATGGGATTTGCACCAGGCAATGTTTGTGTGTGCGGCTGTGCACGCATAAGTTTTTGGTGATCAGTGTCCTTACTATGTTTTTGGAGCGTTTTCTTCCCGTTATTTCCATAACTTAATATACGGTTGCAAACAAAGCATATACAACTTCCTGGTTTCTTCACTTTTTTGCACCACGTGCGTATTTTGTTTCCTCGATGATCAGTCTCATCTAACCAAGCAAACCTCCATTTATTTCTGATACCGGTATCTTGAATAAGCAACGCATCTTTCTCTTCTATAGGTTCTAATTCCATTATCTATCACGTAAAAAATATAGGTGAAAATGTCGCCGCCGAAATGCAGCAGTAAAAACACAACATAAAACGACAACAATAAACGATTTTACATCTCACTTCACTTCTTTTCGTCAAGAACCTAGCGGTTGCCTCGCCGATCAGAGGAGAATAAAAAAACTACTCCTAAACTTCGGACCTTCCGAGAATGCGCCAGAAATTGCGCAGATCGCATTTCGCTGCCTCTCTTCATTTCATGCGGATTGAAAGCCGATTACTCAAGCGCATGCGTAAATAGAATACTCAAGGAGAAAATCTGACACGGAGACGCTTGCTGGTAGCTAGAAGCGAAGACAAAACAAAACTTGCTCTTCTCATTCAGTCAGCATTTGAAAGCATCGCAGGGGAATTGATTGCGGTTTTTTGACTGGTGATTAAGTACAAAAATAAAACAGAGAAAACTGAAATCAAGAATTATTATTAGGCACGTTAAAAATAGATTTCTTTGTTGATATTTATTTCCGTCTCGTTCCGTCTGTATTAAAATCGCCAGGACGGATTTCCGTCTAGAGACGGAAAACTTTCACCCATGAGGGAGTGGGCAACCGAGCATGTCAATTGGAGGAGAAATGAATGGAGCAATATTCTGTTTTCTGATGAGTCCCGTTTTTCTGTGCATCCGGATAATAGGCGTATTTTCATCTGGAGGGACCGTGGCAGTAGGAATAATCCTGCGTTCGTGCACGAAAGTGTCAGATTTGGCGGTGGAGGAGTGTTGGTGTATGGTGGCATCTCCATTGACGGGCGCACTGACCTCTACATCATTCGAGATGGAGCTCTGACTGGTCGCCGATATAGGGATGAGATCCTCAGACCTATTGTAGTCCCTTACGCTGCAGCAATCGGAGATAACTTCATTTTAATGGACGATAACTGCAGGCCACATCGTGAAAACCTGGTGGAGGATTTCCTTTTCGAGGAAGGAATCGTTCGAATGGAATGGCCAGCATGTTCTCCAGACATGAATCCAATCGAGCACGTTTGGGACGCTCTAGGAAGACGAGTTTCTGGCCGCCAACAACCCCCACAAACTCTCCAAGAACTGGAAAGAGCTCTTCTGGAAGAGTGGGGCAGAATACCCCAACTCGTCATTAATAGCCTCATTGAGTCCATGCCTCAAAGGTGTTCAACGTTGCTGGCCGCCCGTGGAAACCATACCCCCTACTGAAAATGATTTTCTTTGAAGAAAACACCTTTTCTTATTCTTTTTTTCTCATATGCACAAATTGTGTTTTTTCCTTTTGTACACAAATGCGCAATAAAATGCATTTTTTTCTGCCAAACATGTGTAATTTATTCTCATATAACCTACTATGTCTGTCGACCATGTATCAATCAGCTAAAAAGTTTCCCAGATACAAAATCCAGCTAAAACTGCAATATCCTTTAATTGTTTTGAGCAGTGTATTATCTAAAACTTTTATATTGACAAGTTTTTTATAGGACCAACCCTTATAGCAAAAAAAAAAAAAAATTTAAACAAAAAAAATCCCTGCCGGCTCCGCCTGCAAACAAGTTATTTTTCGAAGTAGGCGGTTCCAACTCCCACAACTTTTTGAAACTGATACTTAAAATCAAGGGGCATAAAATCTCGGTCAAGTTCGTTAATGGACAACATCAAACCAGGGGGGGGGGGGACTTTTTGTGAAAACAGAAAAAAAACAATTTCTTAATTATGATATGTATCGAATCCGTTTGAAGTTATTATTACTTCTAGGAGATGGGCCGAAAATTTATGTATGACAGATTTCTGATATAATTAAAAATGGCCCCAAGGGGGGGGGGGGGGAAGGGGGGGTTGTAGAAGAAAAAAATTCATAACTTCGTCAATTCCCAGGTTTTTACACATTGGATGTTACTTATCAAAGAGTGACTATCTAAAAGCATGCAAGTATCCTTGTTTCAAGAAATAACGGACAAAACTAAATTTTTCTGACATCTAAATTAATGTGTAGATATATATATATATATATAATTCAATGTACCAGTACCAATTTATGTTAAAAATGCATAAAAAATAACAGATTTTTATTTCAATACTTTTATTTCATATAAAATGAAAATATAATCCTCAATAAATATCTACGTAAATTTATAATCCCTTACAATACCAAATTATATATTTTTCATTTTTTAAATAGGTCATATAATATATTTCTCAGAAATATGAGAGAAATACTAGCTGTAAAATCACAGTTGAATAATTTGAATAAAAGATTAAAAAATAATATTAATGAGTTAATTGAGTTGACATTTTTTTAAAGTTCCCGTTGAATTAAAATTTATATGAATGAATAGAAAATGGGAACATACAGAACTTTGTATATTACAAATGTAGAGCAAAACACTGAATATCAAAAAAGTAATCCTAAGTTAAAACTTACATTAGACAAATCTAGACAAAATAAGAACATAGAATACTTACATAAATAACTTTATAATATTGAAAGACAAGTTTAAACTAGGTCATTTCATAGCACATGAATCGCAGTTGGGATGCATTGTAAATGTAAACATAAAAACAACTACACTTTGTAGTAAAAATAATAATATCAGGGGTCTGTCCAAACTTTTTTCCCAGTGTCCTGTTTTTGCGAAATTGTGAACAGCTTTTTATATTTGTGAAAAATCTAATCATAATTTTGTGAATTTGAAATGATCGTTATATCCAGGTTCTTGTTTATACATTTTTAAAAAGATATATGGATGTCAAATACATATATTTTCTTTATATATGTAAAAGTGACAGGTCAGATTTTACTTTTGAATGATTAATTTGTCAAATGTTCGGCTTAAAGATGGAAAAATTTTGTTAAAAACCTATTTTTAAGACCGAGAATTTTGTGAAGGGTCCTGTTTTGAAATGAAAAAATTTTGTGAAGAGTCCTTTAAAGGACCCAATTTTTTCCTAAACAGATCCCTGAATATATACAAATGCTTTGACTTTTGTCATTATAATTGTATCACTTAACGCTGATTTACATTTTTTTATTTTCTGTAGGGTCAGGTGGGGTAAAATAAGTCATGGGGTAAAATAGGTCAGTTTTGAAAAGATTCTAAAAAAATAAACAAATGAGTTTTTATTTTTGTGTTGCCATTTTTATATAGTAATACTGATACTTGTCATTATTTTACATGTAAAATTAGCTTTAACTTTTACTCTGCAGTTATAGTTTATAACAATGTGATGTTTTGGTGCTTGAAGCTTGCATAAGTTGGTCATAAAAACTTTCGATTTCAAAAAATTTAGAGATAAATTCACATGTTTTTATAATTCTATTAGATAAAGCAGGGTTGTTTGATTTAAATCAGCTTGATTTAAATCAAATGATTTAAAAAAAAAAAAATCTGATCTAAATCAGTATTTTTAACATTGATATTTTTACAAGCTGAATAAGGATTAAATTAATCATTCGTGTTCAAATAAATGTCATAATTCATGTCCAGATTAAAAATTACCTTTTAATAATGTTAAATAAAACTTTTATAAGTTGAAAATAATTATTTTATGAAAGAAAATGCAACATTACATTCAAAATATTATTTATCCATAATGCAGCACAAAATAAATACTGTTATATATACAATATAAATCAGGGTTGGCAAGTTTCTTCCAAGGTGGAAAAAACCGAGGAAAAAACCATGGAAAAAACCGGCCGGAAGAAATAGGTTTCTTCCAAGTGTAAGAAATGGAAGAAACTGTTTTTCTTTTGGAATTTACCATATAAGTTGCAACTTTGTAACATACAATAAAAATAAATGCATTTTTCTAATAGATAACCTTAAGTAAATTTAATGAGACCTATAAAAATTTAACTATACATGATAAATGGATAATTACACCAGTTTTTTAGCCAAAATCACACACCTGTCTAAAGCTTTCCAATCATTACATACCTAAATAAAATAAATGGTACTTTTCCGTTATACTAACACCATGCCAAAATGTATGCTCATGTGCCATTTATTTCAACTCTGAACATGCAATGGATTTTTATTGCAAACAGTGCCAAGCATTGTGATTTGCTGTTTATTGAACGTGAATCTTTTAAATTATCATTACTTAATCGTAACCTCGCAAAACATCTTAATTTGCTATTTTTCAAATAGAAAATATTTAATATTAAGTTGTAACTTATATTTATTGTTGAAACGGATATGGATTTTATCATTTGGCAGTTATCAGGTGATGAGGAAGCTGCAATAAAACTGTTTCAGGACTTTGGATACATAAATAAAGGCTTTTATTTAAAAAAATAAAAAAATAAAATAAAAAGTATTTATTCAAAAAGTGAAATGATTACTGCAATGCAAAGAGTCATTTATAATAATTCCATGCCTGTAGTTAATACCATTAGCCATAAATTGAGTTTTATTTTATTATTTTAAGTCAATATTTGTATTGATTTAATAAAATAGTTCATGAAAGTCTGTAATTTTCAAATGTTATATTTTTAATTGCTCAATTTTGTGCCAACAACGTTTTTTTCAATTGAATCATTTCACATTAATTCCATTTTGTGTTAATTATTACGCTTGGAGACAACAATGGTGTTGGTATAACTAACGGAAATGTACCAAATACATTTATACAAAATATACAAAATCAATTACATGTAATTCAATTCACAACAGGAACATTTTTTATTATTATTTAAACTTCCGTAACCAGTAGTAAATAGTATGTGAATCTTTTACCTACTGTAGAATGAAACTCCTTTAAATAAAAGACAGTGCTTTTAATTTACATTAATTTTATTAAGGGAACTAATGTAGGATAATTACTGTATTGAAATATTTCATTAAAATCTCAATTTTCCTTACTACAGTGCAACATGGTATAACAAAACAAAAGAATTTTAGCAGTAGGATGCTGCAATCAATTTCTCAACTTAAAATGGATGAATGCAAAAGATGAAAAAATACTTTCAAGTCCAGCAGAACTTGGAGAGTTTAAAAGAATTTTGGCATACCCGTAGAGTTTATTTTTAGAACATTTATCTTTTAAAATTGGGATATGCATGCTAGTATAAGTAATTACAAATTTCTTTATTTTAAGTGTTGCTCAATAGTTTTTAAAATATTGCATTTTTATATGATAAATAAAGAATTGGTAGATGTTTTTTTACATAAATACATAAACAATGAAAAAATAACCCTCCCCCCTACATCTAAAGTTGTAAAAAACATAACCTGTAAATAGCTGCTGAACCTGAAGTTTGTTATTAAAAAATAACTTACTTTTTCCATAAATAATATTTTTAATATTAATTAAAGTTTCCAATTTAAATTTAATATAATTAGGTTTTGAATTTAACTCTTTTATATAGTTAATAAACTTTAATTTTGAGCATTTGTTTTGTTTTCTGTTGGTTTCTTCCAGTTTTTTTCCAGTTTCTTCCACTGTCCTGGAAGAAACTAGTTTCTTCTGGAAGAAATCCAACCCTGATATAAATGCTCTCTCATTTTTAAACTTTTGTCTTTCCTAGATGATCACTTCATTTTTACAAGTTAGATATTGAAGCTAAAGTTAAATATATTCAATATAATAGTATTTTCAGTGAGGAGTTACTTCCTCTAAAGTAGATTATACATGATTCACAAGTTTGTTTTATGTTTAGTTGCTTAGACCTGGAAATTTCAATATGCCATATGTTGATGGGAGATGTATTGATCATATTATATGATCAATACAAGGACTAAATTGTAACATAATAAATATTTAGACTGTCTAACATAGAATTATAGCAGAGTTTCCCCCAGACAGTTTCAGGAGGGCGCTGCGCCTTGCCTGCCCTTTGGTTAAACAAATAGCGCCCTTCTTGCCCCTCATCCAAAAAATAGCGCCCTTCTGCCCCTCGTTAAAAAAAATTACGCCCGTACTGCCTTTTGTTGTGCCCGCCCTGAACGTGCACCTGCAAGTTTTGTTCTCATTTACACACATAGGATCGCATGTTCCCCTCCCATCTGTTCAAAGTCCGCGATCGCGGTAGATTTAGAAATTCCCTGACGATAGCAAGAATGTATAAAGAACTGTTGAAGGTACTATAATAACCTGTTTTATGTTAACCAGAACTGGAGTATCTCTCCCGTTTTTCACGGGAGACTACCTTTTTTTATCACAATCTTCCGTTTTTATGTTTAAGTATGAATGTCTCCAGTTTTTTACTGGGATTTTAAAATTCATAAAAACATACTTCTGAAAATAAGAAAATTGTTCTTTTCAATCTCAATAAATGGCGCCTTAGCATTGCTTGGTTCACTACATAGATGTCGACCTCCAAAAATACCAAATTTCTCCGTAAATATAGAATAAAATGTGTAGTACGGTAATAAAGTAAAAAATACAAAGGCCTACCCCTACAAACACCCGCAAAAAAAAATAATAATAATAATAATAAAAATCCTGTGGCTTGCAACGTTTCAGGCTCCACAATATGATTTTTTCGATAATTAGCAAAATTTCGCGGATACATTTTTGCAGAATTCCGAATTCCGATAAATCAGTATTTTGGAATTAATAGATGCAAAGGAAACAATTTACTAGCCAAAAAATAAATCATATCTATTTATCATTAAAAAAAGAAAGAAAAAATGCGAATTTAGTCAATTGAGTACGATAAACATGGCGAATTTTGCTAATCGGTTGCAGGGAAAATGATGTATTTCGTCTATCTCTCATAGAACAAAAAAAATAAAATAAATTATGAGTTTCAGGCAGGCATGAGATTCTTCGCTGATCCGCGATTTTCCGACTTCTTGTCATTTCCCTTTTATTTCTTTTAAATATATTTTTTTTTTTTTCATTTTCCAATAGAATTTTTTTTTTGTGTGTGTGTGTGTGTGACTTTCGTTTTTTATTCTATTAAATCAAAATAGAATGGTAAAATCAGACTTGCCAAGTCTCCCAATTTTTCGATCTTTTACATATATATTTTTTTTTCTATATCTGAAAACTGTGTCATGATGCATGAATAGGCCGTTTTAATAAGACAATTTTTTTTTTTTTTAAATTTTACTAGTGGAAGTAATGCGTTGAAAATATTGCAGTAGTAGTTTGTGTATGACGAAATATTTCGTCATACCCAGTTAACAGGTTAAATTTAAAGGTCGTGAAATATTGAGAGATATTCTTAGAGGGAGACACAGGATATGGACATGTAATTCGTCCGTGAATTATTAATTTATGGCCGAATTCCACAGGATCAATTCATGAAATAAACAAAAAAAAGATTTTGTTAAACGATTGCAGAAAAAAAAAAACGAAATTTTGCCAAGAGATCCATTAAAAAATCGCGAATTTCATAAATCATTTTTACGCGCCTGTTCAACGACAATCGTGATTTTTATGTGCCCGATCGACGAAACTCATGATTTTTGCGCTCCTAAATGACGAAATTCATGATTTTTACGTACCCTAATCTCGAAATTCGTGATTTTTATGCACCCGATTGACGAAATTCATGATTTTTGCACACCCGATCGACGAAATTCATGATTTTTGCACTCCCGAATGACGAAATTCATGATTTTTATGCACCTGATCGGCGAAATTCATGATTTTTACGCACCTGATCGGTGAAATTCATGATTTTTACGCGCCCGATCGACGATATTCATGATTTTTACGCACCTGACCGGTGAAATTCATGATTTTTACACGCCCGATCGACGATATTCATGATTTTTACGTGCTCGATTGACGAAATTCCTGAGTTTTACCCAAGTGATCAACGAAATTCATAATTTTTACTCGCGCGATGGACAAAATTCATGATTTTTTTGCTCCCGAATGACGAAATTTGCATTTTTTTTCAAAACTAATTGGCAAAATACGCACAATTCCTGAATTTCTAGAGATTTTGACCAGCTGGCCACAGGTTGTGCATGTGTAATGCATATCAGTTGTGGATTATTATTTAGTGCATAAACATACCTATTTTATTATTGTAGGACCATAATTCTAGACAAATATTTAAAGAAAAAAAATAAATGTACTTATATAGTTAGCTATACAAGTATCTAAGCTTAGTGTGATTTATGTAGTTAGCTACATAAACATGTTGTGTATAACTTTGCTGTTAACTTATTTTTAAATTTAAAATAGATTGGAAATTAATATCTCAAGTTTATACGTACGTAACGCGATAACTCTTGATAGAAATATCCGATTTACTTCAAATTTTGTATATAGATTCATTCTGATAAGGCGGTTCGCTGGTTAAGTATAAAGGGGGGGGGGGAAGGGGGCCAATTCCCTCTTAATATAGATAAATAGGTTTTCCATGTAGAATTATCTGATTTGCTTCAAATTTGATATACAGGTTTATTCTGACAATGTGCTTTCCCGATTAGTTCTGGGGGTTTATTGGTAAAGTATAAAGGGAGGGAAAGGGGGACTAATCCCCCCTTTAAATTAATTAAATGGATTTTCCATGCAGAATTATCGAATTTGCTTCAAATTTGGTATACAGGTTTGTTCTGATAAGACGCTTCCCTAATTACATTTGGAGGTTCATTGCTTAAGTATAAGGGGGGAAATGGGGTGCTAATCTCCCCTTAATTTAGCTAAATGGATATTTAATGCAGAATTATCCGATTTCATTCAAAGTTGGCACACAGATTTATTCTCAATTTCTTTATTTTTCGAGGGGCATTATTCTTTGAAGTAAGAGTATAATATATATAATGCCCTTAGAAATATTTATTGCTTGAATAGGAAAAGTTGACTCATTGACCTGTGTTTTGAAAGAGTGTTGTCCTTTAAATATTAAAGGTGCCCTTAAAAATTAAAAAAAGTGCCCTGAAGAATGTAAAAGTGCCCTTTCCTCATCAGCAGCACCCTGCCCTTTTTTAAACCTGGGCGAAACTCTGATTATAGGATTCCAGTTTCATGTTTCTTCTATAACTGAAAATACTTTAATCCCTGTGACTGATCCCTTTGCCTTTTCCTTTTCTAGAATTCATTGCTTACTGCAATGGAAAATAAGATATGCTATTATACCTTATTTCTAAGCTAAACAGCCATTTCCACTGTTAAATAAGCATGATTGATTGCTGAAATTGTCAATGGCTGAGGGCTGGATAACACTGGCAATTGATAGCTTCGTACTTTTAGTTATGTGATTACCTTGTGTCTCGTAACTGTTTTGTAATTATTAGTATAGTGTGAAACACAGGTTGGGACAAGACTATCATTTACTAATACTAGGTACAGTACAGAGAGCTTTTGGATACATTGATAATAAGAAAAATGGCTGGCGAAAAGAAAGATCCAATGTAGCTTTATTTTACAGGAGAGAGAGAAAAAAAAACTACAGTAAAATTTTGTTACAACGAATTTGTAGAGACCACCGGTGAAGTTCGCTATTCTGAAAAATTCGTTAATGTGAAATTCCAATATGGCGTTAAAAAAAAATTAAATTTCGATACACATTAAATAAAATTAAATATTATAAGTAAAGTTGTATTAAATTTCTGAAAACATGTCAATAAAGAATTACAGAATATTATTTTTGTCAGGACAGTTTGACAGACAAAAATTGGCAAAAACAGAAATTGGTCAAGATTGTAATTTAAATCACTGATTTTAATCTGTTAAAATTATGCAGAATATTATCCTTATACAGAATATTATCGTGAACATTTTTGTTATAAGATACAAATTAAACTAATTAATTTTGAAGATTTTAGTCTTAATTTCTAACTATAAAGAAATTGTAATTTATATCACATACCTGACTGCTGAAAAATTTGCACTGATATATTCCATTAGTGTAACTATTAATTGTTTTTACAAAAAAGTCGGAAATTTTTCTCCTTTTTGAAATTGACAATTTTTTTCCAAACAAAATCTTCAATATTATTTAACGCTGTATAAAATGTGTCCGGCATAATGTTTTGCTGGGATAAATGCTTTTTAAAAGATGCAATGTTCGACAGAGCTTCTTTTGATTGTAGAACAGAATTTTTAGTATCAGATGAACAATCGCTGTCTTAACTTTCACTGTCGCTTGCTTCCCCTTCTTTTATTAAAATTTCGGCAGTGTTATTTGTATGTCAGGGCATGTGAGGACTCCTTCATCCATTCAATGTAACCATTAGCAGATGATGTAAGTAAAAAAAAAAAAAAAAAAAAAAACGTTCTGTAACTGTGGTCCAGAGATCAGAAGGAAATTTAATGCAATAAGTACACTCTTCTGCAGCCTTTTGTTCTTCATTTGTAAAATGTATAAGGCTGGAGTTTCTCCAAGAGTTTTTAATTGTGGAAGAGGATACACTTTACCAGGCAGCCTACGTCACGTCAATTGGCTATTTCACATTCACTGTTACAGAAATTTAATTTTTATTTCAGAAAAGGCCCTTTCTATTAGTCGGCGCCTAAATTAACTTTGGATTTTTTTTTATAATGTCTTGATGCGTGAGCTGCAAAATGGAAGTACGATTTGGAGGTCAAAATTTTACTTTTGTGTTAGATTAATTTGCTGTAATTTAGTGTACAACACTATTATCTGAGCAAAATTTATTTTTCTTCTGATTTTACTCATTTGTTCAGTCAAACTTCTAAGCCACTTGAAAAAGTGGAAGTTTTTTCACAATTTTTAAGCAGTGTGGCTTGCAGGTGTCCCAAAAGAACTTTAAACGGTTTTAAAGGATTATTTTTTGTGCCGGTGGCATTATAACAGAACAAAACCGAAATCCGCGCATTAGATTTTTTCTGCCTCAATTTTCATTGATGTAGTGTGACTTCCATTTCGTAGAAGTTAATAAAAAAGCAGTTTCGTCGACATTAAAAACTTTTCACGGTATACAGGAACTTTTTTCTTCTCCAGAAATTTGTTTTTATGCTATGCCATAACTATGACGAAAACAAAACTGCGAACCAGAAGTCGCTTCAAATTTCTCGATTTTCACGTTCAGTGAAACTTTTTTGGCTTTACCATGCAATATAGGTCATGAAATGGGCAAAGTGTTTGTCTTATATCTTTAAACCAAGAGTATACATTTTCATAAATCGCTTGATAGTCCCCAAGTGACATTGATTTCCTGATAGGCACATATTAGACCTTTCAGAAAGCTTCAAAGGTTTTAATTTTCTTTTAAAATGATAGCCAATGACGAAATTTCTTTCGTGGCATTGCCTTCTTCCAGCACTTACTGCTTTTATAATATTAAGCTTTTCTTTCAATGAAAATTGCTAACATTTTCATTTCTTTACCATTAAAAAAGCAAGAAATCTAATACCAAATGTGAATTGATGCAGCTTAGAAATTCTGATAGGTACAGCTATTTATTGCCAAATTCGAATGTAAGGGCTACTTCGAAAATAAAATCTTTGGACTTCTTACATTTTTTTAAGCGAGTGTAAGGGCAAACCAAAGTAACTATAAAGAAAAGTGATTGGATATAAACAGAAAGAAATAATTTCTTTATTTTACAGATGCGCATAGGGCAGCAATTATCCCCGTCTCTCGAAAGGCAGCTGCGAGATATGCTGAAAAGAAGAAAATCGTGGGCATTGAAAATTTAAAAAAAGTTTTCTTTCAGTATTATAGTTTTTTGATAAAGATTACTTTTTTCTTGTCAACTCAGCGTTAGTTAAACTGAAAAGGCATTCTTTTTAAAACTTCAATAAATTTGTTAAATTGAAAAATTCGTTAAAGTGAATATATTTGTAATGACAAGCTACAGGGGATTTTTTTCTAAGCTAAATAATCTTCGTTAAACTGAAAAATTCGTTAAAGTGACATTCGTTGTAACGAGATTCTACTGTATATCTGGAAAATGTGTGAAAGCAATATATGCAAACCATGTAGTGTAAAAATGGTGGAGATTTTGTGGCAAAAAAAAAAAAAACATACAGAAGCTTACAGTCTATGTGATAAAGATGACATTAGTGAATCTGAAATAGTTTAAATTAGGATTGGCTTTTTGCCGGCATATTTTTGTCAGGACAGTTTGACAGACAAAAATTGGCAAAAACAGAAATTGGTCAAGATTGTAATTTAAATCACTGATTTTAATCTGTTAAAATTATGATTTAGACATTGAAATCATGTAATTAAAATAAAATCCTAAAATCCCTGTTTTAAAATACTAGTAATTTTTGCCACTGGCAAAAAGTATTTTGCCGGGACAGTTTTTTTCCACTTAGGCAAAAATTAGCCAACCCTGGTATATTTATGCACATATATATTTAGCATTGTTTGCTGCATTTATTATGTGATTAGACATTATTGGAGTAATATCTTAATGAAATATTTAATAACTTAAATTAACTAGAAATTTATACAAACAACACACATAGGTATATCTTACCTATAACAATTTAATAGTAGAATAATATGATTTTAAGTTTTAAGTAAATCTGAATTTGTTTGCAATAATTTTTTTTTATTTAAATTATTTTGAATATTTATCTAGGAACTGTAATTAAATAAATAGAAACGTGTAAATCTATGCAGAAAAATTAAAATAAATACATACACAGTATACAGAAATAATATTAATAAAAAAAATCTGATTTAAATAAAAAAAAATCTGATTTTTTAAAAAAAAATTGTAATTTTTATCAACCCTGAGATAAAGTACTTTATCAAGATTAATTTTCTAAATTTTTGAAAATATAACTACAAAAACAAATATTTTAGGACAAAAAAACCTGCGAGGGGTAAAATAGGTCATGTTTTGCTGCAGGTTAGGCTTAACATACACAATGTATATAATTGCAATTTTTCTTTTTAAATCACTTTTACGGTGATAAATATGTTTGTTCTGATTTTAAAATAGACTGAAGCAAAATTAAAAATGCTACTTTCAGGCATAATTTAAAATAATTGTTCCATTTTTATTTTTTCATGGTTTCTAGCCAAGAAATATAACATACCATTTGATAAACTTAAAAGATATGTTGTAAACCCACCAATACATGAAGGTTCAGGACAAAATACATATTTGACCTCACTAGAAGAACAATGTCTTGTTCGAGCCATGGAGTTCACAACTTCATGTGGTTTTCCTCTTGATCAAAGTGACCTTGTTAGAATGGTCAATAGGTATTTAGAATATTCAAGTAAGCCAAATCCTTTTCCAAACAGTAAAAAAAAATAAAAGTAATTTTTTTTTTTTTTTTTAAATAATTGCTTTTTTAAAGCGTTGGGAGAAAGAATTGGAAAAGTAGCCTGAAATTTTAATAAAATTTAATTAAAAACTGCAAAGAAAAACTGTTGATATTCTCACAACTGCAACAACACTGGACAGACTTCATGCTGAAAAAGTCCACTGAAAAAATAAAACAACTAAGGTGTCTCTAAAGAAACAGAAGAAAAATGCCAACTTTTCTTCAGAAGAATATACAACATGCTCCGATTCAGAGCAGATTGATAATGAGCATTCTTTAAAAGTTGGGAAATGGGTGCAAGTAGAGTTTGGGGGAAAAAAAAGAAAATATTTCATTGCAACATCAGGGCCGTAGCTAGGGGGGTGCCAGGGGGGCTCAGCACACCCTGAAAGTTTTTGAGCCCCCCCCTGGGAAAGTTGCCAAGGCCAACAAATGAAATTCTGTTTCAAAAATCCAAATGAAACTCTGTTCAAAAATTGAACTTATTTTTGGGGGCTTTTTACAGTTTTGCATAAATACTAAATTGTAGTATTTATATAAAAACTGCAAATAAGTGCTTCAATAGGTGCGCACCCTATCTGCACATACTCCGAATTAGCAACCTTTTGCTGATGCAAACATTGATTTTTGCATTAGTTATATACTGAATTTTTTCATTAAGTCTACAATCAGATAAAAAATACAAATTTTGAAAGGATAGTTTTAACCCCCTAGAAAATAAAATAAGTTGAAACTGGTGTGAAACACTAAGAACTAAAATAACTTCTTAAAACACCATAAAAACTTTAAAAATGCGCTAGGCCTTTCGAAAGATCTGAGTCTTTCTTCGTCAGGCGCAAAAAGACGTGTGTCTACTATGAAAGCAGCAGCAAGACTGAAATGAGAGGTAAGGGAGAGGAAACAAGCTCATGCAACAGCCAATAGAAAAGTAGAAAACAACAGACAATAGGAAAACAGAAGACAACAGCCAATCACAGAAGAGTAAAAACAAAATAATAGAGAATACAAAATAGAAGGGGAATAAGGAAGGGAAAAAATAAATAAATAAATAAAAAATAAATAAAATAGAATAAATAAATAAAATAAAAAGAATAAATAATAATAAATAAATAAAGCACACAAATACATTAAAAAAATGGAAACAGATGAAAATTAAGAATTAAATAAGTAACCAAAATATATAAATATACCGTATTTTCCGGTAATAACGCCGCGGCGTTAAACTAGATTTTTCTGTTTTGAAAACAAAACTGCGGCCAATAACTAGGTGCGGCTTGTAAGTAGCACCAAATTTACTGCCGATCGTTATGTAAAAATTTACTAGAAATCTTGTTTAAAAAAAATAATCCATAATCTTATATCGTACTTGTACGAAAAAAAAAAAGTCTCGCACGCCGTAAACATATCAGGGTGTTTATAAATGATGTAATTTTCAGGAGTAAAAAACTGCACTTTGACTAGACGTCGCATCCAATCACAATGGCTCTCCTGAAGTTTGCCTCAGAGCGTCCTGCATGCCCTATAAGGAATAACTCCTCCCATTTTCTCCCTCCATTCTTCACCGGCGCCGACCGGGAAACTATTTTACACCATGTTCATAATATTTTTCAACAATAAAAAGAGGCAAACAGCTCAACTTGTCTTTACTTCGCATCCCATTCTAGATTCTACTGCGAAAGCGAACGGACAGAAGACGTTAGTTAGTTGATAGTTAGCACGTGGAGCTCTTCAGACAAGGTCATTATGTTTTCCGAAAATTCTAAGCGCCGAAGTTATACGGCAAAGTTTAAGTTACATGCAATCGGGTTAGCCAAAGTGAATGGCAATAGATGTACAGCTCGAGAGCTGAATGTTGACGAGAAAAGAATTAGAGAGTGGCGAAAGCAGGAAGAAGTGCTATTAAAAATGCCAAAACTGAAACGAGCACAACGTCGCGGGCCTAAAGCTCAGTGGCCAGATTTGGAAAAAGAACTTTGTGAATGGATAGAGAATCAAAGAAAAAATGGCCGGTCCTTATCAACAGTTCTAATAAGGATTAAAGCGAATCAGATGGCGGTAGCCAAAGGTCTAAATGATTTTAGAGGTGGACCATCATGGTGTAACCGATTTTTTAGAAGAAACAAGTTGACAATGAGAGCCCGGACGACTGTTGGCCAGAAATTACCCGATGACTGGGAGAAGAAAAAAGAATTGTTTCTAAAGTTTGTTAAAGAAGAAGTGAAAAAATATGCACTGAAGCCATCGGAGGTAGGAAATATGGATGAGGTCCCCATTTCGTTTGACATGCCCGCATCTCGTTCAGCAGATTTTGTCGGTGTAAAGTCTGTCCCTATCGTCACAACTGGGAACGAGAAAAACGGCTTTACCGTGGTGCTTTCATGTTTATCCTCGGGACATAAATTACCTCCGATGGTTATATTCAAGAGGAAAACAATCCCAAAAGAAAACTTCCCTAAAGGCATAGTAGTCCTCGCTAATGAAAAAGGCTGGATGAACCAGGATGTGATGAAGGAGTGGGCAGAAAAATGTTGGAGGAAACGACCAAATTTCATTTTTCAAAAAAACTCTCTGCTGATTATGGACTCAATGAGGGCTCACCTTACAGATGAAACAAAAAAAACCCTTGGCAAAGAAAAAACAAGACTGGCAATTGTACCAGGGGGACTAACAAAGATATTACAACCTTTGGATTTGTCCATAAATCGTTCATTTAAAGCCAACATGCGTCACTACTGGGAATCGTGGATGTCGGCAGAGAATCACACGTTCACAAAAGGAGGCCGTATGCGAAAAGCAACAAATTCTGAAGTGTGCGAGTGGATTTTGAACTCTTGGAACAAAATTCCGAAGGATATGGTAGAGAAAGCCTTTTTTAAAGCTGAGATTACCGAATTCCAACAAAATAGCACCGATGGGTTCGATAGTCATTCTGATGACAAAGAATTCGATGACGTCGACGAGTCCAGTTCAGATACTGATGAACATTTGCCGCCTGAAGTTTTGGAATTGTTCCATACCGACACCGAAGATGATGATTTTGATGGGTTTTCAGACACTGAAAATTAATTTGTAGTGTTTTATGTGATATATTTTTTTTAAAAATAAATTATATTGATAATGACATCTGTGAGCATCGTGCATATGATTTATATTACAAGGTAAGTTATTTTATTTAAGATTATTCAATTTTATGTGTATTACTTTATATTGCCTAAATTAAGACCTTTAAACTTGATAAGCTTGCTTTTATGATACAGTCCAGTCTTTAAAATCCAGACATCTTAAATCCGGAAACCTCCAAAATTCGGTTTCCATAATTTTGTTAGTTTTGCTTCTTAATTTGTTCATAGATGGCAGCATCAAACAATTTTGTTAAATTTTTTCTATTCTAGTTGATATTCGGCATTTTGTCGATAGATGGCCGTACCAGTCATTTTCTCAAATTAATTTTAGAGAGAGGTTTATTTTATTCATGATTATTTATATGATCAGCGATCGTTCAGTTACATTAAGATTTATTAATATATATTAAATTTTGTTTAGTTCATCCTAGTGCATTAAATTATGTCCGCAATTAGTAAAAAAAAGAAAACACATTTCTCTGTCAATAGTGGATAAAATTCCGTTGCTAAACAGTGGAACAGTATGATAAACAAAAGAAAAGCTGCCGATGATTCGGAAAACGACTCCAATGATTCGGTAATTAAAGGAAAAAAATAACTACAGGATTTTTTTATAAGTATTATGATTTTTTATGATTATTATTTATAATTTTTGCTTATAATTTTAGGTTGTTATTTCAGGATCTCTAAAATCCGGAAAAGCCATGTCCGGAACGATTCCGGATTTTAGAGACTGTACTGTACTTTAAAACGAGTGCGGCGTTACTCTCGGTGTGGCGTTAAACTAGTTCACTAAGTAAAAAATAAATATTTATCCGCGGCGTTATACTCGGTGCGGCGTTATTACCGGAAAATACGGTATATAAAAAACAGACTAAAATTAATTAATACAAAATAAATTATATGGAAGTACTGAAGAGGTTTTTCCAAGAAGCAGAGAGCATTGTGGAATCGGATTTATCATTAACAATAACTTCACGATTAAGATAAATAGCTAAATTTTCCAGAAAGTCCAATTCAGAGAAACTATTAGCATTAAAGATAATTTTAGCATTTTTAAAAAATGCTGTTTTTAAATTTTTTTAAAATGTTGACGATACTTTTGTTTTAGTTGATAATCCTTTTGATATTTCTACCATTCTTCAAACTGTCAATTCTATTGACCCTCATATTCAGTTTACTTTTGAGTTAGAAAATTGTAATAAACTTCCTTTCCTTGATGTTTTAGTTACCAAATGTGATTCTTCTTTCAAAACTTGTGTTTATAGAAAACCTTTTTCTGTCTCTAACCCACCTCATGCTCTCTCAAATCATCCTGTCAACCAAAGAATCGGTGTATTTTATACGTATGTAAATCGTGCTCTCAAAATTTGTTCCGACTCTGCATCCCTTAAGGATGAACTTAATTACTTAAAAACTGTTGCTGTCAAAAGAGGTTTCAATCCTTCTGTTATCAATAATGCTGTGAAGAAATTCAATAGACCGTCTTATAAATCTACTCTTTCTAAATCTGTGAAAAGCAAACCTGATAATTTGGTTGTCCTCCCTTTTTTATCCTCCTTTATGTTTCAAATTAGCTAAAGTTTTAAGACGCTTCAATTTTAACATTATATTTAAACCTGTCAATAAATTCAAATTCCCCTCCACCAAATCTCCTGTTCCTGATCTTCGTAAATGGGGAATTTATAATGTTCCTTGTAATGGCTGTGATTTATCTTATATTGGTCAAACTAAAAGAAATCTCGAAATCTGCTTAAAAGAACACTCTCGTTATGTAACTAATCAAGAAATTTCTAAATCTTCAATTGCCAAGCACTCTTGGGATTCCGGCCATTGTTTTAATTTTAAAAATGCTAAAATTATCTTTAATGCTAATAGTTTCTCTGAATTGGACTTTCTGGAAAATTTAGCTATTTATCTTAATCGTGAAGTTATTGTTAATGATAAATCCGATTCCACAATGCTCTCTGCTGCTTGGAAAAACCTCTTCAGTACTTCCATATAATTTATTTTGTATTAATTAATTTTAGTCTGTTTTTTATATATATTTATATATTTTGGTTACTTATTTAATTCTTAATTTTCATCTGTTTCCATTTTTTTAATGTATTTGTGTGCTTTATTTATTTTTTTTTATTATTATTATTTATTCTTTTTATTTTTATTTTATTTATTTATTTATTCTATTTTATTTATTTTTTCCCTTCTATTTTGTATTCTCTATTGTTTTGTTTTTACTTTTCTGTGATTGGCTGTTGTCTTCTGTTTTCCTATTGGCTGTTGTTTTCTACTTTCCTATTGGCTGTTGCATCAGCTTGTTTCCTCTCCCTTACCTCTCATTTCAGTCTTGCTGCTGCTTTCATAGTAGACGCACGTCTTTTTGCACCTGACGAAGAAAGGCTCTGATCTTTCGAAAGGCCTAGTGCATTTTTAAAGTTTTTACGGTGTTTTAAGAAGTTATTTTAGTTCTTAGCCCCCTAGGTTCCTTCCTTCCCAGTCAAAGTATTCAGCTCTGGTGGCAACGATATATCAACAGTTTACGTTTGTATTTATACAAGAGATATAGCTAAGATTATTTTCAGAGAGTGAAAATACTCCTTGACTTTATTTGAAGGAGTAAATTTAGCTTTAAAGATTGCCAGTGCTGAAAAAAATTTTGCTTTCATGAATGAAGGTGGGGAAGAGGAGAAACATATATTTTTCTAAATTGTTCTTAAGATATTCAGTCATAAAATGTGGATATCAAGTAGGGGTGCACAACTTTTATAAGAGGAGGGCTAGTCACAAAAATGACTGGATTGTCGAGAGCCAACATCCGTAGGGTGGACAAAGTTTTGTTTCGGGGAACGAGGGGGAGGATCGGCCTAAAAGTTCATAAAACTGGGGCGGGGGCCTTATTTTAAAAGGAGAGTTAGCTCCCTATACTAAACCACCTCCTTAGTCAGCATAACCCAATTCAGTTAGCAAGGATGCAAAAAACTTGCATTTTTTTTTCCATGCGCGATTGACAATATTCGTAATTTTTTTTCTGGTGATTGACGAAATTCACTATTTTTACGTACTTGTTCGGCGAAATATGCGATTTATACGCACCCGATCGGCAAAATTTGTGATTTATACGCACCTGATTGGCAAAATTCACGATTTTTGCGTACCTGACCAGAAAAAATGCGATTTTTACATGCCCGATCGACGAAATTTGTGATTTTTTTTGCACCCGATCGGCGAAATTTGCGATTTTTTTTCAATTGATTGGCAAAATTCAAGATTTTTCACAACTGATCGGCAAAATTCACGATTTTTCACAACCGATCGGCAAAATTCGCGATTTTTTCACAACCGATCGGCAAAATTCGCGATTTTTTCACAACCGATCGGCAAAATTCACGATTTTTTCACAACTGATCGGCAAAATTCACGATTTTTTCACAACCGATCGGCAAAATTCGTGATTTTTTCACAACCGATCGACAAAATTCACGATTTTTTCATAACCGATCGGCAAAATTCACGATTTTTTCATAACCGATCGGCAAAATTCGCGATTTTTTCATAACCGATCGGCAAAATTCGCGATTTTTTCACAACCGATCGGCAAAATTCACGATTTTTTCACAACCGATCGGCAAAATTCACGATTTTTACGTGACCGGATGGCAAAATTTGTGATTTTTACGTGCCTATTCAGCGAAATTTGCAATTTTTGCATGCTCGATCGGCAAAATTGGCAATTTTTACGCAGACAATTGGTGAAATTTCCAATCTATACGCACCTGATCGACAAAATTTGCGATTTATATGCACCCTATCAGCAAAATTAGAGATTTTTATGGGCCCGATCTGCAAATTTCACGATTTTTACGGAGGCGATCAGTGAAATTTACAATTTATACGCACCCGATCGGTAAAGTTCGCAATTCATACGCACTTGATTGACAAAATTTGTGATTTTTACGCACCCGATGGGTAAAATTCGCGATTACGCATCCGATCAGCGAAATTTGCCAAAATTCGCAATTTCTACGGACCAGATAGGCGAGATTTGCAATTTTTTTGCTTCCGATCGGCGAAATTGATTCGCAGGCCACAGGTTGTGCTTCCCTACCATAAAGCAAAGATTAAAATTGTTAATCACTAGTTCATGCATTTATTCATCAGCATGATTAAATTTACAACAATTATGAGTCTGAAATAAGAACAATCACTATATTTATTCTAACAAATCTGGTCAGATATGACCTGCACCAGATTTTCCCAGTAGCAGAAACAGCGCAGCATGGCAGCAGTGCTGCAGATTATTTTAGACCTTGCAGATTAATCTAACAGCTTGGAAAGGCATGTTGAGCTTAAAATAATTGCTAAACTATACCTTAAATTTCTAGATTTATTTATTTTGGCTAAGATGCTTTACACTCACGCAGAAAAAAAAAGGAAAAAAGTCACCAAATTTAGGGGATTTTTCCTTTAATGGCAACCTTGCCATTGTATTAAGTTATTCGTTTGGTGCGGTCTTGAAAATCGCGCCAACCAAAAAAGTCGCCAAACTTAAGTTTACATGTTTGCGTGAGTGTAAAGCATCAGTTCCTTTATTTTTATTATGTTTTCTTTGTAAATGCAGACATTATTTTATGGGTTACTGTTATTTCTGATGATAGTAAGCTTGGTTCAGCATTTTTGGGATGCAGATAAATTTTGGTTTGCTGCAGATTCAGGGATCATTCTAGAACATAAAAAAGGGCAGGGTGCACATTACATAATAAGGGCAATTTTATTGAAAAGGGCACATTTTATAAAAAAAAAAAGGCATTTTTGTAATAAGTGCATATAACAATTTACTGGTCGGGAGGGAAGTCTGGCAACAGCTTAAAGTACTCCTTAATTTAAAAATCCAGTAACATTTCTAATTTCCATAACTTTACCGTTTGAAAAGTATTAAAAATAGCAAAATGAAACTTGTTCTCAATTTTTATTGTAAAATTGTTTACTATGTTCACAATCATTTACCCCTTTCCCTACGATATTCAAAAAATTTATTCACCAGATAACTTTGTCCCGGTTTTAGCAAAACTGGTTTTGAAAAAGCTACAAAGTAAAAGTTCTAAAGCTACTTCTCAAATTTTTTATAGAACTTATGTAAGTTATCATGTGGTCAAAGGCCAGAACACCTGATCTAATACTATATTTCACTATACAAGGTGAAATTAATCAATGACCCTTTTGGTTACCCTTTATGTCTTGTTCAATGGAAAAAATAAATGAAAAATTAATCACTCAAAGTCTAAGATAATCATACCGGGGCATTTCACAGAGAAATAAAGAGGGCAAGAGGAGTACTGATGTACCATACTAGCATTAGCATTCTTAAAATAAAAGATAAGTAAAGAATTTTTGAAAGTACAATGCAAACAAGGCAAGATTCTTCCCAATAAAAAGCAGGTAGAATTCTACCTGGAGAAAGGGCAAGGAGGGTAGAATTCTACCAGGAAAAGGGGCAAGGAGGGTGGGATTTTATCTAAAAAGGGCATGAGGGCAGGCCGCCCTTCTGAAACTCTCTAGAATGATCCCTGCAGATTGACACAGAAAATTCTGTTACTGCACATATAATGAATAATGCAATAGCTGTCTATAATGAATATGTTACAGACAGTTCTTTTAAGCTAGTATCTAATCTTTATCGCAAGGGGCATTTTAGTGTTGCAAAAGATAAGCAATTCATTGGATAAATAATTAAACTGTACAGTAGAAGCCTGCTTTAAAATAATGAAAATTAGAAAAAAAAAATCCTAAAACCAAATATTTTAGCTTAGAAAATAAAACGAAACGATTCATGAAAGTAACTTGATAAACCACAATACGAGTGATTTCTGTGTAAAAAAGAAAAATCAGACAAACAATGGAACAATTCTATTCGAAATAGTTTCTTTTAGCTACCTTAAATAATAAATGTATCTTTCTAAAATTACTTAGCAGCTTCGATTCCGCCGATACGAAAATCTCAGAGAACTAACGGGGAAAAAAAAATAAAATAGAAAAATAAAACTAGGTACAAAAATAGTAGAATAGAAATAGAAAAATAAAAGGTTGAATCACCAAACGAACAATCATACATGACAAATATAGTTCTTAAAATGAAAAGTATTAATATTTAAACAGAAAATTATATATATGCAAAAATATCTTATAAATAAATATTTTAAATTATATACCTGAAGAATATATCCTTTTACATTCCTTAAACGAAGTATAAATATTAAGAACAAATATTTTCTATTTTGACAGATGAAAAAAGTTTCATTTCAAAATTGAATAAACATCTGATAAACACCTAACAACAATACCAATTTAACAGTTACTAAAATAAAATATATATATCACAGTATCATATCATTTTCTAACTTCAACAAATTAATGTTTTTAAAACACTATAGTTCAACAACCATAAACTGTTTACAACGGAATGAATCATAAAATAAACTTTTAAAACAGGCGTGGATACAGCTGAAACGGTCATAGCTGTCACAGTCGCAGGTCTCAAATCTGAAATTTGCGACCTGCAAGAAAAGAACGATACAGCAGAAACACTTGTGACAGTCGCAAGTGGGTCATAATAAGCTGCGTTTTCACTGGTCGACCCAACGATCTAAAAATCCCAACGACCCAAACCTAAGAGCGTTTTCACTGGTTACTGAGAAGCCCTAACGCCAACCAATCATAGACAAGGTTTTACTGCGCAAGCGTCGTAATTACGGATCGATATCAGCTGTCAATGATTATAAACATAAACAAATAATTATTTGTTACTCTTTCATGTTAATAACAAATATTTTGTATAGAAATAATCGAAAGTTTTGACTAGTTTTCGCTGTCAGAGGGTCTTAAATATCCACAAAAATATTAATCTCCTGTTAATAAATCAATGATAACTATTAATTTTTTTTGTGGTTTCAAAAAATAAAACACTGTATTTTTTAAATAATGACGATCATAAGATTTCGAAGTCACTCAGAATTAAGTGGAAGCTCATTTCATCTGAGAGTATTTTTTGTGCCATATGACTTGTATATAAAAAATTATATATTTCTGCTTTACACAAGTTAAATTAAAAATCTAAATATATGTTTTTTATATTTACTTCAGTGCTCTACACATTTTATTTGTACATGTGTATAAAATTTTGTACCAGTACAGTTATACTTTTGAAATAAATAAAAATAATTATCATTTATTTAAAAACACAGAAGTAATTTTCCCTTCTAAGAAACAGTGATAAGTGAAACCCTTTCACTCACTCCAGAGCCCTTCCAGGATTGTCATTACACATGAGGCTTCTTCAAAGGAGTGAAAGGCATGTACTTTAAATATATATATTTTAAATGAAAAATTCATATTTTAAATAAATTGAATGATAAGTCCATATTTCAAAAGAAATGAATAGAATACAAATAATGGTGATAACAACAATATTTAGCAATTTATCTCATGTGTTAGGCTGACATAAAGTACCCAAATGTGTTGTGAATTTGAACAACTGGTTCAAACAGTACAAGGCTTACACTATTCAGTGTCTCTTCATCCGTAACATGCAAATAAGTACACTGAGTTGCCTGCCCTAAGATAGTTTAAAAATTAAAATAGGAGAAAAGTGGGAGAGTTGTTACTGAATAAGTATAAAAGTAAAAAGTTTTAAAAACCATTCTTTTAAAAGCATTTAATGCTTATAATTAAAATCATGCTTAATTTCAGGATTCTGTTTATTTTTTTTTCAAAAAACTTCTTTTACAATGCATTAATTTGGCATGGCTCCAACAATGGAAAATTCACCGCTTTGATTTACACTTGATAAAAAGTGTGAGTTACTGAATTTATTGAAAAAGCATTTTTGCTTTCTTTTTAAGAAAACAGAAAAGGCAATAAAAGCATTTTTTTAAACTGTGCATCCAGGATTTCTAAATTGTTTTCTCAATAAAAAATTATTACTTTCTTTATTTTTTATTTATATTTTATTTTCTATCTTTTAGCGTTTAAAATATTTCTATGCTGCAGTTTCACAGCTAGTTAGCATATTTTAGTGAGTGTGGTTTGGTTCATAATAAACTTTGTTGTTGTTGTAACCATAAAGAATATTTGGTGATTTATCTACTGTGGCTAATAGAAAATGTGTATAGAAGATTCATTGTCAAATGCCAGTCGGTACCCGTCCCCCTTAAAATTCATTTATTATTTTATAATTAAGGTGAACAATATATATATATATATATATATATATCAGGTTTGAAAAGCTTAGTACTATTATATTTTTTTATAAACAAATATTTTCTTGTCAGAGGGGCTCTGCCCACTCTATGCTAATACACGTGTCTTAATTTAAAAGAAAAAAGTACCAGGGCCCTAAAATTCTGCTGCACTAACAACGTAGCATAACACTCCCTCCATCCACATATTTGTATTTCATACATTCTTTGCAAAATTTAAAGCATATTTTTTCTTCAGCAAAAAAAAATCTTTTTAAAAATATATCTATCTATATAAATAGCTGTCAACTATTCCACTTTTTTGTTACCGCTACTTCCGAAATCCCCTTTGATTACCTTCGCTTAATCTTGACATGGCTTAATCGCAGAATTTTGCTATTAAATAAGGTCAATATTACTATCTGGATTTAGTGGTAACACAAATAAGGATTAGTTGGTAACTATGCATATATATACAGTAAAATCGAATGAATGAACAAATAGCAAAAACATTTATAAAAAAAATTTCAGAAAATCTTTCTCGCTAAGCATTTTTTTTAACAACCAACAATATACAACATACACGAATATTCTGGTGCACAATATTTATAAGCTCTGGCTAATATTTAAGTGTTCACTGAAAATAAAGAAGTACCAGAGCTAAGCTCCATCATGAATTAAGCACTGCTAATACGTTAATTATAAAAGTAACATATCTTTACATACTCTCAAAGAACTTTTAAAAGACAGTTTGGTAGGAAAAGAAAGTTTTGATTGCTAGATATCTGGTATTCACTTATAAAATTGATGTAAAATAAATATCCCAATAATATTGAACATCTGGTGCAATTCAAATCCATCAAAGCAAAATAATCTGATGATTTCAAATTATAAACAAGTGTCTTTGAATGTTCAAGTGTACAATTCTTAAAATAAAAAATAACGCTAAGGGGATATTCAAGTATTATGTAAGCAGTAAGGAGGGGTTCAAGGTTTGATTATTTTTGCTGACAGGTGGGAGTGGGGTCACGACAATTCTTATGAAAGCATTACACAACTCAAGCAACTAAATCGCAGCAACGACAAGAAAAGAAGCATGATGGGAAATGAGCATTCTGCAGTCCGCTCGGAACTTCAAACACACAACATTTCTATGATTCCTGTTAAAAATTTTAGTTATGATGCCTAATTAAGTTAGGGCCTATTGTTAAGTTTTATTGTTCAATGCGATAAATAACAATATATTAAAACCATTTTGCATTCTTTAGATACCACAACTGCTATATATACCTATTTATATAAATTTGTAAGATTAATAGTGTAAATTAATGGTAACTGTTTTTTCTTGGCAAACAGTGTTGACGTACAAACCCAGGTAGCACAGCAATATCGGAAACAGCGATTTTGCAATATCGGTAAACACCGGACTGGTCGATATTGCATGGCTAGCTTTTATCCCAATATTGACCGATATCGGTGAACCCTGGACCGACCAATATTGGCCAAAACTGGATTCAACACTATAAAATGGCAAATCTTTTTTTCTCATCTAGGGAGATATTGATTACCTGTCTTAGCAAAATATTAGAAATCAATAACTCTTTACATTAGGAAAAAAAAGATTTTACCATTTTATATTGGTGAATCCAGCTTTGAGTTAGCTAATCCATGTATATATAAGCATCTGAAATGCCACATGAATGAACTGTTTTGTTAAAGGCCTCAGTTTTTATTATTATATCCATTAGATATAATTGTAATATTAAAGATTATGAATGAAATAATACTAAAAAAGCATTTTATTAAATTTAATATTAATAAAATAATTTATTCAAAATTTTATAATAGTTTACATTTTGATGTTTTTTTCTTTTTTTCAGTTTCAGTGCTCTATGTGAAAACATTAAAATGTTTAAAAGAATTAAATGTTACTTTTCTCATTAAAAATAAAAAATCATATATCCATAATAATAATTTGAATTTGTGGAAGTGGTAAGATTGAAAATTGTAACATACAGCATTTTTTTTTTTTTTTTTTTGCCATATTACCAATTTTTTATATATTTTTTTTCACATAATCGATAGAAATATTTAACCATTATTAAAAATTTAAGAAAAATAACATGTAGCTGTAGGAATTTATTATTTTCTGCTCTTACCATAAATATAGATCTTCAGATTTATTTAAATGTATTTATATAAACTTTGGAAAAAAAAAAAGTAATCTTCTGGCAAAATTTAATTGAAAACAATTCGTTAAAATTACTTATGTAAAAATCCACCTGTTATATAACTTTTAAAATTGAATTACTTTATATTAAAAATTATGAAAAATCAATACAAAAATTTATTAGTTTCAAATTTTTCCTTTGAAAAAAAAATTATATCTTATCTTTAGGACTCTCTTCATTCTGAATCAGAGACTCATGTATACAAGGGGATAAACACTCGGTTGGAATTATTCAGTGAATATCATATTTTTCATTAAATTTTAGTAAGTTTTAATTAAAATTACTTTTTAATGGCAATTTTAAATAGAAAGTGCAACTGAAATGACCATTTAAACAGTCAATAATATTTTACAAAGACATTAAACAAAGTCAGGAAAGCTATTCTTTTCTCGAAATTATGTACAATTAATGCATTTGAAATAGAAATTTTAAAAGAGCTTAGCTTTCAAATATCACAATAATTTATGTATGTTTTACTAAAATTCCAATTTTAATTGGATTTTATTAATTGTTTCACAAAGCCTTGCAAGACACTTTGCCCTTACCTTATATGGCAACTTTCCTTTTGCAATTCTTTTCTGGAGAATGATCGGCGTTAGGCTTAAGGGGACTCTCTTCACTGACACGAAAACACCTGCTCGCTAATGTTAAACCTATGGACAGGTTCTTTTCTAATTTCTCGTTTAAATTTGAATATTTTTAAACATTTTTTTTTTTTTTTTTTTTTTGCATAAGATAGCTGAGGTCAATCTCAACTATCCAATGCAAAAAAAAAAAAAAAAAAAAAAAAAACACTTAAAAATATTCAAATTTAAACAGGAAATTAAAAAAGAACCTGCCCATAGCTTTAACAAGCTAGCAGGTGTTTTTGAATCATTGAACAGTCCTCCTTAATGTCTTCTGATTGCTAAATGACCTGCTGTCGTGAATAAGATAAATAAAACATGGCAAAAAATTACAGACCATTGCGGGGGTACAGCCGCTGCATTTATTTGAAATCGCAACATATCAAATTAAACTTTTTTTTATTCACAAACTATCACTATTTATATTATTATATTACAAGCAAATTTTCTCCAAGTCATCTATTTCTCGTTCCTATGTTCTCCTTCTTTTCCTTTGAAAACAGTTTCCATCCCAATTGGCAGATCTCACAGGACTTTTTCAATGTGGCTGGAGTTAACCGTTGTTTTTGCTTTATCAAACTTCATTTTCACACTCACTAGAATGAGCAAAAATCAAAATTTGTCCAAGTGAATTTTCATCATGAAAATTAATAACTTATTACTACTTATACTATGCTTACTTATTTTCCTTTTTATTTACAAATGCTAGATTTGAATTTAATAGTAAAAAATTATAGCTTAAAAATTATTTTTTTCCCAACCGAAATATTTAACCAAACTTGTGTTAATATATTTTATCTTTTTGACTGTCTTCACTTTGAATCAGAGTCTGAACTTACTGATTCTAGATTTTTCTGCATAATATGAAGCCAATCGTCTGAACATACAATAATTATTTATAGAGATATAAAGAAATTATAGTGAATAAGAACAACAAAGTACCTAAAATTACTTAATTGGCAGCAAGACTTTTATAAAAATGAAATGGTTACCAATGAAACACAGGATAGTTCAGAATGCAATTATCAAAATTTGGTTTTCGCCATGAAAACCAGAGTTAGAAACGTAATTTTTTTAATTTTAATGTATGAATGATAATCAAAATAGTTTTGTTTAGCTTTAGTGTGTTTATAGTATAAATGACACTTATTAAGTGTGTGGGATAGGGGCACTACAACAACAAAGTACCTAAAATTAATTAATTTGCAGAAGTATTTTTAAAAAAGGAAATGTTTACCGATGAGCCACAGGATAATTCAGAATGCAACTATCAAAATTTGATTTTTACTATCTTAAAACCGCAGACTAATCGAAACTAACAAGCTATTTTTAGGAAAATGTAATTTAGCTAAATAATTTAGTATATATATATATATACATATATAAAAAAAAGTTTGTTTCCACATCGATATTATTTTTGACGTTACTTCAATAAACTTACTCTGCATTTTCTTCTTTTTCGGCACATAAGCGATACTCCTATTCTTTCAATAGATTGTAGATCTTCAAGGTAAAATTTCAATTCAAAATATTTTTTAAAGTAGCAGCTAGCACAGAGGAACATCAAATTTTACGTGCTTGCAGAAGATCACTCATGGTAGTCGTTTGTTACACAATAAAACTACACACTCATGATCTTCAGAGAGCAATCAAACCCGGGGATATCCATCAGACATTGATTTCTTCATCTGTTTCACTTTTCATAGATCGAGATATTAGTTCTTGGCAGAAGTGACGTCAAAAATAATATAAATGTTCCCTAGAAAGTAGTTTTTACCAAAAGCAGAATATGGTTAAAAGTGTGATGTATGTCACAGAACTTGGGGCTTCTTTACAGAACATTTCAAATTCTCAATTTCAGTGAAATTTATCATTCAGTCTTAGTAAAAAAGTACAAAATTCATCAGTGGATCACCACAAAAGTGCAAAGTTTGTCAGCCTAACATCATAAAAAAAACCCTGCAAAATTCTTCAATCATTCATGTAAAAAATAACAAAATTCATCAATCAGCAGACTTATATAAAACCAAAAACTTTCTGCGCACATAAATATTGGGTCAAAAACTTTCTGCAAATCAATTTAATGTTTAATAAAATTAACAATTTATTAATTTTATCTTTTTGACTGTCTTCATTCTGAATCTAAGTCTGAACTTACTGATTCAAGACTAATAAGTGATGAACAGTCTGTTGGGAAAATATTATGTTCTAAAAAAAATAAATAAATAAATAAAATCAATAATTTTGAAATATCTCAAGTGATAAAAACTAAAAGTGTCTTCAAAGAAAAAAAATTCAACCAAAATCAGAAAAGTACAAAGAAACTCTGATAGACATCAACCTCAGATATTTTATGTAAAAAAATCATTTCAAAATATTAAAATGTAACGAGAAATTTCTAAACAAAACTCCCCTGCCTGGTTTAATATTAGCTTGCGAGCATCATTCCATTATTAAATAATGCAAAGTTTAAATTTTAGGTGGGATTAAGACACCTTTTTATGCTAGAAGTGTGGCAGGTTTATTTCATACAGAAATTAAATAGGATTTGAGAAGTTTAAATTTCTAAGTTATGCAGATTCATGATCACCATAAGTTTTCAAACTTACCATAGGGGAGAACGGTACACAGTGGACCACTTTTTCAGTTAACATTTTTTTTCTCTTTAAACAGACTGACTGATCTGTAAGAAAATATTTTTGAATATTCCTTAAACCTTCTTACATCCATCATAATTTTCTCACAACATAGTTTTCAATACATTTTTCTCAAAAAAAAAAAAAAAAAAAAAAAAAATACATACACTTGTAAAGTGGACCAGTGTACCCTGGAAGCGGGGTACAGTGGACCACTATTAGGTATTATCTAAAATACAATATAAATCTATTTTTCATTAATCTAATTATTTTTTGTTGCCCCTTCACCCTACATAGTAATATAAATATATAACTCTCTCTCTCTCTATATATATATATATATAACATAGTAATATAAATTTTGAAACAAAAACAAAAAATTAATTATATTTTGAAAATAATAACAGATTAATACAGGAACATTTGCAATTTAGTTGAAGTTATTACTTAAGTACAAAAAAATCAGCGCACATTAAAATTTGCAAATAAATTCCAAAGTACTTATGAGTAAGATTGAGCCTGGAATTTTCAAGAAATAATTTTGGGTCTGAGACATAGACCTTCAATATACTAGACCCCACATTGGTAACCTTTTCGTTGACAGACATCAGTGGTGGTGGTGGTAGATTTATTCCGCCAAACTGGTTTTTCTCCTGCCAAAATCTACGTGGAATTTCCCCGAATTTCCCGCCGAAACTTTATATTGTGTCTGTGCTGTTGTTGTTTTTCTAGAGATTGACTAATATTTTAAATTCAAAACAGTTCTTTTAAGAACTTATTAAATCAGTTCGTTTATATATATATATATATTTTATATATAACAATATAGTTTGTTAATTTTCGAAATAATTTGGAATGTTTCCTTGGGAGAGGGGGGGGGGAATTATTCTTTTTGTAAGATTTCTCATGTGAAATTGAGTTTATTACCTAAATATTGATTATTTATACATTTTTTTAAACCCATTGATATTGTACCTGGCAAAAGCATGAGCTTCATTTTTACAGATTTTCTTATTATAATAAAATTTTAGAATATCTACATAATTTTTTAATTGTTTTTAGGTTAGACCATTAATAGGTAATAAAATGCATCATTTTCAACTGATTACATCAGGTGTTTTTTTTTTTTTTTTTTTTTTTTTTTTTTATAACATGGGTTACTTTTTAGAAAAGTGTTTTTTTTTTTTTTCAAATAAGAATTTGTGATTAAGCAAGAGCTTAATTGTCTGCCATTTTGTAATAAAGTGATAAAATGTAAAATACTCAATATATTAAAATCATCGAACAAGCTGTAAAAATTTAGCTATGTTTAATTTTTAAAATTCTTTATTATACTTTATATAAAGAAAATTTCAAAATTAATTTTTTTAAGAGGACAGTACAATAAGTGATTCCTGTCAGGTGACAACATTTTTCTTCTTTCAAGTGCTGCGGCATCGGAAATTCGGTTCAAAATGCTGACGGACTTTTCTGAAATATCTTCTGCTTTTACTGAAAGCCTCTTTTGATAGCAAACTAAATAAGAACACCTGCCAATTTCATACATTTCCGATCACAAATTAATGAAACAATTTCCTGACTGCTCGGCCTACAGGCACAGGTAGATTTTGAAAATACAGATGGTGGGGCACCTGTTTATTGGGAATTGCATAAGAAATGACCTTTTTGCCATGATTCGGCAGTTTAGACCACCCACTTCAAAATCTACCTGTGTCTGTAGACAGGATTTTTTTTTCTTTCGGGCTATAAGAGTTGGTCTTATAAAAAAACTTGTCAGAGTAAAAGTTGTAGATACTATTAAGAGGATTTATAATAAATTTAAGCAGATTTGATATCTTGTGAATTGACGAAGTTTTGAATTCTTTTCTTCTTAAACCCTACCCCCCCCCCCCCCTTTTCTTGAGGTCATTTTTAATGATATCAAAAATCTGTCATACATAAATTTTCGGCCCTTTTTCTAGAAGTATTAATAACTTTAAACGGATTCGATACGTATCATAATTAAGAAGCTATGGGAATTTTTCTGTTTTCACCCCCCCCCCCCTCCCTTTGGTTCGATTTTGCCCATTATCGAACTTGACCAAGATATTATGCACTTTAATTTTGTGTATCAGTTTGGAAGAGATTTGTGCAGAATTATTGAAGTTATCGTGTCCATAAAAAAGTGATCTAGATAGATAGATAGATAAAAGTTTTGAATTGGGGGTGGTTTTGGGTTCTGGAAGTGATGATCGACGTAGATCTGCAAAAACTTTTCAGAAAGTCCAACATAGGGGAGAATGTAATAGGTAGTATTTCTTACGAAATCTACCTAAAATCATAAAGTACCCATTTTGTATTTGAGAAGGTTTTATAGCATCTAATTATGACAGCAAGTATTGTTTAGAAGTCAACATCTTCAATAGTTACCGGTGGTTATTATTTTCAATAATTGTAAAGAAAAAAAAAACACTTGAGAGTTAAACTTAATTTTTTATAGCATCCAAAAGTTGCAAATTATTTCTTCTCAGAAACTTATGCAAAATAATAGTTATTTTAACAGAGAAAAAATTACACAAGTTCTAACTTAGTAGATATAAAATATCCTGGAATTTTTATTTTTCATACAAAAAAAAAAAAAAAAAAAAAAAAAAAAATACTGTGCATTTGTATTTTTTTTTCTATACATGCGTATAATGTTATCTATCGATGTTTTCCTTTTGATTAAAAATATTGTAATACATTTATACTTTCAATTAAAAATATATATATATATATATGTATATATGAAAGATTGCCAAAAATATGCCTTTAAATTGGAACATCAAAAGCAAAACAAAAATTCTGGATTGCAGCAAAAATATGTTTTATAGAATGTATTGTTACATAAAGACAGTATGTGATTTCAAGTTTTCAAAACCTATAAAATACATTATCAAATCAAATAATATTTTATAACATGCCACTGCTAACTTTCCACAAATTCTTCACTTTTGTAAGAAAAAAAAAGATACTGTAAATACTGTTCGATTTTCTGTTATTTTAATAATGCCTGCTAAATTTAATGCATTTTTAGAATTAAAAAAAAATCTGACATTAATTTGTTACATTTCGTGAAATGATTGTGTCAGATTGAAGCTTTCCAAGCAGAAATCTCGAAATAATTTGTGTTATCGTACTTAATATCTTATATCACTAATAAAAAAAATATAATTTAAGTAACATTTATTACAAGGACAAAGCCATTTTATAACATTAAAATAAAATACAGCAGCAAAAACAGGAAAAGAAAATCCATCCAGAAGATTAAACAATCCTTTTTCCACCATGGGTAGGACTCTCATAACTTATTTTCGTTTTGGTTTGTTTACGTTTATTTTTATTGCGAGAATGAAATCGAAGTTGCCAAGAAAGCGATCATCGCCAAAACAGACATTTTTTAAAGCGCCAATCCGAGCTGATCCTGAAACCGGATTTTCAACAATATAACAAAGAGATGTGGCCTCTAGTAGATTATTCCTCTGAGGTCTGAGAGCAACATTAGGAAATCATTGACATCAACAGCAGATTCATCTACAGTTTCGGGAGAAATAAACTGATTTCCATTCAATTGGCATCTCATGAATCTTACTTGAATAGAATCATCAACAATTAGACTACAGTTATATTTATCAAAGGCAGTAAATACAAAACAAAATATTTCTTACTATGTTAAATAAATTGTTATTTTTATTTGTTTACTTTATTTTACAGTTAAATCTACTTTAAAATAATATTTCTTTATAGAAAATAAGCAATTATTAAATATTTAGAACATTCTGCAATACAGGAGCAGAGTGGATTGTGGACCACTGTACCCCATGTTGAAATTCAATAAATAATCATATTAATATTGTTTATAGCTTTCTTTTAAACATATTAACTTTAAAGTAAAATAAAAACAAGTATCTTAGCTTTGCAAAAAAGCTGTTTTATTTTATTTATCTACAACCTTTAATTACTAAAAAAATAAAAATAGGATGATGAAAAATTTTACTTTTAGAAGCTCAAAACAACAAAGCAGAATAAAATGGAACAGATGTGTTACACTCACGCTAAAATGTAAACAAAAGATTGGCGACTGTTTGGTTGGCACGATTTCCAAGACTGCGCCAAACGAATAACTTAATACAATGGCTAGGTTGCCATTAAAGGAAAAAATCTCCTAAATTTGGCGACTTTTTTCTTTTTTTTAACCAATTATTATTATTATTTTTTTTGGAACAGATGTGTTACACTCACGCTAAAATGTAAACAAAAGATTGGCGACTGTTTGGTTGGCGCGATTTCCAAGACTGCGCCAAACGAATAACTTAATACAATGGCTAGGTTGCCATTAAAGGAAAAAATCTCCTAAATTTGGCAACTTTTTTTTTTTTTTTTAACAGATTAATTTTTTTTTTTTTTTAGCGTGAGTGTAAAGCATCTAAGCCTTTTTTTTTTAGCGTGAGTGTAAAGCATCTAAGCCTAAAATAGTTCAATCTGAGCTAAACATATTTTCTGAAGGCTATAAATAATCATTGCAGTGCCGTTGTCTATTAAGATAGAAGAGAAGCTTAAAAAAAAAAATTAAATAAATAAAATATTAGGGGGTGGTCCACTGTGTCTATAGGTCCAGTGTGTACTGGTCTCCCTTATATATACAGGCATGAAAGTACATATTATTATTGCAATATAACATGCAGAAATAAATATCTGTGAAAATTACACAATGTAATTGATTTAGGTATATGTAAAATAAATATGCAATTAAAGTTAAAAGACATTAAAATTAAAACCACTACTGTTTTTATTCACAACTATTTTCTGTTATTCATGCTATATTATGAGTTCAAAGTTCAAACACATCCTCATGCTAAAATTTCTGCACTATATTAGCATAGCTACTCAAACTGAAACAAACTTTGCGGGAAGAAAACACTCTAAAGCAAAATCGGAGATATCATCACAAAATTTGCATGCATTATGACTATGAGCACAAAATAGTTAAAAAAATTATATATATCAGTTTAGAGCTTTTTAAAACTATTTCTATTTCTTATTTTAGTACCCCCCCCCCCCCCCCCACCCAACCTTCATTTTACATTTGAAAGAATATTCGCTAAAACTGGGAACACTAGAAAAAAAACTGAGCACACATATTAATTATTTTGTTACGCATCTTAAAATCAGTTTTTAAACTTATATTATTAGTTTTATATTTTAAATGTTGCATATGTTACAAGGAAAATTTAAAAGCACAGAATTTGTACACCATTATAATTTTATCTAATTTATTTTACTCAAAATCATGCATAAGCAAAAAAAAAGGGGGCAGGGGGTCAACTATTTGCTTATTTTTTCTTACAAAGGAACGATGGGGTATAAAATTACTCACTGGTATACTTAAACGACCCTCTAAGGTCACTTGAGAGATGACATCACCATACAACTTTTGTTTTATTCATGTTCGACAAAAAATATCTCTTCTCCATCAGAACCACCAGCAAAAAGGAAAAGGTTGCTAGAATTTACCAGAAAATGCATATCACCAAAATTTGACAACTTTTCAATTTTTCTTAGCAGGAAAATTTTCCTTTTTTTATTTTTTGCAGACAAAAGCATCAATTTAAAGCTTAAATTGATTATTTTTTAGATTTGTGTGATAAATGTGCCAAATCAATGTATATTTTAAATATTAATACTAGCTGACCCCCAGCTGGTGTTGCCGGCCTATAATAAATTTTAAAAGAAACATCAAGTTTTTATTATCTTTAACCAGATTTTGTATGACATATTTTAAAATGAAAAATTCGCAAAAAAATATTGATATTTAGTGATAAAAGTGCTCATTTTCTTGTTTACGTATGGTCATTTCATAGTTTTAAAATAAAAAGTTCTTTTTGTCCGAACTCTTTGAAATCTTTATTGGTGATAAATAAACGGTTTTACAGCTCATGTAAAAATTTCGTGAAAAAATATTGTTAGCTAGTTGTCATTCGAAATGAAATATCACACGAAAGCATTGCTCAATTAATAACAAATCATACATGATAATGTGTGCCAATTCTTAGAGATGTCTATTTAAAAAAGTTGTATATGATTGCAATTGATTCAAATTTCATACAAAGTTTTAAATCTTCATAAAAGTTTCAGCATGAATGGAATAACAAAAAAGATTGAACTGTAATATATAGTACATCTGCAGGTGAAATGCATAAAAAAAGAAAAATTAAAGAGCAGAACAGCAGAGTTTTCTTTATATAGCAAAGTTAACAAGTAAATCTCTGAAAAGACAAACTGTTTTGCATTTAGTAGTATATATTTCGCCTTTAAAAGAGAACATGATAATACAAAATACATTGGCTTATTTATTTTAGAGAAGCTTGAATAAACATGAATGTTCAAGTATTAACAAAACTGGATTGAAGTTTGTCTTTAACTAATTTTCAATTTAAATATCAATGGTATACAGTAATGGCTACAGTAAACAAATCTTTCTTAATACTTATAATTAATTTAAATGAGAAAAGAGAAATTTAATTCTAAATTGGCGAAAAACACATTATCAAATAAGCATATATAATAAATTAAAATCAATGAAACAAGTATATTTAATTCATTATGAGAAAGAAATATCCATAATATATATTTTTATTTACTTTTTTTTTTGCATTGTTAATGCAATATATCTGCTAAACATAATTAAATAAATGACACGGATCCTAAAAGAATAAAAAAGACACAACGTTACATCTTCACAGCATGTTTATTTACAACTGAACAACCGTGGATACTGTTGCCAGATCCACGTAAGCAAGTTACATAAAACATCGAGTTGAGATAGCATATGCACATAAGACATGGAGTTATAATATATGGAGTGAGAATACATTACAATACCCTCCTCTACAAGTTAAGACGTACAACTGGTTTTATGTTACGCTTAGGGCGTTCATGAATATTCCATTTTACTGGTTGTGAGTTCATGTTTTGTTTACTACATTCAATTTCATTTGAATGAGAGCTTGTTGATTGTAATGTTACATTATTATCTGTATCATTTGAATGGGAACTTTGTTGTAATATTACATTATGATCAGTATCATTTTGGAGTTCATTTGATGGTAAATCAACCTCCTCATTTAGAGATGGAAGTTTGTTATCTCTACAATCAACCTTATCCATAACTCTCCTGTTGAAATTCCCAACATTGAAATTAGAATTGAAATTGCTATTGTCTCTATTAATAATAGAACTTCTAGAATCATACATACTCCTATCCACAATAATTTGATCCAAATGTCTTTTCCAAATTAAATCCTCATTAATTAGTTTACACATATATACTCTATCACCCAACACTTCATCTATTGTGCAGTGAACCCAACCCTTCTTGTTTGGATTTCGGTAATCTCTACATAACACTCTATCCCCTTCTTTGAATACTTCCTCTCTAGTACCTTTAGTAACCACCATACCCGATTTATTTGTATCTTTTAGCAAATCTAATCTAGTTCTGACTTTGTTTTTAAAAATTAAACTTGTGGGTGTAACCCCTGTAGTCATGTGAACTGAATTTCTATAGTGAAAAAGATACCGATTCATTAAAGTTTCAAAGCTAACATTGTTATTAGTTGGTGTTTTTAATAATTTACTTAAGCTAGATTTAAAAATTTTCACCGCATTCTCAGCTAGTCCATTAGTAGCCGGATGATATGGTGGAGATGTTAGAAATTTTATCCCATTAATGTGCAAGAAATTAATTAGTTCCCTTGATTCAAACTGTTTTGCATTATCAGTTTCCACAATCTTGGGTAAACCGAAGCGAGCAAAACACTCTCTAAACTTTTCAACGCATGGCTTAGCCTCTATACTATTCATAATAAATCCTTCAACCTATTTAGAATATGAATCTATCATAATTAAAATCATTTTTCCTTTTATAGGACCTAGAAAATCTGCATGAATTCTTTTGAAAGGGTAACTAGCTTTGTTCCCTGAAATAATTTTACATTTCTTAGGCTCTGGTCTAGCTTCTGAACAAACGCTACAGTTCTTCACAAAATCTTCAATATCAGAATCTAAACCAGGCCACCAAAAATAAGCTCTAGCATTGCTTTTCATTTTAACTATCCCTTCATGAGTACTATGAAGTTCAGTTAGCAATTGCTTTCTATATTTTGTTGGAATAACAATACGATATCCCCACATTATTACCCCATGATCAACATTTAACTCATCTTTACGACTAAAATACTTCTTAACCTCACTATCAGTAACATTCTGTGGGAATCCATAAGTTATGTAATTAAACAATTTTCCTAAAATTGGATCTCTCCTTGTTTCAGATCTAACTTTAAATAAATCAATCGGAACGTCTTTTTCTATGAAATGCACATAATCATATTCCTCTGTTTCAACCAACTTGTTATCAATTATGGGATATCTAGATAAGGCATCAGCCTGTGTGTTTAAATTGCCTTTTATATGTCGAAAATTATAGTTAAAACCAGATAAAAACAATGACCATCGTTGGAGACGTCCTGCTACCATAGGTGGTAAACTGCGGTTTTCTCCAAATAAAGCTAATAATGGTTTATGATCACTCACTAATTCAAATTTTGTACCTATCAAATACTGATACAGCTTTTGGCATGCCCAATAAATGGCTAAAGCTTCTTTATGTATCATTGAATAATTTCTCTCTGCTGGACTAAAGACTCTAGATATAAAACAAATTGGTCTTTCAGATTTATCTTCCAATACATGTGATAACACTGCTCCTATTCCATTTTGACTAGCATCACATGATAATCTCAAAGGTTTAGACCTATCAAAGTGAATTAGAACTCTGTCTGATGTTAATTCTTTCTTAGCATTATCAAAGGCTTGTTGACATTTAGTAGACCATTTGAAATCAACATCCTTTTGCAACAGATCATACAATGGTTTCATTTTTGGTGATAAATTTGGAATGAATTTTGAATAATAATTAACCATACCAGAAAATACTCGAACATCATTAACATTATGTGGTCGGGGAAATTCTAAAATTGCTTTAACTTTAGTATCATCGGCAAAATCCTCAAACAAGGGCGACCCCCGATTTGGCGATTTTTTTGACACGCGCCAACCCAAAACTCGGCAACCTCCAAATTCCACCCAATCAGAACGCATGCTTCCTACGGCAAGCCTCTTTACAAAGTAAACATCGATTTTATTCCTTTTTTCGAGTATTTACAAAGTTTTAGCAATATTTTCTTTACGATTTTTCGATTTTTACAAACTTTTAGCAATATTTACCTGCGTATTTATATATTTTTACAAACTTTTAGCAATATTTCTTCCGGATATTTAGATTTTTTCAAGCATTTAGCAATATTTTCCCCTGTATTTTTACAAACTTTTAGCAATATTTTCCTCCGTATTTTTCTATTTTTACAAACTTTTAGCAATATTTCCTTCGAATATTTCAATTTTTACAAACATACAGTTATTAACTTACATATATGTACGATTCACGTACATTTTTCGAAAAAAAAAACCCTTGATGCATGGAACTCAACGTGCCGCGACCTCTAGAATATATGAAACTCGTACAAGCAGCGATTAGTAACTTATATATGAACGCTTCGCGTTCATTTTCCGAAAAAAAAAACACCACTGGATGCATGAATCTCTATGTGCAGCAGTCTCTAGAATATACGAAACTCGTACAAGCAGCGATTAGTAACTTATATATGAACGCTTCGCGTCCATTTTCCGAAAAAAAAACACCTCTGGATGCATGAACCTCAGTGTGCAGCAGTCTCTAGAATATACGAAACTCATACAAGCAGCAATTAGTAACATACATGTACGCTTAGCGTACATTTTCCGAAAAAAAAAACACCTCTGGATGTATGAACGATAACTTGATGTAGTCTCTAGAATACGTGAAATACATTTTATCAAATAAAATCAACAAAAATTAACTTACCTTTTGCTATTTTTGTTTCTATTTAACCCATATTTTAATTAGCAATAATAAACATATACAAGCAAACGCAGCGGCATGTGTGGAATAAAAAATAAACGGTCTTGTTGCCAAAACGTCTATAGAAAAATAGTGTTGGCACTACAATAATATATATATAACTATATAACACTCATATTTCTCATCTTTCGGTTTTTTTTTTATTATTTCACAGGAATTATCCTTCTATGACATACGACAAAACGTCAAATCATTAAACTTCACAAAATACATTCCACAAACGTAATTCAACAAATCCGACACACAATAATCCAATCATAACCTTCCTACATCTTTGCATTGAGCTCAAAATACAATCCAATCTCCAGAACAAACAACAATAAACCAACCAATCAACCACAGTAGGCGTGGAAGAAACATAACAAACGAACTGGTAGCAAGAAAATCTCATTTATCGCTTCACCAACTTCGACGCCGCCAAACACCGCCCTTGTTTGAGGATTCAACCGTATCATCTTTTTGCAACCCATTTTTACTAATAGTGTGTCCTAAATATTTAATACTATCTTTGAAAAACTCACACTTTTTTAAATTAACCCGAAACCCTGCAGTCTGTAACCTATTCAAAACTGCTTTTAAATTTTCTAAATGTTCCTGTTCATTACTACCCGTTATTAAAATGTCATCTAACAAATTAACGGTACCCCCAATTCCTTGTAATGTTTTTTCAATCATTCTTTGAAAAATGGCACAAGCTGGCTTGGTTCCAAAAGGTAAACGGTTTACTAAATAAATGCCATAAGGTGTGCTCCAGGCTAATAATTCTTTGGTTGAATCATCTAACACTAACTGATTATACGCATTCGATAAATCCAATTTACTAAAATTTTGACCACCCTGTAGAGTTGTGAACAGTTCTTCTATCCTCGGCAAAGGATGGTTATCATCCTTTAAATATTTGTTAACAGTGATTTTATAGTTTGCACAGACTCTAATGTCTTTACCATTCGGTTTCATTACAGGAACCAGAGGTGTGCCCCACTGAGAATTATCCACTTTTGTAATTACTCCCTTTTTTTCTAAATTATCTAACTCTGACTTAACTTTTTCTTTAAAGGCGAAAGGGATTGGTCGTGGTTTGTGAAAAATGGGTTTTACCTTACCCTCAAGTTCCAAATGTACCTTCTCTGCCTTATACGTACCTAATTCATCTTTAAACAAATCCGAGTATTCAGATAGCAATGACTGTAGTTCTAAATTTTGTTCACCTACAGAAATTCTATTCACATTAGTGTTACCTATTACCACGTTTAACCCAAAATCATTTAACACATTTCGCCCCAATAACAATTTTTCAGACTCTTTAACTACAATCATGTTGACTATTTTAGAAATTCCATTAAGTTCCATAGAAACATTAATTTGCCCCACAGGAATTACAATATGCCCTCCATAAGATTTTAACTTAATGTTTGTATGCTCCAATTTAATATTTCTCAAATTTTTCTTATATAATGAAAAGGGAATACATGACACCCCAGCCCCTGTATCCACTTCCATTTTAACTTCCTTACCCTCTAGCTTAACATTTAATAATAAAGGATTTATATAAGAAACATCAATGTTATACAAATCAATATAATGACAACCTTCATCTTCTATTGAATTTACAGTAGAGGATAAATTTTTAGATTTACATACCTTAGCTAAATGTCCTTTTCGGTTACATGTATTGCACTTAAAGTCTTTAAATTTACACTTTTTAAAGTCATGATTATCTTTAGCACAATGAAAACACTTCAGCACATCATCTCTTTGCTGATTGACTTTAGTGTACTTTTTAGTAGACTGTACCGCTCTCTCTTTTGAAGGCTTGAATTGTACTTTGTTTACCTCAATGTGTCTTGCTTCTTGAAGTAGCACTTCTTTGCTCTGGGCAATGTCCAGTAAATTAGCCAGTGTGGTGGTGAGCTTCTCTTCACAAAGACGATCGAGGATACGCCCTGGTCTCATTCCAGTAACAAACTTGTCTCGAACTCTTTCTTCAAGACTCGATCCGAATTCACATTCTGCCGCTTGCGTCTTGACTTTCACATACCACTCTCGCACGGATTCTTGTGATTGTTTCAATGAGTCGAACACCACTCGCTTGCGATATACGGAAACTGCAGGTTGGAACTGTTCTGTCAAAAGTTTTTTTAACTCGTCGAAAGTTTTTCCCGACGGCATAACAGGATCGCACAAATTTCTTAAAATCTTGTACACTGCTTCGCTCACTGTTCTAAGTAAAACCGGCACTCTGCGGGTATCTTCAACTCCGTTAGCCAAAAAATACTGTTCCAAACGTTCTATAAAAATGTTCCAGTCATCATTTAAATTAAATTGGCGAATATTTGCCACAATTCCTGTGTTTACAACAGTCACGTTGCTCGGATCCGTAGTTGCCATGCTGCGTAGCACAAGTTGCAGATTTAAAATAACGTAATCAATCAGAACTTTTTCCGAAAAATAATGATGTATAATTAAAAAGGTTGCCTCGTCGCCAAATTTGCAATATATCTGCTAAACATAATTAAATAAATGACACGGATCCTAAAAGAATAAAAAAGACACAACGTTGTTGTTGTTGTTGAAATGACCCAAAGGGCCCAGTTTTGCAGCTTTCTATTTCTATATAGCTGTCATAATCCACTACGCTTAATTCCATAAACCTGATACCTAAATCTCCTAATTTTGAACCAATTCCAGATGAGAGATTTGCATCTGGATTGGCACCCCCAGAGGTAGCGCTTATATAGAACTTGGAGGACTTTGGAGCCACGAACAGATTTAACGTGCACCAGCTCCCATTAACGTACACGGTCCCACAGCAGTAACAGACGAGAGAGGATAGACGATGCACCCTCCCAAGCACTGACCTTGGTCGATGCTGCTTGGCTTTCGGCGATCTTACGAGAGCCGAGCTTTAAGACACAACGTTACATCTTCACAGCATGTTTATTTACAACTGAACAACCGTGGATACTGTTGCCAGATCCACGTAAGTAAGTTACATAAAACATCGAGTTGAGATAGCATATGCACATAAGACATGGAGTTATAATATATGGAGTGAGAATACATTATAGTTAACATTCAATAATAAAATAATTTTGAGAACTGCACTTTATACATCCATTATTACATCCGAAACGAAATCCTTACACGAACTATATAGTATTTTAATATTAATAAAATGCATCCAAAAACAGAGATATTTATAGTACAAAAAAAGTGCAACAAGAAGTAATCTATACTGGATTGCTATTTACTAAACGGAAAGACATTAATAAAATAAACTTGTTAAGAAAACTCACTATTTTGCTTCAATCACAAAAAATGGAATTTATTTTTGTAAAAGCTGAATAATTCCAAAATAAATATTATTATTCGCCGCCATTATGTATGAAAAAGCTCTTTTCTAATTGGCTGAGCTTGGGTAAGACGGGCTTAGGATTGAGTACTGATCAAACCTTCAAAATCGCTACCTAACTACCTAAAATCTTGGGTTTAGGTCGAAAGTTGGGTAAATTAGGCCTTGGGTCGACCAGTGAAAACGCAGCTTTAAAGATGTGACTTCCGGTTTCTTGTATATTTTCAAGATACGCTGTAATGACAGTCTAGACAAGTAAATTCGGGAAGAAATAAATAAATAAAAGCACGTGCTCGAGTTAGCTGATCGTTGATTGTTTTTTCTCACTTAGTTGCTTGCGATATTCTTCTTTATAATTTGTTATTATTTCAGAAATGTCACGGCAGAAACGCAGCGCCAATTTTTCTCTTGATGAAATTGAAACAATGATCATGAAGGTCATTATGATATAAAGTGTTCAGTATTAATTTCGGGAAACCTTAGTAAAAATCCCAGTTCGGTTACAAAAAAATGGGATAATGTAGCCGATTTTGTTAATGCAGTTGGCCTGGGGAACAATCGATCTGGCGAACAACTAAGAATCAAACAGGTTGGAGGGAGGGGTAGTTTGTTTACATTCGCAACGAAATGAGCATTTGTTTGTTTGTTTATTGAGAACATACATCTGACTTGTGTGCTTGACATCAAGTGCCCGCTTATAAGTCATCGTCAATATACAGGGACGAAATAGCCACAAGGAAATTTAAACACCAGAGAGTTACATCCCAGAGCTCCACAAAGTGTGTGCAATGGAGCTGGCGGGAGTCGAACCCGCCGACCTGACTCCTACGCTCTCAAGCGATTAGCGGAATGGTGTCTTAACCACTCGGCCACGGAGGCCCCACGAAATGAGCATGTAAATATTTTGAGGGTTAATGCGCGCGATAATTTCTTTTTTATTTAAAAAATGGAAGGCAGATAATATAAAAATGATTTTTTTGGGGCGCTCTTCTTTCGCTATTATTAAATGTTTGAGGTAGGCACAGGGGGTTTCACAAGAGATATTAGGGATCGTGTGAGGACATATGTGTTACAGGACAGGGCTCACATGAACAGACTGTGCTTAGGGTTGGGTTGATTATTGACGGCCAATTATCTACACTAGGGATATAGGCCCGGGGGGAGTGCCCTTCGTGGGGGTCTTTCTAAGGGAACCTAATCCGTATTTACGCATGGATAAATCCACGGCTCGAAGAAAACCACGAAAACTCCGAACGATTAGGCCGACGGGCGCGATTGGGATCGAACCCAGCACCTCCCGTCTACCAGCTTCGAGAGCACAACCTCTCAGCCACTGGTGGGGCCAGACTGTGCTTAGACAGACGTTTTTGTCCAAAATATAGCAAACCTAGATTCCAAAACTTGGCGATACTGACCTAGACGTGGACGAGTTCAATTAAACGAATGAAACAAGTTATTTAGCATTCCTTAGTGGTAACGGCAGGCTCGCCAAGATACCTTGGGATTCGCTTTTGTCCAGAATCGTCTCAACCGATAAAATTTTACCTCCCGTATGTGACCAGTCTCATAAAGAGGCACAATTGTTATTACTAGGATGCCTAGATATAAGAGTAGCGACTTACAATGCACAGACAGTGCTTAGACAGACGTTTTTGGTCCATAGTATGGTAAACCTGCATTCCAGAACTTGGTGACACTCGCCTGCACGTGTTCAATTAAACGAATGAGGCAAGTTAACAAGCCGAGACCAACGAAATACACTGCCGATTCATTACATTTAAAATGTCACACGGTGTGGATCATCTTTACACGGCGGTTGGTACAAACAGGGCAACATTAGATACCGGGCTTGCTCATTCATTATCATGTCGTCAAAAATGATGGCTCGCCGCGACCAAACACATACAGCGATTGGCTCAAAACTATGGGCGCACCGCTTTGTACCAATCACTGATCGCGGCCAGCCACTATTTGAGACGTCATGAGACTGAATGAGTAAGCCCGGTATCTAGTGTTGACCTGGTACAAAGCGGCGCGCCCAATCGTTACATGTAAAATGTCACACAGAGAGGTTCATCTTTACACGGCGATTGGTACAAACAGAAAACATTAGATACCGGCCTTGCTCATTCATTATCATGTCGTCACAAATTACGGCTGGCCGCGACCAAACAATTACAGCGATTGACACAAAACGATGGGCGCGCCGCTTTGTACCAATCGCTGATCACGGCCAGCCACTATTTGTGACGTCATGAGAATGAATGAGCAAGTTTGGTATCAGGCCTACACTAGATACTGGGCTGGCTCATTCATTATCATGACATCACAAATAGTGGCTAGCCGCTACCAGCGATTGGTACAAAACGATAGACATACAGCGATTGGCGCAAAACGATGGGCGCGGTGCCTTGTACCAATTGATGGTCGTGGCCAGCCGCCATTTGTGACGTCATAAGAATGAATGAGCAAGCCCCGTATCTTGTGTTGCCCTGCCGGTATCTAGTGTTCCCCTGGTACAAAACAGCGCGCCCAATCGTTTTATGCCAATGGTCGTGCAAAGATGATCCATTCTTTCTAACGTTTTAAAAGTCATGAACCGGCCGTGTATATCGTTGGACGCAAACAACAGGGCAACACTAGAACTCCTATAATAGAGGATGACGCATCTTCGCAGATTTGGTATCCGAATTGCAGCTCAGTCGAAAAACCAAGCTAATCAGAACCGAGTCTTAGGCAACCCCAACTCCAGCTGCGGTAGATTGATGTTGAATTGTGTACCAATAATCCGAAACAAAATGGATATGCGTCAGCTCCTATTATAGGAGTCTTAGGCAAAACTAGATACCGGGCTTGCTCATTCATTATCATGACGTCACAAATGGTGGCTGGCAGCGATCAAAGACATACAGCGATTGGTACAAAACGATGGGCGCACCACTTTGTACCAATCGCCGATCGCGGCCAGCCACTATTTGTGACGTCATGAGAATGAATGGGCAAGCCCGGTATCTAGTGTTGCCCTTTAAACAAGCATTCTCTTGGCGGTAATTGCAGGCTCTCCAAAATGCCTTGCGATTCACTTTTGTCCAAACTCGGAGACTGCTGACTAGGCCCCTACCTATCGGAATTCGACAGAGTTTGACGGGTTTGAGTGCCTGGAGAGTGGGGCGAAATTAGCAAATTTTCACGTTTTCTGATTTTATCTTTATATAATAGAAAACAGAAAAATAAGAAGAACAGTATATTTGTTTTTCTATTTTGAGCTGTAATTGTTGATTTCTAACAGTTTTTATAGCGCACTATTTACCGTGTTGGGAAAACGATGATTTTCCTACGCGTGTCTTGTGACGTCATAGTTCATGACCAGGAAAGAAACGCAGCATTTGTTCACGCTTTGAATAGCGCGAAAGACGGTTTTCTTTTCTTCTTTTAATAAAATTCGTGTGCATTACATTATCAAGAGTAATAGAATCTTTAAGTATATACAAATGTTACTAAAAATCTAAACAACTCACAAACTGAAAAATGTTAGCCTTAATTTTTTAAGACATTAAAAAAAATAGTATAGTACAAAAACAGTTAAAGTAGGTTTGATTTTCCCAATTGGCATTTAAATTTTCAAAGAAAAAAGTTATTAGAATAGCAAAATATTTATACAAGTTATAAGTTATACAATATTGTCAGTTAGAATAATTATTTTTTATTAGGAAAAAAAATGTGATTTTTATAAATCAATCAATTTACCACAGAAGCAAAAGCATTTCTAGCAATGTGTGATAGATATAGAATTTGACGGTAATCTTCAATCAAACGTTACAATAATTTAAAAAAATTCCTTAATTCATTTATATAAATTATTAAATAAAGAAACTTTAAAATATAAATTAAGATATCCATGATTGTTTTGATTAATTTAATTCATAAAATGAATTACTTTTCAATTTAAATATAAATTAATTGGAATTTAACTCAAACCAATAATTTGTTGATAAATTTTATCACCACACATGATGCTTTTTTTTAAATTTATAACATAAATGTATTAATTCTAGTTTTTTTTAATATAATATTACAAACCCCAATATAACCAGGTGGAAATGATTTCAGAAGTATAAATACTTTTTTATCACTTTTTATTTAAACATAATTTCCGTCTACACATATATAAAGCATTGATAGGACAACCAAGATATATATATATATATATATATACATATTTGATATGATGTGTACAAACAGTCAGATATCAGGCTAGTTGTCTCTTTTAAATGCTTAACAGTATATAATTAATGTTTTTTGCATAAAAGAAAACAGAAATTTATAATTAACCTGAAAAAAGAAAAATGTATTTTTGTGATACGTCATTATTGTAAAGCAGAATTCAAAATATAAGCTTTGATTAGGAAAAATAAGAAAATATTTATGCATTTGAATTAGATATAAATAAACACACATATATATGTCCTCCTAAGAGCTATGCTCGACAACTCCCACCCAGAGCCCGCAGGCTTTAAAAACTCGCTGATTTTCTTTGTTTTAAAATGTTTATCTGATTATGGAAGATTAAATGATATTATCACAAGAAGTGGTGATGTTCTGTAATCGGGTTGCCGCTCATTTCTCTTTGAGTAGGGGTTTTCGGCGCCCCAGACCGCATCCACCGTTGTCGCAAAAGCTGACGGCTGTTTCCGTGAATCGTTAAGAAAGATCAATTAAACATTGGAAAATCAGCTGTTATAAAATGGTTAAGGGGATTCTCAAATGACCTGCTCAACAACTTGACTCATTTTTAATCGCAAAAGCATAAAATTGGCAGGCATGACTATTGAAGCTATTTGGAATCGAAATGAGTTTCTCATTTTGGATAAATAAATTACTTATCGAGTTATAAGGGATTCGTGTCACGTGACATACATTTTTACCTTTTCTCGAGCTGACGTGTCGAAAATTCGGTTCAAAATGCCGACTTTGACAATATTTTTTGAAAGATCTGTCTTTACCAAAAAAGTGAAAATGTCTTTCGGTTACATAGTTTCTGGATAAGAACACCTGCATATTTCATGCGTTTCCGAAGTAAAATGAATTAAGAAATGTGTCAAAAAGTAGCTTTTTTGGATTTGAGAACATACTTAAGTTAAAACTGTAGCTGCGCCCGCAGTTTTATAATGTTTATAAAAAAGTTTTATTTTACATACTATAAGAAAATCGTTTATATGACGTAAATACAACGAATTAAATATATATCGTTTTAATTATGAGTAATTTTTACCATTCATTGCTTTTCGCACGTCATAATTTAATTATTTTAAAGGTTTCTTTATTTTTTAAAAATCGCGTGTAAATAAATGTTTCGATAGAAAAGTATTTGTAAATGTTATTACATATTTAGGCTATTTTAATCTAGTAACAATGGATAATAAAATATTATTTCAAACTATGAATTAAATCTTTATTCAGATAATGAAATTTTCAATGAAAAATTTGAAAAATACTTTAAAAATTTAACATATTAAAAAAAATGTTTGCACATTGCACACCACAATCCTGTCACGTATGTCTACGAAAGATGATTAAACTGCTATGCACAGTTTTTGATCCTATAAAACTTTTTAAATGAGCTATTTTGACCAAATTTAGCATTAAATAGCTCTTAAAATAATTGTTTCATTTAAAAACTGGTTGCTTCAGCGTATTTATTATACATTTCTCTATAAAACTGAAAGTTTTCATGCTTTTATATGCAATAGTTTCTTTATTATGAGCCGAGAAAGTCAAAATGTCACAATAAATTCAATTACATCAGCGGCATCAACATTTAGTTAAATACTTTGTTTTTAGAATAGTGAGATACAACGAAAATGAGAGGTTGATTAAAATATCGTAAAGACCAAAGCAGAAATAAATTTCGAGGTAAAAAAATTGAAAATGCTTGCAAAACCCGAGCCGAGAACCAAAACGCCGCTTGCCAACCAAATGTAAACATTGGCACATCGTGAACAGTGACGTCATAGCCAATCACGCAGCGTTTTCAAGTCGCGTGGTTTTCGCGTAACTTTAAACTTAATTTAGCAATTATTGAACGATTATTTTACATTTTTGAGAACATTTCCGAAATTTATGAGCCTGGAATTATCAGAAAAATATAAAGTTGATCGATTACCTCATGTGTGCAAATTCCTCATTCGCCTGATCGCCTCATGGGGCGATCCACAATGACAAGTACACAGGACGGCTGACCAATAAAGTCCGGATTTTACTGGGTTGATCACTCCTAGGTTTTAGTATTCTGAGATCTGTTGCCGCACGCCACATACTCGTCATGATAGTTGGAATGGGGCTGGACAATTTAGTGACGAAACTTTGGTACTCAACTTAGCTTGAAAAAGGGGGGAGAATTTTGAGGGAAGACAATTAAAACCACTGAAATTAATTTTTTTTGCCAATAGCTAAGTCGTACCAGGAAAATTGTAGGGCCGAATAGCAAGACAGGCATAAACGCTGCGAGGGCTGACGGGACTGCGCCTTTCTACCGTACCCCACCTGGTAAAAACTGGCTCCGTGGGCTGTCCCATTGGAGCGGGTCCGGTAGCTTGTGCGGACAATGTCCATTTGCACCTAATAAAGAGGCGAACTTTTGTCCAAACTCGTCCCAACCAATAAAATTTTAGGAACAGATGCTTTACACTCACGCAGCGTTGTTTGGCGATTTTTTGGTTGGCGCGATTTTCAAGCCCGTGCAAAACCAATAACTTAATTCAATTGCTAAGTTGCCGTTAAAGGAAAAAATCCCCTAAATTCGGCGACTTTTTTCCTTTTTATAACCGATTAAAAAGAACTGTGAGTGAGTGTATGACATCATTGCTAAATTTTATCTCTCTTATGTTTCCACTGTTATATAGAGGCCTCCTAGTTATTACTAGGGTGCCTAGATATGAAAATGGCCACATACGATACTCAGACTCTGCTTAGACAGTCGTGTTGGTCCAAACCTATGGCAAACCAAGGCAGTTTCTATTTCAGAAATTGACGACAGTTGCCTTGACGAATGCCATTATACGAGTGAGACAAGTTAACAGTTATTAGCTTGGCGAAAATAAAAGGCTCGCCAAGAAGTCTGGTGATTTGCTTTTAGAGTTGCAAAAATCCCGTTTATTCCCAGGTTTATTTCCAATAGACCCGGTTTATTCCCAGGTTTATTCCCAAAAGACCTGGTTTATTCCCAAAAAACCCGGTTTATTCCCAAAAACCCCAGTTTATTCCTAGGTTTAAACCGGGATTTTTCTAGCCTTTGCAACTCTATTTGCTTTTCTCCAAAATCGTCTCAAACAGTCATATTTTATATCTCTAATATAGTAACAACTAATCGACCCAAGGCGCTAACGTCCCAATTGTCGACCCAAACCCACATTTAGGTTGATACGACATGTTATTGAGGATTTGATCCGTGTCAGGGCAATACTAGATACCGGGCTTGTTCATTCATTCTCATGACGTCACAAATAGTGGATGGTCGCATTCAGCGATTAGTACAAAGCAGCGTGCCCATCGATTTGTGCCAATCGCTGTATGTGTTTGGTCGCGGCCAGCCACCAAGAGGCTAACGAAAAAGAAAGGCTACAGTGGTACTTTACGCGTATCTTTTTTACAGACCGTGGGAGTCACGTGATGCTCGAATCCACCAATTGAGGTGTACGAAAAGAGCATCACGTCACTCTAGCGGTCTGTAAAAAAAGATAAGCGGAATGCACCGCGGTAGCCTGTCTTTTTCGTTAGCCTCGAGCCACCATTTGTGACGACATGATAATGAATGAGCAAACCCGGTATCTATATATTAAAAAATCTTCAGCATTTGCTGCATAGTCACTCCACCGCTTTTATAGAATATCTCTATTTTGACCAATGAAAATGCTCCATAATATAGTGAAGTAACCGTCTTCTTTAAAAGCGGTGGAGTGTGTCTGCAGCAAAAGCTGAAGATTTTTAACAGTGTAGTGTTGCCCTGTCCGTATTCAATCGCGACCTATGTTATACATGGCCGATGCATGACGTTTAAAACGTCACATGGGGTGGATCATTTCTACACCGCGATTGGAGCAAAACGGTGGGCCCGTCGCTTTGCACCAATCGCGGTGTAAAAATGATCCAATACATGTGACGTTTTAAACGTCATGCATCGGCCGTGTATAACGTAGGTCGCGATCCAATCCCAACCTACATTATACATGGCCGATTCATGACGTTTAAAATGTTACACGGCGATTGGTACAAAGCACCGCGCCCATCGTTTTGTACCAATCGCCGTGTAAAGATGATCCACTCTGTGTGACTTTTTAAAAGTCATGAACTGACCGTGTATTTCGTTGTTCGCGTTGGAACAACGAACCTGGAGTGGATCAAACACCAGGTAAAAATGATCCACTCCATGTGACGTTTTAAACGTCATGCACCGGCCGTGTATAACGTAGGTCGCGGTCACTGAGCTCCACAATAGAACGGAGAGCTAACTTCCTATTCTTATACATTGTACCCAGCGGTCCGCCTATGAATACAATGCCAAAGATTTTCCTCCGAAAATCTTTGGCAAAACACAGATTTTCTCCCATAGAATAGTATAGGATAGATATTTTCAAATTAGATTATCTGTTAAAAATATGACGACGTTGCTTACAATTTTCACTGATATACATTTTTTATTGTAAAAACTACAGGTTTTATTTAAATTCATCGCCAATATTTAATTTTATCTTTGTTAAAATGGAAATTTTATAGAAGCTCAATGAAAAAAAAGAAAAATATTTTAAGTATTGCTCATAAAAATAAGAAAAAGCTGTAGAAATAACTAAAAGTGACAAAAAGTATGCGGAAAAGTTTAAAAAAAATTGCCTGTAATATTAAGAAAAGGGCAGGATTCATTACTAGCGCGCACTGAATGTGTGATGCGGTTGCGGCAGAAAGAGGATCGGTGAGTTAGCTCTCCGTATTACACTGCTCAAAACAATTAAAGGATATTTGAAGTTTTATATAAAATAAAGATATAAACGAAATTTTTTTGCCGAAACTAGAAGAAGAGAATCACAAATGCAAATTTTTTGGTTTTCAAACTGTGGAGTATGCAAATTTTGAGTTCGACGTCAAAAACGTCGCTTCAGCGGCAGCGAATGAAATTTGACTTTCAACTGGATAAAAGAGAATGAAGACAAGGATGATCGGCATTCAGTGATTGCTTTGTTTCGATGAATACGATGTCTCAGCGAAGTCATTTGACAGATTCAGAAGCTCGGAGAATTGTTGGTAGGTTAGAAGGGGGCCAAACTCAAGCCGAAGTAGCGCAAGCCATTGGAGTGTCACAAAGTGTCATTTCCAGGATCTGGAACCGTTTTTTGGAGAGTGGATGTGCAAGCCGAAAACCAGGGCAAGGTCGTAGACGGGCAACAACGCCCAATGAAGATCGGTATTTAGCGTTAACAGCTCGGAGACACCGAAACATGAACGCTACTCTTCTCCAACAACACCTTCGCTCGGCTGCAGGCACCACGATTTCAACTCAGACTGTCCGAAACCGGCTCCATGCTGTAGGTCTGTATGCTCGCCGACCGATGGTATGTGTTAGATTAACATCAAGGCATCGTCGCGACCGCAGGGAGTGGGCAACCGAGCATGTCAACTGGAGGAGAAATGAATGGAGCAATATTCTGTTTTCTGACGAGTCCCGTTTTTCTGTGCATCCGGATAATAGGCGTATTTTCATCTGGAGGGGCCGTGGCAGTAGGAATAATCCTGCGTTCGTGCACGAAAGTGTCAGATTTGGCGGTGGAGGAGTGTTGGTGTATGGTGGCATCTCCATTGACGGGCGCACTGACCTCTACATCATTCGAGATTGAGCTCTGATTGGTCGCCGATAAAGGGATGAGATCCTCAGACCTATTGTAGTCCCTTACGCTGCAGCAATCGGAGATAACTTCATTTTAATGGACGATAACTGCAGGCCACATCGTGCAAACCTGGTGGAGGATTTCCTTTTCGAGGAAGGAATCGTTCGAATGGAATGGCCAGCGTGTTCTCCAGACATGAATCCAATCGAGCACGTTTGGGACGCTCTAGGAAGACGAGTTTCTGGCCGCCAACAACCCCCACAAACTCTCCAAGAACTAGAAAGAGCTCTTCTGGAAGAGTGGGGCAGAATACCCCAACTCGTCATTAATAGCCTCATTGAGTCCATGCCTCAAAGGTGTTCAACGTTGCTGGCCGCCCGTGGAAACCATACCCCCTACTGAAAATGATTTTCTTTGAAGAAAACACCTTTTCTTATTCTTTTTTTGTCATATGCACAAATTGTGTTTTTTTCCTTTTGTACACAAATGCGCAATAAAATGCATTTTTTCTGCCAAACATGTGTAATTTATTCTCATATAACCTACTATGTCTGTCGACCATGTATCAATCAGCTAAAAAGTTTCCCAGATGCAAAATCCACCTAAAACTGCAATATCCTTTAATTGTTTTGAGCAGTGTATTATAGAGCTCAGTGGTCGCGGTTGGAACTGAGTCTTAACGTCACGGCTACACTACGGTGTAGTGTCTAGAAGATAAAGTGTGGCAAATGGCTATTCAAATAATGCTTTGAAAATTACTAAAAATTGTATCCGATAAATGTTGAACGATGATGAATATCGATTGCATCGACATCTGCCTACGTTTGAGCTACCAGATGTCTCTGCGATCGACTTTTATCGTTCAGCATCGTTGAACATTTATCGGATTCAATTTTTTAAGCACTTTTTGGATAGCCGATTGTCACAATTGTCGAGTGTTTTGTTTACAGCCAACAGCATTTGTATAATATGTTTTGTTTTACTGCTTGTTGTGATACGGATTTTTTAGAAACACATTTCCGATTTGTTTTTCATTATTTGGATAATTTAATTTTATAATTAAAAATAAATGTTTTATATGTTAAGTTAAAGAAAAGAAGATTTCTCATTTAGTTTGCAATTATTTTCAGCTTTGTAGCTTTATGTACAGTCGGGGGAAAAAACTCAACACCCCCTGCTAACTCTGCAACAAATTATTGTAGAAGAAAGTTACTCGTACCAAACGATTGAAAATAAAGTCTACTTTTAAATGATGTGTATAAAATTTGCTTAGGGGGCCATCTACATATCAAAACAAACCCAAACTTTGTTTTTTTCAATGGCAACACCCAATTTTGACACAATATTTTAAATTTTCGGTTCACACTATGCCTAGATACCAAATTTCAAGTCATTTGGATGATAAGTTTTTGAATTATAAACATTCAAATTTTCGAGCTTCTAATGTTAAATTACACTTCCATATTTTTATTAATATCTCCTGAAATTATAATCCTAATGTGTTAATTTTTTTTTGGTTATAATACTAAAAAGTCCAAACATAAATATGTCAAATTTGTAATTTTTATAATTTTATAATATGAATTATGAATTATGAAATTAATATTCGAAAAAATTATGAATTGCAACCTACAATTTTTTTTGATGGATTTATATTTATTATATCCCGCTTTATGCGTGTTAAAAATTTTCTTCTGGTAGTTTTCAAATTATGCTTAAAAAACGGCAAGATGCTGCTTTAAGGGGCTGTCTATGATGTGAATTAAAGCATAATTTGAACAGGGATGAGAGCGCTCCGACTCGAATGCCCGATTGTCACCACTAAATTTTAATAGTATTTGTCACCTTATTTAAGGATAGAATTTCTGAAATTCAATACGGTAGAGAATACTATTAAATTTAGTGGTAAAAATCGTACATTCGGGTCGGAGCGCTCTCATCCCTGTTTGAAAAAAAAAAAATTTACACATAGGCTGGGATTACCGGGCCTCCGGGTCAAAACAACAACAATAGGCTGGGATTACAATGCATTGATAAACTTATAGCATAAGTCTGTCTTACGATATAAAGAACGTGTAAACCGTATTTCAGTGCTTCGCGATATTACGCTAATTTGAAAGATAGCTTAAACTGAAGCGTAAGTGAATGCGCGCGCGAGCACAACAAACCTGACAACGACCTGTGATTGGAGTAAGATATAAGATAGCGAGGCAACAAAATCCCAGCCTTCATTAGAATATATATATATATATATATATATATATATGTGTGTGTGTGTGTGTGTGTTATATAAAAATTTATTTTCCTTCGCATATCCTTCGCATTTATTTCGCATTATTCCTTTAAATTAATCTAATTTCTGACATAGTCATTATTTCCTTAATTCTTAATAATATTTATTCCTATTTAATGTCTTTTTAAAAGTAATAACGCGTATATTAATAATTATCTTATTCCAAATCTTACTCTAAAACTTTAAGTTCATTCGTAGCTTTTATCAACTCGCCAATCTATAAAATTCTGAGAGACGCTTGTGTCATTTCGAATATTTTTAAAAGCCATTTTTTAAAATTTTTATTCCATGCTTTGCTTCGCGCGCTGGGTATTTTTCACTTCAAAATCAATGCGCGGCTACGAGGGGGATTCTTTCATGTTAAATCTTCTCCCTCGCGCCTCATTCGCTTGGCTTGAATTCGCCTCTCACTCATTGGATCGTGCGCTCGTTACGTCGTCGTCAGTAACCATACGCTCCATGAACATAATTCGCTAGCAAGCTTTTGGAGCGCAGATTTTTGTCGTGTTTGGAAGTGCTTACCAAATGGTTATCTGGTGCTGAAGTAACGCAGAATTTCCATAACAGCTCTTTAAGATCTATTAAACGATGTAGTGAGCCATCGTCAAGCCTGAGGGCTATAAGTTTATACCGGATACTGTGGGAACTGTTACTTTCATCGCTCCTGTTCATTAATAAAAGATTTATCTGGAAATTGGCTGCTCCTTATTGAAGAAGCTCTTGTGGTGTCTCATCATTGCCTAACCTCCTCGCCATGATTATTGATTACGACTGCAATAATGCACCATCTTTAACAAACTGCCATTTTTTCACGGAATAAAAAAACAGCTTCGTAAAAATTTCATCGATATATATATATATATATATATATATATATATATTACTTTTTCAATGTCTACTTTTAAATTTTTCATTAAAATTACGTAAAACGTATTTGCATGAGATGCATTTTTACATCATTTATGCAAATTAGTTTCGCTTTTATTTTTTAATTAATAAAGCTCATTTTTTAAAAATATGAACAGTTCTACCTTAGAAAAAAAAATTAATCATTTTTGTTACCTTTAACTGAATTTATACCTTCTTATACAGTCTAATAAAGCTATTTTATTTTTTCTGCGGTATATATGTTTGAAGCGAAGTTTCTTATAAATGCGTATGCGTAGTGTATTTGCTGAAATAAAATGGCCCCACAATTAACTGAAGCAACGAAAGGCCAAATGATTGGTATGTGGCATGCTGGAAGAAGTTTTCGTGATATAGCTAGGCATTTTCAAGTGTCCCTTCAAACTGCTTCAACATGGATTAACAGGGGAGTTTTATATTGGCAGTTTATTGCAAAAAAAAAAAAACCCATTAGATTTACATTTAATTTATTTAAATTTAAATTAAATTTACATGACTGATTTTTTTTAAGGTTTCGAAATACAAATTCGATAGACCGTCTATGTGGTAGTGGTCGGCCAAGGATCTTATCAGACAGCCAAGCTCGAGAAGTTGTTGCAATGGCTACAGTAGATCTATTTATATCTTCTAATCAAATTAGAGATGATTTGCAATTGCAAGTAAGCATATATAACTAAGAGGCGATAGATTGTATTATGAATATATATATATATAATTACGGCGTACTTTTTTTTAAATTAGGTATCTACTCGTACTATTCGCAACACGCTCAAAGAAGCAGGTCTCCGAAGTCGGGTGGCGGCTAAAAAGCCAGCAATCACCGAAAACCAGCGACTTCAACGACTTCACTTTGCCCAAACATATGTTAACTGGGGAATAAATGAATGTAGCTCTGTTTTATTTGCAGACGAAAGCTGTATCCAGTCAGTCTCCAGTTCTTTGGTTCGAGTATACCGTCCATTGGGATTTAGGTTTCAGCCACGCTATACAAAGAATATTAAACGCAGCGGAAGAGTTGCAGTTTCGGTGTGGGGCTGCATGTCGGGGCAGGGCATCGGATCTCTGTCACGCATTCGGGGACATCTAGACGGAGTATCTTATTGTGATATATTAGAACATTCAATGATCCCTGATGTTTTAGAAAACCACTTTCCAGATGGAATTTTTCTCTTCCAATAGGTATATATTGTTATTTGTTAAATGGTATTATAAAACAAACAATAAGGTCGTTAGAGCGTACTCTATACTATTATACATTAATATTAATAATTAAAATATATTTAAAATTATTTATTTTATAGTTTTGAGCGTCTTAAGATTATAATTTTTACTGGTTTATTTCCCCAAAATATAAACATCCCCACACACATACTTCAATATTCAAATCCAAATTACCACTGCTTGTTCTAGAATGTTACTTGATTTTTCATTAAATGAATTAGGAAAATATTTTTAAAAGCAACTTTCTCTATATGCTATGCTACTCCATTAGAATAAATTTAAGTTTTAAAGAGTAACTAGTTATTTTTAATCGCAATAAATATTCATTTTTTGACAGGTGTGCAGATATAAATCCTTTAACTTGTCAGCTTTGACACAAATATCATATCGATAGCGCTAAAACACGCCTTCTCCCCCATCATTACAGAACTGAACGAAAATTTTCATTAGACATTCAGTAATGAAATTAATTTGCTTTTGTTTCATGTTCAAAGATTTTAGCAGATGAATCGGTGTGAAAACAAAATGCATATAAATTATTAAAAAAAATAATGAAAATAACCGTTAATGTTTTAAAAAACAGCTAAGACAAAAGCTATATATATATATATTTTATTCCATTGGATTAGAAATTTTAAAACAACGTATTTCCTTGTTTTGTGTATTTTCAGAACTTTTGCTATTGTCAGGTTGTAATCTTTTACTGAATTATAATATTTTTTACTGTAAATAATAAAAAAAAACATTTAAAATTTCTTCACCTTTCGATTTATAAAAAAAACTTTTCGCAAACTTTACGCTAAAATATTTGCGAATATATTTAGATAATGATTTCATTAAAAAAATTTGTTGCAAATATAAATTTTAATGTTATAGAAATCATTATTTATTAAGTATTCTTCATGATTCCTAATTTTGTTTGGAATTTACAGGTTAATAGTCCTATCCACAGAAGTGCTATTGTTAAAACTTGGTGTGAAGAGAACTGCATAATAAATTTAGAATGGCCAAGCAATGCCGCCGACTTAAACCCAATGGAAAATGTTTGGGCTCTGTGGAAGAATGAAGTTTGCCTGGAGGGAGTTAGAACGTCTGATGAGTTATGGAGATCCGCTTCTGATGCTTGGCAAACCATTAAAAGAGATCCTGATATTGTTAACAGCCTCATCGAATCAATGCCACTCAGATTGCAAGAGGTTATTGATAAAAATGGTTGTTATACTTCGTATTAGCAAATTCCCTTCCCCCTCTTCTTTTTTTTAAATTTAAGCACAAGATGCGGCTTATTAGTGGGAATTTTGCCTTTTAATTTTGTTTTTGTACTAACCAGCCCATAATTTTCTTCTACTCTTTTGTTAAAGTTCTATCATTTTCTTAATTGACGTAATCATATATATATATATATATATATATACATATTTAAATAAATTTCAGTACTTTAAAATTTTGGTAGGAAGTTGCTTCCACTGGTGATTTTTGGTTTTATTATGTGGATCAGATTGTCCTTGTATAGGGCAGTTGCAATTGACGTCACGTTGGAGGTAAACAGTACAAATAGGCAGTTCTGATTGGTGGAATTACCCTTACCTCCAAGTGAATACAATGGTTGATCAGCTGATTGCAACTGCCCTATATCATGTTTGCGTTTGGAAAGAACGAAAGAGAACTTAGAAATTTAATAAAGTTTGATGAAAAATACCATATGATTATAAAACTTTGTATTTGCTTTAAATCTTTAATTTTGAAACACAGATTTAGAACATTTCAAATACATCAAATTATATAATAGTCCATATCAATATTCAAGAAAATGTGAAGATCAGGCAAACACACAGAGCAAAGGTAATCTTGTGGAACGAAATTATTCATTTCAATGTATTCCACAAAATAGAAGGACACGTGAAAATGTTTTTTGTTCTTTTTAAATAGATTCCGAGGATGTATTTACGACAAAAAAATAATATAATTCTTACATTTGATATCTACAAAACTTTGGTCAAAAAAGGAATTTACATCATTTAAACCATTATTATATCTAAATATAATCACTGATATATTTATACTTATTAATTTAATTTACTCAAATCTTGTTAAAGTGTGTGCAATATTACACTAAATGGTTGTTAGATAAAATATTCCCACGAAAGTATTAGATTGTTATTTAAAAATGCTAATTTAATCTTTTATTAACTTTTGTATAGCAGTCAAAAATTGTAATCTTTACAAATAAGTATCGATGTTCAGTTTTTAATCCATTAATAATGAGTTTAAATAATTTAACTTTCTCTTCTATAACTTTCTTATGTAGATCTATTCGATTACGCATGCTAATTAAAAAAAAATTACAAGTTATTTTTATGATTTTCTGATAGGTAAGTTTATTTGCCAATCGCTAGCAGTGTGCAAAACAATCTAAAATATTAAAAAATAAAAATGTGGAGTGGCAGGATTTCTTGCCAAGCGGCATTAATGAGTTAATTGTAAATTTTCAAATGAACTAACAGAATAGGTTTAATCATAGGATTATTAACCCTACTTCAAAGGAGAATAACGAATGTAAAGTTAAAACATAGATATAAATGCTTAAGTGATACAAACAGAACACAAAAAGGCTCATAAAAACCTTTTTATATAATGATCGGCATGTTTCGAATGCGCAAACCAGTTATTATATTAGTAAACAAGCATTATCAAGATTTAACAACGATAAACAAACTATTTTGGCAAATTTTGGAAAATAAACTTGTGCATCAACCTCGTTTTAATTACCTAAAATTTTGCACGAGGTATATTTCAATTTTAAAAAAGCAATACGGAAATTTTAATTTTCACGTTTACAAGTTGACTATTTTCAGTACCTGCTTTTATTAAGTATATGATCTCGTGGTTTATGTTTTTCAAGTTTATTTTAAATAATTTGTGAGAATAGTTTGTTTATCGGATTTAGATCTTTTTAATGGTGCCGTTTGTGCGTTCGCAACACGTCGATCATTAGATTAAAATGTTTTTATAAGCGTTTTGTGTTCTGTTTGTACCACTTAAGCATTTATATCTATATCTTAATGATAATTAGTGATTTGATATTATGATGATGGAATGTAAAGTTATTCAAATGTTTTTTAAACATAGATTTAATTTTAGTTCTGCAAATAAACAGGAATATAAATCATACGAACATATCGTCGCTACCATGTCAAACTATCGAATGTGAAAAAATGCACTTTTCAATATTTTTAAAAATGAGCCGATTGTCACCACTATATTTTAATGGGGGTTCAGGGTTGCAACATCACCAGGGTTGCCAGTTTGGCCTCCTTTTCCATTCAGAAATTTCGAATCCATACCAGAAATTTAAAATAGATATTTTTGCTTTATATATTGGCAGGATATTTCGTTATTACGTAAAGTAAAAATTTTTCTCTCAAAATTTCCGGTTTGAATTCGGCATTTCTGAATAAAAAGGAAGGCCAAATTTGTAACCCTATTCTTCACAGATATTTTATTAGTATTTTTATTAGGCGAAGAATTCTAATAAAATTTAGTGGTGACAATCGGCTCATTTTAAAAAGTAACGAAAAATGCATTTTTTCATATTCGATAGCTTGACATGGTAGCGACGATATCTCAAAGTAAGACACGCCCCTCCTCTCCCCTCAATAAAAGCAATATCGGAAATAATGTTTTTCAAATATGCCATTAGCATTCGACTTGGGATTTATTTTCAGATTAAACAGTAATTTGTCTGCGTTTTTCCTACTTTGTTTCCTTACGGTGCTTCACACTATTTTTCATTTTAAATTTTGTACTTGAAAATATTATTCACATTTCTGCCAATAAATTAAAAAAAAAGCGAGTTAAATACATTCAAAATCTGAGAAAAAGCTTTGTAAAAACACCTGTAAAATTCCAATCACATGCACATATTCGAAAATTATTTGAATTACAGATAATCTTATATTTTTTAAAATCGGATAATTCAACACTTGTAAACATTATTTTACTGCATATAACAATAATTAGAAACTTATTAAGTGAGTAAAATGGTCATATTGGTAAAAAATAATACATTAAAGGAGTGCCTCAATCATTCTGCAGCATTTCAACAATCGAGTACCGAACTTCAATTTGGATACAGCCCCTAAAATATGCTCATTTTAAAATAATTAATTTCTCTGAAACTAATCGCAGGAATTTCATGAAATTTGGTATCTAGGCATAGTTTGAACTGCAGATTTAAAATATCTTGTCAAATTTGGGTCTTGCTATAGAAAAAAAAACAAAGTTTGGGTTTGTTTTGCTAATCTAGATGGCTCCCTAAGAAAATTTTATTTACATCATTTAAAAGTAGACTTTATTCCCAATCGTTTGGCACCCGTAACTTTCTTCTACAATAATTTGTTGCAGAGTTAGTAGGGGGTATTCATTTTTTTTCCCACGACTGTACATGACATAATTCAACTCTATAATTTTTTTCCAAATTCACACTCCGATCACACCGTGAAGTCACAGAGTGTTGGCATTTTAGTAATAGATGTGACGTGACTTATGTGACTTGCAGAGACGTCATTGCAGCGTCCAAAAATTTTTAAAGCTGTCAAAAAGTAATTTTCTTGATGCCATAATATAATCTAAAGTTTATTTTAAGTTTTCTTTAGATCTACCAAGACGTTCACATTTTGGTCACAGTGCGATGTTACAAAGTGGTGGCATTTTGGTCACAGATGTGACGTGACGTACGTGAATCACAGTGACGTCATAATGACGTCACTGTGACTGTGCATGCTATGCGAGATGTGACTTGCATTGACGTCACAAAAATTAAAAAAAAATTCCAGAATGACAAATGTTACAATGAATAACGCGTTTTCATGTATTATTGTCTTTCTTTTTAAGTTTTCAGAGAAGTTCGCATTTTAGCTACAATGTGATGTCACTGAGGGGTGGCATTTTTGTCACAGACGTAACGTGACTGTTGTGACTTACAGTGACGTCACTTTTACCTCACTGCCACCATGCTTGCTATACGGGTTATTTTAAATCCTTTTTACAATTAATAAACTGATTATGTCTCAATCAGTATATTAAAAAACTTTGCTTACATGTCTTCCTCTTCACAATTTGTAACAATTAGATATCATGTGCTTCTCAAAATAAACATTTTTTTTTCAAAAGACAAACCACCACTTTGCAAAACGATTTAAAGGTTTTTCATTGTTAGTGTATGGGAGTAAAAATTTGTATCACATGGACCCTCAATAATTCATCTTTATCATGTATCCACTTTTTTGTTTATATGTTGTAAATTTCGAAATCGACTTTTGGCCAGCCAGATTCGACCGCAGTGGGGTCGTTTATAGTGATGCGGTGGTACATTTTATACCACTTAATTTTAATTCTCAAATATTGCAATGCCCCCAGTATTTTGAAAGAAAATATTTCATTTATAATGCACGTGAATAAAAGCTTATTTCAAATACATTTGTTCGTAAATTTTGGTGTCATTCAATCATTTCAACATTTTAGCAACAGAAGTACTTTGGCCCTAAAAGGGTTAAGAGGTATTATTAGCGTCTAGACGTCAACGCCACATGTCTTGGTTGAAAAAAGCTGTCTGGCATGATTGACGATGGTTCATGGTGTTGACGAAGTTTTTAACCACCATAAAAATCCCATAGAAAAATATACCTAGAGATTATACTTTATTTGAGCTTTTCAATGAAGCAACCGAAATAAAACATATAGAGCGCATTTGGTAATTTTTTGTAAGCAGATCAGGCATTAGATGTAATGATAAACATACATATCATGAACGTATTCATTTAATTGCCGAAACGGGAGTTGAGGCTCACTGTGGAGACCCGAAAAGTTTTTGGTTTCCGTCTGTTTGTCTGTCTGTCTGTCTGTTCCGCGATAACTGTCGCAAAAATGATCCGATTAGGTTGATTTTTGGTAGGTATGTTGGCGAGGTATCCGGAATTAGCTGTATAGTTTTTAGTTACATTTGGTTCATTCGTTCGAAAAATATAGAACATTTCTTTTTAGGTCATAATGCTTTTCAATGGGGGTTAGACGATTTTTTTAATTTTAACATTCACCGAAAAGAAAATGTCGCATTGGGGTAATTGTAAATACCAAATTATGGATGCTATATTTACGAAATGGAAATCTTAATTTAATCCAATCGCTTTGAAAATTTGCCAATATATTTATTAGAATTTCGAAATTAATTGCATAAATTATTGGGAATTTTTTATGCATTAATTTGAAAGATATGAAACATTTTAATTTCTCATTTTTTACAAAAAATTCCAATGCATTTTTTTTCTCTCTTTCATTAAATGGTCGCTAAGCAACTATATTTCAAAGAATATCAACAAAGGAAAATTCAAGTGAATCGCATTATTTTGATGCGAAATTTTATTAACAAAATAGCTAATTTTCGGATGATTTAAGCTTTTGATATGCTTTTTTTAATGAAATAGATGAGAATTTATTTTAACTACTAAAGAAAGATTACCAAATAGGCTTTCCAAATGAAAATAATAAAAACGTTGAATGTGTAAATTCAATATAGGTTACATAAGAGGAATTTACATTTGTATAAGTATATTTTATACACGAAATTTTATTCAATTCCAGCAACATATGATGTTTAGCGGTTGAAATATAAGTATTCTTTTAAGGATAGGATAAAATCTCTTGTACAAAGTTATGGTTGTTCTAATAAAATTAAAATAGTAAATACATTCAGACATATACTCAAGAAATGGAATAGCACAATTACTGGAAATTAAGAATATAAAATTAAAGCGACAACGGGAAGTTCAGGGGGCGGAGCCCCCCTGAACTAATGTATTGTTATTCTGAAAAAATACAGTAATAAATAGTTTAACCTATTATTGCATAACATTGTGTTTAATGCGATACTTCTAAAATTTCGGAACTTTCGATAAATTTTATATTCTTATAAATGTATAAATAACTTTAAAAAATTGAATTTTAGGATATCAAATATTATGGAAATAATGTTAAAAATTAGTGAGATTAATGAACAATGATTTGTAGAGCTGACGTTGACGCCTCTGATATGTAGATTTACTAGTTATTATGAGGGAAGGATATATTATTTAGTTTATAACGTCCCGGGTGATGCACCGTTCTTGTTCAATGGGCTTGAAAAAAATAACATTAAAAGAGTAAAAAATGGTAAATTCTGGTACTCGAACTCGTTTTGCAGTTGACCAACACTGAGTATTTACTCCATGATTACAGTTTGAAACAGTGCAGTGTAATCTGTCGGTGATATTTGGAACTAAAGCAGGAAAGTATAGTAAAGAAATTCCTGGCTTCACACAGTACTTTCCTGCAAGAATAACTCCAATAGTTGTCATCGTTTGCTTGTTATTGAACTTAAAAAACCCACAGTTCATTTTAGAAACTCTCAATATAAATAGTAAAAACGAAAAACCATGTATATAGCCTAGATTATGAAGCACTTTCCAACACTAACAGAATATTATTAAGAAATTTCGTTATTTTGTTCAGTTAAATGAGATATCTAAATATCCAATTTAAATAAAATGCACCAGAAACGAATTTCCCTTATAGACCTTAGTGCAATAGAATTCTTTTGTGTATCCCTGCAAACGAACTATAAATGCTAAACACTTCATTTACAATAGCGAACATTCTATAGTGAGCTGCATTAACATATAAAAAGTCCTTCCGGCCTGTACCGGGAGGAAAAAGTAGCTTTCATAGTTCATGTTTTTAAAAATTCAACTCATTTTATTCAAAGACCCGAAGCTAAAATGCTTGGAGCCGATTATAGAAGATTCAATCCCGGTTTTCGTTAATACTGAATCTGAATGCGAATTTCAGCATGAGAGTTACAGCATAACAAATATCAGATTGTTTCAAAATGTCAGCCAACATAGAATTTCAAACTGCCATATCTCAGCCATTTTTTAAGATAAAGCCAAAACAAAAAATGTTCCGGAATCCTTGTATCACGATCTACACTTAATGGACTCAACATTTTCAATTTATAATTTTTTATGCACCTTTTTAAATTAAAAAAAAATATATAAAAAAATTAACTTGTGGCCATTTTGAAACAAGATGGCCCATGAAGCTGGTCAACGATACCTTGGTATGTTCTGTACACATGATCAGTCACATTCATATGGGTTCATAAATACGAGAGTTACAGCATAACAAATATCAGATTTTTTCAAAATCTCAGCCACCCTAGAATTTCAAACTGCCATATCTTAGCCATTTTTAAGATATAGTCAAAACAAAAAATGTTCCACAATCCTTGTATTACGTTCTAACACTTAACAGAAACAATTTTTTCAATTTATAAATTTTGTACATCTTTTTGGATTTTTAAAAATTTTAAATTTTTTAACTGGTCGCCATTTTGAAATAAGATAGCGGATGAAGCTGTTCAACGAACTCGGTCGAGACCTTGGTATGTTCTATACACATACTCAGTCTCATCCAAATCGGTTCACAAGTAAGAGAGTTACAGCATGACATATGTCATATATATATATATATCAACATTTGAACGGAAGGTGGTCTGGGGGTCTAGGGGTCATGATCGGTGAAAATATATCAAAATTTTTTGGAATTGCTTTCCTCCGAACGGCTGCAATAGGTAGCTTTTTGTAATGAAAGCAACCTAAAATTACATGTCAATCCGAGTATATTTAAATGATTTGGAGCACCGACAGACGGACAGACAAACCAAATTCATAAACAATTTTCAACTATATTGGAAAGTGTTAAAAAGGAAAAGTTGCTAATCGGAACAGCTTGAGGAAAGGACATAGCGATTATTTATTCGGCTAAGTTTATTTTATTTAATTTTTAAAGAGGCCGATATATACTAAAATATTTGTTTTAGAATGAGAATTTAACAAACAAGGAAGTAAGTAAAAAGTAACATTAAAGTAAAATAAAGAAAAAAAAGTGATTATCGAAAATGAAAAAAAAAAAAAATTCAAACTTATATTTTACATTTCGATACTAAAACGTAGAACCCCAAAATATTTTTTATTCAGTAAAGAGAGCAGTTTACATAAAAAAAATACATTTAACTGATTTAAATAAACAAATACACGAAGAAATAAAGAACAATAAGAACAGCAAAAAATCTATTAGAGTGGAACTATGTATACTTATATAGCTTTAGTAAAACCAAAATTTAAAATGAATTACTTTGCCTTAAAGCAGTGTCTGTAACGTTATTTATCAAAATTGCGAAGAGCTAGAAAATATAACTGAAGGGTAAATGTTATTGCTATTGTTTTAAATAATTTTTTATTTCCTTTCATCAGCTTCTTTTATCTTGCTTATCTTTTCTGGAAGTAATGGAGGGGGAGGAGATGTTACCATTTTATTTAGCTTTAGGGAATAGATTTGAGTTCTTCTATTGTAATTAATTGTAACTGCTCACCGTGTGATTAAGGATCTTCACTAGAAGCTCTTGTTAGATGCTTAGTTTCTACTCTTTGATGATAAAACGGAACAAGAAAAGAAGAAACTGGCTAATTAGGAGCCTATTTTTGAGAAGAAAACGTTATTTTCGAGAAAATGAATTGCATTTCGTTTATTTTCTGAAAATTTTTTCGTTGCATTAGCGTTTGAGAACATGCAATTTTCTATCAATGTTTTAATAGAAGCATCATTTAGTAAAGTATATGCATCGATGGATCATCGGGTATTTTAGTTTTATTGTTTGTTGGCCGTTTGGTAAAATTGAAGTGGAGTATATTATCTTTAATTGAATTATAATTCGAAATAAATATTAAAACATCCTACTTTTATTAGCTTCATTTGTTTTTATTTAAAAGAACTGGTTAGTAGACATCAATTTTTTGAATTACTAAAAGGAAATTATTCTTGTGTTTATTTGCATATAGAATTAATTTAATTGTAATTGAATCATCAAAAAATAATTACTTGGATAAATTTTACAAGGTGTGTACACTCCTTTGAATTTCCAAGGCGTCTCCTACCGCTATTAAAGATAAGAAAAAAAATTAATATTTAAATCACAGAATTCGTAATCTCCTCGCTTATTTATATAATATGTAATATTTTTATGAGGTTACAAAAGGCTAGAAATTCTGTATAAATATTGTGTTGCAACTGTACGCACCTTGATTTTATTTGTGATTTATATTGCATAGGTGCCAACCTCTCATTAATATTCCGTAATATGCGAGTTAATTTGTCCCAGTTTAACAACGCTTCAAACCAGAAAAATTATTGGATGAATCTTTATTTATTCAATTTCAGGTTTCTACGTGGAATTTATTTAATTTCATTTCTTAAAAAAAAATTCTGGGGTGAAACGTGTTAAACCAGGGTCAAATTAAACCGCATATTACGGAATATTAATGAGGGGTTGGCACCTATGATTGAAATAGAAAAGTAAAGTTGACTACCCGGTGTTAGATAAAGTAGTTGTGCTTTTGTAAAGCTCAGGTTTGAATCCCGAATGATACAGATTTTTTTCTGCATAAAATGTCTCAAGACATTTTATAGTTAGAATAAAGATAATTTCTTCACTATTTTTTTCAATTACTAGCAGTAAATCTGTTTTCCGCACGGAGAGAATGAAAAAATAGCAACTTAGAAAGATTCTATCCATTCTATTACACCGATGAAAATGACATGCATAAAGTTTATCGGCAAATTAATCCATAAAAATGAAACATATTATAATGATTGTTTAAAGGAGATGCACTTTTCACTTTTATTTTCACCATAGACTAAGATTAAAGTCCCACATCACACAAGCTAATTGTATTAAATTTCACGGATAAACCAAGCAGTGAAACTATTAAATAGGCTAAATGGCAAAAATCCCGCATTAAAACTGAGTTATTTTAAAACGAAAAGGTGCATTTTCATACATGCAGGGCTCCCAAATGGTTCACTTTTTGAATACCGGTATTTTCATAGAAAATTTTTATTTTTAGATTTTTCTTGCTTTCGCAGAAACTACCTTCGGAGGTATCTATTTGCGGAAATGTTGTAGAAACCCAGTGTTGCCAGTGGGCTACTTTTTTTTAAAATTCAGTTTCCTTGATTGCCACCAGTTTTTTGAGAAATTAAAATTCGTCTTATTTAATGACAAATTAAATAAAGCGACAACAACGCGAATTATACTATTTGAAAAAAGTCGTGCCAATCAAGCAATCTGAATTTAAAAAAAAGTAGCCCACTGGCAACACTGTAGAAACCTACCATGAAATTTCTGTTAAAAATATTGGTATTCAGTTGGGGGACCATTTGGGAGCCTTGATATGAATACACGGCTTTTCATACACGACTGCGTGAAAATAAGTAATTTTTCTTTAAGTCTTACTAGAATGTGAAAAATAAAATGATTTTTTTTCGAGCACCCTCTCTTTAAGTTTTGGCAAAATCATTTCGCTTTTACATTTTTAAAAATCTAAAGATATAATAGAAATAACCTTTTTTAACATCACGTAATTTAACCGGTTAAAATGCTTAATACGTCGATGATTTTGGTATATATGATAGATTAGAAGTTACAGACAATGAACCTGCCAGTCAGCTGGCGCACCATCGGGGGGAGGGGGGTGTGTTGCCATATTAACATAGCAAAGCCCATTGCAATATGGAATGAATAGGAACGTGATTACGGAAGTTAGCCTGACTCGGGGGTAGTCATCAGTAATCGGATTGCCATTCATTTCCCATTACAGCGGGATATATGAAGTTGCTAAGGAAGCAATTTCCTGCTGGTGCTCCAGATGATTAGCAGGTTCGTTATCTTTACCATCTAATCTGACATGTATACCTATGCCATCGATACTAAAACCGGTTGCAAAAATGTGATGTTGCCTCCCGTGCTATAACAAGTCCTTTTTATTTGTATTTAACGATAAGGCCATAGTTTTGTACTGCATATGAATATGTACCAAAAGTTCGTACTTTTAATTGAAGCATTGTCTCTTTCTCAATTATTGCAATCAAGGTTTATTTATAAATATTCACTCTTAAATTTCATTACTTACGCCGCTCCGCATCTGATGAAACAACTAATATCGGGAGTGATTTAGTATATCTTATTTTTTTTGCTTTGAGTCACGCTGTATTTATGCTTAATTTTAGTTTTTTTAAAAAATCAAGTAATTTGTAATATTAATTTTTAGTAACCAGTTAAATTTATCCTAAAAAGATAAAAAAAGAACTAAAATGGCGCATATGTGGTTCGGCATTCCCCCCCCCCCTCAAAAATTCAGAAGAAAAAAAAAACGGTATCATTATTAGTGTCTCAGCGTTGTGCAAAGAAACAAAATGGAGAGACTGTAGCGTAGTGCCTAACTACTGTCTTATTAAGGTAGTTCAGGATTAAAAAGGATTGTTGAGTTTTGTGTGAGCGTGTTGTCCGGATTCTAACACTTGTGCGTGAAAGAGACACACATTCTGTCATTCCTTTTACTTTCGCAAAACATGGTTGAATCGCTAGGAATCTGATTGGCGTGGTTATTTTACGCAGTGATATGCTAATTAGGTTTCTGTGGTCGGCTGGCTAGTATAAATATGCTGGTAGAAGTATGTGTCGCCGGATATTAGTCGGATCCTGCCATTTAAGACTTTGCCATTTAAGAATTTGACTAGAGTTTCATTGCTTCGAGACTTGGAGTTTGGACTGAGAAGTTTGACCAGCGGTAAGGTGTTGCACCTACATATTTCAATAAAAGAGTTTTGGAGTCCACGGGATTTCCTTCAAGTTAGATACATTGTGCAAAGTGATATATATATATATATATATATATATATATATATATATATATAGTGTTTCTAGTTATATTGCATACTTTTGACATTTTCAGAATTACGAGTGTCAATCTACGGAGCCATCTTGCTTAGAGTTAGAGTAGAAACTAGCAAAATTCTTGGGGTCAGCTTCTCTCAATTTCGTTTTCTTAAAGCCCGAGTTTTAAATTTGATCATCTTAATTAATTTTTACCGCTCCACTTCCATATTCATCTAATATTGATTTTAAATAAACAGTTTTTTCCGTTATTCCAATGTCATGGCTACTTATTTAGTGGATAGGCCTGAAGAGTCCGCCACAAATGACGCTCGAAATTTTCACGAAGCTCGGACATTAGACTTTGTTCTGAGAGTTTATTTCAGTTGTGAACAAGATGTGAATGACTTCGTCTTACATCTTGAGGAGTATATTCTATACAATAATATCCCTGATAAAAACAAATATCTATTGTTAAGGTGTTATTTGAAGGGGGACGCCCTATTATGGCTAGAAAACATTGGAAAGTTTTTGATAAGAGATGAAATCCAACGTTATGATAAAGAAAGCGTTTCCTGCTTTTCGAAATAAAAGTGTCTTACGCTGAGAGTTTTACTGTAGTAAGCAAACTATTTTTCAAAAGAAAATATTTTTCTGAATACATTAGAGCTGAAAATTAAGTTAGCACTGGACTTGACTTTTGAAGAACTTGTAGATATAGTTTTATCTCTTTTTCATCTGTCATTTCAAGATTATATTGATATTAGAGCACCTAAGAACTATATGAGTTATTTTTAAAATATGAGAGCAGTTATGACTCTAATCGTAGCGAAGCATCGGGTAGCCCAGTAAAAATAGAGATTCGTGGTAGTGAATTTGATTTTTTTTTCAAGTGAGCTTAGGAATGGGGGAATGTTAATAGTTTTCGAGGAAGAAATCGAGAGTTTAGAAATGGAGATCGTAAAGATTACAGAAATGATGTAAGAAATTCTGGAAATAGTAATAATTATAGAGGTAATGGTAATAATTATAGAGGTAATGGTATTAATTATAGCGGTAATGGTGAGAATTGTAGAGCTAATGGTGAGAATTATAGTAGTAAGGGCGACAATTATAGAAGTAATAGAAGAAATGGTGGTAGTAGAGGAGGTTTTAGAAATGTTCGTAGAGGTGGAGTTCAAGGTAAGAAACTCCCCATTCTCGCTTAAGGAGTGTATTTGAAGGTGATGAAGGTAGAGTTAATGTAGCCAGGTGATCTAGTAGAAAGTCTGGTCAGTTAAACTGGTAAGTGTTTGTGGTTCAGAAGGGGTGCAGTCACAGGTTAAACAGCAAAAGCCTTTTGTTGATTTAAATAGTGTTACGCTAAATCCAATTGAAATTCCTGAATTGTTAATAGCATTGGATGGGACTGTAGTTAAAAGTTTATTTGATACAGGGGCTGAGCGTTGTTTCATTTCGTATTCTATTTATAATGGTGTCGTTATAAGAAATTGGTCGTTATAAGAAATTGGGGCATTCACGTTATTTACCGCAATTTCCGGCCGATAATCCGCGATCAAACAATTATGTTTTAAACCAAAAAAATTATTTAATAATTAAAGTAAAATATTTACAGCGATCTACCAAGTTACATTATATAAAATAAAATTTCTGGGTTGAAATATACTTGTTTGATCCACGGATTATAGGCCGGAAATTACGGCAATCGCAAAATTCTGGCAATGAAATAAGTCGATCATTACTTTTCAGAAATAGCAGTAGCCAAAATATAGACTAGTTGGGACCCCTGTTGATGTGATAGGCTGATCTAGTTAAAAGTTGTTCAAGCTAATCTTCACTGAACTCTTACCCTCTTGTTAAAAATAAAAGGCTGAATTTTGTTACTTGTTCAAAAAAAAAAAAAAAAAAAAAAAAAAAAATCAGTGATTATTTCATCTGGGACGAGGTTAAAACGCCTGCTACATCAGAAATTCTTTTTTATCATAATTTTTCTTTAAAACGAAATTTTTAATGCGGTTTTTATTAAAATATTACAATTTACCCGCAATGCTGATTCACACACGACTAGAACTTTAATGTTTTATGGACAATGAATACCATTATTTTTAAAAATAAAAATCTTCTTGTTTATTCGGATATTTCTGCGATAAAATAAGGCGAAGATTACTATTAAAAATAGAGGTATTAAATATCCGAAAATCTTTATATACACGATCGTGTAAAACAGAATTAAGCGTAACTAAATTTTGATATGAGTGAACAAAACAGTTTTTGAAATTTTGGTCAATTTAAAGGTACCTGACATCTTAACATGTTATAAGAAATCCAAAATTGTACATTTTTATTTTTTATTATCCCATTTGCGTGAACTTATAACTTTCAACAAAACACACGCACACGTAACATATCGGTATTATATATATATAAAGATATATATATGCAGTTATTATACTGCAGTTATTTCAGTTCCCACCCTCTGAATTATATTTTACAAATATAATGTACTTTTACTAAGATGTAGTGGATATGCTGCAAGTAATGTAGAGGATAATTCTGTTTATGACTGTCGTTTTATTTAACCCTTAATTGCATAGTGATGTAAATTTCCATCACTGTTTATTTAACGTTTAATAAATAAATCAACTTCTTCGCCACCACTATATTTATATAGAAATATTAATCCAGTAAATTTCCCATGAACTATGTTGCTGAACAAAGTTAAAAATCTATCTTAAAATTTCTGGTGTCTAATATTTAATATATGTATAAAAAAACACAATTGTAAAAGAAAAACTCATGCAAAGAAGGGTTAATCCTCTATGTTCCCGACAAACCTAAAACTAAACATTAAGTATGCAACATACAAACTTTTACACATAGAAATCTACATTTGTAACTAATTAAAATGTCCAGTTCAATATATGAACTTCCCAAAGTATTTTAAATAGTGAAGTAAAAGCTGCAACATTTTTAGATTGTTAAAATGTCCTTTTATATTCTTCATGAAAGTCAGCACTGTTATTCCAATTATTAAACCGAAAGTTTAAAGAAGTAAAAAAGGAAGTTTTGCGAAATAATACACTTTTTCCCCCAAAAGGATGAATTCAGATATTGTAAAACACATTTTGTTTCTTTTAAGATGTCAACAGAAACAAAATTTCGTGTACTAATTTCTTTAAATATTTATAAATTTTGGTTTAGTTTTTTAAGTTTATAAATTACATGTTTTGGTACGTAAATATGATTTCAAAAAGATGTTAGCATTTATTCCTTTAGTTTTGCACAGTTGAAAGCAAAATGAGAAATTTCATCTCTTATTTCTTAATTGCTAATTGCGCCAATTTATTATCTATTTCTGTATCAGAGTATCAAAACTCAGCGTCCTATGCTGGCTACAAACATCAAGAATCGAATGCATCTATCATGGAATATCTTTACTATCGGCTTCCTGTTCATGGATATTATACTAAATATAATGAAAATTTACTTTCTATGTTTGAAGAAGTGCAAAACTCCAACTCAGAAAGAAATATTTGCCCTTTTGAATGGAAGGAAAATATCCAGGAAAATCGATTTCCACGCATTTTAATGACTGTTGCGTGCAAAACCAACATGATTTATGAAAAATTTGAAAAAAGTTTTAAATGTGAACCTGTATCTTATATTTTGCCAGTTTTGACAATGCAAGCATGCCACTATGGTTTACCCGTATACAAACAACATTGGGAAAATATTACGATATCTTGCATTCCTAAATTTTCAGCGCCACCAGGGGCCAAAATTGTGATGTCTTCTTTTTATACAAACTTTACAGGACATCTTGTGGAAAGAGAATCCCACACAGTAGCTAGTGTTGAAGGTCCAAATTGAAAATGAACATTAATTATATTTCATAATACAATTTCAGCACCGAGTATGTTTTATTGGAAATTGAATCTGTGCGACAAACAATTCAACCATGTGCTTTATATTAAAATAACTGGTACATACTGATACAGAAGTCGGTTTAGAAACATTATAATCACATATTTCAATATTAGATAACTGATATTTAAGTTTTATATGATTTCTTGGGGATAAATATAAACCATGGCATAAACAAAAATGTTAATAAGACGTATATGTCCCCGCATTGGCAAGAAAGTAATACAAATGAACGAGATATGTATTACTTTAGTGAAATTAGTGTTACTTTTATTATTTTTCCTGTGTTGACATTGTTTCACGAGTGCTCACACCACAATGTTTTAAATTTTGTTTTGTTTGGCATTATTTATATTTTATTATTAGATTTATGTTTTACCACATTTTTTAACACCAACTTAAACATTCATCCATAAATAAAAGGAACTTCTTTTTATTATGAAAAGTTAAATTTATTTTTATTTATTTTAAATGCAACATTATTTTTTACCTGATTTATTTAATTTATGAAAAATTTCAGGATTGAGTAATTAAATTCTCAGAAGAGACTCAGAAGAGTGGTAATTTCGTGTCCCTGGGATCTTGTGGACGATTTTAAAAATTACAAAAAGAAAAGGTGGTTTAAACTATCAATATTAATCAGTTATACATATAAACTGTGATTATTTGCTTATTAAAATTGAAATATAATATTTAAAATATTTTTCAAAATGCAAATGTCATTCCCTCACTATGTCCCCATTCTCGCAAGTACGAAAGAAAGTGGTTTCTTTGACGTTATAGTATGTATATTTGTAATGTTTTTGTTATAAAATCAAATCAATTAAATATACTTAAGTAAATATTTAGCCACTTAATAGGGGAAGATCGGGTAGTCCCGCACACTTGGATAAATTGCAAATAAAAAACAAATGAATGAAATTTCTGTCTTTATTTTATACTTAAAATACAATTACGAACTTCTTTAATAATTTCAATTAAACATGGCTAATAATATCGAATTATTTAACGAAATATACTGAAAATAGTTTGGCCTTATTTTTTTGGCGTCACAAGAAACGGCGGGTAGCCCCGGACATATTAATCAATGATGTCCCAACTGTTTTTTGGCCTTACAAACATCACAATTATAATAAAAATCCGATGCATCTATATAAACACAATCTTCATGGGCTTAGTCTTTGCATTCCTGGCACTGAATCCAGTCTCCTTCAAATATTTCTCCGCGTATGATGCATTCTGTCTCGTTTATTCGAAAATTTATTGACGAAAACAAAACACTCACTCACGACTAACTTACTCTGCGCCCACGTCGCAATTAAACTGTATTTGTTTCGACTCTAGAGGGCGTTCGTTTACAATAACTCTTTATTTACGCAACTCTTTGAATTTCTTAGAAATTGAAATGTTCGGGTTTACCCGCCGTCCGCGGCTACCCGACTTTCCCCTACATTTAATGCAATGAAGGAAATTAAGACACTTTTTATTTTTTGTCTCTAGCACTTGACACCATTCCCTCACATTATTATAAATCTGCTCCTATTTACTCAGTAAATGGCAGCACATGCATTACGTAGGTCTAGGATAGTCTGTATAGGAGTAAAGTAAAGAGACCATCTTGTTTTTTGCTCAACAAAATTCTTCAATAGCTAGCAAAAGGCTTTCACGTATTAAATCAAAGTATGTATTTTTATTACCCATAATTCCCTCATCTATTATATTTTTAATGTAATAAAATAAAAATTTCGTTTTCTGTTATTATTGGAAATGTGTTTCAAAAGATATTTAGCAACTGAAAATATAACTAAGCCTAATCATTTTTGTGTTTAAGTGATTTTCAGCAGTATTTCGACATTCCCTCATAATTTTAACTTATGAGTCAATGATCGGAACCCACTTATATATATCGTCGCTACCATGTCAAATTATCGAATGTGGAAAAATGCATTCTTCATTACTTTTAAAAATAGGTCCATTGTCACCACTAAATTTTATCAGAATTCTTCGCCTAGTAAGAACACTAATAAAATTTCTGCGAAGAACAGGGTTGCTAGTTTGGCCTTCCTATTTATTCAGAGATGCCAAATTCATACCGGAAATTTTGAAAGACAAATTTTTACTTTAAGTCATCACGAAATGTATATCATTAAATAAAGCAAAAATTTCTGTTTGAAATTTTTGATATGAATTCTAAATTTCTGAATGAAAAAGGATGTCAAACTGGCAGCCCTTTTGAAGTATACTATTAAAATTTAGTGGTGACAATCAGCCTATTTGTAAAAGTAATGAAAAATGCATTTTTTCACATTCGATAGTTTGACATGGTAGCGACGATATGTAGTATACAATAAAATAAGACTAATCTAATGCAATAAAATGCATGTTAAAAGACTTATAAGATTTTTTTTATTAGAGTAAGTGAGGTTAATGTATTTTGGGGAAATTTCATTTGGACTCAATTTTTGTAAAAAACAGCCACTTTTCCCAAGAATGACCAAAATACAAATATTTCATAAAAAGGGTTTAGTAAATATGTACCAGGTGTTTAAATATATTTATCTCAACGTCATCAAATGGTATCAAAAGTCTCAAAGTTTTCAAATGGTATAATAATGGTATTCTTCATGGTATATTTCTAAAATAGTTGCAACGGAAATCTACCACAAAGATTATTGTTTGAAAATACCAGTACACTAAAAAGTGACCGCGCCGACCCCTGTTTAAAGTGATTAACGATTTAGTAACGACCTATTAACAGGGCTGCCAACTACTATGCCTTTTTAAATCAAGCATTCATGTTTAGAACCAGAAAAATATTAATAAATTGTATACTGAATTTATTAATGGTATGCAATGCTTTATACTTTACTGCGTTTGTTAACTAAAATTTCCGATTCCAAAAGAATTATTTGACTCGAAATAAGCGTAGTAATTGGCAGCCCTGTATTAAGTATAAATAACCGGGCTGCATTTCATTTGGGCTCATTTTATGTAAAAAACAGCCACTTTTCCAAGAATGACCAAAATGCAAATATTTCATAAAAATGGTTTAGTAAATATGTACCAGGTGTTTAACCCTTCTTTGCATGAGTTTTTCTTTTACAATTGTGTTGTTTTATACATATATTAAATATTAGACACCAGAAATTTTAAGATAGATTTTTAACTTTGTTCAGCAACATAGTTCACGGGAAATTTACTGGATAAATATTTCTATATAAATATAGTGGTGACGAAGAAGTTGATTTATTTATTAAAAGTTAAATAAAAAGTGATGGAAATTTACATCACTATGCAATTAAAGGTTAAATATCTTTATCTCAAAGTCATGTCTGCGATTATGGATGTCATAATCAAATCAACAAAGAATAATTCGAATCTAATAGTTCAGAGAGGGCGGGCTTTCATATGTTTGCCTGTTAATTATATTTTACTAACAACAATTTATTATTTGTTGACAGCCGATTTCCCCACAAATAGTTTTGTGTATGACTCAGCATCACAGAAAAATACAATTCTAAGCAGTTAAAACTCGGTTAGTTTTTGTTATAAAACTTCAGAACTTTTGTTTTGTTTTACGTATTACTATATAGAGGTTCTTCCAGTAAGTATAACCTCTATAGGACTAAGAGACCGTATGAATTTTTAAAGTCTGAAATTTTTAGGAATGTATTTTTTGACCCAAATGACCTCTTAAATAAATAGTTTCTGTATTTTAAACATCTTTGTTATTGTAAATATATATAATGCATGGATCGATTTGGTCAATTTTTTCTTTTGGCTACCGGTATTTTCAAATGGTATAGTAATGGTATTCTTCATGGTATATTTCTAAAATAGTTGCAACGGAAATCTACCACAAAGATTATTGTTTGAAAATACTGGTACACTAAAAAGTGACCGCGCCGAACCCAGTTCAATGTGACTAACGAACTATTAAGTAAAAATAACCGGGCTGCATGTATAAATTTACACTTTAATGCGTTCAATGCTGTTGCTTTGAGAAGATATGATTTCCTTATAACTCAGTGGTAAAACGTATATATATCTACAGGGTGTTATTTTTGTTTAACAACTACCGTAATTTCCGGCGTATAATCCGCAGCTCAAAGAGTCGTTTTTCGACCCAGAAATATTATTTTATAAAATGTAACTTAAAAGATCGCTGTAAATATTTAACTACAATTATTGAATAAAATTTCTGGGTCGAAAAACGACTCTTTGAGCTGCGGATTATACGCCGGAAATTACGGTAATTCTTAAACCGCTAGCCATAGATACAAACTTCAAGTTCCAAAAATGTTTAACAAAAGGCAGAAAATCATTTTAGAAGCGTTTTTAAACGAAGAAAAAAATCTAATAAATTACGATTCTTTAAACCTATAAGTGAAGTGATATTCAATAAAACTCTCTTGATACACTAACATTTAAAGCAAAAGGGGTTTCTTTTTTTGGCTACCAAAACGGACAAAATTACATAAAATTTGAATTTCAATATTTTGAGTCTGTTTTATATTTGAACGCAGATCTATTCAAATGAGTTCAATATATTAAAATCGAAATATTCGGAAAGAGTGGTACTCGGGTCTTCCTTGCACACACCCAGTGCACGTCACTGGTTCTAAATGGAGTAAAATTTTCAAAGTCGTTTTAAATGAGGGAGTTTCTACACTTACTTGAAGATATTGCCTTCTGTTTTTTTTTTTTTTTTTTTTTTTTTTGCGAATGGAATTCTATTTTGAATTGCTAGTTATGATTTTCTTCTATATTCTCTCGAATTATTATATAATAAACCGATTTATTACATTATTGAATAAATAGCATGCAAAAGATCAGGGTGCGTAAATTTCCACCACAATTTTTGAATAGAATTTCTAGCCTTATTTAATCGCAGAAAACTATTACAAATTCTGTGAAAGGCGATTACAAATTATGCGATTTAAATATTAAATGGAAAATTTCTAATCTGAAAAAGGGGAAATTCTATGGAGAGTACGCACCATTTGAAAGATTATTCAGACAATTTTGAGACACACTTACTTATTGAAACAATTTTATTTAATGCAATATACATTTTTTAATGAAATATTTAGAATATTTTTATAATGAAATTCACAATAAACACTTTCTTCTTGGAGGTAAATTTACTTCATATCACATTATTTGCATAGCTGCCAACTGTTACTACTAAAATTTAATAGCAAACTTTGCCTTATTTAATAGTCGTAATTTGTCGATAAAATAAGGAAAAAATTTCTATTAAATTTTAGTGCTAACAAAAAAGTATAAAAGTTGACCAAAATGGGGTTTATTTTTTTTATCTTTGAATAATTTGTTGGAGGTAAATTTACTTGATGTCACAGTATTTGGTTTATTTTTCGATCTTTAAATCATTTCAAAAGCTTTTAGTACACTCATTCTAGTTTAATATTCCCTGTACACGAATTTTACTAATTTTCTCCAATTACGTAAATATATTTTGAGTTAGTTTCATATGCAAATTAATTCTTCTTCACTGGTAGCTATAACCAGTGGGGGCTCACGACTGACATTTTAGGAAGTTACATGACTCCAACTTTTACCTTTTTTGTTACCACTATATTTAAATAGAAATCGTTGACTTAGTTAATCGTATAAATTCTGAAATTAAATAAGGCGATGATTTCTATTAAAAGATATTGGTAATTTTAACGTAAAAGTTGGAGCCATGCATGAAGCGCTTTAAAAACAGTCACGAGCAGTCACTAGCTATAGTTATATTCCTAACATTATAGTTACTATAATTAAAAGATATGTAACCCGGAAGCAGGGCTCTACAGATTGAAAAAAAATCTGCTAGCCAGCAAAAATTCCTAGTCGCTAGTAAAAAATATTTACCCCTCCTCACTGTTGTCGATTTTTGCCCATATTTTTTTTTTTATTTAATCACGATTTTTTCAAGAACTACTAAAATTATTTTATGAATTGATTGGAAAAGTATAAACATGAGAATACTAGTAATATATCTTAAACTGTATTAACTCTTCAATTGAATGAATAAATTAATTTATAAAGTTAACATAAATTAAGTTCCTCGAAGAAAACATATTAAAAAAAGAGAAAAGAAATATAGGTATATTATAAAGTTTGAATGAATAAACTATGCAGCATCACAAGAAAAACTATTGTTTTTTAATGAAATCATTATTTATTTTATTAGAAAATTATTTTGGAAGAAATAATTTTGCAAAATCACTGACGTTAAACCTTGACCCTTTGATTACGGGGTTGGAACAAGAACGTCCAGAGACAATTCTTTTTTGTTCTATTCTTACCAATTTTTGAAAAATAATCTCTGCCATACACTTATACTTGGATATTTTTTGGAGATATCTACCGCAAAGAAAGTTTTTTGTAAGCTGTGGTACAGCGCCTAGAATACATAACGTGGAAAACGGCTACAAAATAGTACTAAAAAATTGAATCCGATAAATGTAGAACGATGCTGAAAGATAACGGGTCGATCGCAGCGACATCTTCTAGCAGTGGCGTAGACAGGGTGGAGGTCCAAATGGTTTGGATACCACTAATTTTATAAAAATATTTTTGCCTTATCTAATCGGAGAATTTTCTGCGATATTGAAGGCGAAGAAAACTTTATAATATTACCGTAATTTCCGGCGTATAAGTCGCGGCTTAGATAAATCTCTTTCCAGCCAGAAATTTTATTTCCTAAAAAGTAACTTTTATCTAGTTTGATCTTATTTTACTTTTTTTAGTAAATAAAATTTCTGGTTTGAAACAGACTTATTTGAGCCGCTGCTTATATGCCGGAAATTACGGTACTGGTTTCCAGAGCATTTGAACCCCCTCCCCCCCTCTCTGGCTACACCACTGTCTGCTCGCTCTTTTCAACGCAAACATTGTATAAGAATCGAATTGAGAAAATGTTTCAGCTGGTGGTAAATATTTTAAATAATTAAATTATACCCTATTTACTTTGACTTGGATAGTGATTTTCATAAGCTTTGAAAATAAGAATGATATTGATCATTGCCAAGAAACGTGATACGCATTCTTTTGTGCCGGGTTGCAGTACTCGATACAAGACAGCAAACTAGAAACTATCCCTATTTAGCATACCAAAGGATGAATATCTGCTAGAAGAGTGGAAAAGATTAATTCACTGATATGATAAAAAACTAACTTCAAAATCAGTTACATCTGAAATATACACTTACAAGAAGATTTTATTAACAGAAACTAGGGGGCTCAGTCCCCTACTCGCTAACGCTCGCCAACCCCCCGTGATTGCAAAGCAATTCACATTGAGACCGCTACGCGGTCAAAGCTCGCTGGCCCCTTTTTATTTTTCTAGTAATTCTAGCCGGAATAAGTACTACAATAAATGATTTGAACATATGAAATTGACAATTTTTTAATGTAAAAAAGTAATTGAAAACTCCGTTGAAAACATAACTAAAAATGCATTTAGTTGATGCTACTAATGAGCATATAAATCATTTAAATGCTATGAAAAAAGGATCTTGGAAACATAATTAGTTTAAAACTTATTACACCTACAATATTGTACAGCACGGCTTAAATTCATTAAAAAAAAAAAATCTCCGATTTTTTGTGTGAGTGAAGTTCGTAAATAAATTCTAAATAAAAGTTGAGAATTCATTTGAAATTAACAATATTACTCATAATTAAAATAAGGAATCATCTCGGACGCTTTGGTTACGTTCATATTATTTTATTTTTAATAATTGCTAACTTGAGTTTCACTGCTCTAACACTAAGCGCCATATTGGAGGCGGAGCTAACACAATCTTGTCTGTTCATTGGTCTGAGCTCTGTAAACTACGGTTGTTGCCAATGATAAGGTAGAAATTCAGCCCTATTTTCGCGCCACGTTAAGACAAATATATATATAGATTATGTTCATGTTGTCAATAGTAAAACGGTTACTTTTGCTAGAGGTAATTCTATTTTTAAAGCAGATGTCGCTGTGATCGCCCTATTATTGTACCACATCGTTACATGTTTATCGGCTGCAATTTTTTAGCACTTTTTAAAGCATTACCAGTTTGGCTTTTTTTAAATTCCGAAATTTCGCATTCATACCAGACATTCCCTATAATGTGCGTTTCCTTACTTAATGGCAGATATTTCGTTACTTCTTAAAGTAAAAATTCTTGTTTCAGAATTCCCGGATTGAATTCGAAAATTTTGAATAGAAAAACGGTAAAACCGTTTTCCACACAATGTATTCTAGGTGCTGTAGTTGTGGTGCGATTGAATATAAAAATAGTTTCCAGTACTGAAAAGGCCCATAATCAAAAGATTAAAGTGTCAGCTTTAGGGTATTTAACCTTGTTTGCGAGTATTACAAACACTTTTTTTATCATGATTCTTTAAAATATGCATTTTTAAAATTTTTGCTTCTTAACTACTGGCACATTTCCTTTTGTGTCTACATTTTTTTCAAATCCAAATTACAACATATCTATAGCTTTCTCCGATTTACAGTCATTTAATAAACCGTACAAGTGAATAATCGTTAGATCATTCAATGTTGATGCACACATATAGTCAAAGTTAAAATATTTTGGTCGCCAGTGGCGATCTGCCGAACGCATTTGATGAGTCGCGCAGGGTATGACATACCATGGGTGCATAAAGTTTTTACACATGTCACCACTATTTCACGAAAAGTAATCTTCAACTTATTTTATCGCAGAATTCGTAACAATTGTCTGCGATTAAATAAGGTAAAGCTAATTAATTTGAAGTAAGGTTGTCAGTTCGACATCTTTTTTTTATTAAGAAATTCCGAGTAGCAATCTTTGCTTTATTTTGCCCTTTCAGGGGTGAAGTTATTCTCTTGCTAAAATTTTGAATTTATGGAATGCTACCAGAATTTATGAACAAACTGAATTGAAAATAAATAAATGCTTTCCTTCAGGTACATTATATGAGCAAAATTTTATTAAAGAATTCTGGTACAAATGTAGCATTTAGGGATCAACTCCTTCGCGATGAGCATCCTTTACAGAATTTACATTGAAATAGAAATTTTTGCCCAATTAAGTCGCAGAAATTCTGCAATTATACAATGAAAATTTTTCTATGCACAATTACTGGTAAGAAAATTCGAAGATTCTGTACGTCATATACGTCACGTACACGCGACGCTTGTCACGAAGGGGTTAAAATTAATTTGTTTATATAATATACAACCTCCCTTCGAAGGGTTAATGACAGACATTTCGTGAATACTTCATAAATGAAGTAAAAAAATCTTCTTTCGGAATTTTGGTATAAATTCAGAATTTCTAAATAAAAAAGGCGGCCAAACTGGCTACCCTTGATGGCAAAATGAAAACCATACGCACGTATGTCGTACTTCACACGTGTACGCCCGGATTAAAATTTTTCACGTATACAAATAATTGAAATTTTTTTCTCAAATAAATATAATCGTTAAAGATTATTTCTTGCCCACTAAAGTGTTTAAATCGACTAACCATAAACTAACGTAATATACATTTAATTGATGTAGTTAGATTAAATAGAATGCATTTATACCCACCATCGTTTATGTTTTTATAACATTTTGCCGCTTCAAAATCATATAAAGAAGGTTATTGATAGGAACTCGTTTTGAAAGGATTACTATGTTATTTCAAAGAAATTGTAAACTCTTCCGGAAAACAATTTCATTCTGTTGATATCATCCTTTTTTTTTAACCCTTCTAAAATACTTTCAGTGATTTGAAACTTCTCACAAAAAAAAAAAAAAAAAAAAAAAAAAAATCAACAAGCTCTTTTATCCATTTTCTCTATGACATAACAAAAATTTTTATCGAACAGGAAATGGAAAAAAATGTGAGATTGATGTGATAAATATTTCTCATTTATTGAGGAAAAGGTCAAGTAGAAAAGTGAGCTAAAATGTGATGTTAGTTTTTTTTTATATTTATTTTTATTGGGTGTGTATTTCACAAAATAACGGTTTTTCTTTGAAGCTATTTGAAATTTATCTACTTATGTTTAAAAAAAATGCCATGTTAGAATCTCGTTTTTCCAGAACTTCAGTTTTTAAATCTATTTTTTTCAGAATTTTATTTTTCTTTAAAAGCTGGTATTATGAAGAAAAAGTTTCAAAGTAGATAGTGTATTTACACATTAGACAATAAAGATGTAAAAATCACAGTGTTTAAAAAAAAAAAAAAAAAAAAAAAAAAAAAAAAAAAAAAATGCGAATTCGGCAATGAATTTCTATAAAATTCAACAAAACAAAACAAAACCAGGGTTCGTACGGATACCGTTACTTTTCCAGGTGACATACCAGTATATTTCTCTAAAAAAAATACATCAAGTTCAAGCGTGCGAAATGTCACCTTATACTATAAGAAGAGATTATCTATAATAAAACACTGGTACCGAATAATTTCCTGCTCTTAAAATTCCAGGACCCGTACGAACCCTGAAAACTTTGTGTAATAATATTCTTCTTCAAAAGATTGAATGTTGAAATATAATTTATTTTATTTTATTTTTTGAAAACATGTATTTTTATAATATGCATACGGTTTTTGTTACCACGTTTACCAAATAGAAAATTTCGTCTTATTTAATCGCAGATATTGTTTGATTAAATAAGGCGAAGATTTGTATTAGAAAAATGTGGTGAAAACAAATCGTAAATGTTGGCAGCTAAGGATATGTATGAATCATATTTATTTAGATGTGTAGAAACAGAGAAATTACGAAGCAAAATGATGGAGTGAATAATACGAAGTAAATATTTAATGACTTCGTAAGACAATAACTCTATCACAGCACATAAGAATATCGACAGGCAGTCAATTTTATAACACATAAACATTGAATAACATATAAATATTAAATTTAAGAAAATAATTTTTTTTAATGATTTTTTCTATTTTAAAGATATTTGTAGATTTATTACATTACATTATGTATTTTTGAAAGTTATTTTTAATTTAAAATAGGTTAAATTGTATCCAGTTTGACTTTGTGGTTTCTTACAGCCCATTTTCTAGGTTTACTCTTTGATAAAATTTTATTTTAAAAAATATGTAAGGAATATTAAGGAATATTATATTGTAAGGAATATAGCTATTCAAGAATTCTGATTAATTTAGTAAATCTAATAATAATAATAATAATAAGTAATTTAGTAATCTGGTAAATTTAGATTAAAATTAAGCTGTATAAATAATATGTCACCGCTCTTCAAGGGGTTAACTTAAAAGTCTCATCATCAAAATTAATCTATGCCGGTTTATTTGATTAATTTTGCCTTAAAAGTCACCTGGGTGACTTTCAAATTTGAGGCATTTTTTATGTCCGACAAAAGACTATTTTTTATTTTCAAATTAAATAATCCTGAGGAATTCAATGTGGGTTTTTCCAAAAGGTGATAGTGTAAGAGTTATTTGTAAGAGTATGTTACTGTATGAATATTCCTTACATATTTTTTTTTCATATAAAATTTCATCAAAGAGTAAACCTAGAAAATGGGCTGTTCGAAATCGCAAAGCCAAACTTGATACAATTTAACCTATTTCAAATTAAAGTTAATTTTCAAAAATCTATGTATTTAAAAATACATAACGTAATGTAATAAATCCATAAATATCTTTAAAATTTGTGTTATTTTTTTAGTATTATATTAGTTGTTTTGTTTTGTTGAAGAGAAATGTCAGGTCTGTTATCAATAGAAATAGTTTCAAAATTACTCTATATATGGCAGCACAAGCTTTAAAGATTATTTTCATGATTCAGTAAGTAATAGAAGCCATTTTGAAATCATATGAAAACCAAAAGGATAATATCAACACTTTTTGTTTTTTCATAAGGTGAGTTTAAAAAAAAATCTTGTCAGGTCTGTTACCAGTTTTGTTCAATTAAATGAGTGTAGCATTATTATCCGCTTAGAACACCAAAAGTCACTGTGGAAGTATATTTAACCCTTTCCGGCACAGTGGTCCCACTCCGGGCACACCTAATTTTAATTCCAAACTTGCATACGGCACCATGAATATTTTAATAAAATTTTGTTTTTATAATGAAAGCTTAAACTAAGAAGTTCATATTTTCTAAAGAAGTTGTTTGTAAATTCTGGTGTCAGTCAGCAATTTCTCATTTTACGAACAGACTTTGTCTGTGCCGGAAAGGGTTAAGCTACATTATCCATTAAAAGTAACAGACCTGACATGTTTAATTAATAACACTACTTGCCTTCTTATTTTCAATAGCCAAGAGTGTGGAAGTGTTATCTGTATGGAAGCATATTTACCCATCCAAATAATTGTAATTTCATCTTAAAATTTCCACAAAAATGGTCCGGTAACAGACGTGATATATTTTTGCTTCATAGTTATATATAAGTGCCTTACAGGAAAAAAAAAATAATAAAAAGTTGAGCTGACCATATAAACATGTACAAGACATATGTAAAAACTAATGTTAATGACAAACAATGGTTAATTTCATGTTTGTTTTTAACACTTTCCAACCTAGTTGAAAAGTGTTTATGACTTCGGTTTGTCTGCCGTATGGCCGTCTGCCATCTGCTGTCTGTCCGTGCTCTAACTCCCGTAAATATGCTCGGATTGCTCTGCAATTTTTATATGTTATTGTTGTTATCTATTGCATGTTCCCTATTTCAACGGAAGTGTGTATCACTTATAGTTTTTTTACAGGGTTACTCAATAGAATTCCGTTACATTGCGGTCTATGGGGAAAAATCATTTGCGGTTTATTTAAATAATGTTCACTATTTGAAACGCATTGAAATTTATATATATCACTAAGGTACATTAGAAGAAGCTTAATATGGAATAGGGTGTGCATAGCACTTATAGTTACTTTACAGGGACAGTCAAAAGAATCCCGTTACATTACGTCTATGGAGAAAAATCGTCTGCGGTTTATTTAAATAATGTTTCACTATTTTAAACGCATTGAAATTTATATATATCACTAAGGTGCATTACAAGAGGCTTACTACAGAATATTGTGTGTATAGCAGTCATCGTTCATTTACAGGGACACATAAAAGAATTATCTACTGTCTGTTAACAATAATTCTTGGAAGTCCGTTTTAAGTTGCTGAACGCGATTTTAAATTGAACTCACTTTTTGTCTATTACTGGGTGTGTATAAATTCTGTATTTCATATACAGGGCAGCACAAAATTTTGCGAAAACATTTTCGTTTATTGACAGAAACCCCAGAATGAGAATTCAAAACTGTGCTACGCGTTTCCTAACTAAACTAGAATTTATCATCCTATGTAGTATATATACAAATCTATAGATCCTATACAGGGCTGAATAAAAGTATTCGGATATTTTTCCGAATATTGTATATGTTGTGAATTCCTGAGATTACGTTTTTAAACATGTTATGCGTTTTCCAAATTGTTTACTTAGATGTTATCTTTCAGCTTATTAAACGGTAATGATTTATAAAATTATTTTGGAAGCGTTGGAAAGTGTTACATAATCTATGCTTGACGCATGATTTTTCGTTCTTGTTTTAATTTCAAACTCAAAAATGCCTCAAATTTGAAAATCGCCCGTTTTGATATTGTATTTAGTCTTACATGTCATTTTAATCAGGGTGAGTAGAGGTGCTTATATTTCAGTTTATTTCCGAATAGTAATCTTGCAGAATTCTGCGATTATATTAGGCGAAGATATAGTGGTATTCAAAAATAAGCATCTCTACGCACTATGTAATAATAAATAATTGAAAAATAAAAAGCTGAATTTTGGCTTAAAACGGTATTAACTCGCTGCGCAATCACAACGTACTCAGTTAACCCTTTTCGGGGCAAGTAATTGTGTTGCTGTAATGTTCGATTCACACCAGAATTTTCAAAAAGTTTCATTTAAAAATTTTTATTATAAAAGCAATTTTAAAATAACTTTCACGAAAATGGTAAAAGCAAAAGTTTATTAAAAAATTCTGGTCTTAATTTTAGATTAAAATTAAGCTGTGTAAATAATATGTCGCTGCTCTTCAAGTGGTTAACCTTAACTTTCGCACTCAAAAGTTACATCATCAAAATTAATTTATGCCTGTTTATTTTAAGTGATTTTCTTAATAATGATATATTCTACACTTATTTTTCAGGCAATTACATGCATAAAAGTTTTTAGGTTTTAATAAAGTGTAGCGAAAAAAATATTTTAGTAGTTTTTAAACTTTTTAGAATTATTTGAAAGAAGACAAATAATTATAAAAATTATTCAGTTTTTATGCAAGGTTCGTACAATTTTACCACAATTTTTTTAATAGAATATTTCGCCTTATTTAAATGCGGAAAAGTATTGCAAAATTAAACGTGGTGTCCACAATTTCTGCTATTTAAATATTAAATAAAAAAATTCTATAAAAAAATTGTGGTAAAAGAGTACAAACCCTGTTATGTTCATTTTTTAAATGTCTTTAAGAATGATTAGTGGTTTCAAAAGCAAAAGTTTATGAAGAAATAGTTTAACATTCTAAACAATAGAATATCTGAATAAAGAACAAAAACACATTAAAAACATATGAAATTTCTATACTTGCCATGATTCCCGTTTCTAACGGGAGACTCCAATTTATGATGACCTCACAATTCAATATTCACGAATTCAACAATCGAGATTAATCGCCATCGTAGCAAATTAGAATCGAGGCAGTAATCGATTAATTCTCAAATTCTACAATCGAGATGTTCTACAATAGATTGTCTCACCGAGAAGCTAAGAACCGCAAATGCAAAATTTAGGGATTATCCCGACAGGAAAGTTTATAAAAGTGACTGATGATTGAAGAATTATCCTTCAATCGGAACAATTTGTTGATGATTGAGGTTTGAGGGGAAAATAAGGTTACGGCCACATTTGCGTTTTTTGAAGCTGTTTATTTCTGAACGGGATCGGACAGATTTCCTTTCATTAGACCTGGGATGGGACGTGCTCGTGTTTACTTTTTTTAGCAGATTCGGGTGGGCCGGGCCAGGACTTTATTCTTTTCGAGCCATGTCGGGCCAGATATTTTTTTTCAAAAATAATAATGTTATTGTATACATTTGTTAATGGAATCTTTAGAAATTAATTTTCGATTTAAAAATTAAAGAGAAATAATTTAAAATACAAACTGAAAAATGTTTTTGTTTATAGAGCATCCAAATTATGATATTTTAAAGCTATACATTTATTTATTTATAAACTATATTATTATTATTTATTATTATATGTTATTATTATTATTATTATTATTATTATTATTATTTATTTATTTATTTATTTATTTTGTTAGTGATTCTTTATTTCAATAGTCAAAAAATGATCATCAATCTTGTAATTGCACACTGAATGCCTTGCTAAACTACAATCTGGGAAATGTTGTAATTTTAATTTTTTCTCACAAATATGTATGCATTATTCTTTTTAAAAGAATTTATTGTAGGATAATATTAGTAAAGAAATGTTGGCAGTTTTTGGTAGAAAATGAATTGGGCCGAATCGGGTCAGGCTAGTTTACATTTTTTTATCGTGCTTCGGTGGGCCATAAACTGCGGAAAAATTAAACGGGATGGGCAGAACTTTTAGCTTTTACAGCAAGCCGAACCAGTCCAAGATAGCTTTCATCCAGGCCAGGACGAAATCGGCCCTGACAAGTTTGGCCCGTGGTGACCTACAGTGTAGGAGAATAGCAGAAAAATAAAAGAAGGAATTTTTCAAAATTACCACCCTTCACTTTTTGAATGTTTATGTGTGTGTGCAAAATCATATCTCAGAATGCATGAAGGCCTTAGAGAAAACAATTTAGATGATGATGATTCTCAGAACATAGAAAAGTCCTGCAGGGATCTACCGTAATACTCGCGTATAAGCCGACAATCAAATTTCAGATGAAAACAGGTTTAATACCAATAATTTATAATAGTTTTCTTCGCCTTAAATAATTTATAATTAAATGAGATTAAGGAAACAATTCTGAATTACTGGTATGTGTTTTCATCTAGAATTTCGGGGTCGGCTTATACGCGACTATATACGGCAGGTATTTCCTACCCGAATGCGACACATTTGGATATCGAAACCCGAAAGAAAGGAAAGTTATTCCTTTTAGGTAGATTTCGTAAGAAATACTACCCATTACATTCTCCCCTAAGTTGAAATTTCTGAAAAATTTTTGCAGATCTACGTCGACCATGACTCCCAGAACCCAAAACCACCCCAGTTCAAAACTTTATCTATCTATCTATCTATCTATCTATCTATATCGCTTTTTTATGGACATGATAACTTCAATAATTCTGCACAAATCTCTTCCAAACTGATACATAAAATCAAGGGTCATAAAATCTCGGTCAAGTTCGTTAATGGAAAAAATCTAACGAAGGGGGGGGGGGGGGGGCTGTTTGTGAAAACAGAAAAAAACCCATAACTTCTTAATTATGATACGTATCGAATTCGTTTGAAGTTATTATTAATTCTAGGAAAAGGGCCAAAAATTTATGTATGGCAGATTTTTGATATTATTAAAAATGTCCCCAATTGGGAGAAAAAAAGAGGGGTTTAAGAAGAAAAAAATTCATAATTTCGTCAATTCAGAAGATATCAAATCCGCTTAAATTTATTATAAATTCTCTTAATATTATCTACAACTTTTATGTTGACAAGTTTTTTATAGGACCAACCCTTATAACAAACAAAAAAAAAATTCCTGCCGGCTCCGCTTATAGACACATTTAGATTCAGGCATCATGACAAAAAGGTCATTTCTTTTGCAGTTCCCAACAAACAGGCGCCTCACGGTCTGCGTTTTTGAAATCTACCTCTGCCTGTAGGCCGAGCCGTTAAGGATTTTTTTTATATAGAATTGTGCAAAAAAGTCTACAATTTCACCTCTAACACGAATTTATCTTTCTAATAAAAAGGATATATATATATATATATAGGGTGTCCAAAAAGTCTGGAAACGGTCAAATAACTCGAGAAATATATATCGGATTGAAAAACGGCAAAATGCATGTTCAATATTTTTGAAAAATCTATTTAGGGATATGAAAGTTGCCCCCCCCCCCAACTTTTCCCCCCCAGGGGGGAAAGGGGGGCAACTTTGAAATCTTAAATGATGACCCCCATTTTTTATTGCAGATTCGGATTTTACGGGAAAAAATATGTAACTTTTGTATTGAACAATTTCTTTGAAACATTGTAGATGGCGCTGTAATCGAGTGCAATGCTGTGAGAATCGTTACCATTGAATGTCTGGAAACGCTCGAATAACTCGAGAAATATACATCGTATTGAAAAACGGAAAAATGCATGTTCAATAGTTTTGAAAAATCTATATAGGGATATCAAAGTTGCCATTTTTCTAAAATATTAACACGTATTTAATAATTTTAAGTAGCGCTGCACACATCAACACATCACGTAGTGCACACATCAACAATTGAGAAGTATAGGCATAACTTCAAATATAAAATTTGCTACATTTCTACCGAATAGAAACTGTTATACAGGTATAATGTTCATCGCATAAAATCATATAGGAGCAACCCTTAATGAGTAAAGAAAGGTAAAATTGAATCAATATTATTCGCAATATCTTACATATTAAATAAAAATAATGAAATTCCATTCCATAGATGCTAAGAATTTATGCTATAGAAATTTATGCTATAGAAATTATAAATAACACAGCATACCAGCGCTATGAAGTTTGATGAAATTCCTTGCATTTGTTTTTGAGATAGATCGTCCACAAAATTTGTGTCACATTACATTTTCTACACAGACATTTTCCAAAAACAATCAAATCTTATTCAGAACATCCCAAAACGTGCAAATCCACCAAAAAGCAGAAATCGAAAATTTTCAAGATACACATTCTTTCCTCTTATGAATCTAAAACAAAGTAAAAAAAAAAGATAAAAATACTGGATGTTGTTATTATTAATAATAGATTATTGGTATATAATTATTAATATTGATAGTACGTAAAATAATTATATATTCGTTAAATTTCAACAAACCTTAATTTTCGTCATTTGGGATAGCTATTTTAATTTTTTAAACTTAAGGGTGTATTCAAATCCAAACTGCTTATTTTGAGACACATTTGTAAATTCATTTTTGCTCTAAAATGTATCCAATTGGCAGGTTCTCTTATTCAGAAACTTTATAATGTCCGTATTGTCTCGATTTTTTGATAAAGGCAGAATATATTTTTAAAAAAATGCTGTCAAAGTGGACATTTTGAACCGAATTTCCCAAAGCGATAGCGCTGGAAACAAAAAAAAAATGATCGTACTGTGAAAATAACTGTATGTAAATCAATTTCTAATTAATTGAACGAAAAATAAAAACATGGGGCCCTTATAAATGTCTTTATAAATCACGCCGCCAAGTTTCCTGTTGTTGCTTTTAAAAATGAGTCTGAGAATGTGTCTCAAAATTTTGAGTTGTTGAGCGTGGAAAAATATTTTTTTTGAATACCGCCTTAAAAGTATTTTTTTTTCTCCACAAAATTATAAATAAATAAATAACCCAAAAGAGTAAAATACATCACTAAAATAAAACGATTGATTCAATTACACAACAAAGTTAACATGATTTCCGCTTGGTTTCAAATTATCTGGAATATAAAAGCAAGAGATTTAACACAGTATATTTCGCGCAGATGGTTGTTTGCTGTATTCTAAACAAAACCATTAGCCCAACTTCGCGTTAATGAATATGAATCATAGTATGAGAGGAAACGAAAGGAAAATAGTCTGATGTCAATCAATGTTTATCTAATATCAGACGCCTTCACAGATTACCTCGATTCGACCATCGCAGACGATTCTTGATACTATCGGATCGGATACGAATAGCCGTTGGTTGACGGAAGTCATCGAGAAACAATCGAGACCATCGATTAAAACATCCCGGCATGGCATCGCCCAACACTACTCCAGTTCAAATAATCATAATCGAACGAGAAATTTTATGTAATGAATGAAATCAAGTAGATTTCAAATGACAACCATAAGGAAGCAAGACACGTTTAATTAATTTTTTTTTATTTAAAAGAACCTCGGAAGGTTATCAAGTATAGATTTCATGAAAAAAAAAACAAAAAAAAAAAACATAAATAACTAAACAAAATCAGGACTCCAACTGGTCTCCCTTTTGCATACCAATTCTTCTATACAATAATATTCGTGGTATATTTTTATTGCAAATGTTGTGAAATATACCATGAAGATTATTCTTTTGAAATAGTAGGATTTAAAAAAAGGACCAGTGAGACCCTTGAAAATTGAAAAGGATTTGTGATGTTTTCTAATTTAAGAAGAAATTCTTCTCAAAATATATATTTCTGTTAATTCTTTACAAAATTCTTTTTTGAAGAGTCTTGATATATTTTTTCTCAGCCATGTTGCTGCTTAAATAATATATAATTGTTCTATATAATTGAAAAATATTATATAAACATGAAAATAATTAATAGCAAAACATGAACATATGTTTTGAATTGGTTGTAAAAGCTCGTTTCACACCAATATTTACCATTTCCTAACCGGCAACTACACTAGTTCTTCTGTGAGTGCTAACGTCTGTGCGCTGTTAGTCAAGCGCCACTAGGCAGGGCTATCTCAATATACCAAGATGGCCTTGCACTAGGCATAGCTTAATCTTTCGGCTGTGTTTAGTATAGTTTATTTTCATGTTTTAATATTTACAGCTTTTGTTTCTAAAAAATTATGGGTGCAGTGGCGGTAACTATTGGAAAAATTATTGAGTCCAATGATTGAAAACGAAAAGAGGGTGGGGGATTTTTGGGGGATTTTTGTATGGATATTGCTGTTCGGCTTATGGGAATTACGAATATTATCTTTTGTAGGGATAATTTTAATTTTGATCTGGCAACATTACGACTGATTTAGATAATTCAAAAAATTTAAAAAAATTTAAATTTATATCATATTAAAGCTTTAATAAGGAGAAATTACATTAAGAAAAAAGAATTACAAAAGTCCTCTATTGCCTGTCACTGTTGGAGTGAGGGACATAATTTTAACTTCGACTCAGCCACTATTATTAAGAAATGTAACACTCCATTAGATTTAGACTTCTTTGAGGCAGTTTATATTCATAAATTTGGTAACTCCCTGGTTAATGATTTTTCAAGTGTACCGTACATCTCACCTTTCTGGGTTGAGTTACTTTGTCATAGTGAATCCTCTACAACCAACCAACCGACTTAATCAGATTGGAGGAGTTTCTCGGTGTGTTGTTGTTTTTCATTTGGGTTTTTAGATTCATTTTCATGTCTTTGGGGGGATACAATAGGGTTTAGTTTATTTACACTGAGGAAATGAGTCCAGGATACTCATGAAACGTGCGTCTGTTTATTACACGATGTTATTGTGTGTCAAACGTTGATATTTTTAGTATATATTAAAGGTTATTTATAGACATACTTTCTATTTCAAATGCAATATTATTAAATATATTTAATTATTTTTTCTTTTGTACATGATTATTAAATACACAATATATTTAATTAAAAACTGTGATGCTAGATTTTACATGAGGAAAAAAACTACAGTTGATTTTATCTGCAATCATACATCCATTCAGTATTTGAAAAATACGTATTTATTTGAATAATAACTAAAACGGAAAATCTGTATGTAAACAAATACCTTTACGTTTTAATTATTGGCTTGCAGAAAAGTTACGACGCAAATCTGACAAATTTTCCGCGTTTTTATTACCACTATTTACAAATAGTAATATTCGATTTATTCAATCGTAGAATTTCTCAGATTAAATAAGGCAAAGTTTATTGTTTTGGCAATTGCATAAATTTTATGAATTCATACAAAAATCTCGCCTCAAAATTTAATCTAAAAAAATATATACTTGAAGAAAAAAAGAGCGTATTATTATTTTTAAAATATAAAATTATTTGTGAATCTTTAATTAAAACAATAATGTATAGTGGATTCCAGGACTATTTCTCTAATAAACCCAGAGAAATTTAATAAAATGTATCTTATTTCAAAATGTTCTCCTTTTTTTTTGTCCTCGCCGACTGTCATTTCTTCAATTTCAAGATTCGGAATGTCATAGACCAATTGAAATAACACCATAAGACTTACATATTATAAATATTATATTTAGAAGTCCCTATTGGATAATTTCATATAAATACCAGTTCCTTATTTTGAGTTACAAGTTGTTAAAATTGCTGTTCTTTTAAAACTATAAAAAATTAAATTCTTATGATTCGGGAGCAGAGTTCGTACGGTTCACCACAATTTTTTAATAGAAAATTTCAATTTAATATTTGAATAGAAGAAATCGCAAACGCCTCGTTTGATTGCAGGATTTGTGATACTTTTCTGCATTTAAATAAGGCGAAAAATTCTATTAAAAATTTGTGGTAAAAGCGTATGAACCCTGTGGACGGAAAGAAATAACGGTCTGTTTTTTTCGCGCCTATAAAAGAAATCATAGCACACACACACACACAAAAAAACAAAAAAAACAAAAAAAAAACAGGCTGTTACATCTTTCCTTTCACGAGATATATTTTTTCAAAAACTGACATTTCGATCAATATTTGAGTATTTAAAAAATAAAATTACAGCTATATCCACAAATATTACATGATCCAATACAAAAAGTTGAGTGGATTTCAGATTTTTATTTTATTTTTTTAAAATTTATATCTGTTAATTCAGAAAATATACAAAATATTATTAAAAAAAAATTGCAAAATCGTAGTTTTCGAGCCCTATAATTAAAATATGTCTAAAATGAGAGGAGGGGGGGGGGAATTCAACCAAGAAATAAAATATAAAAAAATTCTCAAAATTCTGTGGAATGATCCTACTATTAAAAAGTAGTGATATCAGGCAGGCCACAGTTCAGAGTGTAAAAGTTGGGGAGATCTTTTGTACGAAATATCTACAAGTTTTCTGAATAGTAATCTCCGATTTAATTAATGATAGACATTTTGTGAATAAATAAATTGAGGATTACTAATAGAAAAAGTAGTACATATTCTGAATAAAAGTTATCGCCAATCTGGAAACACTACCACAGTTCGGTACTCATTTGCACGCTTCGTCGACGAAAGCGATTTTTTGATAGACATACCCCATACATACCCCATTTTCTACGAAACTGAGATAAATGCGAGTATACAGCGTGTCCACGTATAACCTGACCGACCTTTATTTTCGCAACCGTTGGTCCTAGATGCATACTTCCAATTACAAAAATGGTTTAAATAAGGTAAAGAATTACTTTTAACGTGATTTGGGTCAAGAAAAACATTTATTAAAAAAATACGAAAATTAAATTTTTATACGGTCCCCCGGTCCTATAAGTGATATTTAGTAAAAATTTACTGTGACACTAACAAGTACGACAAAGAAAGTCCCATTCATCTAACATTAAAATTGACCGAGTTCTGAAACTTTGAAATGCATGACTTATACCACTTTTTTGCATCTAAAAAGAGATGATTTCGGCCATGCTTTCAGGGGTCGTATGTAAAGTACTTAAACTTATTTCAAGGTATCTGCGCTTTGAAATAAATCGTACAACTATTACGATTGAGTTAATTTTTATTAGTTAAGTTTCAGATTAATTAAAATAATTGTATTTTAACATATGTTTTATTTTGAAAGGATTTGAGGCTATGATTTCTTTTAACAAAAATATGTTATTTTCATAAGGTTTTATTTAACTTGCAACGATCGTCTTTCCAGTTTAAAATTTGTACTCGAAGTTTAACTCACTTTCAAATGTCCGATCGAAGTTATATTTTACATACTGACTTAAACCCGATGGCAATGTAATATTATTATGATTTTCGACGCTTACTATCTTATACATACTTATATTAGAGCAGTGGTTCCCAAACTTTTGGGCTCGCGGAGCACTTTTTCGGAAGAATTTCTAAGGCGGAGCCCCTTAATCCCATGATTCTTTATGGTTTAGAAACTAATGGTTTTTTATGCCTATGGAGCAGAGATAGGTCTGCTGAACTAGTAGTTTCCAACATGGGGCCAAAGTTCTCATTTTGGCCCTTTTTTTGATACAGAAATTCTGAATTTATACTAGAAATTTTGAAAATCAAATTTTCTATTATTGAACCCCTAAACAGTTTTATTTAATATGAATATTATTCGACACAATATATTAAAAAAAGACAAAAAAAACACTTTTATGTATTAAAATATCTGCCTTGTATAATCGAGATGTGTCCGCCAAATACAGCAAAAATTATAGTTAAAAATTTGTGGTTTCTAAAAGCTTTTAGTGGCGAATAAAACATACTCTTCTTACCCGAGTGACGTTCGAGCAATACTCTTAAGGGGTTAATGCCATCATTTTTTTAAATAAAAAATATTCTTTTGGGATTTTCAGTATGAACTCGGAATTAAAGATCAAAATGGTTTACCGTGTCTGGGTCATGCATTGCATTGGGGCTTCAGTGAAACTATTATTATTTATGGCGAAAACCACACACACACAGAAAAAAATGTAAGTTGTACTGTTTTCGTTTACAAAGAAAGACTTCTGTATAATCCCAATAGGATACTCGCGAAAAGAAAGAAAATGTGCAGACCCAGTCGCCCATGAGTAATTATATAACACGTTTTTGCTAGCTCCGCCCACCCGTAATAGGATCATGCGATTGCGGATTATTTTCCCATTCTTCTTTACGTTTCTAGTACTTCTAAATATGCAACGAAAACGAATCGCCTCTGAACTTCTTCTGAATCATTTTAAAAAATACATTTAGAAGCAGATCGTCGTTTTATTGTTTAAGTGGTCGGGGAAAAATCTATAACCTGTATTGTTAGATTCAGCTATTAATTATAGTTTTGAAAGAAACTTTCTTTCATCATTGCTTTTGCCTCAAAATACATATACTCTTAAAGCTACACATGTTAAAACAACTACAACTAGCAGATAAACTTTATTAACAAAACGGGATATATGGTTGGGGTTTAATTTATATCAGGACGGGTACTCATTGACGAAAAGCCTAAGCAGGGGGTGGAGCTGAGCAAAAGTTTAGATTGTTAGTGTGATGTTAAATGTAAAGAAACAATATATATATTTTAAATTGCTACAGCCTTATTTCTGATAGGAAAATGTGGCATCATAACATAAGAATCTTACCTAATGCCGACACCAAATAAAACGAAATTTTAAAGAGGGATTGCTAAGTGATACAAGATGTTTAAAAAAATGCGTTTTCAGCGACATACATTGCTTTAAAAATTAAGTACAATTATGTAAAACAGTATAGAAAACTTAAATGACTAAAAATTAATAAAAATAAAATAAACAGATTAAAGGAATTAAAGTTACAAAAAGAAAAAAGACTATATACACAACGTATACAAATATTAAATAAATCTAATGAGGTTTTTATTAAATAATACAAGATGTTACAAAAAAGAAGCGTTTTAATCGACAAACATTGTTTTACTATGAAAAACAATGTAGAAAATTTAAATATACAAATAACATAAACTGATTAAAGAAATTAAAGTTATAAAAAAGATAAATATATATACACAATATACACAAATGAAAAATGAATCTAAAGAGCGACTTTGAACGATACAAGATGTTATAAAAAAGATGTTTTAAGCGACAAACATTGTTTTCCTATGAAAAACAGTATAGAAAATTTACAAATAATTTACAAATTAGTACAAATAACATGAACAGCGCCTTTTCCCTTTCGATTCACGTTGTGTATTCGATTTAGAATACTATTTCTTGTAGCTTATTTTGAATCGATAGTAATTTTTAAAACACATTAGATGCAGAAACATAAAATAAAGCAGTTCAAACCAAAAATATTATATAGAAAATTAATATATGTAGAATGCAAATTTTTATATGGTTTTCAGAAATATATTATAGTATTTTTCATCCTAATAACAGATGCATATATTTTTGACACACACACATGCACACAAATTCCTATATACTTTCGAAAAAATTTCCCTTGCAATATGCTAATTTCTTTTACGTTTTGTTTATTTTCCTGGAACGCCGCGGAGCACACTTTGGGAACCTCTGTATTAGAGGATAACACAAAAAAAATTCGGATAGATTATCGTCAGCAATTTTAAGAAAGAGTTTTAGATTACATAACATACACCTGCGATGGTTGTGTTTTTTAAATTTTAAATTACGTTTTATGTATTTTTTTAACGCTGAATAAAAAAAAAATTACCTTCACTTTTAACCATCATATCATGATTTTTCGCAAATCGTAAACTTCAAGGTTAAAAAACAGCGAAAAATCTGATATTATAAAATAGATGTAAGACTTTTTTTATTCAGTTTAATTTTATTTAATTCAACAGTTTATTCAAACTTTTGGCTTATACTGGGTTTCTTGCAGCTAAACAGCTCAGGGGTCCGATGAGGTTGGGAGAGGAGGGGGGATCAATTTTAACTTTGAGCTTTTTAACTTTGAAATTTGCGATTAGAGAAAATTCCTAACGTGATGGTTTAAAATGAAGGTCATTTTCGGATTCAGCACTAAATAATCCATAAGAATCAATTTTCAAAAGATAAAAAACATGGCACAACCCAAAATTTGAAAGACAGTGTAATCTAACAGCATTTTAAAATCTGTATCATTTTGTAAAGAATTGAGGCTGTTGTTTTTCATCTTTTTATTTAACAAAAATTCTGTTATTTTTATCCTCTTATATGTAGAGTACAAATTGTATATTTTGCATTAATATGTCAGAATGATTATAGATTTCACAATTATGTTAGATTGCAATGTTAATTTTTCTCTCAACTATTTTTTTTATATATATCTGACGATTATTTATATTTCTACTACATTTGTGAATGACCCCTATTTCGCAGCAAAAAATATACTCCAACTTTAAACAGCTATTATTCGGTCAATTTTAATGTTAGAGGAATGGGACTTTTTTTGTCGTACTTGTTAGTGTCACAGTAAATTTTTACTAAATATCACTTATAGGACCGGGGACCGTATAAAAATTTAACTTGCGTAATTTTTTAATAAATGTTTATCTTAACCCAAATCACCTTAAAAGTAATTCTTTACCTTATTTAAACCATTTTTGTAATTGGAAGTATGCATCTAGGACCAACGGTTGCGAAAATAAAGGTCGGTCAGGTTATACGTGGACACGCTGTATATTCAATTTATTAGACTTTCAGTGTTAACGTTCTGGTGTGCGTTTATATTTTATTTGAAGGTACATGGCAGCAAAAATAATGATTTCTATATTAAACTAAACTAAAGATAGACCTAGCGTACACGTATCGTTAATTATCCAGATTTCTTGATTTCTACTACATTAAAAAAAAAGTAATATTTGCTTTATTTAATGTGCCATTAAATATGGCGAATATTACTCTTTAAAAAAGTGGTAGCAGTCAAGCATTCTGAATAATAATAAAAAAAACTCCTTCCAACTGGCAGTACTGTGTACCCGTGTACTTCTGTTTATCACTGTAAAAATTTTCTCATTAAAATTCGGACATAGTAATGGCAATAGGATTGGCAGCGCTACGTCCCTATTTTAACGGAAAAATCCGTAAATTCCTGGAAAAATTTTGTATTTTCCAAAAAGTCCATTTTTAAATTTTCGTTTTATAACGTATTTCCTGTATTTTAAAATAATTTTCATTCTGTTTTTTGGAGTAAAAATTCCGTAATGTTAATTAAAACCGTTAAATAACTAAACCGTTTTTCGCAATATCTTTCCTTTATTTTATGCACTTCAGTATTGTTTTATTTTTATTTTTTTTTCCATTAGTTTGAGAATTTGTTTATATTTTATTTGTTTTCTATTTTAGAAGAAATCTATCTCTCAGTTTCTGTTCTTTTTCTTGTGATGAATGTATGATTTTAGCTTAGTGAAATAACTTTCGTTCATCCATGCAGTTTTATTGCATATGGAAGAATTGTTAACCCTCCGGAGTTTCGGATATAATTTTTTTCCGAATAATAAACTCTGTCTAATTTAATCAAAGAATTTCTGTAATAAATAAAGCGAATATTCCTATTGAAAGATATTCAAAAAATCAAGAGAAAAAAAATGGGAGCTCTGATATGTAACGTACATGCTCTTGTACAAGTCTTTCACCATACTTCGAGAGGAATATCCTTTGAATACCAGTATTTCCTCAAAGTTATCTTTTCTTTTTCTAATTGCAGAAAATCATTACGAAGTCAGCTATTAAATAAGGTAAGATAGCCATTCAGAAATACAGTTATTCAAACGATATTCTTCTCGGAGTACGGGATCGACTTATACGGGAGTATATATGGTACATAAACCAGAGATGGCCAAACCTTTTGCCCAAAAGTCGCTTGTCTCCACTACTTCAGAATAAAAACCTTACATTGATTTAACCCTTTCAGAGGCAGAGTGCTTCTGTCGCTAACATGTTGAAATGATTGAATTGCAGCAGAATTTACGAAGAAATTTATTTGTAAATAAGTAAAAACTTTTCTTCACGTACATTGTAAATGAAAATTTTTATTTTTTTTACAAAATGCTCGTGCCATTGTGGCATTGTGGCATTTGGGGATTCAATTTAAGTGGTATAAACATGTATCACCACCCTTTAAGTCAAAGCCACTAAATAATAAGCCCAGTCAGATAGTGTTAAATTTGTTAGCGGGGACACTAGCGCCACTTCATCTGCTGCGGAAGGAAGGCGAAACAGAAGTGCGTCGCAGAGAAACGATACGATTTATTCATATCGATATTTTATACGATTTTTATCATTTGCATCGATGTTTTGTTTTTGCTCTTCCTTTAAAAGCTTGCTAATTATTGGGATCTTTTACATTAAAGCTAAAACTATAATGAAAAAAAATGGGGGAAATTTACTGGATTAATATTTCTATATAAATATAGTGGTGGAGAAGAAGTTGATCTACTTATTAAAAGTTAAATAAAAAGTGATGGAAATTTACATCACTATGCAATTAACCCTTTCCGGCACAGACAAATTCTGTTCGTAAAATGTGAAATTACTGACTGACACCGGAATTTACAAACGACGTTTTTAGAAAATATGAACTCCTTATTTTAAGCTTTAATTTTAGAAGCAAAATTTTATTAAAATATTCTTGGTGCGGAATGCAAGCATCCCATCCGCTAGATGGCGCTATTTTCAACTTGCGAAAAGTTTCCCATTTATCTGACTGGGCTTATTATTTAATGGCTTTGCTTCAAGTGGCTAATTGCAGATTTTCTTCCATTTAATAAAGTGAATTAATCTATTTAAAATTAGTGGTATCCCTGCGGGCCGAAGGTTGGACACTCCTGATTTAAACGATGGATATTCTAAAGCGTAATGATAAATAATTTTCGTCTTATTTAATGGCAAATACGAGGGCTGTGTTTTTTTAACCTCCGATGGGCTATAAATAAGACAACTTTACATAACATAATAATTCTATTACCAAAAGTACAGCAGAATTTTGCTTATTTCTCTACGTAATCGCCGCAATTGAACATGACCGCTACGATCGATGATCCCGCCAAATGCGAGTCATGAAGTGTAATCCGTTTTCTGCAAGCGGAAGGATGTAGTGCTGCTGAAATCCATCGTAGAATGAGCAAAGTGTACGGTGAAAACTTCATGTCTGATGGCAGTGTACGGGAATGGTGTAGAAAATTTAAAGAAGGGCGAATCGACGTTCATTATGATGATGGTCAAGGGCGCAAGTCTGTGGCTACTGCGTTTTGATCAGATGGTCAGATCCAAACGAAGATTTACAATCAGCGAACGTTCTGAAGAAATTGAAAAAATTTCAAGGTCTGCTTTGTACACAATCGTAAGAGACGTATTTTTCCTCACTGGCGGCTGACTTCTTTGAAAAAGGCATCGAGAAGCTTGTGTAACGGTATGACAAATTTCTCAACTATTTTGGCGATTATGTAGAAAAATAAGTAAGGCCGTGCTGTAATTTTGTTAATAAAATTATTATGTTAGGTAAAGTTGTCTTTTTTTATAGCCCATCGGAGGTTGAAAAAAAATTAACCCTCGTAATATTAAAAAATACAACATAGATTACTATTTTGAAAGGGTGGTGGGAAAGAGCATGCTCAGTTTGAATAGCTGGATTCGTCCCTGAACAATTTCGGGTAAGTTGCTTTCGTAACTGAATTTAAAGACTTGAGAAATTTGTTGGAGTTGTTCGAAAAAAGCTACTCGAAATGATTAGATATGCTTACGGGCACTTACTACTCTTCACCTTTTCAGGACGGCTGGTACGTATAGTAAGTCCCATTAACGGTGCGCATAATTTACAGTGGTGGCCAAAAGTGTGGACATTTTTTGAAAGTTTCATGTTTTTCAACTTTGTGTGCTTGTAGAATATATTAATTTTCACTTAAATACAAACGTTTATATATCAAATTGAAGGTAATTTAATGCAGAATTTAATAATAATAAACAGTATTACAGTTATGCAACTAATAGTAAGATCTATCTTAGGTTTGCATTTTTTTTAAAGTGATACTTACACAATCAATACTTAGTAGGATAACCCTTATTTTTTAAGACAGCTTCACAGCGTCTTTTCATCGAGTGAACGAGTGTTTGGAGTTCATCTTTCGTAATCACATGGTGCCAAGAATCAATTATAGCTTCAATAAGTTGTCTTTTATTGGATGGACGTTTTTTTCGTACAAGAATTTTCAAACGTCGCAACAAATTTTCAATTGGATTGAGATCAGGGCTGTTTCCTGGCTATGGTAATATATCTATGTCTTTATTTTGAAACCATGCTTTGCATACTTTTGCTGTGTGGCATGGAGTTGAATCCTGCTGAAAAATAAATGGTGCGTTGTTGGGGAAGAGATCCCTGATGGAAGGTATCAATTTTGGTTCCAGGACAGTTTCGATGTATTTTTTGGCATTCAGGAAGCCATCAATCACTTGAATTCGGCCCACACCATCTGCAGACATACATGCCCAAATCATGACATTTGTTAGGTTTTTTGTAGTTGTTTAAATGCAATCAGGATGAAGTGCTTCTCCTACTCTACGTCTCACGTATTTTCTACCATCACTACCAAAGAGCGATATTTTACTCTCATCGCTCCAGATTACTTGCTTCCATTGATTTTTTGACCATTTAATGTGTTCTTTTGCCCACTTAACTCGTTTTTCGCGTTACTTTTGATTTAAATATGGTTTTTTCCTTGGAATTCTAGCTTGTAGTCCAAATCCTGATAACGTTCTTCTTATTGTTCTTGAACTTACTGCAATACCCGCTGCCTTCATTTCACATCTAATGGCATCTGATGGAATTTCTCTATCTTGAAGGCATAGCCGTTTCATTTTTCTATCGGCAGTAGCACTTGTGCATTTTTTTCGGCCTGATTTGGCTTTATTTTCCACTGATTTCATTTTTTCATAACGTAAACAGAACTTTCGTACACCAGAACAAGTCACTGAACCACCAACTTGTCTTGCAATTTCAGCATAAGAGAGACCACTTTCTCTCAATATGACAATTCAGCTTCTTTTTGTAGATGTTCAATTTGTTCTTCTTGTTGATGACATTGTTTAAAATTAGTTTAATTGAAAAAAAAAGGACTTTAAATATTCAAAAACAGCAATACTCTATTTAATTGTACTAGTATCATCATTCCGCAAAATATTTCTACAACAATAACTATTTTACCATCCAAATAACCTAAACTATAGTGACATTTGATTAGTCCTCAGAACAGTGTTTGTGATTGGCTAGTACCGTAATTTCCGGCGTATAATCCGCAGCTCAAAGAATCGTTTTTCGACCCAGAAAATTTATTCAATAATTGTAGTTAAATATTTACAGCGATCTTTTAAGTTACATTTTGTAAAATAATATTTCTGGGTCGAAAAACGACTCTTTGAGCTGCGGATTATACGCCGGAAATTACGGTACGCTTTTATTACAAAACACGTCCTTATTCAAAACGATTTGTGTTTGTTTGTTCTACTAAAATGAGCATAACTTTTTTTGTAATACAGATATTGTAATAATGTTTTTATTATTACATTCTACTCTACATTAAATTACCTTCAATTTGATATATAAACATTTGTATTTAAGTGAAAATTAATATATTCTACAAGCACACAAAGTTGAAAAACATGAAACTTTCAAAAAATGTCCAAACTTTTGGCCACCACTGTATATATTTTTGTAGTGCCAAAATATTTTAATCGTAATCATTGCCTTGTCTAATCGCAGAAATCTTGGAATATAATTTTAGAAACTAAGGGGAAAAATACTGCGGAATTACTGGTATAAAAAATTGAAATGCCGTTAAATGACGGTCCTAACGGACCTAACGTTAAATAAAGTCCTAACGGACTTAAATCTTCAAAAAAATTCGATTTTTTGAGGAACATGTATACAGAAGAAAAATAGTTTCCGCGCATTTTCAAACAAACCGCATAAAAAAATCTTGAAAATTCCAAGATATGACTGGAAAATATGAGGTATTCTCAGTAAACAATATTAAAAGATTATTGCCACGCTTACTTATGGCTCGCAGAACGCAAATATTCAGCTGAGTTTTCTCAGGACCTGATTCTGAACCCTATCGCACAGTGGCGAGATGTGAGATTCCGCTATGGTTATCGGTAGCTCACAAAAGTCTAGTGCCCCTACTCAAAGGCAATAATCGAAATGGAGGATGGCGGATTTCATTTAAAAGAAAGATATTGTACCTCCAAATAGGGGAGGGTGGGGCATGTTGGAACATGGGGCACGTTGAAACACTTGAGTTGGTAGCCATTTTGAAACAAGCAGAGGATTATGGGAATACTTAACTTGTGTGTCTTAAGCACACCTATGATCCATGTTGTTTTCAGGATCCTAGGTCTTCAAGTTTTCTTGGCAAGTTGATTTTTTAAATTTGATGCAAGGTAAGTAAATTTTCCATGTTCTTTAAAATCTTTATTTACTTCTGAAGTATTATACTGAGTTTACCTCATGTTATGTTGTCAAATTGCTTGAAAATCAGGCTTTCAGTTGATAGCATCCATTAACAAGTAGCTATTGTTATGTTAGGCCTAAAATAACAGGTAAATAATACTGTAGTATGGGGCATGTTGAAACACTTTGGAAGGGGCATGTTGGAACACAGTTCCAAGATGGATGAAATAGAAATTAATTTTCTGAAAAAGTGTAATAGTGAAAAGGGTTTTGTTTTCCCTGATAAGGAAGATCGTGGATGGTACTCCTATGAAAAAATTTGCCTCATCCTTCCACCTCCCCCCCCTCAATCACAGTTGGCAGTACTTACAGATGTACCAGAAAACTAGTATTTACATATGATTTGTCAATTTATGAAGGCCTACAAAAAATACAAAGCATAGGAGCTAACAGGCTACAATATTTTGCATTATCTGTAACTTCATATTATTAAAATTAAATATTTTATAATTAATTTTGTAACTTGTTTCACTGTGTTTCAACTTGCCCCACAGTATGTTCCAACAAGCCCCATGGAGGGGTATGTTGGAACAGTTTGCCGACATTTATATTGTCATTCATTATTTTTTTCAATATGAATTTTTTTTAAATAATTTATTTTAAATTGTAGCAAACATTTGAAGCTAGAATATAACCCTAAGTGTTTGAACTAATACCTATGGTTTACTATGTTAAGGATACAAAAGTAAAAAACGTTCCAACTTGCCCCACTCTCCCCTATATGGTTGCCCTTTATCCCCGGAAAAAAATTCTGGCTATGGCCTTGCCCCACCCATATCCATTTTTGTGTGCATTGCAGATTAAAATGTGTTTTCTTTTGTGTAAGTAACTAGGGGACAGAGTTTCCTACGAGTTGCGTTCGCACACCCCTATCCAGGCCCCACAGGCTCTAAAAACACACTAATTTGCTCTATTTAAAAATATTACCCGATTACGGAAGAATGGATGATATTATAACGATCTGTGGCGATGTTCTGTAATCGGTTTGCCATTCATTTACCTTTGACTGGAGAATTTTTCGGTTTCTAAGGCCGCATTCACGGCTGTCACGACAGCTGACGGCTGTTTTCTTGATTGATTAAGTTAGATCTCTTACACATTTGAAAATCAGCTTGTACAAAATGGTTAAGTAAAAAATGGCGCTTTCTCTCGGACTTTTGTAATAACGTCTAGAAGAAAAGTTTTCTTCTGGATACTATAAGAAAATCGTTTTAGATATGACGTTTTAACCCTCTATTGCCCGTAGTAGAATGCGTTCAAGAAATTCCCCCAATTCAGAGAATCCGAATTCATACTAGAAAATCTAAATACTAAATTTGGCTTTATTTAATGACGGAATGTCTGTTATTAAAAATAAGCAAAGATTACTATTTTAAACTTCGGTTGTGAATTCGGAATAATCTGAATAAATAAATTTCAGTTAATTGGAAACGCTGATGGTAGCATAAATGCTACATGATCAATAGAGGTTTAAATATATTGTTTTAAATATGACGTAATTTTCCCCATTTTATGTTTTCATACGTAATGAATTATTTTAACGTTTTCTTTCTCTTTTAATAATCATGTGTAAATATTTTTTCAATTGAAAAGTTTTGTAAAGTTTTGTAAAAAGTTCTAATTTTGTTGTATGATTGTTTGGTGACTATTTGTCGACTGTTTGTTGACTTTGTTGTAAAAGGCGAAATATTATTTTGGCTTTTTAAAATATGACGAAATTTTTACTATTAAATTCTTTTTGCACGTAATAATTTTATTATTTGAACGTTTTATTTATCTTTTAATAATCACGTTTAAATATATTTTTCAACTGATAAATGTTTGGAAATAATATTATTTACGCATTTTTAAAACCAGGCAACAGCAGGTACAAAAAATGACTTTTTTGAAATATGAAATATACCTCTATTGAAATAGTAAAATTTTGAAAAAAAAAACTTAAAAAATTAGACAAATAATAAAAAAAAGTGATTGGATACTGCACACCGAAGCTTATTCCAGTACGTGCCTGCAAAAGATGGTTAAATTGCTTTGCATACTTTTTGATCATATTTAACTGAACAATTTTGACAGATTTCAACGTTAAATAGCTCTTAAAATAATTCTTCGGTTTAAAACTGTCTGCTTCAGCTTGTTTATTATATATTTTTCTATAGAACTAGCAGTTTTCATATTTTTATATGCAATACATTGTTTTTTAAATATAAGCCGAAAAAGAGCCCGGTCACAAAAAAAATTGCATCACGGCAACAGTAGCGTTAGTTACTTTTTTTTAAAATATAGAGATACCGTATATACTCGCGTATAAGCCGACCCCAAATTTCGAGATGAAAACAGGTTTCATAACAGTAATTCATACTTGTTTTCTACGCCTTATTTAATCTCATTTAATTATAAATTATTTAAGGCGAAGAAAATTTTTGTTTTTTGGTATAAACCTGTTTTTATATGGAATTTGAGGGTCGGCTTATACGCGAGTACCGTATTTTTTGGCCTATAATCCGTGGTTCAAAAAATTCATTTTAAACCCAGAAATTGTATTTAATAAAATGTTACTTTCTTGATCTCGGAATATAGTTGACTTCAATTACTAAATAAAATTGCTGGGTTTAAACTGAATTATTTGATCCGCGGATTATACGCCGAAAAATACGGTATATACGGTACTTAGCACGTTCACTGCCGGGTTAAAATTACCGGAATTTTATTTTATTTAGAAAGTTCGAATTCACACCAGAAAATACTAATAGCAATATTTACTTTATTTAATTACAGACATTCCGTGATTACATAAAATAAAAATTCTTCTTTCGAAATTTCCGGTACGAACTCGTAATTTTAGACTGAAAAAAAATTGATGCAGCGAATGGGTTAAAAAATAGAAAACCTAAGTTTAACCCTTAATTGCATAGTGATGCAAATTTCCATCACTTTTTATTTAACTTTTAATAAATAAATCAACTTCTTCGCCACCACTATATTTATATAGAAATATTAATCCAGTAAATTTCCCGTGAACTATGTTGCTGAACAAAGTTAAATATCTATCTTAAAATTTCTGGTGTCTAATATTTAATATATGTATAAAAAACACAATTGTAAAAGAAAAACTCATGCAAAGAAGAGTTAAGAAACATTTTATTTTGTTGAAGTTAACATGAACATAGTAATCTATAAACATTACTTTTGATAATGCAATGTATGATATATCAATTATAAATGTATTCCATTCTTCGTGATTTTGTGACAAATTTCTGAATTACAGAACCATTAATTTCGATTTTATAGCATTATTTAAGAATTAAATATAGTACTTTCTATTTAATAAAATATAGTTTTTCATCAGAATAATACCAAAAAGAGAATAAGCATTGTAAAAATAAATGCACGGTTTTATTCTAAATGATGGATTCGTTCAAATTATCGATGAGTAGCCCACTGTATTTGCGTATATTTCTGTGGTGTAGCTCCACTGGCTTGATTGTATGCGGGGTGCTGAAAAGCTGTGTGCGCATGCTAAAACAGATTTGAATATGTGAGCGAAATTAGGAAGAGGCCAAATAACTTTTAGCCACCTCATTTTAAATCTGATAGAGCACAGACACTACACTAGACATTTTAAGAAAAATGTAAATTGGAAAAAATAATTACACTATTATCCTATTGTGTTATGGATAAAAACTAACAAAAAAATAAAAAATAAATTTAAATATGCTTTCATAGATTTAAGAACTTCTATATATCGTCTTTATTTTTCTATGGTCATCGACAAATCTACAGATGACCGGACGTGTCACCACTGCTATCGTTACAGTTTGGTATCGAAAAGAGATTTTGGTTTCTGCAACAACATTTTTATATCTTATACTTTACCCTTTTATAAGCAACCAATATCGATAAATGCATGCTCTGAATCCATTATTCAACCTATGTTATTTTTCTTCTAAAAAATGTTTATAAGCTTTAAACAGAAAATATATGTATTTTTTTCATATGTTTGACATTTTTTATTTGACTTGAATGAAATTTTATATTAAAACCATATATTTTGAAAATTTTATTGTTGCGTGAACCGGGAAAATTCATAATTTTTTTTTGATAGAAAATCACTGGTCAAAAATATTTCATCTGAGATATCTGTAGATTTCCTTAATATTTTTTAAAGAATATGTTTCATAAAGTATATAGTTATCATTCACTCAAAAAGAATCCAATACAAGTATAAAAGAACATTGGATATTTAAAAAAATGTAATACCTGTATTTACTCTCAGACCGTTTTCGATACAATCACACCAAATGTATGTAAATGTTTCAGTTATCATTAATATAGTTAATCCATATTCCATGTATTGGAGACTTAAAAATCTGAAAAATGCTGTACAGTAAAATTTTCTAAGACGGAATTGCATAGGAAAGAAAAAAAATTCGTTATAGAGAAGTTCCCTTCTTAGCAGGTGTAAAAGTGTAAATGTGTTATATATTCTTTTCTTACGTATTAGTACATTACGTATTAGTCATTTTGCATGGATGAACATATTTTTCCCGTTAAGACAGGATTCCATCATAGGCAGTTTTTTTTTACAAGCGTTTTACTATATTTTAATTTAGACACATTTTAATAGGCCTAGAAATGTACTATTCTTTATAAAGAATAAAATTTAATGTTTAATTGCAGAATAATGACGATTTAAAAATATATGCATTTTTTGCAAAAATTTTTGGGCCAGGGCAAATTTTACTGATCTTCGAATGGACCAGGCCATGCCAAGACAATGATTTTCATACGGGCTGGGTCAAAACCGGGGCGGAAAATTTAGGCCCGTGAAGAGTAGGAAGTATAATACCAGTCCCGGTACGGAAAAAATAAATTAGGCCCGGCCGGAGCCTTCAGAAAAAAAGTATGGCCCGGGCCCAGCCCTGAAAAGAATGGAGACCAGGTCTGGCCCGATTGTCGTGAATGAAAGTAGGCCCAAGTCCGGCCCGCGGGACGGGCTAAGCTCGGGCCCTGCCCGTGCAGATATCTGGTCTATGGCACTTTTATTGAAAATGAAAAATATAAATATGTAAAGAGACTGTAATAATTATATTTTTTGTCAGTAATAATTTGTCAGTAATTTTGTCTGCAATAATTATACTTTTTTTTTACAAAATTTTAAACATATGGACGTAAAAACAAATATCTCTACAGAACAATTAACACTATAGCGGCTGCTGATGCATTTTATCCGTCATTTATAAAAATTATCATTAAGAAATTCCAAATTCTTCCCAGAAAGTTGGAAAAATTATTTTTGAATATTATAAGTATAAATATTTCGTGAATAAAATAAAGGAAAATTAGTATTGAAAATTTTATTCTCGAAATTTCTAAGTAAAAAATCCGCCAGATTTAGAAACACTGTTTGTGGCCTGTATAGTGGTTAAAAAGGCTCTGACTTGGCCTTAGAGGTTGACTTCTATTTAGGATTCGGATCGGTTTCCGATTGGGTTTTGACTCTTGCGGGTCGGGTTTGGGCAGACCCGATTTTTCAAAAGAATGTCGAAAATAAAAAGGTTAAAAATCTATATGTCATAAGAACTCCATAGCGGACACACACGGAAAGCGAATACTTCTATTTAGCAAACACTTTTCAGTTTTTAATACAATTATATATTTGTAGTGTACTGCTTTTCTGCATTTATATGGAAATTTTATTTTTTATGCAACATTCATGGATAAAGTACTTCTCTCCTTTATATATTTTGTGCTTTGGAGATACTTTTGGTATTTCGTGTTCGGTCATCTCCAACAAAACTTTAAAATCCCTTTCTCTACCCCCACCTCTCGAGTTCTCCGAATCCTAATTGGAACCTTTTTTGTATCGGAGGCCGGAAAGGCGTCTTCTTTGTATCTCCAGAAGTCCTCTTCTTTGTATATTCCGGAAAAAGCAACCCGTCTTATCTATGTGATCGTATCGGACACAATTTGCCGTTTGCGTTCAAAACGTTAATTTATTGCCCTCTGTCTAGTCCAGAATCAGGAAGAGAAAAATTTCCCAGAAACTTTGTCCACTGTCCAAAAGAAGAAAGAGCCCTCCGGCCTGCCACCGCCTGTGGAGAGTGTTTTTTTTAATCATACGCCATACTAAGGTCTTCCTAGGTTGTTTTAAGCCGTTTACAAAGAATGAAAGTAAACAACGATTTTAGAGAAAGTACAATTATCTATGGAAAATATTATACACTGAAAAAGTCTATAAATGATTATAATTTCCAAAATTTGAGATTTTTTTCTATATCAGTTGGCACAAAAAATGTAGCCCATCTTAATTTTTTTTTTGTGGGAGGGAGGGGGCTCGATTATATAAATGGGCCCATACAACTCTACGCCTATGCTGATTTTACCGCTGAATACTGGACATCTTACAATCTATACACACGTAATATGTCTACCTGAGCAATAAACTATCACAAACACTATATGTCTTTTGTGTGTGTCAGAAACGAATTGTAGATAATATTTTTCATATTACGAGAGAAGAAGAAATGGTTCTTAACTGTACCGTAAAGGAAGAATAATCAATGATTGCATTTCTTATATACATTTTATTTCTCAAGCAGTAAATTGAAAATAAAGAGTGACTCTAAATTCATGGTACAAACTTTAAGGGTTGGTACAGGACACTGTAACCATCATTTATTGTATAGGAATGTATGGGCGCAAGTGACGCGTTGAGGTACAAACACCAGGGAGCCAATTTGGTCCTTTTTTTATTTAAAAAATTCTCCTTTATACCAGAAAATTCCTATACTATTACATAAAGTCCTATACTGTTACTGACTACATAAAGAAAAAAATCTTTGAAAATTTCCGGTATTAAATCGAAATCTTTGAATTAAAAAAACCTCGCAAATCTGTCAAACACAGGAAATACATGAAAAGAAATAGAGATAAAGTTTTTCAATTAAAAATTTCGATTTTATACCGGAAATTTTCAAAGAATTTTTTCTTTATATAATCATGAAATGTCTGTCTTAAATAAAGAAAATAATAGTACAGGAATTTATCATTCTTGGTTTTCTTGGTGTTCAATTTCTTCTCTTTTTTTGCGCCACTTACGACGAGTAACATTTACTATTTTTTTCTTTCAGATCATCAGACATAAAGCCCTGCGCAGGTCGAGAGCTCTACCCGAACCCAAAAATTCTATTTGAAATCAACCTGCAATCCAACCGAAACCCGACAAAAAGAATAAGTTTGATCCGCAACCCGACCCGAACGCACCAAAATAATTTTCGCGACCAGCAACCCGACCCTTGAAAAATTTTGAATTTGAACGTGAACTTGACTCATTTTTGAGACATTGAACTTGAGTTTGAATTAGTTCGTTTTTTTGTGAGCATGCCCAACACTGGTCTACAGAGACCATGTTCTACTTCTATTCAATCACATATAAGTAATTTGAAAACAGCAAACAGAAAATTTAGGTGAAAAATTATCTTAAATAAAATTTGGGAGGTGAAAGTTTCTTTTTGTTAATTTTATACATGGATTGCCTCTACAATTTTACTGATGTGAATCTGCAAGCTTTCATTTAAATCCTAATTTTTGTAATTTTTGGATTTACCCTTAACATATTTTCTTTACTATCGTTATGAGGATTTAATAAAATTTATATAAACTTTTTCCAGGTTGCCTTGATCTAAAGAACTAAAATATGGTCACTCTAACTATGGTCAACATTGACGTTTCTATGAAAAAATGATAAAATTTGTATTTCTAAAAAAAAAAAAAAATTCTTTTCTTGATCATTAAAGTAATATACATATATTTTTAAACAGAATATTTAAAATATGATACTTTTGCAAAAAAACCTACACATTCTATGTATTATTAATTTTTAGATATCATTATAGAAAAAATGATTTTCTAGAATTTAGCGATTTTCATCAAATTAATTTTTATTAATTTTACAGTAACATATTCTTATAGTACTACATTGAAATGAAATAAATGCAATTTTTAATTATCGTACCTTAGTTAAAGAAATCACACTTATTTAGAAATACATTAAAAGAGTGAAACCCCTGATTAACGGACACCTGTGGGACCAAAAATAAATGTCTGAAAAAGTGAGGTGTTACAGAAGACTTACAACGAGAGGTTAATTTTAGCTGGGAAATTTTAATTTGGCCGCAAGAGAGGGGTGACCGTATATAAGGGTGTCCGTTAAGAGAGGTTTGACTGTATAACGTTTTTAAAGGCAAAACGTTATTTTAAAGAAACATTTTTTTTTTAAAGTCCATAATAATCCCACTGACAGATTGGATTGTTTTTCTGTTTCAAATTTCGGCATTATCTTTCGAAAATGTATTTTGGTTTTTATCAATGCACCTTTTGCAGAAGCGCTACAAACGGACAAGAATGACTAGGTAAATAATTTAACAATCCTTTGAACCGTCATAGGAGGTTCTGTTACTTTAACATCCTGCCATTGAATCATATCAATATAATTCTTGACATGAAAGTTTATACAGGAATTAAAAATTTTCTCATGCCAACTTCATTTCCAGCCCCTGCTTTTACAATCCGGCGAGATGCAAACTCTCTTCCATGACTTCTATTACCTGATATCATACAAAGGAGGACATTTTCATGTGCAGCAAAGTACGCATTTCTTTGATTGATTGGATCAATTATATTTTTAAGAGTCTGATTGAGGTAACGTAAATAGCTGACAAGTTTTCACAAGCAATTCGATCCATAGATACAAGATGGTTTCAACTTTATGTTAAACCAAAGAGTTGCATACATTTACAAAATGTGCTCAGTCGGTATTTGTAGATTTTGTGATGGATATTCTGTTCTCACGTACAAGCGAGGTAGTCTGTTTGCTAAAGTAATCCATCGTGAATGACAAAGTTTTTCTGGTTTCTTTATAGACAAACCAGAAGAGCAACTTCCAACGGGGATTGTGTTACACATTTCTAACACATATTTTTTGTCCATACTTAAATTATCCTTAATGTTTAGCAATGGAATGTTATTTTCAATCACTGGAAGTTCATAACACTTTTCTAGTTGTTTCCTTATTTTTCTTCCAAATTCATTTGGATATTTAGTTTTCCATCTAGGAAACTAAATAGATGACTTACGGACAGTTCATTTGCATGAAATAGACAAATCAAGCACTGCAGTGTCTTTCATAATTATTTTTCCACTAAAACAATCGCACCATTATTCAATCTAGTGATCGGGGCATTTTCATCATATCCAACTGCAGTAATGTTTAAGTATTGGTTGTTGCCATTGAAAAATGTCATTATGCTGTCTTTTATACCTTTTCCAGTGCCATAAATCGGTTTTACCTATGTCTAAATCATAGATTACCTATGTCTATGATCAAAATCAACTTTTGAAAACTGTAGCATTTTGAAATAATAATAAGAAAAAAATTAACATAATTGCGTTTCATTGTCTAAATTTTAATAAACACCTAATGTTTACCCTTTTACGTGTCCTGAAAACTTTGATCCAGGCTCTGCAACAAGTGATATATGTCCCTCTATAACAGTTCTTTTGTAATACTTAGTTCCTTTCGTCTTTTGCTCAATAGTCTTGTCTTTTCGTACATCAAATAACAACTACTTTCCGTAACTAGTGTTACAGTTTCTACATATCTTTTTTGGTTCTTTATTCGTTCTCGTTTAATATTCATTCTGTTAATTACTACACTCCTTTCTTTATCACAAATCAGACCAACATCCTGCTGAACGGCGCTTGCAATTGTTGCAGCAATTTTATCTGATACTCAAGTTCGATAGCAAATAGAAGCCACACATCGCAATTTCATGCGCATTTGACCATGATTATGATTACTTGAGGTTTCAGAGTCACTTGACGTACGGGTAATAGCAAAATTGTAATCTGCTACTGTGTCCTTTTCAGAAATTAAACATAATTGCGAAATTTATCAAGATTTTAATAAAAACCTAAAGTTTGCCCTTCTTGCGGCACCTCTAAGCATAATCCCATTACGCTGATATTTAATTTCCGTCTTTATTTTGATCAAAATCAACTTTTTAAAACTGTAACATTTTGAAAAAATAATAACAAAAAAATTAACATACCGTAATTTCCGGCGTATAAGCCGCAGCTCAAAGAGTCGTTTTTCGACCCAGAAATTTTATTCAATAATTGTAGTTAAATATTTACAGCGATCTTTTAAGTTACATTTTATAAAATAATATTTCTGGGTCGAAAAACGACTCTTTGAGCTGCGGCTTATACGCCGGAAATTACGGTAATTGCGTTTCATTGTCCACATTTTAATAAACACCTAATGTTTACCCTTCTTGCGGCATCTCTAAGCATAATCCCATTACGCTGATATTTAATTTCCGTCTTTATTTTGATCAAAATCAACTTTTTAAAACTGTAACATTTAAAAATAATAATAACAAAAAATTAACATAATTGCGTTTCATTGTCCAAATTTCAATAAACACCTAATGTTTACCCTTCTTGCGGCACCTCTAAACATAACCAAATTACGCTAATATTTAATTTCCGTCTTTATTTTGATCAAAGGCAACTTTTGAAAACTATAGCATATTGAAATTAATTTTTTTTTTCGTTCCACCCTAATGTAGAAGCGTGCGAAACCTGTATTAAACATATTGCAATTTTAATTGCACTCTCTCAGCATTGGAATAATTGTACTATCTGCTTTAATTATTTGTATCAAAATGATTGTTTTATTTCAAAGACTTATTTTCATAATAAAATTTCATTCTCTAAATACTATTTAAAGCTTAAAATTTAATTAACAAGTTGGTGTGAAAATTTAATTGTGCTAAATTAAAAAAATGAATTTAATTCTTTTTCCCTAATAAATCTGGAGTTTTTTAAGAAAGTTCTAAACAAAACACACATATTTGTCAAAGAAGCAAAGAAAACAGATGCAGTTTTTGAGTCTTATAAAAGTTTGATTTGAAAATGCTGCTTATCTTTGTCAAGAAATATTTAGAGCAGTTTTACTTGCTTTATAGAGTAAGAACCAAAATAGTCTTTTCAAATTTAATTAGAATAAAACTTCTTTAGTTTTTTTTAGTAGATAACCATGAATAAAGTTTCTTTTAGAAGTAGATTAATTATTTTTGTTTTGATACTGTTAAAAGAAATCATAGTTTTCAGTCGAATAAATAAATGCTGAGGATTTAGAAATTGTTAAGAAGATTTCATAGGTACCGTTTGCTTAATTCATCTAGAGCTGATATTTAAAGAAAAGTATGAAATAGACGCTCATTCATTCTTGGTAGTTTCTAATGTGGATTCATCCAAACAGGGCTATAAGTGTATAATAGGGGGGGGGGGGTCAAGAAAATCTAGAGGAGGTTCATATTTTTTTCTCTCTCTCTGACACATGCTCGCACAAACAAACACACATACAAAGATATATATGATCCAAGTATTATATAGAAATATAAATTAGTGCATATTCATATTGTAGGCACTATGTTTCTAATTAAATTGTTTATAATAACTTCATTTTATTCTAAGAAAAGAAAAGGCTTCAGAATAAAAATTTCCAGTGTATAACTAGTGTATAATTATACTAGTGAAATAATAAGTGATGATGTCAACAAGTAAATAAAAAGCTTACAGTTCACCTGTTCGTAAAGAGTTGCAACCTTTAATTTTTAAACCCGTGGCTTTGCTCGCGTAATTGTTGAAACATCCCAAGTTATATTCGTGTGCTTATTTTCATTAAAGTTTTACTGCCACAGATAATTCAAAAATTACTAAATAAGCTACATTTTGAGTAAACTTCATTCTTATACTATATTAGGCGAACACGAGACTTAAATAAATGAGAAGAGCTAAAATTAATTTAAAATAAATGGTAATTTAGAATGTATTTTGAAGGTTTTCGGCCCATTTCATTCTTCATTCGAAATTTAGTAATTTTTAAAACCGTTCTTAGCGAGAATTTACATCTTATATGTAATCGCCATGCCAAATTCCAAGCTTCTAGTTATCCAAACTTCTATAACAACTATATCACAGAAATCGAAATTTCAGAACGTATTTTGTTCCTGCACACTTTAAAAATTCAAAATTTTTAAAAACTGTTCTGTGGATGAATTTATGTCTCTGAAGTAAGAGCCATGTACAATTTTAATTTCCCCAACAATTTCAGATAAATCATAGTTTAGAAGGTTTTTAGAATGCTTCCTGCCCCTTTCACCCTTTTGAATTTCGAATTGTTTAGAAATCGTTTTTAGCATACCCTTAGATCTTAAAAATAACCTCCATGCTAAATTTGAAGATTTTAGCTCAGCAGCATCCCAAAAATCGTAATTTTAGAACTTTTTTGCTTCTATACACTTTTAAACCTCGAATTTTGTAAGAACTGTTCTGTGCGATAATTTACGTCTTAAACATAACAGACATGTCAAATTTTAAGTTTCTATGCCTAACAATTCTGAATAAACCGCAATTAAGAACGTTTTCAGTTCATTTCACACCTTAAAATTTCGGTATTTTATTCCACTGTGTGTACTGTTCATCTGTATCTTAAAAGTAACCACTATACAAATTTTCAAGTTTCTAACCAGAATAAATCCAACTAAATCATAATTTAGAACGGTTTTCGCTCATTTCATCCTTAAAATTTCGAATTTTTCAGAAACCGTTTTTATAGAGCATTTACATTTTAAATGTAACCACCGCGTCAATTTCCAAGGTTCTGTACCAACTGTATCTCATAAATCGCAATTTTAGAACTTTTTTCCCTCCTGCATCTTTTTAAATTTCGAATTTTTAAAAAAGTGTTCTGAGCCAAGCATTTACATCTCTAGAGTAACAGCCACGTTAAGTTTCAATATTATAGGCAGTTCAAAAACAGTTCAAAATAAATCATAATTTAGAACATTTTTAGAACATTTTTCGCTCATTTCACCCTTTTAAATTTTGAATTAAAAAAAAAGTTCTTAGTGAGCATTTACATCTTAAATCTAACCACCATGCTAAATTCCAGAATTCTATACCAATTGTATCATATAAATCACAATTTTAGAGCATTTTTTTCTCCTGCACCCCTTTTAAATCTCGATTTTTAGAAAACTGCTCTGAGCCAGCATTTGATTTTTAAAAGTAGCAGCCATGTCAAATTTGAAGTTTCTATCTTTAAGAATTCCATCGAAATCGCAATTTATATCGCCTTTCGCGATTTCACTATTTGAAATTTCTATTTTTTTTAAACCGTTTTTAGCGAACATTTACATCTTATAAGTAATCACTCTGCCAAAATCCAGGCTTCTATACCAAATGTATGACATAAATCGCAATTTTAGAACTCTTTTTGCTCCTTCACCCTTGAAACTGTTCTAAGCGAGCATTTGCGTCTTGAAAGCAGCAGCCATGTCAAACTTCCAATTTCTCTCCTTAACTATTCCATAGAAAGAAATCATAATTTAAAACGTTTTTAGAACGCTTTCCGCTCATTTCACACTTTTAAATTTCGATTTTTGTTTTAGAAACCTTTCTTAGATTAGCATTTTTAGATTAGCATTTTTATCTTAACCCCTTAATCGTCGTGCCCGAGACATTCACGGGCAACGTAGGTTACGCCTGTTATAATCAGATTGTTTGATTCCCACCAGTTTTTTAAAATAGTGTTATTAGATTTATTCTTGCATTACTTTATCTGTCTATTAAATCAAACGAACATTTCTACGTAAAAAAACTGGTGGTAATCAAGCAGTCTAAATTTTGAAAAAGTAGCCTACACTTAAAGGGCGCGACGATTAAGGGGTTAAATGTAAAAGCCATGCTAAATTTCAAGTTTCTAGTCCTTTCAAGTATCAGAAAAATCGTAATTTAGAAGGTTTTTTACTCCTACATTCTTTTAAATTTTGATAAAAGAAAAACAGTATTGTGTGTGCATTTTCGTCTTAAAAATAGCAATCATGTCAAATTTCATGTTTCTATCCTTAACAATTCCATAGAAATCTTAATTTAGAACGTTTTTAAAACGCTTTTCTCACATTTCAATCTTTTAGATTTCTATATTTTTAGAAGCTGTTTTTATAAACATTTATATCTTATGTGTGATCCCCCTGCGAAATTTTAAATTTCTAGTCCTTTCAGAATCACAAAAACCGTAATTTAGAACGTTTTTTCTCCTGCACTATTTTAAAGTTCAATTAAAAAAGAACAGTGTTGTGTGTTCATTTGCGTCTTAAAAGTAGCAGTCATGTCAAATTTCAAGTTTCTATCCTTATCAGTTCCATAGAAATTATAATTTAGAACGTTTTTAGAAAGTCCGTTTTCCTTTCACTATTTTAAATTTCGAAATTTTTTAGAAACAGTACTTCGGGAGCATTTTTATTTTAAAAGTAACCGTCATGCGAAATTTCAAGTTTCTAGTCCTTTCAGAATCTCAAAAACCGTAATTTAGATCGTTTTGTTCTGCACCCTTTTAAATTTCGATTTAAAAAAGAAAACGGTGTTGTGTGTGCATTTGTGTGTGAAAAGTAGCAGCTATGTCAAATTTTAAATTTCTCACCTTAACAATTCCATAGAAATCGTAATTTAGAATGTTTTTGGAACGCCTTTCCTTCATTTCATCCTTTTCAATTTCGAAGAATCTGTTCTTAGAGAGCATTTACATCTTATAAGTAACTACCATGCCAAATTTCAAGTTTCTAGCTCCTTCAGTACCACAAAAATCGTAATTTTAGAACGTTTTTCACCCCTGCGTCCCCCTGGGGGGTAATGGCAACGACATAAAATATAGCCTATGTTGGAATAGGGAATGTCACCATCAATTTGCCACCATCACTTTTGAAATCGGTTCGGTAGTTCCAGAGATTACCCCTTACAAACAAACAAACAAACAAAAAAAGTCACTTCTTTTTAATATTAGTATACAAAAAACATTAACAAAATCAAGGATGTATTTTGCATTTGAAAATCATTATTGTTTTTAAAACACCTATTTAAACTAATTTAAAACACTTATTTGCAGTTTTTATACAAATACTACAATTTAGTATTTGTGCAAAACTGTAAAAGGGCCCCAAAACTAAGTTAGATTTTTGAACAGAGTTTCATTTGGTGACCTTGGACTCTTTCCCAGGGGGGGGGGGTCAAAATTTTTAGGGGGGGAGGCTGAGCCCCCGTCTGGCACATCTCTAGCTACGGCCCTGCATACAAAATTAAAACGAAGCAAAATATAATATGACTTATCCTCAAGCAGTATTTGAAATAGCAGCTGAAAGAAAAGTGTTTAGTAAAAGTTAAAATAGATTTTTAATGATCAATAAAAAAAATTAACTAATTTTCTTCGCTGTAATTACTATTACAAAAGTAAATAAATAAATAAATAAAAATAAAGTCATCTAAAAAATGAATATCAGTAGAACTAAATAAATTTCAATGACGAAATTCTACCGTACAATTATTTTAACTTAAAAAAGCAAACAAAAAATGTTTAATACTATTAAAGACATTTATAGTGAAGAAAACACGACGCGTTTTGAAAGATTTAATTCATCTTCTTTAGACACCAAAAAATTCTACCACTATGAGAGCAGAACCAAAATTGAAAAAAAAATGGTAAGAAAAGGTCAAGTGGGAAGAAACAGCCAGTAGGAAAACATGAGGTAAAATATAAACAATCAATAAGGAAAAAGTTGACACTCAGAGCATGACACAACAATTCCTGTAAGGAAGGGAATATTTAAATTACGAAGGATCACAGATTTTCTGCGATTAAGTAAAGCGAAGGTTACTATTCGGATATACTGGTATCCAAAATATAGGCTATTTGGGACCCTCGAATGGTAAAACGAGTCTGAAACAAAAAGAAAAAAATAAATTAAATATTTGAAATAAATAACTAAAAATGACTGTTCTCTCGCATATATCCTTTTCTTCCCCTTTCACTTCTATTACTTTTCAGTCTTGTTTCTGCTCTCATACAATTAGCACGTCTTTTTGCGCCTGAAGAATAAATATTAATTATTTCGAAACATGATGTGTTTCTTTCCCTTTTTATGGTGCAATAAGTTTATACAATGATATATATTGTGTTTTAAAAAAGAATTTAATACATGTATTTACAAAATCTGCGGGTATATATTGCTTAGTATGATAATGTTTTTACAATAAGTTGTACCACAATTTCTAAAAAATAATGTTCCTGATAGATGTCTTTAACACGTGCAAGAGAAATCTATCATGAATTTTATTGATTGGAAAAAGTGGTACACGTAAAATATAAAAATAGTCACCAGTAGCACACTTGATTGTATACATTAGTTTCCATGTCTCTGAGTGCATAACAAAACCACGCACAATTTTTTTCTTTATTAAAGTACTAGCAGATCCGCGCGGCGTTGCCCGGTCCCGTTAAAAAATAATACGAAATGCGAAATCACTTTAAAAATCGCTGCACGAAACCCTTCCTCTGGTAACTCATTGTCTTTCAGAAATTAAATAGAGAGATGGACCCGAAGTGGAAATAAATTCAATACCACCTCCCCAAATGTCTGGATCATTTGATTTAAAACTGGTCAGTTTTTGGTCAAAATGTAAAAAAAAAGTTACGTCTGATTTTTACAAAATTTGCATTTTCGGAATCAGAAAAATAAACTGTGAGTTTTGATTCAAATAATCCAGTACTTTTCTTAATACTCGAGGATGAGTGAAAATGAAACGTTTTCGTTATCTGGGATTTTCAAATCGGTAACTTTCTTTTGCGGTTTCAATACAAATAGCCATTTTTGGCGCAAGCGCAGGAAAGTTTTTTAGTTCCACAGCCAAGGGATGCATTTTGTTCAAAACAAATTATCGGACACATGTTCCCGCTGCCTACGATAACGTGTATAGAAGAAGTGATAGGCACGCGCTGCAAAATCTTTTAGTTCCAGTTTCTACCACCAAGTGGAGCATTCTGTTCTAAATAAACCTATTTCCGAACGAAACTCCGGCACTCGCTCCTGCTTCTTACGGCACCGTGTAGAAGGCCGTGTGCACGCGCGACAAATCCGTTAGTTCCACTTTCCACCGCCAGGGAGCACCAAATATATGTCATAAATAATTAGCTATATCTTAATTAGTTCATGTTAAGTTGAATGAACCGATTCCCGTTGAAATCGAACCCATAGAACTCGAGAAAATAAATCACCCCCCTGGATATTAATATTCATAAATGGTGGTAACCAAGTTCTGAAAAAATTATACGGAAGCTTATTTAGTACCTGAGAGGCCTCGAAAGAATGTCAGAAAAGATTTCGTTTGAATCGGACCAAGATTAAATGCAAAATCATTTAGTTACATTTTCCACCGCCAGGGGGTGCACTCTGATCTAAAGAAATCTCTTTCCGAACGAAACTCCGGCAAGTGTTCCCGCTGCTTATGACAAAGTATAGAAGGCGTTCTGTGCACGCGCAGAAAATCTTTTAGTTCCGCTTTCCACCACCAGGGGTGCCAAATCTATGTCTTAATTAATTATCCATATCTTAATTAGTTCATGTTAAGTTTAATGAACCGATTGTCGTTGAAATCGGGCCCTTTGTTTGAATCGGACAATTTTTAAATGCATAATTGTTTAGTTTCACTTCCCACAGCTAGGGGGTGCACTCAGTTCTAAATAAAACTCTTTCTGATCGAAACTCCGGCACGTGTCCCTGCTGCCTACGACACCATATAGCAGGCGTGCTGCGCACGCGCTGCAAAATCTTTTAGTTCCATTTTCTACCGCCAGATGGCGCCAAATCTGTATCTTAATTAGTTATCTATATCTTAATTAATTCGTGTTAAGTTGAACGAACTAATTCTCATTGAAATTGGGCCCATAGATATTGGGTGTTTCCTTGTTACTATTTTTTTAAGAAGTTATTTTAATGCATCTTATGACTATAATCTTACCTTCTACTACTTCACAATATTTAACTTCAATCTAATTATACAAGAATTTAAATTTAACATTACACCAGGTGAGAAAGACATACCACCAACTGAATATTGTTACCATAAATTTATTACAAACACCAGGTAATTAGATTTAAGAAGGGGCACCAAAATTTAGTACAAGTTAACACACATAATACAAAATATAAGAAAAGGGAGAGAATGGCAAAATAAATTCATTTACTTTTAAATTTTACTTTTAAATAAAATCAAAGGAGGTAACAATATTCTCATATCTTTCATAACCTAAAAAAAAAGGAAAAACACCCAATACTTCTAAATTTCAAAAACATAAAGTATTCATAAATAATGACGAATAACAGTGAAAATTACACTAATTTTGAATAACTGAATGGAGACAAACTCTCATATTTGAGAGGATAAAACTCAGAAAATTTGCAAGTTAAAACCAAAATGACATTACTTTATGAATACATTTATACTTTTAAAATTTAGGGACCAATGAAATCGTATAGTTGAGTACATTACGTCTTTTATAAATCATTTGAAAAGCTGTGATTCAAGATGATAGGACACATTTTTAATTACCTAAACAATAATATTTCACTTAATAGGATTCTCTTAATACTTCATAAATTTATTAACTCTCTTTAAAATATATAAAATTTCACAATTAACTTAATTCAGAATAAACAATTTATTTTAAGTGCATCAATAAACTTTAATCTATAAAATTTACTATCATCTGTTTAGCTATTTAGTCCTATTTACATTTGTATATTTAGATTAGGTCTACACATTTCACCATATTTCATCTTAAATCCACATTAATTTAAAATTATATTTGTCATACATATATCTCTTACAGAATTAATATATTTAAAGAAAACATGTGTGATTGAATTTCACTCTATATGAATTCTGTTATCAATTTAAAAAAACCAATGAAGGTGGACTTTTTCACAGAATAAAAAATATAAGGGCAACAAAGCTAAAAACAAGAAAAGGGGGTTTAATTTACTATTAATTTACAGATTTTAAACTTAAAGTGTAGAAAAGAATTACTTATTAAATAATATTTATAAACACATTTGAATAAAACAATAACAGAATTCTAAATTCAATTTTTTACACATGTATTTGCTGTTATTATAATCGAGCAGACTACTATTAAAGTAGAATTTAACATTACCATTTAAAGTTTGATAACTTGAATAAAATCTTTTAAGCTACTGTTATAATACATGAGAAATGTATTTAAATCAATCAGAATAATAGATGCAAATTAATAAGGGAAAAACAGATTCTTGGTTAATTGTGGGTTTATTTACAATTAAACATTTTCATATCAGTACTAGAAAGAATACTATAATTATAGTATGACATTATAGATAAACCAAAATTTACTCACATATATTTTTCTTAGACCACAACAGTTATCTCATCTATAGAGATTTTCATCAGGATGACAGATTAACAATTTTATATCAGATCAACACATTATCGTCGAAGATGGCCTCTACTTCATCGGCAGTCCCCACTTTGCCGAAAGAGAAATTCTTCACCACCTAAAACCGCATCTCACTGGTCACGTACTGCTTTCACATGCAATTCGGGGTTGGTATTTGCAATACCGATGACATTTATGTCGATGATGTCGAGAGAAATTCCGCTTACACTATCGGGGTTGGTATTTGTAACACCGATCACATTCGTGTTGATAATGTCGAAAGAAATTCCGCTTACACTAATTTAGTTTTAATGTAGCGGCAGGATTATTAGAAGTATAACATTAATTCCTCCTTCTGCTCTTTAATTCGATCCTCATTCAACACATTCCGAACTTTCATGTACTACCTCGGCTCAAAGTTGAGGAAAGTTCATATCTCCGAAAAACCTCAGTAATGGAGATAGCAACAAATACTTATAGGACCAGCATCCTTTTTAGTTAGCCTCTTCTGTAGTACCAATGCCTTTCTTTTCTGCGCTCATGCTTCGGAGCTCAGGGGTAGCGGGGCGCATTTTCCCGCCAAAAATCCCCCTCGCCCGCTCCAAATTTTTTCGACTCGCACCTACATCATACGTTGTTCTCTGCTTACTGACTGACCTTCTCGTATCACCTTTACTCCTCGAACCTATATGGGGCCTACCCATTATAAAATTAAGGGGAACGGGAGCCTTACGCTTCTGTTACTATGCGCTAACCACATGGTAACAGGAAAATTTTCGAAGAAACGGGTTGCCTAATGGTCCTTTTTTGACCGAACGTTTATTTGAAAGGTTGACCGTTTGTCCTACAAGGTTAAACTTTGCGGGTATTTTTCCTGGAATAAGTGGGGTTGAACAACAAGGTCACAACAATTTACACTTGGGGTTGATATTACGAAAAGGGAAAAAAAAAGAACATTTAACTAGAATTTGGAAGAAAGAACTGCATTACTTACCATGTTATAGATTAAAAAAAAAAAAAAGAAAGTGAAAGAAAAATTAACTGAAAATTTAGAGAAATGAAGGGTTATGTTAATATAAGTTAAAAAATTAGAATTTGCGAAATATTCTACAACAAGACTCCCCTATCCTGAATAAAAAAAAAAAATTTTGACTAAAAAAAATTTTTTTTTTTTTTTTTTTTTTTTTTTTTTTTTAAACAAAAAAAAAAAAAAGAAAGTATAAAGCTAACTCCCAATGGAGAACTCGATTTCCTACTCCAAGTTAGTTAACCTAGACTTGTTAAAACCAAAAAATTGGAAAAATGAAGGTAAAATGGTTTACTGCCTGCTGGAGAAACACCTACGTGGGTCCAAGATACTCGAACAAATCAAACAGCGACTCGAAGAGCTTCCAAGCATCACATAGTTGAAACCCCACTCGTCACACTCCGGAATGTGCAATTCGAGCTGCACACAATGAACCGTCCACCTGACCACATCCCTAAAAGAAAAATGGAATTGAGTTTAAAAAGGAATTTATACATAAGTAAAAGCTGTGAGCCATATAAGTAACCATGGGGTTTATCACAACCAACTGAGCCTCTATCCTTGCCTTCAGATTTGCCTACAGTTATCTGTATTAGATGATACCTACTGAAAATTTTCACCAACTTCCCGAAACAGACCAGATATCCAGACGGTGAACTCTCATTTCACCACTACTACTTTCTACAAGTGAGTATGCCACTCCACCGTAATTGCCATGTGTAACTGCAGCTAGGCCCCAAAATTGTTGCTAAAATTAAATAAATTTAAGTTTAAGGTTAATTAACATGTGAAGGACTGCCAACTGGTAATTTTCACAATTTACATACACATCAAGACACAGGCTGGAGATGCAGATGTAGATATATATATACATAATACACAAATAAAATCTTTTACTCGACATATAACAGTGTGTGAGTCAAAGGTAATAAAAAAAAGTATTTAAATCAAATTCATAGAAATAGCACTAGGTTACATACAGGTAAATAGCATAACACAAAAAAAAAACACAACAGAGATGCAATATTTCATTTTCAGTTTAAAATGCTTTACAAAAAAAAAATACATGAATGCAAGTTCATTGTATTAGCAGGGAACCCCTATTCATTTGAAAAGTTCATATTTTGATTGTTGGGGTTTTACTTGGAGTGTACAAATGCACTTACAGATCATTGTGCATACATTAGTGTATGTCTGCAACTCTGTATTCCTATGGGAACAATTACCATATCCTAGACAACTTTAAAAATGCAGAAACTAAAAACAACATGCAAAAAAAAATGTGAAAAACAAATTCCACTACTACCAGGTAACTCTGCCAACAAGATATAAAAAAAAAAAAAAAGGGAAAAAAGAAAATATAAACACAATTACCCAAATTTACAGAAGAGAATAGAATATAGAAGGCATAAAAATGTACACACCGAAAGTGTATATGTACGGCTGTAAATAAGTCACACCCCACATACAGAAATGTATAAAATATCTCTGTAAGATTTGCACATATACCCAAAAAATTACAACTTCCGAGAAGGTAACACAAATAAGTAAACTAAATAAGTGTTAGAATTAGCTATATATATACAATACAATTATATTTTCAAAAGGAAGTAAAAAAGGGAAAAAAAAAATTTACTCAAATCCCTTCGCTTGCATCACGTAATTTTCAAAACATCCCCCAAAAAACTCCAAACATCCCAGAAATAGCACGAATTTTGGTTAAAAATTTATAAAAATTTACAAAAAGTGGGTGCGGAGCGGTATGCATGCCAAAATATAACATAATACCCAATACCCTTCTAAAAAAGGTACATATAAAGCTCCAAAAACGCTTACTAACACTTCCGGAAAGCAATCAAAACAAACCCATTTTAAGTTGAAAAATTTTCAATTCAGAGTTTTAATTTCGATAAATTTCCTCTAAAACACATATAAATACAAATTAATTAGACTATATACAGAAAACATTGAGTGAAAAACAGATAAAGTCGTTACTCTTTATAAATGGGACGAACGCTTCTGTCCCGAAAGGAATAATCGACCCGTGGAGTCGATCTAGAACGACCGAGGCGTTTCGATTTCGCGACAGGCCGTATCGAATCACCCTCAGTTGCTTTTTCGTTGCTATCGGACTGATCAACCTCTCTGCCTCTTTCAGCAATATTAGGCTCCTCCTGTGTGCTACCCGAACTTTCCCCTACCGGAGCAATCTGTGGATGTGACTCTTCCCCTCCCGGACTGACCTGTGGTTGTGGGGAAAGAGCACCAATTTCGGTTGAAACACTGCGCGCCTCCTCCTCGTCTTCCTTAGTTACGGTTTCAGTGTTGCAATCATTCTCGTTTTCTTGCGCTAATGGGGGCGGAACCCATGCGAAATATCGTCTATGTCTAGTAGTACGGAGGTGGGTTGGTTGCTCGCCACTCTGAATCGGTTCTGTTTCATCGATGGGCGGATTGTGAATCGAATTTCCGTTAGTCGTTTGTTGTTGTGGATTGTTTTGGTTAGTAATCTTCCTGTCTTTGAATAACGTTAGTCTATCAACATGGACAACTTGGGTATTTTTCGGGTTAGTAACTAAAGCGATCTTAAAATTTACATTATTTAATTGTTCAATAATAGTAAAAGGACCGTTATTTAATTTACTTAGCTTTTTAGTCTGTCCTGGCTCAATTCTAGGTGTGTAAAGCCACACTAGATCACCTACTTTTAGATTTTTACACACTGCTGTTTTTTCTCTGTATTTCTCCTGAGTTTCAGCTGCTTTAACTAGATTGTTATGGACTTCTGCATATACTTTTTGGAGAGCAGGAATTACAAGTTCACAGAAAGACGGTGCATCGTTGTAATTAAGTTTAGGTGGTTGTGAAAATACATGATAGGGAAGATTTAAGTTTCTACCATACATGACAGCTGCCGGTGTTAACTTTGTTGATGAATGTACAGCGGTCCGCATTGCTAACAGAGCAAATTTAAGTTTAGAGTCCCAGTCTGTTTGATTTTGATTTACAATATGAGAAAGTGCATTCTTTAACGTTCTATTTTGGCGTTCCACCTGAGCATTTCCGGGTGCATGATAAAAAGATGTTCTGATATGTTTTATGCCAAACATACTGTATACATGCTCAATCGCATCCGATATTAGGTTTTTTCCATTATCTGTCGTTATATAACATGGTGCTCCATATCTGGATATGAAATCTGCCAACGTGTCCGCTATTACATCAGAAGTAATTGAACTGACAGCATATGCCTCTGGCCATTTGGTAAAAGAGTCTATGTATGTGACTATATATTTATTTCCTGAAAATGTTTGTGGCAAGACGCCTATGATATCTAAGTGTACTTTATTTAGAGGAAATTCAGGGGTGGGCATACGCTGAAGGGGGGCAAGCTGATTTGCCTTATGGGCTCTTTTCTCTTGACAACTAACACAAGATTCTACCAGGTGTTTGACATCTGCCGACATCCCTGGCCAGTAAAAGTGCTCTCGGATGCGGTCAATTGTTTTCTGGAAACCTTGATGACAAGCAGCTAGAGAGTCGTGTGTTAGAGTGAACACTTGCAAAACCAGTTCCTTAGGAACCACTAACTTGATGGGGTTGTTTAAAATCAAAGATTCTCTAGTATCCTCACATACCAAGATATCGTCTCTAAAAAAGAATTTCATATACCTAGGTGAGATTTCCAATTTCTGCTCCAATTTTTTTACAATTTCACAGCATTTCGTGTCCGATTTTTGGAACTCGCAAATTTTTCCCATAAGGTTTGAGTATGGTTCAAAAGATGTTTCTTTAGCTACCTGAATACTAAAATTGCAGCTAACTGCACTTGTAGGCTTCTCTACATTAGCAAAACGCGATAGGAAGTCTGCCACACTGTTACATTTTCCCTTGACATAGTTTATTGTAAAGTTATAGTCTGATAAAGTGCATATCCACTTGGCCATGCGTGACGTGGGATCCTGAATCTTCAACATAAAGGTGAGTGGAGCATGATCTGTATAAATGGAAAAATGTGTACTGGCTATATAACACTTAAAATGTGCAGTGGCCCAGACAAGGGCTAAAAGTTCTCTTTCGGTGGCAGAGTATCTTGTCTCTGCATCTTTCAGTCTCCTGCTAGCAAAGGCGACAGGGTGTATCATTTTGTTATTATCCAATTGTGATAACACTGCCCCCAAAGATTCACTACTTGCATCAGAATATATAATGAATTCTTTGTCAAAATCAGGTAAAGCTAAACAAGGTTTTGAGATAAGAGCTTTCTTAAGATCATCAAATTCCCGCTGGGCTGCCTCGTTCCAGACAAAACGCCCTGTTTCTTTAGTGAGGTCTATTAAATTAATTGCTCTTTTAGTAAAATCTGGGATAAAGCGTCTGTAAAAAGACAATGTGCCGATGAAAGATCTGACACCTTTACGATTTGTAGGAGGTTGTAACTTTTCTATAATTTCAATATTTTTATTAATGGGGGATACTTGACCACCATGAATCTCAAAACCAAGATACTGAATTTTGTCTGTCAGGAAATTACATTTGCTGGGTTTAAGTTTTAAGTTATGTTGGCGAAGCCTTTCGAATACTAAGTTAAGTTTGGTAAAATGAGACTCAATGTCTTTAGAAGATACTACAATGTCGTCAATATACACTAATATACCCAAATTTCCGAGATCCCCAAAAATGGCATTCATTAATCTCTGAAAGCTATTTCCTGAATTAGCCAATCCAAAACAGTTGCGCGACCACTCAAATAATCCTTTATGCGTAATAATAGCAGTTTTATGCATGTCTTCAGGTCTAATGACTTGTTGAAAAAAACCACTAGTAAGGTCGAGAGTTGAAAAATAATTGGCACCTGAAAGGGAGTCTACAGAGTCTGTGATATTAGGAATGGGGTATGCATCTTTTACCAAGTTTTTATTTAGCTTCCTAAAATCAACAGCTAATCTGTATGTACCATCTGTTTTTTGTACGAGAATGACTGGAGAAGAAAATTCTGACATTGAAGGTGACAAAATATTAGCTTCTAATAAAATGTTTAATTGGTCCTCCATTTCCTGGCGCAGTTTATAAGGGACTCTATATGCTTTGCAACGAACTGGTTTATCAGAGGTTAGATTTATGGTATGGGGAATAGTGTCACAGCCAGGTAAATCTAGTACAGAGGCTGCGAACACATCTTTGTTCTTATCCAGGAAATCTTGCATTTGTGCTTTTAAAGGGGTGTCTAAGTGGTCTAAATTAATTTCAGAGCTCCATTTTAAATCTGCATGGTCGAAATCTGCAATTGGGGGGTCAACATTTACATTACAATTTAAATTACATATCTCTGGGGTTAAATTTAAGTTGTCTTTACATTTAAGAATTTTGGCAACATATGTTCCTTTATTTAAATTAATAGAATTATCTGAGAAATTAGCCAAAGATAAAAATAAACCATGCTCTTGTGTGCAAATGGTTCTAGAAATAAGGAGGCCTTGATGCATACTTCTAGCAAGGGGTTCTAACATTATAGGGTCATTAACATTTACATTTAATTCTTTATTACACTTAACATTAGTTAAAATTTTAGTTTGGGGGGGAATTGTAAGTTTGTCACATAATGCGGCAATGCCTATGATAGTCTTGTCATTACTCTCATTGCTACTCATTCTATTTTCACTCTCATTATTTTGTGTGTTCCCACTTAATTGTTCCTCCATATCATAAAAAACAGTCTCATCAGATTTGCTAGCATTATCCGCATGTTGTGCAATATGGTTTACTTGTTGAGCCTCAGTAGTCTGTGGTATACTGTAGTTATTTGTGGTATCCTCTACTTTTTCACTTTGCAAGACACTATTACTTTCACTTGACACCTTATTCTGCCCACCATTATCGAATTCTCCACTAATACTACTTGTGGTACCCTGAACTGTCTTTACATTACTACTACAGTCTACCTTCTGCTCCCTTTCACCTTTGTTGACATATTTGCACTGGGAATTTTCAGGGTCACAATTATCACAATTACACATTTTTGAATCATTATTATACATATATTTACAATTATATTTACAATTATTTACTATAACCCCTACATTATTTACAGAATCCTGACACTGTTCAGTATTTTCCTCGACGTTTTCCACACTCTCAGTAGACTCATTAAGATTATGGCAACCCTTGTTTGTCTCTAATTTGGAATGACTTTGCATATCAATTTTTTGTTTACATTGGGTTTGTTCAGGGCTTCTAAGAGTGATAGCATTGTCTGAACAATCAATGAGAACTCGATACTTTTTTAAAAAAGGCATTCCCAAAATAGCAGAAAATTCCTCCGCCAGCTGACCTGGTACAACAAAAAACTGTGCCTTGCACAGCGTATCATTAATTTTAAATGTTGCGAGTACACTTTGATTGAGATGAACTTTTTGACCAGTTACTGTCACAATCGGTGTGCAACACTCTTCTATAGGGCTACCCGTGAACAAATTGAGCATAGTGCTACTCAACAAATTGATAGCCGATCCCGAGTCACATAACGCAGTAATATTTTTATTATTTACAGTAATTTTAGTAACTGGGAGACTATATAAATGGGGTGAAAACACACTATATACAGGGGGTGAGTCGTTTGGCTTTTGGGGGATCAATTCGACCATTAAAGATCCGGCCTCTAACCGTTTAAAGGCCTCGCAGGAGTACCTTGGGCATTAGCATCATTACTCGGTTGGTTTCCATTACTGTTTTCATGTCTGTCCCTATTATTATCTCCTCTATTTATGTAGTCATTACTATCTCTATAACTGTAGTCATTTCTACCCCTATAATTATATTCATTTCTATTTCTATTTCCCCTATAGTTACCATTCCCTGCTTGGTTTGAATTTCCTCTATAATTACTGTTATAGTTTCCACGGCCCCTATAGTTATTATGCCTGCTCCTACCAAAGTTATACTGGTACCTCGCCTGTGGGCAATCTCGTGCATAATGTCCACTTTCTGAGCACAAATGACACTGAAAATTTCTGAATTGTGCTCTTTCCTGGCTCTGGACCTCACTCTGCCTTTCCTGAATTCGAACTAAACTGTCAATTTTTGCTGACAGCAAATCTACCTGGTCTTTCAAATTGCTGATGTCCTGCTGTGATTGTTTATACTCATTTTGGGGATACATAGCTGCACAGGCTAAATTTTGTGGTACAGATTCAGGTATAAATGGAGCACTAATTTCATTTTGGAGGTTATAGAATGGATTTATACTCCTGCACGCTTTTTCCTCAAGCAATGCAACAGTGAGGATTTCTTCAGGCGTTTGTGGGTTTTTTGTAATGACCCCTTTTCTTATTTCTGGGGACAGATTTCCCAAAAGCATTGAGTGAAAGATAGCGTTTCTACTTTTGTTAACTACCTCCCCTTGTAATCCATCAATAACTAGGGCTTTAAGCGACATGTCGTAGGCTCTGTCATAGAAGTCCTGCACCGACATTTGAGGGGTTTGCTTGAAACTAAAAAAATTTGAAAGGGCTACATCTGGAGAAACATGACTGGTGTATCTTTCCCTGAAAATTTTAACAATTTCATCTACCTTTTTATCTTTATGAAGCTTAAATAACCTTGCCGCTCCCCCGGTAACTCTGCTAAACCAAGCGAATTTTTTCTCATCCTCCCCCCATTCGAAAAAGGTAGCAAGGCTATCCCACTTTTCAAAAAATTCACTAAAAGAAATTGAATTTTCAACACCGCTAAAAGGTGGAATTGAAGAAATATTTTCCATAAGGGAATTTTTCTTTTGAATATTAGCCAAGTTTTTTGCCTGATCTTCTGCCATGATAAGTTTTATCAATGAGAAAAAAAAATTAAGTGGGAGGGGGTGCAACTATACACAGAAATACACATACAAAAGCATAAAAACAAGAGAGAATTTAAATTTGGAACTATCTAAGTGCAGAGATGTCAAAACTTTAACCAAATTGCAATACAGAGTCACAGACTTACCTTTCACAACCATGAAAATTAAATCAAAATACCTTTTACAACCATGAAAATTAAATCAAAATACCTTTTACAACCATGAAAATTAAATCAAAAACACAAAATACAGCTTCATATTTTTTTTAAAAAATTTTAGATTTTTATAAATCTATAAGCATAAGCCAGGTTTGAAATGTCATGGGCACCAATCTTATTGGGTGTTTCCTTGTTACTATTTTTTTAAGAAGTTATTTTAATGCATCTTATGACTATAATCTTACCTTCTACTACTTCACAATATTTAACTTCAATCTAATTATACAAGAATTTAAATTTAACATTACACCAGGTGAGAAAGACATACCACCAACTGAATATTGTTACCATAAATTTATTACAAACACCAGGTAATTAGATTTAAGAAGGGGCACCAAAATTTAGTACAAGTTAACACACATAATACAAAATATAAGAAAAGGGAGAGAATGGCAAAATAAATTCATTTACTTTTAAATTTTACTTTTAAATAAAATCAAAGGAGGTAACAATATTCTCATATCTTTCATAACCTAAAAAAAAAGGAAAAACACCCAATACTTCTAAATTTCAAAAACATAAAGTATTCATAAATAATGACGAATAACAGTGAAAATTACACTAATTTTGAATAACTGAATGGAGACAAACTCTCATATTTGAGAGGATAAAACTCAGAAAATTTGCAAGTTAAAACCAAAATGACATTACTTTATGAATACATTTATACTTTTAAAATTTAGGGACCAATGAAATCGTATAGTTGAGTACATTACGTCTTTTATAAATCATTTGAAAAGCTGTGATTCAAGATGATAGGACACATTTTTAATTACCTAAACAATAATATTTCACTTAATAGGATTCTCTTAATACTTCATAAATTTATTAACTCTCTTTAAAATATATAAAATTTCACAATTAACTTAATTCAGAATAAACAATTTATTTTAAGTGCATCAATAAACTTTAATCTATAAAATTTACTATCATCTGTTTAGCTATTTAGTCCTATTTACATTTGTATATTTAGATTAGGTCTACACATTTCACCATATTTCATCTTAAATCCACATTAATTTAAAATTATATTTGTCATACATATATCTCTTACAGAATTAATATATTTAAAGAAAACATGTGTGATTGAATTTCACTCTATATGAATTCTGTTATCAATTTAAAAAAACCAATGAAGGTGGACTTTTTCACAGAATAAAAAATATAAGGGCAACAAAGCTAAAAACAAGAAAAGGGGGTTTAATTTACTATTAATTTACAGATTTTAAACTTAAAGTGTAGAAAAGAATTACTTATTAAATAATATTTATAAACACATTTGAATAAAACAATAACAGAATTCTAAATTCAATTTTTTACACATGTATTTGCTGTTATTATAATCGAGCAGACTACTATTAAAGTAGAATTTAACATTACCATTTAAAGTTTGATAACTTGAATAAAATCTTTTAAGCTACTGTTATAATACATGAGAAATGTATTTAAATCAATCAGAATAATAGATGCAAATTAATAAGGGAAAAACAGATTCTTGGTTAATTGTGGGTTTATTTACAATTAAACATTTTCATATCAGTACTAGAAAGAATACTATAATTATAGTATGACATTATAGATAAACCAAAATTTACTCACATATATTTTTCTTAGACCACAACAGTTATCTCATCTATAGAGATTTTCATCAGGATGACAGATTAACAATTTTATATCAGATCAACACATTATCGTCGAAGATGGCCTCTACTTCATCGGCAGTCCCCACTTTGCCGAAAGAGAAATTCTTCACCACCTAAAACCGCATCTCACTGGTCACGTACTGCTTTCACATGCAATTCGGGGTTGGTATTTGCAATACCGATGACATTTATGTCGATGATGTCGAGAGAAATTCCGCTTACACTATCGGGGTTGGTATTTGTAACACCGATCACATTCGTGTTGATAATGTCGAAAGAAATTCCGCTTACACTAATTTAGTTTTAATGTAGCGGCAGGATTATTAGAAGTATAACATTAATTCCTCCTTCTGCTCTTTAATTCGATCCTCATTCAACACATTCCGAACTTTCATGTACTACCTCGGCTCAAAGTTGAGGAAAGTTCATATCTCCGAAAAACCTCAGTAATGGAGATAGCAACAAATACTTATAGGACCAGCATCCTTTTTAGTTAGCCTCTTCTGTAGTACCAATGCCTTTCTTTTCTGCGCTCATGCTTCGGAGCTCAGGGGTAGCGGGGCGCATTTTCCCGCCAAAAATCCCCCTCGCCCGCTCCAAATTTTTTCGACTCGCACCTACATCATACGTTGTTCTCTGCTTACTGACTGACCTTCTCGTATCACCTTTACTCCTCGAACCTATATGGGGCCTACCCATTATAAAATTAAGGGGAACGGGAGCCTTACGCTTCTGTTACTATGCGCTAACCACATGGTAACAGGAAAATTTTCGAAGAAACGGGTTGCCTAATGGTCCTTTTTTGACCGAACGTTTATTTGAAAGGTTGACCGTTTGTCCTACAAGGTTAAACTTTGCGGGTATTTTTCCTGGAATAAGTGGGGTTGAACAACAAGGTCACAACAATTTACACTTGGGGTTGATATTACGAAAAGGGAAAAAAAAAGAACATTTAACTAGAATTTGGAAGAAAGAACTGCATTACTTACCATGTTATAGATTAAAAAAAAAAAAAAGAAAGTGAAAGAAAAATTAACTGAAAATTTAGAGAAATGAAGGGTTATGTTAATATAAGTTAAAAAATTAGAATTTGCGAAATATTCTACAACATAGAACCCGAGAAAATACCCCTCCCTGGTCATTAATTTTTAGAAATAGTGGTAACCAAGGGCTGAAAAAATGGTACCGAAGTTTATCTAGTACCTGGGGACCTGAGAAAAGGTTCCGTTTGAATAGGACTAATAATTAATTATTTCTTATTTTGGAGGCAGGGGAGGGGGAAAGGAGGGAGTTTCGATCAGAGCATTAACGCGATATCTAAACTGCAACCGAGCACTCTCCTCCCCCTTCCCACAGAATTAAACCAACGACGTTAAAAAATTAGGAATTATCATTAACTTTTGAAACAGAAACAAAATGACCTTTTTTTATACATACAAAAATAGTAAGTTATCGTTGTTAATTTCTGAAATCAAATACATAAATGACGTATACATGAAAAAACTCTAAAAATCATATAAAACAAATCGCAAAAAATCACAAATTGCTGTTCGCATTGCAAGCAGCTGACGACCTTTTTATCTGCCAATCACAAATGCCACCTGTGCTACAATTGCAAATCCACCTGTGCCTACAATTCTATCAGCTACCAATCCAACTGCCCTCCAATGGCTTTTGACTTGTAGTGGGCGATTTGTGACGTTATTTGAAACAAAAAACGGTGCAAAACATGAAACAAATGTTAAAAAACGCATAAAAAATGAAATTAAAAGAAAAAATCTAATAAAAAATTCGGGATAATAATTAATCCATCCTTCCCTTTTAAAATTACGATTTTTTACCTGTAAAGAACTATAAACTTTCTCCAAGCTAAAAAGAGTATAAAAGAATGACGATTCTGAGCGTATCTGAGGCTGAAATGGAAACAACCACCGAACTAATCAAGCATTCGGGGCAAAATTTCGACAAAAAAATCGAAAATCGTTGTACGAATTTCGCATAAACTTTATTGAAAAGAGGAAAAAATTTACTATATTGGGCTAAAAGATTGGAACCGGATTCCGATTACTAATGTTGTAAATCGCAGCGAAACGGCAAAAAACACTAAAAAGCGCATTTTTAAAATCATGATTTTTTATCTGTGAAGAATTATCAACTTTTTCTAAGCTAGAAAGAAAAAAAATGACGATTCTGAGCCTATCTGAGGCTGAAATGGAAGCCAAACTACCGAACCAATCAAGCATTCTGGCAAAATTTCTTAGTGTCTAAGGAAAAGATTCGCAAAAAATTCAAAAATAGCTGTACGAATTTCGCATAAACTTTATTGAAAAGAGGACAAAATTACTATATTGGGCTAAAAGATTGGAACCGGATTCCCGTTACTAATGTGGAAAAATCGCAGCAAAACGTGAAAAAACGCTAAAAATCGCATAAAAAATTTAATAAAAAAAATCTATTAAAAAATTCCAAAATCTGGCTTCGCGGTGCAAAACTACATGCATAGAGGTACCTTCCCACCAAATTTATAGGTCTGAGGGCAGCGGTCTCTCCAGAGCACAACGGAGAAACACACACACACAAACTTCCTTCTTTATTATAGTTGGAGATTTCAGTTTGAGCCAATTTATTTTATTAATGTTATTTCATCGTCGAATCACTTGTTGTTTTAAATTAAAAAGGAAAAATATAGTTTGTAAGAACGCTTCTACTTTCTATAGATATTCAAAATATTTAACATAACTTTATTTGTCATATTTTCTAGATTGAAAATGTTAAAAGAAAAGAAAAGGAAATCTGAAAATAGAAAATGCGAATATTTTTACCTCTACAGTAATATTTTCAAAATTATCTAATTATACCTGCGAGCAAATTAGTAACTTAAATAGTAAATTCATTTTTTCAAAATGCATTTTTAAGTTTTTAACCTGATCACCCGTTATGTACATCCACATATATACGTTTTTCTTCTGTGACCCAGGGGATCTGCTGGTATATATGCGTTTTCATAATTTACTGAACGAGGAGTAAAAATGTATACGTAAGTTGTACTTGATGTTTATCAGGGAGGTAGTGCAATCTACGGGCAATGTTTTAAAATATTTTTTTCACATGATCAGCATGTAAGGGCGCTGCAGTTCACAAAATTGCTTAAAAACCACCCTACTCCGAAGGTACTCGATACAACGAAAAAACGTATTCCTAAAAATGTTACATAGTTACATTATTTTTTTAATAATCATAGTGTGTATTCACTTATGAAAGTGATAACTGTATGCAGGTAAAAGATAACTGTACGAGGGAAAGTCATTAAGTAAGTCACAAAAGATAATTAAATAATAACTTACAATGATATTCACTTCAAAACTAATTTTATTTCTCAACATATTCTCCACCAATATTTATGCACTTATATCACCGTTTTATCAGTGCCCCAACACCAGCTGCATAAGATTCTTTGGGTTGCTGTCTCAGTCACATTAGGACTTCAAGTTGAACACAGGAGACAATTCAAAAGTTTGGTTGGCAACTTCTTCAACATTCACCATACAGCTTCGACTTAGCCCCAAGCGATTTTCATCTGTTTAGTCCACTAAAAACCATCTTGGAAGCAAGATGATGTTCACAGATGATGAAAAGGTTCAACTTGAAATCCTAATGTGGCTGAGACAGCAACCCAAAGAATCTTACGCAGCTGGTGTTGGGGCACTGATGAAACGGTGACATAAGTGCATAAATATTGGTGCAGAATATGTTGAGAAATAAAAATAGTTTTGAAGTGAATATCATTGTAAGTTATTATTTAATTATCTTTTGGGACTTACTTAATGACTTTCTCTCGTACAAAAAATTACTTAAGTCAGGGACAGAGAATCCGGGTGCCAGAAGGTCAATAGCCACCACTATTTCGGAAAAATATTCTTCGACTTATTTAATAAAAGAAATCCCGAGATTAAAGAAGGAGATGAAAACTATTTATGAAAAGTGATAGCAATTGACTTTCTGGCACGCGGTTTACCTGACCCTGAATTAAGTGCGCGAATAAATTATAATACAAACTGTAGAATGTTTGTCTATATTACATAGAGCATAATAAATAGAGTGTACACTCTTGACGTTTTAACCTCTTAACTGTTTCTTTTTTTGACACCATAAACTAACAAGTTGGAAATTGTACGCCAAACGTGACAAATGTTGACATTCGTACTGTTATTATTTCAGTGAAATGAATTATATCGTCTGTTATTATGATATGATTAATTTCCGTAATAAAATAAGTACATATTAAGTTGGCAACATTTTATCTTTTACTGACTATAACATTTTATATATTTGATATAACATTTTATATAACACTATAACATTTACTGAAAATTCCAATGGTAAACTTAAGTCTAGCTTTGAAAATTACAGAACTTGAAATCCATATTTAGACTTTTTCCATTTAATATCTATATCTCCAGAAACATCTATCTAAAATAGTGTGGGTAGATTATATGATTGCTATAATTAAACAATTTTAATGTACAAATTCGGTATTTAAATTCAGTAAGGCGGAAATAATAGGACTCCATCTTAAATATGACGAAATGGCCATGACAACCTAGAATCATTACCTATCGTGGGATATCATTGAATTAATTACGTGTGATAGGATTTAATAGAATGAAGAATGTGGGACTATAACTTGGTCATAGATGTTATAAAATGTCATATACATCACATATGATTATAACGTCATACATGTCAGATAACATGGCGATACATCTCGGTCGCTTGACGTTTAATCCTCGGAAGCTGCTATAACAAGGAAATACCGATTTAAAAAAAATTAAAATTACTTAATAGATATTTGTAGTAATATTTTTTTAAGTTTTGATTCGATTTTCATAAAATTTGAAATGACTCGACAAAATTCTACAACGATTATATATATATTAAATTTCAAACCATTCGGTTTGGTAGTTTTTGCGCTGCTATATGCGGACAGACGGACGGATCAGAGGATGACTATAGGACTTACGTATTTATACAATTACGAACGCTCCTAAAATAGGGACGAAAGACTACTTTTTACGTACTCTATATATAATATTTATTTATATAATATTTAATCTATATAATATTTCTCTTATATAATTGAAAAATGTCTGACAATTAATAAAGCGAAGATTACAGTTGAAAATTGCTGATATCAAAAAGATTTTGGTAACGAAGGAAGCAAACTCTTCTTGTCCGAACGCAGTTCGGGCAAAACAAGTTAGGCCAAAACAGTTAAGTGGTAAAAAATGCGAAAGTTATAACGAATCATTTAAAAAAATTCGATTTTGGAAATCGTGAATTAAATATGTCCATTTTGAAGTACCCTTTACATTATGCTTATTAAAGAGTTTTGATAATTCTAGAGGTTATAATTTATAATGTCGTTAGGTAAACCGATGCCGAGAAACAATATAGCTATAAAATTCAAAAATGTTTAACATTAAATAAATATCTGGATGAAAGTTGTCTTTGTTGAAGTAGTATCTTTTTTTCTATTGTTAAGTGAAGAAATATGTTTTCGTGTTATTGATAAATAAAATAAAATAAAAATAATAAAGAACACTCTTTACAATCTAATGATAAAAATTTAAACAGTGTATGAGATGCGTGTTATTTTGTCATTTTTCAGCCTTCAATACATCCTGCTAGCAAAGTATTCTGATGAAAGAAATGACATTTATAATAAAGTTGCTTTAAAAGGGGGAAAAAAAAAGAGTCCTCACAATATTTGAGATTTTCTGACATATTTAAGTAATTTTAAGTTTATATTTTACGGCTTTCTTAAGAGGTAGTTATTTTAAAGTACAGAACTCCAAATTTTCTTTCATGTTAGTTTTCAACAAAGAAAATTCAGTCTGTGCATTTAGTTAAAGACTACGTAATATATATTTTAAAATACTTTTCGTGATTTTTTTTATCGTATTTTAAAAAATTTTTTATGGAAAAGATCTTGCACGGTTTACATATAATTTCATAGCTGCCAATATTTACGCTCAGGGACCGATCAAGCCAAAGAGAGGTCCAAAGCCTGGTATTCATTTGGCGCCCCTTTCCTATACTTTGACAAAATAAATAAATAAATAAATAAATAAACAAGTAAACGATTTCTACGTATATTGATACGCATTTGATACATTGATACGTATATTGATACGTATTTAGATAAATATATTTTTGGTTTTTAATCTTATCATATTCGAAAAGTACAAAATATTGATTATAGTCAGTACCTACAAAGTCAACATAGATTTAAAATATCAGCTTTACAAAAGTTATATACAAATTTAGAGGTACCCAAAATCAGGGTTCCATGGGCCACAGCCCAGTTGCGCATGCTTTAACCAGGCTCTGTTTACACTTTTTATCAAGTAATATACACATGTTTCGAAACAGAAAATTTATTTCATAAAATGTGTTTTATGTCTATGTGGTATTTATTTGATTTCATTGACTAAATAAAATTTCTGGTTCAAAATATGATTATTTGACTTTGAGGGGGGGGGGGGGGGGGAACGAAAAAGTTTGCAGCTATAATAATTTGCAGAATAAATAGCTAAATGTATTTTTTTCCTATTTTCTGTACTTTCCTATGATCGTATTTTTAAAATATGATCTTTAATGGAAAATAACTTGTATGGACTACATAGAACCTGCAGAATAAATAGCTATTCCTTTACTATAATGATGCAAATATTTAAAAGCATTTAAAAGCCTTGACTTTCACTGAATTTGATTATAAGTATGTTGTGATATAGCCGAACACTTTTTAATATTTATTTACTGAAAGAAAAAATATTACAATATAATGCAAGAATAATATTATATTTTAATATATTTCCCGTAGTATATAAGATTATGCGTGTGACTCAATAAACCGGAAACAACAAGTCGAAATGAATTATTAAGAAATATTTCTAAGCTATTAGTTCATTTAAATTAATTTGTCATTAAATAAGCTTATCATTTTTTATCGTATTTTTTCTTTCCCGAAACATACGTATAATTATAAAGTAATGACCATAAAATATGTTGTCACTTTTATTTATGTTTAACATTTTAAATGAAATTTTCTGTGGTCTAAGATTAACTGACTTAAAACTGGCACAATAAATTCCACATTTAATAACTGAAATCAAAGAGAAAACAACAGAATACTGCGATTTATGCTTTTCGTTCAACTTTAGGATAAGAGATGGCGATACTTTACTATCTTTAACATTGATATGAAAAACCCTTTTTATCTTTCAGTACAGTAAAGTTGCGATGTTTGTATCAGGGTAATTTAAATGGAGCGTAGTATTTAAAAAAGGAAAAGAAAAGAAAAGAAAAGAAAGAGATTAAAAAAGAAAAATCATTCTAAATATGTAACAATTCGCATTTTTATCGGTTTCTTTTTTAGGGTAGAAATAAATGAATGTTTGTAAGAGCGTTCTAAAAATGTTTCTAGATTTCATGCAGGCTTTGGTATACGTATTAATATTTTTAAATATCCAGTGTAAAGAAGTGTTCCAAAAACATAATTTTAGAAAGAGAGTTTTTTTTTTCTTTCAAGGGTATATTTTTTAGATAGTCCTCGAAAAAATTATATGCATCTATCTTACTTAGACACTGCGCTGTAAATCTAATTTAAGAATATATTTCAGGCATCTTCTAAAATAAAGTAAAAGGAACAGATATTAAATGAATAATGCCCTGAAAATAATCATATACTGTAATTACGCGCGTATACGTCGCATCTCAGACAATTCGATTTCCTATCAGAATTTATTTTAAATAAAATGTTACTTACTTCTGCTTAGCACTTATTTGACTTCTTATTTTCAATAAAAATTCCGGTTTGAAAAAGACTTAACTAAGACTACGTACGAAATTACGGTAATGGATTAAATATTTGCAATGCATACCTCCCGCCTTGCATTTGTTACTGAAGCCAATAACGCTAACACGCAGAGATAAGATTTCTCCGACTTTTTGCACACCACTATAATCTTAGAGAAATGTTTTTTTTTTAGGTGCGTTCGTAATTATATAAATACGTAGCACCTATTGACGTCGTCTGGTCCGCCCGTCTGTCCGCATATAACAACGCAAAAACTACTCAACCGAATGGTTTGAAATTTAAGATATATTATCTTTGCAGAATCTTGTCGAGACATTTCAAATTTTATGAAAATCGAATCAAAACGTTAGAAAATATTAATAAAAACATTTATTAAGAAATTTGAATTTTTTAAAATAAAAATAGGTGCTTTCTTGTTATAGGAGCTTCCGAGGTTTAACCGTCAAATGACCGAGATACTTATTTTATTACAAAAATTAATCTGCAGACGATATAATTCATTTCACACAATTAAAAAACATCAAGATCTGAATATTTATATAATTAGCTATAGTACGAACATGTCATTTGTCATGTCATTTGTCATGTTTGACATGCAATTTCCAACTTGTTTATTTTATTTAATCGGAACATTCTGCGATTTAACGGAACGCCATTTTCTCTAAGATTATACTGGTATGCAAAAAGTCGGAGAAATATCATCCCTGCTAACGCGCTAACATATAAATAATAAAAGTTACAACAATGACAGGTTGACAGGAGCATCATTTCAAATTTTTGAATGTCTAACATGTTGGACATAATAACTCTAGATTTTCTACTCACTTGACATGAACTATTTTTTAACATTTTCCAACAAAGTTGGATTGGACAACCGAATTCAAAGTGTTTATGAATTAGGTTTATTTGTCTGTCGTCTATACGTGCTCTAGCTCGCGTAAATATACGCGGATTGCCTTGAAATTGATATATGTTATTGGGGTTTACTATGGCACGTTTTGTATCGAAAATGAAGTGTGTAGCATTTATGGTTATTCTACAGGGACACTCAAAAGATTTCCGTTACATTACGGTCTATGCACAAACAAAAATAAAACCCAATTTGGGTCGAAAGATTCTTAGGTATGTGTCCAAATTGGGTCATGCCTGTTTAGGTTACCACTGTGTATCCATTACAAGAGGGAACTGTGACTACCTTTGTAGGTTTCCACATCCCTCGAGTTCTGGTAAAGCAAGTACGGGTAGGAAAAACCCGACTTAAGGCCTAGGGCCTGGTTCCCTTCTGGGTGTCCAGCCCCGAAGCTGTTGGGGGACGCCGGCCCGTCCCCAAGTGTCTCGTGGTGATTCCCATAATGAGTTCCACCGAGTATCGCAGTGACTTACGTCACCGACACATGGGTTTAAAGGTTGGAGGGTCCGCAGGTGGCGGTCCTCTGGCCGGCCGAAGCGCACACGGATAACCAAATCCGGTCGTGCGCGCTAAAAGTCTCTCAGGACTTGAGTTCGGTGGTCGAAGACGTGCCGGGCGCTCCTCAGGCGCTTGGCGGCGCAGCCTAGTTATACCACTGTGTATCCATTTTGGGCACTGTTAAATACACATTTTCAAAGAAAAAAAATGTTTTTTCGCTTTCACTTGTGCTACGCGTTTTTAAATGTAACTATTTTTTGCATATTAATTAGTGCATATAAATTATATATATTATATACAGGGCTGCTCAAAAGATCTCACGTACATTTTCTTTCTTTTTGACGGAAATTGCTGAAGCGAAATTTTCAGCTGTGCTATAGATTTCCTAACTGAAGTAAATTTTAGCGTACTATGTAATCTACATACAGATCTATAGATCATATACAGGGCTGCACAAAATAATTCGGGTAATTTGTTTGACTATTGGTAGTAATTGCTGAAATTGGACTTTTAAATGTGTTATGCGTTTTCTAAATTGTTTACTTAGTAATCCCGGTGCGGTAATCCCTTGTCATTCCTTGTTTACTTAGTAAACTCTGAAGTTTTGTTATACTATTCTGAATGTGTTAGAAAGTGTTTAATAATCTATGCTTGGCGCATGATTTTTCGTTCTTATTTGTATTCTCTTTTGATACATAGTTTCAAAGGATTTTTTTTACTGTTGTAATTTTGTTTCGACGCAATAGTTAATGTATTGTTAAAAACAAATGAAAACATTCAAATAATAATAAGAAAATGTAGAAACAGATAATGATAAAAGAAAGTCTGAAAATGTGAAACCTTCCTAAATGACGCCTCTGAACAATGAAATAACAAGAAAGAAAAATCATGCATCAAGCATAGATTATGAAACACTTTCCAACACTTCCAGAATACTTAAACAAACCTTCGCTGCTTAATAAGGTAAATAGAAGGGTACGAAGGTTACAGATAAGGTAGAAGATACCTAAGTAAACAATTTAGAAAATTCATAACACATTTGAAAACCAGATTTTAGCAATTGCAATCCATAGCTGGAAAAGTACTCCAATTATTTTGTGGAGTCCTGTATATAATCTATAGATTTGTGTATATTCTACATAGTATGCTAAAGTTTAGTTTAGTAAGAAAACACAGAACACACTTGAAAATTCACCTTCAGCAATTTCTATCAATAGACGGAAATACATTTGTATTCTTTTATACAGCCCTGTATATTAACTACATATTTTTATACACGCCACATATTAAACTAAATTTTAATTCAATCAAAAGCACGCTTAAAACTACTGAAATAACACTTCTAGAATTTATCATCCGTAGGCAGACATGTTTCCAGCTCTTTGCGTGGCCCTATATATGATTTTATTTTTATTCTACAGAGTTTTCTTAGCATATATACTAAATATACTTCAGTTTTAAAATGCATAACTCGATTAAAAATCCCCTTTAAGCAATTCACAGTCATACTCAGTAATGCATACGAAATCTTTTGTGTAGCTCTGTATATGATCTATAGCATTTATACACACCACGTAATATGAAAATATTTAGTTAAATTTAAAACGCACACCATAACTGAAAGAGTTTTTCCAACAGTTATCGCTTATAGACATAGCTTCTGACGGAGAGCTGTATCCGAAATCTTATGTGTGTCCCTGTAAATGAACGATAAATGCTATGCACATCATATTTTACAACAAGTATTTTGTAGTAAACTTCATTAATGTATATCAATTTCATTATATTTCAAATAGTGTAACATAATTAAAATACTCTGCAAACAGTTTTTCCCCCATAGGCCATTATGTAACCGAATACTTTTGTGTGACCTGTAAATGTTTGATAAATGCTTTACACGACATATTCTACAGAGAGCATGTTTTATTCCCCTTAATAAATGCATAATCAATTTCATTATGTCTGAAATAGTGGAATGTGATTAAATTACACTGCAACCGATTCTCCATAGACCATAATACAACGTAATTTTTTAAGTATAACTGTAAGTGAACTATAAGCGCTACACATACCATATTCGATAGTAAGCATCTTGTAGTGCATTTTTGTTATGTATATCAGTTACAATATGTTTGAAATAATGTAACATCATTAAAATACACTGCAAAAGATTTTACCCCATAGGCTATAATGTAACGGCATTCTTTTGAGTGCCCCTGTAAATGAACTATAATTGCAACACATTTCCTTATCAATACCGAACATGCTATGGTAAACTTCAATAACGTATATGAATTACATGACAATCCGAGTTTGTTGACGCGAGTTAGAGTACGGACAGACGGAGAAAAAAAACCGAATTCATAAACACTTTTCAACCATGTTGGAAAGTGTTACAAAATATTACAAATAGTTCAAACAAAAAATATACTAGAATAATATGTAATATCTAAAGACAAAAGCTTGGTCAATTAAAAATCGATTCTTTTATTCAGTTTTGGCTTTGTAGCCAAATTTTAAACAATTATGAAAGAAATTATCTTTCAACATTTTAAGATATTTAAGATTGTGTTATAACGTAGGAAATATAGTAGATAAAATTTAGTATTTTCACAATCAATTGATACTGTCTTATATATCAATTCAATTTGAGAGAAGGAGTTCGATTAGGAAAAATAAAAGCAATGGAACACAGTAAAACGCTTCAAAATCCGTTTTCAGCATTATGAAAATCAAATTATAAATGGACATTTTATTTGGTTTTGATTAAATTGCAACAAATTAAAGCGATTTTATTTCTCCAAAATTAGGATAAAAATATCTTGATGAATACGTAAATAAAACACAGTATATCGCTATGACTGAAAAGGGAATTTACTATCTATCATCATTCATCAGTTTTAGAAGATACAGTACAAAATTTTAGTCAAGCAGAAATATTTCTTTCGAGCGGAAAAAAATCTATTTTTATAGTAACCGTAACATCATATGTTTGCATCATAATATTGGCAACAGCAGAGCCTTATGGTGTAGTATGGACTCTCAGCTAATTAATTCTCAATAATTTGACTCTCAGGCAAAGACGAAGTGGTAGACCCTCTACATATTTTAACCCTTATCTGCAGTTAGCGGTCTAACAGACCGCTGCTTTTTTCATTTTTCACAGTTTAACTTGAAATTTTCAGATTAACTAATAGATACTAGTGATATTTTGTTTCGTTTGGAGCCGTAGTACTAACACTAGAGTCTTCTGAATAGTTGAATTTTAACTATAATATGTACATAAAGTTTTGTATACAGAAACGGTATGCTATGAGCCTTTTATTCATTATTCAATCACACGGTATCAGAGACCGTTCATAGTATCTATGTAACATTTTTTGTTACAACAGTTAAGGATTAACATTTAATGGACGGGACAATTTTTCATAGATCGTGCGATCCTAAAATTTGATTACCATATTGTAATCTTACCTTTACAAGATGATTAATTTTGATTGTTAATTTTTGCTACTTAGAAAAATACTCCTGTTTATTATTTAATTATTTCACTCAATAAATGCAGGAAATGGCTTGAATTTTGCAGTGAAGTTCACAAAATTACAGTATATGATATCTGTGAACTTTATGTTGGATAAAATACAGACCTCCCCCAATTAGTTAGTAACGCAAGTCAACTTTCTGGCTATCGAAGAAAACTCAGAAAAGCAAAAAAAAAAAATAAAAATAAAAATAAAAATAAAAATAAAATAAAATAAAAGAGGTTAACCAAAACCTGCAATCAGGTTTACCAGGGAAACAGCACAATTGAATTTTGAATACTATTATTCTTGTAGAGTAATATTTGCCCCTTTTTATTGAAGAATTTCGTAATTAACTAAGGCTAATACTATTACACGAAAATAGTAGTATTCAAATTTGTCTGGCAACCCTGATAGGCAATTGACCCGAAAAGTTCATACCTTAAAAAAATTTGTATTGTTCGTGTATTTATTTTTTAATATTGAAGAAAATAATTTTACTCTATATCCACAGCTGCCAATTTTGACGTATTTTTGTTACCACTATTTCCAAACATTAATCTTCGCTTTATTTAATCGCAGAAATTCTACGATTAAATAAGGTGAAGATTACTATTTTCAAACAGCGGCAACAAGAGCGTTCAGAAGTCGGCAGCAATGTTGATAGAATGAGTTGGAAGATTATTGTCCATTTTTATCCTTGAAAAATTTAGGAAAACAAATCTCATGTCAAAAATGCATTGGTTGTATTTCAAAATTTGGTACATTTTCACAGTTTAACCAGAATGAAGTAGCTACCAAATCTTTAATGTATAGAAATTTACTATTGTAAGGAATACGGAACAAAAATAATACCTTCACACTAAAATAAAAATAAGAAAAGAAGTCACAAACAGGGCATTTCGTTTCACGAATAAAACACTGCAATTTCTAAACTTTGTTCTACCCGTACTGTACTCTAACATCAAGCAGGGCGGTTGCTGTGCCAAGCCAAGCTTAAAAAAAAGCCACACAAACAACGCCAAGAACTGGACAAAAAACCGCTACTGCTTACTTACAGAAACCAAATTCCCAATGTTAAATCGACAAAACATGCCAGATTAAAATATCAGATATCAAATAAACCAAGCATCGCAGAAAAAAAACGAAAACTAGAAGAATCTAATGAAGAATTTCTTCAATTTAAGACCAAACTCATCTTCATAAGTGATTTATAAACGGAGATATAGGTTTTTAAAAAAAACGTCGAGTTACTTAAAATGATCACTTTTTTCTTCGTCAAACTTTTTTTTTTCAAACAAGCTAGAGACCTTAATATTGGGCAGAATGAAAAAAGGATTGCATTTTTGGACAAGTAATTACGTAATCTATGTGCTTTTATAAAATCCAGTGTAAAAAAAATGATTTTCTATCCTTAATTAGCAAAAAACTGTTAATTAACTTGGCGATTAAAAAATTATGCCAAAACAGAAATAAAATCCGCCAACGACCATGTACCATCTGTATTATAATAGCACAAACAATTACAGGTTATAAACACATCAAATTTCATCTGCAAGTCAGCCATTTTCGTCTGAAGATATTTAAAAAAAAATAAAACTTCATAATAATTATAAGAACACACATTTTATCAGACAATTAAATATGACTGCAAACTGTGGCAGATGACTGTTTCCCACATTAATAAGTATGAGAAATTGCCAGTCACCCGTATCGATCTGGGTAGCTCAGACGTAGAGTGTCCGCACGGTACGCGTAAGGTCCCAGGTTCGAGTCCTGGCCCGGGTCAATTTTTCACTCATGTTTGTTTAATGAATTTAATTGTCTGATAAAATGCGTGTTCTTATATTATTGTGAAATAAAGTAATCAGACGTAGTGTTTATGCTTTAAAAAATATTTCAAATATATAATTTACGTTTTTAGAAAGATCTTTAAAAATAAATTAGTTTTTAAGGGAAGATGTACCTTCTAAAATGTACACATTAAGAGTTATCGGCATTTAAAATTTCTTTCGAAACGTAAACAAAAATGAACGTTTGAAATGAATTAAATGTGATTTTTAGTTTTAGAAATGAAGTTTCCATTTAAATTTATTGTAACAGTACAATGTTTAATTGAATAAAATAATGTAAATCTAAGAAATTGCTAAAAAATTCCAAACATGCACAGGGCAATGCAAAAAAAAAAAAAAAAAAAAAAAAAAAAAAAAAAAAAAAAACAATAATAATAAAATAAAATAAAATAAATAAATAAATAAAAAATAAATAAATAAACAAAAAATAAATAAATGTGTAAATAAATAAATAAAAATCAGCTTTCAGAAATTCTAAAGATTGTTCATATATCTTAAATACAACCTAAAGGAGGGTTTATTTCTATATTATTCAATATATAATAGTAATTTCAGCAAATATATTAAATTCCAATGCGATCTGTTTTAAAGTTTAAGATAGTTTATAACACATGATAAAAAATTTACAAAAAAGAATGGCGCGTCACATTTCGGGGAGGGGATGGGGAGGGGCGTGAACAAAATTAGGAAGTATAATAAGGTTATCTGATTAAAACTTTACGATATTTTATAACACATAACATAAATTTTAATAATAAAGCCACGTCAAAAATTATAGGGAGGGGCGGAGCGCGTTTTGCCTACAAAAGGGGGGGGGGCACTTTTCTAAATTATAACGATATCCGTCATATCACATATTGTTACAAAGGGCTGTGACCACTTATTCATGTTATGCACCACAGGATCACCCCCACATTTTGTGCCCCCCCCGACACTGCTCATGTGATATATTGTTCGAAAGGCCTGTGACCGTTTACTCATATTATGTATCTTCGGGGTCCATCCTCCCACTTTCACCCCCCTCCCCAAAGGGGGCACTTTTCTAAATTTTGCCGATATCTCTCATGTGATATATCGTTGGAAAGGTCTGTGAACGCTTAATCATACTATGCACGGGGGGGGGGGGTATTTTCTAAATTTTGCACATACCCCTCATGTGATATATCGATAGAAAGGTCTGTGACCGCTTAATCCTATTATGCATCTCCGGTGTTCATCACCCCCCCACTTTGCCCCCCCAAACGCGCTTAGCTTTCACCACCAGGGGCGCTTTCCTACCCCTGATTCTATGGGTCGGATCACGAAGGGGTATGGGTCATTCGACTCGACATCGGTAGAGCTTTCCGATTTTAGTTCGTTTTTTCTCCACCAGGAGCACTTTTCTATCTCTGGTTCTATGGGCTGGATCACGACGGGGTATAGCTGACTCGACATGTATAGCCTTAACGATGTCACTGCCCGATGTTCATATAGAACAGATTGCGCTACATGGTGGTGGAAGATGGAACTTGAGCGTGCGAAGCACGACTGTTATACGGTGCCGCAGGCAGCGGGGACCCATGTCGGAGGTTCGTTTGGTTAGAGGTTTATACTATTCGATGTGCAAATTAAGGGATTATCTGGTGCCGAAGGCAGCGGGGAACCAGGTCGGAGGTTCGTTCGGTTCGAAGTTTACCTTATTCAAGGTTTTACAAGATTCGAGGCCCCGATGTAAATTAAGGACCCGCTAGCGGCCACTATCGGGCGAATTAGCACTAGCAATATATTAGCACTAGCGGGCGAAGCCAGCTAGTGCTAATGATGAAAGAGCGTGATATCACGTTTGATTTCAAATGCAGCGCTGACACGCTATGTAGTATTCCATTTTTATTCATTTCATGGATAAGTCAGTGATATTTTTTAACAGATGATAACAAGTATTATAACAAGCCACATTTAGTATGTTGTTTTGAAGAGTGTAATTAGTTTAATTGAAAAATCTATTGGTATTTCTAGTTAACCCTTTAAACAATGACTGAAAGTAAAATGTAATTTTAAATTATTTCTTATGTTTAGATTATTTAAATTATGTTTTATCTATTTAAAAAAAAGAAATGATATCTACAAAAAAAACTTTTCAAAAGTAAAAAAAGCCAAGCGTAAAAAAAAAAAAGTTGTGGCTAAAAAATGGTGTGATATCAAATTTCCAAGCTATTATATTACTTATTTAACTTTTTCCATTAAATAAGTTATCAAATATATAAGTCGAGTGCCTACGTATATGTTAATAGAAATCGTTTTCTCCTGTACTAAATACATCCTAACGAGTTTCTGAAAATTCAATTTTTTTCAAATTATGCATGATGGGCTTGGCGGCCATCTTTCCATATTTCTAAGCTCCCAAATTTCTAAATTAAAAGCGTAATATGTTTGCAATGTAATATGTTTATAACAATTTCGAACTTCAGATTTTTACTACGGACAGATAAATTAGATAAGACTGATATTTTGAGAAATTAATTTTTACTAGTTTGAAATTATTAATTACTCTAAAAAATAAATCATAAGATGAATCTTTAAGATAAGTCATCATTATCTTAAGACACAGTTTTCAGAGCATACAAGTCTATAAATGAAACTCTTAAAATATTTGCTTAAATAACAATTTTGAACTTCGGATTTTAACTACGGATTTGGGTGCTTAGAATTTTGTGAATAATATGCAAAGATGGCCGCCAAGCCCATCATGCATAATTTGAAAAAAAATTGAATTTTCAGAAACTCGTTAGGATGTATTTAGTACAGGAGAAAACGATTTCTATTAACATATACGTAGGCACTCGACTTATATATTTGATAACTTATTTAATGGAAAAAAGTTAAATAAGTAATATAATAGCTTGGAAATTTGATATCACACCATTTTTTAGCCACAACTTTTTTTTTTACGCTTGGCTTTTTTTACTTTTGAAAAGTTTTTTTTGTAGATTATTAATTATATGCGATGTATTGAAATATTCATTCATAATTTTTCCATATTTGGGTAACATATTCCTTTAATTGCAGAATAAAAAATGCTGAAGTTTTCCCTGATGTAGCCGAAACATTTAATGTAACCTCATAATTACCAACGAATTCGGTTTCCTCCCTTATTTTTAGAAACCTTTAGTACAAGGGCCAACTAGAAACGTCAGAAAGCAATAGTTTCTGACGTTTACAAAAATGTTTTTGATATAAAAAGGGCCTCCCTTTTCCTATAAATTTCGTAAAAGACGTTTCTGTTAATTGTGGACTTTGGAGTCCAACTGTTTTTTGAGGTTTTTGATTGCTTTTTTTTATAAAGATTTCTGAATATAAGGGATATGCTTTCAGAACCATGGGTAGCTACGTGATTACACTACTTTTTAGTAATAGAGCAGAGATACTCACTACGAGGTCTGCGGACCGCAGAGCTACCACAATTTTAAATTAGTCGTTGGGGACCATCGTAATACTTACCCATCATGGCTATGCATAATATAAAATATGAAAATAAAACATTGGTAAACTATTTATAAAATGCATTGCAATTCGAATAAAATCGTGGCTTGATGACGTCATAAACTTTAAATGCTCTTATTACTGAATTGTGTAAGAGAAACATCCTTATAACTCCAAAATTGATAATCATATTAACTAACGGTTTACTGCGTCAGATTAAGCGTCTCATTTCCAATTAAAATATATCTTTGAATTGAAATTTGAATGAAATACAGGGTCATGAAAAATCGAAGAGTGTGAAAAATAGGATTACAAATATCTAGACAACTAATTATCCGATCGACTTCATTTTTTATGCAAAATTTATATTTTTTTATTGTCTTTTATATTCACTCCTTAAAATAAACTATTGTGAAAATTTTTATATACCTTTTATCAGAACGAATATTTCGAGAGTCGGAAAAAAATAGTTCCGGATAATCGAGGTTACTGAAATTCAATAAGCTTCTTCCCATTATTACATACTAAGTACAGACCAAATTTCAAGTCTCTATGTCAATTTGTGCGGGAGATAGAGCGTTTACAGACACACACACGGACACACACACACAGACACACATACAGACGGACGGCAAATTTTCTTTTCTAAAAATATGTTTTTCGGAATCTCCAGTGTCTCAAACGTGTAAATCCGTCAATTTTTTTTTCAATTTTCAAAACGATTACAAGACTTACCCTATACTACGTATGATGGGTAAGTAATAGAAATCTGTATCTGATTTAGTCGTAAAATTTCTGTCATTAAATAAGTAGAATATTCCTTTCGGAAATAATTGTGCGAGAATATTTTTCGCAAAAATTAATGAGAACCACTGCAATAGAGTCTTCTATTTTTTACAACATAATATGCCGGATACCTTAATAAAGTAAAGATTAAATTCACAATACATCTATGTTCCTTAGAAAAACTGTAGGTTCCATAAGGCTAATAAAAGTAGCCCTTACGACATTCATGTTAAATTTCAAAGTATACCATGGAATAATTACTAACAAACATATACAATAATAAATTATATAAAAAAATCTAAGTAAACAATACACATAATGAATAGTGCTCATACATAATTAATGAGTATTAAAAACGACTTACTATAAATTAATACTATTGTAAAATAATTTAGTTATTGACACTACAGAAGTGTAAGTTATTTATTGATATTTCAAAAGTATAATTTTATATAAATTAAAAAAAAAAATGTAAAATAAGTATATAAAAATAAAATATAATATACAAGGTTCATTTTTGCACAATTATTCAAATTAGTAAAGAAATCATATGAGTTGTAATTTTCCAATACTCTCATGTAAACAACTCATATAAACTCATACAACTCATATAAAATATAATATACTTTATTCATCTCGTAAACGATTTTTTTTATAAGTGAGAGCAAATTGAGGTATCAATTTTATTTTATTGCTTTATAAACCCTTATACTATACTGACATAAAGATATATATAATTGAAACTGCTACCTTCGTTCGCTCTGTGTGGAATAATTAGTTAAAATAGAAAAAAAAGCCAAAATATGGTTGCAAAATTTTTTTAAAAAGTAGCAGAGATTTGAGATACCAATTTTGTCTTAATGATTTATAAATCCTTATACTCTTAACATAGGTGAAGATGATTACGAATTTTGAATATACAATTAGACTCCTTCAAATCCGCATAGCTTGAGACCAGAAGTTGTGCATATTTTAGAATTTTGCGGATTTCTGGTCCCTGGTTTGTTTACATTTTTAAACAGTAATTTGAAAGTAATAATGCACCCGAAATTATAATGAATGCTTACAATAAAGTAAAACATTAAAATAATTAAGTAAAATAATAAAAAATAAGATAATTAAAAAATGATTAAAATATTAAAAATAAAGTAAATAATTAATAATGCATAATTAAATATGTATAATAATGATGAGATAAATTTTTCTTGAATTATTCAACGAAACTCGCCTCATAAAGGTACACTAATAATTTACATCAAAATTGTAAAATAACAAAATTTTATTTAATGTTTAGCCAGGCTTAATAACCAAAAAAGCTTGATGAATACATCAATGTATTTGATAAAAAGAACGCAATCGTCAGTGACATCAGCACTATCTTGAATTTAGTCATATCAAAAATGTGTATCTAAACTTAATATTATAAAGGAGTAAAGATTGTTTGTTTGTTTGTAGGGGGTAATCTCTGGAACTACCGAACCGATTTCAAAAGTGATGGTGGCAAATTGAGGGTGACAACCCCTGCTCCAACATAGGCTATATTTTATGTAGGTGCCACTAACCCAGGGGGGTGCAGGAGCGAAAAACGTTGTAAAATTGCGATCTTTTCTATACTGAAGCAGCTAGAAATTTGAAATTATGGCATTGTAGTTACTTATAAGATGTAAATGCTCTCTAAGAACAAAATAAAAAAAAATTCGAAATTTAAAAGGGTGAAATGAGCGAAAAGCGTTCTAAAAACATTATAAATTACAATTTCTATGGAATCTCTGGAACTACCGAACCGATTTCAAAAGTGATGGTGGCAAATTGATGGTGACAACCCCTGCTCCAACATAGGCTATATTTTATGTCGGTGTCACTAACTCCAGGGGGGGTGCAGGAGCGAAAAACGTTCTAAAATTGCGATTTTTTTTTTATACTGAATGAGCTAGAAATTTGAAATTTGGCATTGTAGTTACTTATAAGATGTAAATGCTCTCTAAAAACAAAATAAAAAAAAATACGAAATTTAAAAGGGTGAAATGCGTTCTAAAAACATTCTAAATTACAATTTCTATGGAATCTCTAGAACTACCGAACCGATTTCAAAAGTGATGGTGGCAAATTGGTGGTGACAATCCCTGCTCCAACAGCCCCTTTAATAAAAAACTATGCGTTTCTGACGACTGGGTTTTTCGCTAATTGTTACCACAGATTAATCTCGGAAAATGAAACATTTGAAGTTACTGAAAAAAAATAGTAGCTCGAAAAGTATTTGTCAGAAAATTGTTAGGCAAACTGCGTTTGAAAGGTAAAAAATTGTATTTTTCTTGATATAAATTTCAAATCTAATGATTATGCCATTTTTCAAATATTGAATTTGAAAAATTACCAAATTTCACAATGGAGTACCATAGCGAAACCTTCATGCGTAAAAAGATAATGATAAGGGCGACGTGTCCTGGCGTGTATATTGGCTATAGCACGAGTCACAAATTATAGTAGCCTTATTAATCTGTTAAAATATAAAAGTGAATTATGAAATGTGAATATTTTGTTGGATTAAAAGTTCGTTATAAGAAATTGACCAGCGTAGCGGGCGTAGCTTGCTAGTGGAATATAAAAATCTTGATTTTTTCCTCTACATTTTAACTGTAAGTTTCACTGTTTACATCTGCAATGATGTGCAGATTGTATGCGTTTGCGGATACGAGAGAGTCTACTGTAGCTACTTTTGAATATTACTTTTAGCCTTATTTAATCGTGGAATTTATGCAATTAGATAAAGCAAAAATTACTATTCAGAAATAGGGGCATTCAAAATTCGTAATATTTGGCACTTAGGCTTTAATATAGGGGTGCCCGTCGCGCTACCACGATTTTAGAATAGAATAATTTGCCATTATGTCAGAAACTTTGCGATTAAGTAAAGCGAATATTTTTATTCGTAAATTGTGGTGAAAAACGACTTTCAGGCATAAAGACTTTCATACACCCTTACTTAACATAAACACACACACACATATATATATATATATATATATACCGGGTGATCCAAAAGTCAGGACGAACTTTAAAAATGAATAATTCGAAAACGAATCAAGATACAAAGATACGGTTTGCACCAAACGGATGGAAAAGAAACCGGGTTTTGTGTGGCAACTAGAAAAATAGTTCTGCTGGCGACCAACAGATGGCGCTATAGTGTTTTATTGCACAAAAAGATGATTTACAAATGAAAAAATGTTGACAACTTACAAGTCAGCTTAATTACAGTTAATTAGTACTACAGTAAATGTTCAATGTGCTGTCCATCATTCAGAAGTATACAACTGTGCGACGAGGCACCACACCGTTCACAGCACTTAGTAGCATTTCTTGCGTTATGGCAGACACATTTTGGTGGATGGCATCTTTCAGTGCTGCTAGTGATACCGGTTGGTCGCGGTACACATTCGACTTCAAGAATCCCCACAGCCATAAGTCACAGGGTGTCAGATCGAGAGATCTTGGAGGCCATACGTGATTAAAGTAATAATGCTATCCTCCCCAAATGTTGAGCTTAGCAGGCGTTGTACAGGCAGAGCAATATGAGGTGGTGCTTCATTTTGCATAAAGGTGACTGTTTGGAGTGCCTGTCGCGCTTGCAGTTCCGGAATAATGTTGTTCTGGAACAGTGCTACATATCGCTGACCAGTGACAGAAACTGTTTTGAAACCTGTCTCTGTGACTTCCTCGGAAAAAAAATGGACCAATTATGAAATCAGCAGTGACTGTTACTTTAGGCTGTTTCAAGGGTACCTCAACAAATGCATGTGGATTTTCTGTGGTCTACACTCGACAATTGTGGGTGTTAACAGAGTCATAGAGTGTGAAATACGCTTCATCTGTCCAAAGCACAGTGTGAAGCCAGTCGTTCTGCTCTTCCATCTTATTGAATACCAAATTCGCAAAATCTCGGTGAGAGTCGAAGTCAGGAGGTTTCAGTTCTGGGTTATGTTGCAACTTGTAGGGATACCGTTGCAAAGTTATACGCATTGCTCTCCAAACACTTTCGTACGACACTCCTGTCTGCCTCGAAACATCTAGAGCACTGCACTCCCCATGTGCAGCAACCGCCGACATGGATTGCACCGTCTGCTCCACTGTCGTGGCAACAGCAGTGGCTGTTGAATGACGTCCACTTCTTCGACGTGACGCCAAAGAACCTGTAGCTTCAAATTTCTTCATGATATTGTTCAATGCAGAAGACGTTATTGGTCCTTTGCTATCTCGCATAACCTTCATGTAGCGATATGCTCGCAATGCCGGAATAGCACTTTCCGAATTCTTATAATACAGTTTAACTAAGAGGGCTTTCTCAACTATGGACAGCATTTCGATGCATACAAGCTTCGACTACTATTACCTGCTGCAGTTGCTCCTTTTTATATCGTTTGTTGCTTTGCATAATCCTACATCAGAAATCCGATAGCGCCATCTGTTGGTCGCAAACAGAACTATTTTTTATTTTGTTGCCACAAAACCCGGTTTCTTTTCCATCCGTTTGGTGCAAACCGTATCTTTGTATCTTGATTCGTTTTCGAATTATTCATTTTTAAAGTTCGTCCTGACTTTTGGATCACCCGGTATATATATATATATATATATATATATATAGGATAAAAAAAGCAAAATGGTACATTCGTATTCTTTGTATGAAATAAATAGATAAAATATGAAAACTAATAGCTAAAATGTAAAGAAAATAGCCAATTTTGACCATTAAAAGTGATAGGCTTAATAATTACAGCGAACCTAAGTATTTTATAATGTTAAATAAAATAAAGAACAATTGTTAAATTATTATAAAGATTTTCTGGACGTAAAAAAGGCCACTTTCACAGTCTTATTGACACTAGTCATTTTGAGTTGCCGCTATTCATTAAAAGAAAAACATTCTTTTTTTTCTTTCCAGCGAAGAAAATACTTGCTACATTTTATAAAGAGCTTCATCCAATTTCATTTTCGTCGCCTATACCTTGACAACACTTTCATTTATTTTCTCAAGCCGTTCTTAGAGAAAAGCTTTAATTTAGAATAAATTCTGCACAAAATATTAAAACATTTCAGAATATCTTTCAACAGAGCATTGCTACTTTAACACATTACCTTCTGTCTAGCTTTTAATAATATTGCTTGTATCGCTAGTTTTGCAGCGTCATTTAACAGCGCGACAATTCATTTCTTACTTTCATTTATTAGAAAGTTGCGTGAAAAGCGGATTTCATAAAGAAGTAATTATTCTATTCCTTTTCAAACGCGCTAGAGCTACAAATTATTCATAGTGAAGCGCTCTTTTAGTTTGTTAATTTTGAATGTTTATCTTGAATTAAATAAACAGAGATGAAATGTTTAATTTGCGTAGTAGTATAAAATATATTCTTTGCTAGTTATGGTAAATTGAACTTAAAAGCTATGGAGTTTATTTTTACAATTGTATCGTATAAATTTTTATAATAGGAAAGATAACTTTAACAAAACGAAATGAAAAATTTCAGCCATTTCTTTAAAAGTAAACAATAAACAAGTTGGGATTATTTAAAAATGAGAAATTTGTATGATCATTTTTTTTCTATAATTTAAAATTGGATGTTTTGTGTCGTAGTAAAAAAAATCGATTAGCCAATTTGAAAATTGAAGATATTTACTTTTGAAAATGTTATAATATGTTTTCCTCTAAAAATAAATATTTAAACATACAAAGTTTTCGATTCAAAAATGAATGAAACTAATGTGGAATTGCTTAAAATTTTGCTATAAAGCTAAAACTGAATAAAAGTATCGATTTTTAAATGACCAAAGCTTTTATTAGCTTTATATATTATGTATTATTGTCTTATATTGTCTGTTTGAACTTTTGTAACATTTTGTAGCACTTTCCAACATAGTTGAAAAGTGTTTATGAATTCGGTTTGTGTTCCATGACTGTGTGTCATGTCCATCTGTCTTTGCATGCTTTAACTTGCGTAAATATACTCAGATTGCCATTTAATTGATATCGTTATTGAGGTTTGACATGGCATGTTCGGTGTTGAAAATGGAATGTATTGCAATTATTGTTATTTTGCAGGGACGCACCAAAGAATTCCGTTGCGTTATGATCTGTGGTGAAAATTCGTTTGCAGTGCATTTTAATAAAGTTACACAATTTCAAACATACTGAAATTGATATATGTTATTGAGGTGCAATACAACATTCTTTCTGTAGAATATGGGGTGCATAGCATTTATTTGTTCATTTACTGGGACACAAAAGAATTCGGTTACGTTAATGACTAGGGATCTACAAATTGGAAAAAATCTGGTAGAAAGCAAAGATTTCCAGACGCTAATAGAAAATAGTTATCCTAGCTAGTAACAGCCCTGATTTACTGCTTGTGATTTTACAAGCCCTGTAGTTTGAGCCCTGGTCTCAACTACAAGAAGTTCAAAGCTAAAGTTTTGTGAGGTAATTTTCGATTCCGCGAGGTCCGAATTGAGTATATATAGGTAAGGATTTTCGGGATTTCTCAGAATAAAATACGAGAATCTGAGTCACCCCTACCTAAAAAATCCTATTTGGGCTATCGGTCTTATGTGTATACAGCCAGAACTTAAAATGTCTGATAACCAGGGCTTGACAAATGTGGTCGCCAGATTGCCATTGGCGACCAAGTTTTTTTTTATTTGGCGACTAAGTTATTTAACTGGCGGTTTCTTTCTTTTTTCTTGTACAAAAATTGACCTAAGAGATCCGCACAAACAGCATTTAGAATAGTTACCGGAGAGTTCTTTTCGTTTGAGAAATAAATTGTTTATAAATTGCCGCAAAACGCGAAAAATGCTAAAAATCCGATACAAAATTCTGGAAAAATTTTAAAATCAGAGAGAACAGAATTTACTTAATTCGGCTAAAAGATAGGAATCTGATTCCTTTTACGAAAATCAAAAAATCGTCTCAAAACTCGAAAAAAATGCAAAAAATTTCTAAAAATAAAAAAAAATCACAGAGGACAAAATTTCCTATACTGGGTTAAAAAGTTGAAACAGGATTCCGTTTACGAACGTCAAAAGATTGCAGTGGAAGAAAAAAATCTACAAATGGCAGAAAAATCGCTAAAAATTCAAAAATCGGCGAGGAGAAAATTTAATATATTCAGCTAAAAGACTGAAACCGGATTCTTTTTTTCTGTTGAAAAATCGCAGCGTAACGTAAAAAAAGTAAAAGTCGTTAAATTAGAGGACAAAATTTACTATATTGGGCTAAAAGTTTGAAACAGGATTCCTTTAAAAAATCTCAAAAAATCGCATAAAAAATTAATTTAAATAATCTAATTAAAACTATCCGGTACTATTCTAAATTCTATAACTAGTAATTTTAAACAATGCTTGTTATTAGTTTTTTTTTTCAATTAATTCTTAAAAAACGGTTGTGCTTTTTCAAAATCAATGATGAGGGAGGGGGGGGGGGGGGTGTTACTGGTGACTAGAATCTTTTGCTGGCTACCAGATTTTATCAAATTTGTAAGGCCCTGCCGATAACATATATTTTATGAGTTTTTTAATATCATGTTTATGATATTCAGCAGTGACATAGCGTCAGGAGATGATGCATCAATTACTGCCAGTATTATTATATATTAAATTTAGCCTTATTTAATCTTTGAACATTATACGATTAAATAAGGCCAAGTTTAGTATATAATGATACTGCTAGTAAAGTGATGCAACATACCCTGATGCTATGCCACTGATATTCAGTTGGGATATTTAGACCTCACATAGAAGTAGTCATTGTGGCTGGAAATTGTTACACTTCTAACTTCTATATACAATAAGACCTTGTTAAATAGTCACTCTCTTAAAGCGTTATCTGTCATTTAGCGCCTTTTTCTAAAAGTCCTGCGAAAAATAAAAGGAAATAGTTCTAAAAATGTTAATTAAATGTCACTCGTGAGACCCTGTTAAACCGTTCCTTTCGACTTACGATTTCCCTATTTTTCTATAAACGACAGCTGTAACATGATAGCCGAATATAAATATTACAAATTCAACTATGAATATAAAACTGATTCAACTACTTTATATAAAGTAATTAGCTTATACCGTCATACTCAGTTTAAAATGACGCAATCGTCTGGTCTGAATAAGGGATGGTTTAACGAGGTTTCACTGCATTAGCTTATTAAAAGAAAAGTGATAGTTACATGAAAAAGAAGAGTGAAGCATCTAAATGATGCAGACAACTAAATATTAGATTTTAGAGAACTTTATGGCTGTAATGAACATCTTGACTAAGGCATACATGCCAAAGATTGCGAATTTGAAATACCACTATTTCCAAATAGCAATTTTCGCTTTATTTAATCGTAGAATTCTGTGATTAAATAAGGCGAAGATTATAATTCGATACTGATGGTATTTAACATCCTTAATCCCTAGCACCTGTGCGGAAGAGTGCCGGAGGACATAACTGAAAATTTAAAAGAAATATTCGTCAATGGTATATTCGTCAACCTCGAAAGCGGGGTGGTAGACGGTAGCAAACTAGCACGCAGACACGTTAAGCATACTTAACTTGATTTTGTAACTAAAATAAACTTTACCTTGATTACATGCTTAATGTTATTAGTAAATGTGTATCTGCCGTATTATAAGTCACTTTTTACGCAATTAGTGGTGTATATAAGCTGGTGATTAAATATAAAAATAAATACATTTCAAGGCTTCTAATATAGCTATTATTTTTATATACAGGGTGTTCCGTTAAAGGGGTCCAATATTAATAGGGGTAATAGAGGAGATCACATGGAGCATAAATCAGTATATAAAGCCTGGTCGGATCTCAATAGTTTTCAAGTTACAGCAAATAGAATGAAAATTCGGAAAATTGTAAAAGAACCCTCATTGCTAAGCTATCGATAATGCTACATAAAAACGAAGCACATATTTAGAAAGAGCAGAAACAAACCTACAAAATGACATACATTGTATTAAAATAGCAATATTTATTGACGAGTTACAAGCCCTGAAACAGTGAAAAAAGTACAAAATCCAATATACATCAAAATAGCTAATCGTTAATTCCAAAAAGACAACTCTAGCTACAACAAGGAAAATGTAGTAAAATTTGGTCCATTCCGAAAACTTTCGAAAAAGCTTACAATGAATCATATCGGTTTAATTGTGTGAGAGAAATTAATCAGTTTCTTAGTTACAACTCCGCTTTCTTTGACACTAGCAAAGGTTAAACTCCGCCCATCACGATTGGAAACACCGCCTTTTTAATTACTCTCAACTATACATTTTCGATCATGCTTCTTCTGAGATGCAACATTTTTAATTATTCAAGAGTTGAATGAACCAAAATAACTTTACAATAATAGTCTACATTTTAAAGTGGTCTTTTATTGATATAAAGCTTAAGTTAAATTCCTTAAAATTAAACTGGTGGTGAAAATTCGGAAATAATTAAAAATATTGCGATTTGTAACTATGCAAGAAGTTTCAGTACATGTTTTACATGGACAATTATTGTATGTATATGTGCATCATAATTTATGATAGGAAATAATAATAACAAATAGCATAATAATTTTATTAATTATAAATTTAAAAAAGACACTAAATTTTAAATTAATTCATACAAACTTTGTAATTTACAATTTGAGTACACCACAGTCTGTGACTTACAAAATACTGTGCCAAAAAGTGTTGAAAATAAAATAAAAATGACAAATAAAGAATTACATTCCACGTACTTTATGACATATGTGAAGCATAGTCTTCTGGCCTGCGCTGCACAGTTCAATGTCGGAAGGCAGACGAACGGACATTATTATAATAGGTGTTCGAAGTTGCGCCCATTAACAGAATCGCACAGCCGACAGCGACGTCGTAAAGATTGGCGAACACGCCGAAAAACTCCGACGGAGTTGGGAATGTCTCCTGCAGCGACAACGATTCGCGCTAGTAAATCCTCCGGTGTATCCACAGGCGTTTCATACACCAGCGATTTAAGGTGTCCCCAAACAAAAAAAGTCTAACGGATTGAGGTCTGGAGAGCGTGCAGGCTAAGCAACAGGTCCACTGCGTCCAATCCATTTCCCAGGATATGTTGAATTGAGGTGATTGCGAACACCTATGAAAAAATGTGCCGGTGCGCCATCGTGCATAAACCACATATTGTGGCGCAATGTTGCTGGCACATTTTGCAGTAACTGCGGTAAGATATCCCGTAGGAAAACCAAGTACGTACTGCCATTGAGTACATCTGGGAGTAAATATGGTCCTATGAGATAATCGCTGAGGACACCTGCCCATATGTTCACACTGAACTTTTGTTGTGCGTTCGACGGGAAAACAGTGTGCGGATTTGTATATGACCATGTGTGCATATTGTGCGTGTTTACCACGCCCTCTCTCGTAAATGTTGCTTCATCAGTAAATAAAATATTTTCCAGAAATTGTGGATTATTTTCTGTTACATTAAGCAACCAGCGTACGAATTCTGTCCGCTGAGCACAATCTGTTACTGATAACAGTTGTACCCGCTGCACATGAAAGGGGTGCATGTTTTCTGCACGCAGAACACGCCACACACTTTGGTGAGAAACACCGACTTCATACGCAGCAGCTCGTGTACTCGTGGAGGGGTTATCTTTAAAAATATTCAGTACATCTTCTTCCATTGCAGGTGTTCGTACATGTCGAGGTTTCCCTGCATCAATGCTTGCTGTATTAAACGATCCAGTCTCCCGTAATCGTCTATCGATTTTTATGAAGAGTTTCGAACTTGGGCAACGTCTCCTTGGAAATTGCTCACGGTACATGCGCTGTGCTAGACATGCATTTCCATGAGCTTGCCCGTACATCAGATGCATGTCCGCATATTCTTCGTTAGAGTATTTCGGCATTATTATTATACATCAACTTACTACAATCCCACTTACAACAGCCCACTGATGACTGCTGTTTTATTACACTTTTCTTCCTATACACATAGAAAATTTGCATAAAAAGTACTTCTTCTTCATCATCCTGAAAGTTCATGGAGGAAACGCAGCAGTCACGGAGTTTGCTTTAAGACAAGGCGAGAGCTGCACAATATGTCATTCACTTGACCAGACTGAATAATGAAAGGGTATTGATAGAGGTTGATCAGAAATGTATAATTGAAAGATATTAAAACGGGGTGTTTACAATCGTCATGGGTGGAGTTTCGCTCTTTCCGAGCGTGCAACAGTACAGAGTTGTAACTAGGGAACTGCTTGATTTCTCCCATACAATTAAACTGATATGGTTTATTGTCAGCTTCTTCGAAAGCTTTCGGAATGGACCAAATTTTATAACATTTTCCTTGATGTAGGTAGAGTTGCATTTTTGGAATTAACGATTAACTATTTTGCTAAATATTTGATTTTGTATTTTTTCACTGTTTCAGAGCTTGTAACTCGCCATTAATTCTCAATATTCTAAAACAACTTATGTCATTTCGTAGGATTTTTTCTGCTCTTTCTAAATATGTGCTTCGTTTTTATGTAGCATTATCGATAGTTTAGCAATGAGGGTTTTTTTACAAATTTCCGATTTTTCATTCTATTTGCTGTAACTTGAAAATTATTGAGATCCGGCCAGGCATTATATACTGATTTATGCTCCGTGTGATCTCCTCTATTACCCCTATTAATATTGGACCCCTTTAACGGAACACCCTGTATAAGACGTCATTTCATACTAAATGGAGGACGCCCTAAAACTTTGTAATTGTTTTTTCCCATTATCTCGTACCGTTTTAGAGATAGGAATGTTAATTCCATAGTTTGCTGCTAGGGAGCCTGGCCAGGTATTTCATAGTGTAGCGCATACCCATTTTACTATACTTAGACACCATGTTCATGGCTGTAGCTAACTTGGTTCAACAGTCATTTGAGGCGAAACGGAATTAAGAAAACACCCTGTATTTCTCTCTCGCAATAATTAATAAATATTCCTATTTATTAATTAATATTTCTATTATTGTTGTTAATCCAATACACCTATATAATAAGGAATTCTATTAAATCAACGATATCCAGCTAATGTAATCATAAATTATTTACAAATATGTTACTTTCATCAAACACGGCGAGAAGTTTCCAAGAAATCGATCACTTCCCGTCAATATTATGAGAAATTCTCAATGTAGGAAGGCTACTGTAATAAGGAATCTAAATTAGCTGTTTCTATTAAATGCTATGAGAAGTTATCTAGAAGAAGATGATTTCGAACAAATGTCATGAGACATTCTCAGAATACGAAGATTTTTCGACTAATACAGTGTGATATTTCCTACAAATAAATTGATTTCGAGCAACATTATTTTTAAACACGTGTCTTTTTGATAATGTATACGTAAGTTAAGAAAGATATTGACGTTCAAGAGCACAGATGTGCTATGTTCAACTTTGTTAGTTCATGAAAAATATAAAAAAATATCGCTTGAATAACTTGAAAACTAAAAACGATATTAATTTTTAAAGCTCATTATACACATTTCAACATACCAGAAGTGTTTTTAAAACTAGAACCAGACAATTTAGAGTCATTTATACCTACAAAACCACTTAATCATTTAACTGCTGGATTTTTTTTTTGACACCATAAAGTAAAAATAGGGACTATACACCACTTTTTCCGTATTAAAATATTCGCCTTATGTAATTGAAAAATGTTTACCAATTAATCAAGCGAAGATTACAATTAAAAAATAGTGTTGTCCAAAAGCTTTTAGTCACGAAACAAACAAACTCTTATTTAACCGAACTCAGTTCGGGCGAAACAGTTAACCCCTTCAGGGGAAAAGTACTCTTGGAGCTAAAACATTGAAATGATTGATTGACACCAGGATTCGCGTACAAATTTATTTTAAAATCAGTAAAAGCTTTCCTTTATGTACGTTATAAATTCAAAATTTGATTCTAAAATTCTGGTGTCATTGTGACATTTTGGGATTAAAATTAAGTGGTATATATAATATACCGGCGCCCTTCAAGGGGTTAACCCCTTGGGGACGAGCGACACGTATACGTGACGCACAAGATGCTCAGAATCCTCGATTATTCCCACCAATTATTTTTTAGTGTGAGCTTTGCCTTATTTAATGGGAGCATTTCTGTGATTCAATTAGCCGAAAATTTCTGTTTTAAAAAACCGGTGTTAAAAGATTAAAAATTCCGTAAAGGACGCTCGTCGCGAAGGGGTTAAGTGGTTCAAGCATAGTTGAGAAGATTTACGTTTTTTTTATTACCACTAAAATTTAAAAGAAATTTTTGACGTACTTGATCGCAGATTTCGCCGATTAAATAAGGTAAAATTGACTATTAAATTTTAGGTGGTAAGAAAAACGTGTAAAATTTAGCAGCTAGGACTTAAGAGTACAGTGGACCATCAAAATCAACTTTTTACTTACTAATGATATATTTTTTAATTTCAGCAAATATTCACAGTGTTATTAGATATCAGTATGCAAATTTTGGTAGCTGTATCTTAAATGGTTCTTCAGATAATCAAAATTTAAATTAAAAAAAATCCCGAATAATTTGCATTCTTTAAAATGCTTCATGCGCATTCAATTTTTACACATAACTTCAAATTTCTTTCACAATAATCATTTCATACAATGAAAATTACTAATTTGTTTTGTTTATTTCATAAATAAAGCTTTTAACAATGAACTAATTTGAATTCTGTAGATTTTAATTAAAAATCATCGAAATTTTTATTTAGTTTGTTTTTTAATGTAATTACCTTTAAATGACATTATTTCATTATTTTTAGTAACTTATAATTATATGTATACAGGGGGCATCTGTGAGAATTTTTAATAAAATTGGTAAAAATGAAATGCACATGGAACATTTTAAAATAATGAAAACGATGAAAATCTTCAATCTGTAAAAAACAGGTTTTAACGAATAAATGAGTTGTAAACAGGGTTCGTACGGACTCCTGGAATTTTCGGGGAAATGACCCGTATTTTCTTATAGAAAAACTCGCTTATATAATCGTTTGAGTTTTTCTATAAGAAAATACTGGTTATTTCCCTGAAAATTCCAGGAGTCCGTACGAACCCTGTATAAATGATCAATATATATTATAAAAGTCATTTTAACTATGAGTAAAGATTTTAATATTATTTATGACTCATTTCCTAGATTTTTATGTATTTATGATAAATAGAGCCACTAAGATATCCATTAGAGCCAAATAGAGTCATTAATAAATCTTTTTGTAATACTTGAAATATCAAGATTTTGACATAAAACACATACTCACCAATATTTCTAAAAAATGTGTTTTTAATATATGTACATTCAGACACATTTTGTTTCAAATTATCTAAAATTATAGATATATATTATAAAATTTAATAAAATCGAATTTAATGAAACATACTAAAAAAAGAAGGTATGTTTTAAATTGTGAAACTTTAAAATTTCTATAACCATATATTTTTTTTTATTATTATTAAATATCTGAAATTATTTCTAATGACATAATAAACATTTTACAATAGTATAGCTTTTTAAGAAGTAAAATCTGCAAATATTACAGAATATTTTATACATAAATGCTTTGTTGCTGGAAAAGTAGAAAAAGTAACTTACCTTTATCAGTGCAGTATCCAATTGCATTTCTAAACTATAATATTGATAAACATTTTGTATATTTAAAAAAATAATATACTCAAAGACAAAATAAAAATTCATGATAAAAAACGGTGATTGAGTCTGCAAAAATAACCATTCGCAGGGGAAATAAATCAGCGCAGTACTGTCAAAGACACAGCTGCTAACTTTATGCTTTTATGATGCCACTAAAATTTGATAGAAATTTTGCATTATTTAATCGCAGATTTCGGTGATTAAATAAGACAAATTATTAAACTTTAAATGTAAGAAGAAACCCGTATAGCAAGCATGGTGGCAGTGAGGTAAATGTGACATCACTGCAAGTCACATCTTGTCACGTCACATCTGTGACAAAAATTCCACCTCTCAGTGACGTCACACTGTGACTAAAAAATGTGAATTTCTCCGAAAACTTAAAAAAAGACAAGGATACATGAAAACATGTTATACATTGTAACATTTATCATTCTGGCAATTTCTTTATTGTTTGTGACGTCATTCACGTCGCAAGAGGACTGTGACAAAAAACATATTGTGAAGTCCCATAGAGACAAAAAAACCACCGTATTGTGACAGAAATGTGAATTTTAAAAATCTTTGAAAATGAGAGGAAACATTTAAAAATAATTCTACCAACAGCCAAAAAGAAAAATAAAGACACATTTCAGCACAATAAGGTCGGTACGGGTTTCTAGTTAAAATCTGGTCGCCCAAGACGATGCAGGATCCGAATGCTGCCAAGAAACATCCGGCCAAATCAGGCTGGGGGTGGATTCCGGTAAAATGTAGTCCTCCGCAGTGGCGTAGCGTCAGAGGGGGGGGGGGCACGATCCTTTTACTACCAGTATAATTATATACTACATTTAGCCTTATTTAATCTTTGAACGGTATGAATTAAATAAGGCCAAATATAGTAAATAAAAATACTGGTAGTAAAGTGGTCCGTGCCCCCCTTGACGCTACGCCTCTGGTCCTCCGACCCGATGCAGAATCGTTACAAACGTCACACTTTTCACAAATTAGTCTCACTGTGATTTCAAAAGCTTGTCTTTTCATCACAAATAACATACTTTTCACAAATTTGTTACACCGTGACTTCACAAATTTGTCATACCGTGACTTCACAAAGTGGTCACAAACGAGCTATAAAACGGCCAGAGCGACTTCACATTCACGTCACGTGACAGTCAGACTTCACAGTGACGTCGCCGTGATGTCACCATGCCTTACGGGAAAGTGCAAAAGTTGGTAGTTGTACAAAATATATTTTAAATGGCGTGGCTGAAACAGGTGTTGCCTGCGGATTCCCTGAAGATTTTTGTTATTGTTGTTGCAAATCTTGCAAAAAGGTATGGCGAAAACATTTCTTCAAAAATATTGGTAACAAAAATGAAGCAATGAATGCCCTGTGAAGGTGAATAATTTTTTTCAATTCTATAAGTGATAAACGTTGAAATTTACTCATTACTGAAACACCGGTATCACTTTTCAAAATTTCCCTAAGCGCTTGGCAGACATACTTAAGACAAATTCATTTTTTCAATGCTTAAAATGGAACGCAATAAAAATTATATGAAGAGAACTTCATCATTTATAAAAAGACCTATTTCATGATTTAACAAACTTTATAAAAACAATTTGTAGCTATTGCTCAAAGACAGATTTATTTTGTTTGCCTTTTTTTGGAAAAATACTTTTTGATAAATGAAAACTCGTACTGTTAAAACGGCATATGAATCACAGATCACACAATTTTTTAAAAAAAATTATATTTAATAAAATATGACTTAATTTTGCGTTGTACGTCTTTGAATTCATTTATTAATTAAAATTTCTGGTTCAAAACATGTTTGCTTGGCCACGGCCAAACTCAATCTTTCTCCCTCCCCTTATACGGCCGTAACAAAAAGTTATTTTCCCTTTGTTCAAGAGGAATCAGAGTTCCTTCCCGGAAGAACATAGGTGGCGCTATTACTTACCATGACTAATGGAGAATTTCCTTATCTTCGCGTTTCGTTCGTCAAAACTATTTATGAATTGATATATCCGAGACTAATAAAAAAGCCTTTATGGGAATGTGACTTAAACGAGCATAAAATAAATATATGCTCATTAATATGTGCAAAATTCTTTCCCATCATTTAAAAAAAAATATGGCAAGGTATTTTACAAATGAAGCCAATTTATCTGCATATAACAACTCTTTATCAAGAAAAATTTTAAAGTTTACTTAATTTTAATTTTATAACATTTAATGTATATTTCACTGTAAAAATTATCAATGTTTAAAGTCTAATCAAGAAATAGAATCTGCATATACCTATAGATACATATATATATATATACAAGTAGGGTGGATAGATTTATGAATTAATATTTTAAAAATCTGAAAAAATATTCTGTAATTTCTGTAACCAATATTCTAAAATTTCCACAAAAACTGTTCTCTCATAAATGGAATACATAATCCTACAGCAAAAAAACTTGTCCATTCTCTAAAATAATAAAACCTGTAAAAATTATCATGAATTTGTTAAATAATCCATGTTTTGAGAGAAAAAAAGCGATATGAGTTGATTGTCGGATATTGGCGAAATACGTTTTCTTATTCTGTTGATATTATGAAACATGAAAATATATTTTTATTTTTATACTAGCAAGCTACGCCCGCTACGCTGGTCAGTTTCTTATAACGAACTTTTAATCCAACAAAATATTGACATTTCATAATTAACTTTTATATTTTAACAGAATAATAAGGCTACTATAATTTGTGACTAGTGCTATAGCCAATATACACGCCAGGACACGTCGCCCTTATCATTATCTTTTTACGCAGGAAGGTTTCGCTATGGTACTCCATCGTGAAATTTGGTAATTTTTGCAATTCAATGTTTGAAAAATGGCATAATCATTAGATTTGAAATTTATATCAAGAAAAATACAATTTTTTACCTTTCAAACGCAGTTTGCTTAACAATTTTCAGACAAATACTTTTCGAGCTACTATTGTTTTTCAGTAACTTCAAATGTTTCATTTTCTGAGATTAATCTGTGGCAACAATTAGCGAAAAACCCAGTCGTCAGAAACGCATAGTTTTTTATTAAATAGGCTGTTGGAGCAGGGATTGTCACCACCAATTTGCCACCATCACTTTTGAAATCGGTTCGGTAGTTCTAGAGATTCCATAGAAGTTGTAATTTAGAATGTTTTTAGAACGCTTTTCGCTCATTTCACCCTTTTAAATTTCGAATTTTTTTTATTTTGTTCTTAGAGAGCATTTACATGTTATAAGTAACTACGACGCCAAATTTCAAATTTCTAGCTCCTTCAGTATAAAAAAGATCTCAATTTTAGAACGTTTTTCGCTCCTGCACCCCCCTGGAGTTAGTGACACTGACATAAAATATAGCCTATGTTGGAGCAGGTGTTGTCACCGTCTATTTGCCACCATCACTTTTGAAATCGGTTCGGTAGTTCTAGAGATTCTATAGAAATTGTAATTTAGAATGTTTTTAGAACGCTTTTCGCTCATTTCACCCTTTTAAATTTCGATTTTTTTTTAATTATTTGTTCTTAGACAGCATTTACATCTTATAAGTAACTACAATGCCAAATTTCAAATCGGTTCGGTAGTTCTAGAGATTCCATACAAATTGTAATTTAGAATGTTTTTAGAACGCTTTTCGCTCATTTCACCCTTTTAAATTTCGATTTTTTTTTTTTTTTGTTCTTAGAGAGCATTTACATCTTATAAGTTACTACAAGGCCAAATTTCAAATCGGTTCGGTAGTTCTAGAGATTCCATAGAAATTGTAATTTAGAATGTTTTTAGAACGCTTTTCGCTCATTTCACCCTTTTAAATTTCGATTTTTTTTATTTTGTTCTTAGAGAGCATTTACATCTTATAAGTAACTACAACGCCAAATTTCAAATCGGTTCGGTAGTTCTAGAGATTTCATAGAAATTGTAATTTAGAATGTTTTTAGAACGCTTTTCGCTCATTTCACCCTTTTAAATTTCGATTTTTTTATTATTTTGTTCTTAGAGAGCATTTACATCTTATAAGTAACTACAACGCCACATTTCAAATCGGTTCGATAGTTCTAGAGATTCCATAGAAAATGTAATTTAGAATGTTTTTAGAACGCTTTTCGCTCATTTCACCCTTTTAAATTTCGAATATTTTGTTCTTAGAGAGCATTTACATCTTATAAGTAACTACAACACCACATTTCAAATCGGTTCGGTAGTTCTAAAGATTCCATTGAAAATGTAATTTAGAATGTTTTTAGAACGCCTTTCGCTCATTTCACCCTTTTAAATTTCGAATATTTTGTTCTTAGAGAGCATTTACATCTTATAAGTAACTACAACGCCAAATTTCAAATCGGTTCGGTAGTTCTAGAGATTCCATAGAAATTGTAATTTAGAATGTTTTTAGAACGCTTTTCGCTCATTCCACCCTTTTAAATTTCGAATATTTTGTTCTTAGAGAGCCTTTACATCTTATAAGTAACTACAACGCCAAATTTCAAATCGGTTCGGTAGTTCTAGAGATTCCATAGAAATTGTAATTTAAAATGTTTTTAGAACGCTTTTCGCTCATTTCACCCTTTTAAATTTCAAAATTTTTTTTATTTTGTTCTTAGAGAGCATTTACATCTGATAAGTAACTACAACGCCAAATTTCAAATCGGTTCGGTAGTTCTAGAGATTCCATAGAAATTGTAATTTAGAATGTTTTTAGAACGCTTTTCGCTCATTTCACCCTTTTAAATTTCGATTTTTTTTATTTCGTTCTTAGAGAGCATTTACATCTTATAAGTACCGTAATTTCCGGCGTATAATCCGCAGCTCAAAGAGTCGTTTTTCGACCCAGAAATTTTATTCAATAATTGTAGTTAAATATTTACAGCGATCTTTTAAGTTACATTTTATAAAATAATATTTCTGGGTCGAAAAACGACTCTTTGAGCTGCGGATTATACGCCGGAAATTACGGTAACTACAACGCCAAATTTCAAATATCTAGCTGCTTCAGTATAGAAAAGATCACAATTTTAGAACGTTTTTCGCTCCTGCACCCCCTGGGGTAGTGGCATCGACATAAAATATAGCCTATGTTGGAGCAGGGGTTGTCACCTTCAATTTGCCACCATCACTTTTGAAATCGGTTCGGTAGTTCCAGAGATTACCCCCTACAAACAAACAAACAAACAAACAAAAAAACAATCTTTACTCCTTTATAATATTAGTATAGATACATACTTTTATACCATGACTTTCCATAATTAGAATATAATATTTAATTTTATATGTAATTCTATTATATTTCTATATGCTTATATATTTCAGATCAGCACCTATAATGGTTAAATTTATTGAAAATTGTTTTGAATGTACACATATATACATATAGTTTAAATAATTAAGAATCGTGTAAAAATAATCCATGTTTTGAGAAAAAAAAATCGATATGAGTTCATTGCCGGATATTGGCGAAGTTGCTTAACCCTTCTTTGCATTGTGATGGAAATTTCCATCACTGTTTATTTAACTTTTAATAAATAAATCGACTTCTTCGCCACCACTTTATTTATATTGAAATATTAATCTAGTAAATTTCTAGAACTATAATAATCTAGAACTGTGTTGCTGAACAAAGTTAAAAATCTATCTTAAAATTTCTGGTGTCAAATATTTAATATATGTAAAAAAAAAAAAAAAAAAAAAAAAAACTGTAAAAGAAAAACTCATGCAAAGAAGGGTTAATTTTCTTACTATTGTGAAACTAGTAAATATATTTTTTAATTTTTACTGTGTATTTTACGCTTAGAATTATCAATGTTTCAAGTAATTCAGAATTTAAATGTATATAAATATAGGAATTTACTTATAATATTTGTTTTACATTTTATAGTAGGATGTTATTTAAACTATTTTTAATTGCTGAAAGCATTGTATTTATTTATTTTGTCTCTAAATCTTTTCGTTTTTCCTGTTTGTAGTAAAGAAAACGCCGAAATAAAAGATAGATGTTTATATATAATGCTTATATATTTCAGATTAGTACCTATAATGATTAAATTTATTGAAAATTGTTTTGAATATACATATATATACATATTTTAAATAATTCAGAATCGTGTAAAAATGATCCATGTTTTGAGAAAAAAAAATTCGATATGAGTTCATTGCCGGATATTGGCGAACTTGCTTAATTTTCATACTACTATTATGAAACTTGTAATTATTTTTTCAATTTTTTACTGTGTATTTTATGCTCAGAATTATTAATGTTTCAAGTAATCAAAAATTTAAATGTATACAAATATAGAAATTTACTTATAATGTTTGTTTTGCATTTTATAGTAGCGTGTTATTTAAACCAATTTTAATTGCTTAAAGCATTGTATTTATTTATTTTATCTCTAAATCTTTTAGTTTTTCCTGTTTGTAGTAAAGAAAACGCCGAAACAAAAGATACATATGTTATATATACCTTTTATAATTAATATATTGCAAAGATTCTTGTATTTTTATGTATAGAAGTAACCTTTACTAAGCATTATTTATGGTAGGTATATCGCGCCATCTACCGGCGAAAGTAGCCCTTTAACGATTCCGAAACTAAGGGGTGATTGTGAAGGCTGTATGAGGGGAGGGAGAAAGATTGAGTTTGCCCGTGGCTTGGCCAACTGGCCAACATTTACAGCATTTTCAAACATCACAGCTAGCATGATACAGGAGTATATTGATAATGCGCTTGATAATATAACTCAATGTATTATCAATGCTGCAGATTCTAGCATTCCAAAAACATTATCTGAACATAAACACTGAAAGCCATCTTGGAATAGTGATTGTAAAAATGCAAAGAAAAAACAACGGAGGGCTTGGGGTCGTGACGGCTTGGGCACCCAAATAATACAAAGTATATGACATATAAAAAAGGCTGAAGCTAGAAGAGTGCGACTCAAAAGCCAACGTGAATCCTAGATCAACTACATTTCAAGCATTAATTCCAATACCTCGCATAAAGAACTGTGGAATAAAGTGAAAAAATGTATGGGCCTGTATTCTGATAATCATATTTCTATTTTAAAACAAAACGGTCAAACCATCGTATCGCCTAAAAACATCGCTGAGACAATAGGGCATCTAGCTTGACTAGCATCTATTTCAAGCTCTGACGCATACCCAGAACCTTTTTTAACATATAAAAGACAAACTGAAAGAACCAGAATTAATTTTAATTCTCAGCACTCATGTGCATATAATGAACCATTTATTAAATCAGAGATGATAAAATGCATGAGAGGCAGCCATTTATCAGCCTCAGGTCACGATGAGATTACATATATTATGCTCAAGCACCTTTCTTCACTGTCTTTGAATAATCTCCTTTCCTTTTTCAATAGGATATGGATGGAGCAGAATTTTCCCAATGCTTGGTGCAGAGCTATAATTATACCTTTTCCTAAACCAGGAAAAGATGCTACCAATCCCAATAATTACAGGCCGATTGCACTTTCTAGTTGCCTTTGCAAACTTCTTGAAAAAATGGTAAATTGCCGTCTCGTGCATATTTTAGAAACTAACAGTTGCCTTGCCGCATTTCAAAATAGATTTAGAAGTGGTAGATCTAATATAGATAATTTAATCCATTTGGAAAATCACATACGGACAGCCTTTCTAAAACGCAGCCATTTGGTCTCAGTATTTTTTGACATGGCGAAAGCTTATGACAGAACATGGCCTTATGGGATTCTTCGGGATCTTTTAAAACTGGACTTTCGTGGGAATCTTCCAATTTTTATTAAAAACTTTCTTGCCATTCGACTATTTGATGTTCTTATTGGGGGGAATTTTGTCTAGTTTTTATATACAAGAAGAGGGTGTGCCCCAGGGTAGTGTCCTGAGTGTCACCCTCTTTGCTATTAAAATAAATGACATCCTTAAACAACTTCCTTCTTCTGTGAAGGGAGATATCTACGTTGACGACTTACTTATTATGTGTATGGGACAGGATATTCATTTTATTGAGAGACAACTGCAAATTGCAATCAAAAGTATTCTTAGCTGGACTAACAAAAATGGTTTTTTAATTTCTCATGACAAAACGTCTTGTGTGCATTTCTGTAGACGAAGGGATTTGCATCCAGATCCTGAAATTTTTATCGGTTCATCTCAAATTCCTGTTGTGGGCAACGTTCGTTATCTAGGCCTACATTTTGACAATAAACTTACTTTTTTACCACATGTTTCGCAATTACGGACAAAATGTGAAAATTCCCTTAATTTACTTAAAGTACTTTCAAATACTTCTTGGGGAGCAGACCGCACTTCTCTCGTTAAAATCTATCGAGCTGTGATCCGTACTAAAATCGATTATGCCTGCCAGGTCTATGGTTCTGCCAGTAAATCTGTTCTTTAAAAACTTGACATTGTGCACCATAGCGCATTCCGTGTTTGCTCTGGTGCATTTCGTGCATCTCCAATTTTAAGTCTTTATGTTGACTGTAATGAACCAGCATTACACCATATTAGTGAAAAACTTTCATTAGAATTGTATTACTGTGTCTTTTCTCATCCTGACCATCCTCTTCACACATATATTTTAAATACTGACAATGATATTCTTTATCAGCATCGACCATCTTGCATCCCATCTTTTGGAATCAGAATGAGAAACATTATTAATAATGGCCCTCTGAATAATGTCGAGGTGAGTCCATGTCCCTCGCATGTGCTCCCTCCTTGGAATCCTCCTAATATTACCTCTCTCCATCCTTTTAAAGGTTATGATAAAAACAACTTGCTTCGTTCTGTTTTCCAACAATTATTTGCTGCACATCGTGCAAATTTTAATAGTTATTAGTTGTTATAGTAGTTAATAGTTATTAGTTTTAATAGTATATTGATATTTATACAGATGGATCTAAGAGTGGGGATATTGTTGGCTGAGGAGTTTTTATTGATAACACTAGTTTGAGTTATCGACTTAACACTTCATTTCTGTCTTTACGGCTGAGTTGATTGCGATAGAGAGCCATGTTGCACATATCTCATCATCATAACGCATCTTTCATCATATATATTGATTGACTCGAATAGTTCTATTGACACAATAAAATCTTTTAAAAAGCATTCTTATGTCTCAGCCTTCCTGGATTTTTATAATAAATTGACTAGACGTGGTTATAATATTTTATTTTGCTGGGTACCTGGACACATGGGTATTCCGGGAAATGAAAAAGCAGATGAGGCGGCAAAACTTAATCTTATTCCGGTATGCCATAAAATTGCGTTCTCACAGACGTTAAACTACTTATAAAACACTTTATTCATAATAAATGGCAATAAAGTTGGAATTTAGAATACAATAATAAACTGCACCATATTAAACCTACAATCATGACTTGGCCTCAGAGTTATTCCAAAGAAAACAGATATTCTTTTGATTCCTCTGAGAATTGGACATTCAAGGATCACTCATAAACATCTCTTACTTCGAAAGGATGCACCCACGTGTGACGTGTCCACATTGTCATTTTGATTGCCTGACCATTTATAATGTTTTAACTGACTGTCCGGGCCTCCGGCACTTGTATAGAATTTATTTTAATTCATCATCACCAATCTTGACAAACCTCATTGGGTAAACACCTCATGGGACACGCTTTACTTTTTTAAAACATGCAGGATTTTATTTTGAAATATAATTTTTATTGCTTTCATTGATTTAACGACCCAGATTTTTTACACTTTTGTGACATTTGGATGGGAACCCTATCCAGACTTTTATTTTTTACACTACTGTTTTTAGGATTTAAAATTTTTTATTCTTCTACACTTCTCTGACGACATCTGGATGGGATACCCCATCCAGATTGCTTTTCCCATTGCTCTTTTTAGTTTTAGTTACATTGTTTCTGTCTCACATCTTAGTGTTTTAGTCTTTATTTTAGAGCAGCATGTCCCTTAAGGGATTTTGCGCCATAAAACCTCATACAACCAACCAACCAACCATGTTTGCTTGATCAGCGACTCATACGCCGCTTTTTATGGTATTATTACTTTGTATAAAAAACTTTTTCTATAAGATAACACATTATTTATTTTACTTTTTTTTAACTGTTGAAAAAAGTTAAAAAAATTACAAAAAAAAAAAAAAAACAAAAAAAAAACATTTTGACTGTGTTTTGATTGTTTTGTGTTGTGTCTTAATTCAAGTGTTCTATGCAAATTTATATAGATTTTAACAAGCAATACTAAGATTTTTTAAAAAGATACTTTGAACGAAAAAACCGCAATTTAGAAGAATGATTTACTACTTTAACATACATTTTATTCCCGTATAAAAGTAATTACGAAAGTTTTAAAGAGAATGACCATCTTAAACTCGAATCAAATCCTTCAAGTAAAACACTGAATATAGTTTAACTTGCGAAAGATAAATGAACAACACTTTGTCTGTTTATCTTATTCTACTACGCTATTTCTACATCGGTTATTTATAAGGACATACAAACAAATTAATTAATCGATGAAATGATTTTGAGTTAAGTGCATTAAATAAACAGCCCTAGTGTATAAATAATTGCAATTGCTTTATTTAATGTATATGATTTGCTGTGCTGCAATATCAGAACTGCGATAAAGTTTTATTAAACTTATTTTGCATGAGATTAAGTTTGATAAAAAAGTTTTAGTATGGACTTTTAATTACATTCTTCACTGATGCAGAATTATTTGCTGAATTTAATTTCTCTTTACTAAAACACAATATATTCCGGCGATAACACTAGGATCAAACAAACGTATTTAGAAACAGAAATTTTATGTAATAAAATGTAACTTTTTTTCTGCAAACATTTCTGGTATATGTTTGTATGATCCGTTCGTTTTAAGCCGGAATATGCAGGAAATTGCTTTCAATTTTCACCAAAATATTATATTCGAATCTTTATCGTTTTGTATCAGGGTCTTCACCTTTTTTGCCTGAAAGTCGTTGGCCAAACAAGTTTAGAAAGATGATTTTCGCCTTATTTAATCGCAAAGCTTCTGTTATTAAATAAAGCTTTTTTTTTCAATCTTAGAATAGTGGTAGTTTCGTAGCCCGCGGACCATAGGTTGAAGACTCCCCCCACTTTTGTATTTGTGTTGCCAAAATTTTGAAAATAAAAAAGAACCGTAAGTGTAAATAGATGTTTTGAATTTAAAAACCTGTTAGCAGTTGTGGAATTTTATTTTTCTGGTACGCATGAAATTGAAATAAGAAAATGCCACCAAAAGAGAGAGCTATAATGATTTCGAAGCCGCAGCGGTCGTCGGACGTATTAAACGCCCAGGCCCACTGGTTGCGGTGTCGTAAATTTATTGAATTTAGCTTTTAATTTTTTATGGTGGCACCTTCCGTGATCGGGTCTGCCGCTGTCGTTACGGTCAAGCGTTGAAAGTGTATAGGGACCTCGGACGGGGGCGCGGCCGCCTTTCCAGCGAAATAGTGGCGGTCTGCTCCATCCGCCCTTCTCAGCTTGTCTCTTATTATGGCCTTTCCACAAGGCGCGTACAGTACTATCCCAATTTTGGAATAGAATTTTTGGCCTTATAGATTTGCAGAAAATATAACGAATTCTGCGATTAATCGCAGAATTTTTTCGAATTATCTGATTTTTAATCTGAAAAAAAAAATGTAATCGTGTTGCCATACATCTTGGAAATTCTTAGTAGTGACTAATTCTAACCTTGATTCTCCTACGATATTTTCCCTTTTAGTTCAAAATCAGGACTTCTGTTCTTCTAACATTTTTTTATGCTGTGGTGCATCTTTAATGCATAAGAAAGAATTTTATTCTCATTTAGCTTTGAAAGAAAGTTTTACTATGCTTTTACTTAGCTGCCAAAAGAAACTTAAAAAAATTATCTTTTTGGAAATCTGATCCAAAGCATTGTAACACCAACTTGTTGGAAGAGCATGCAAAAAAAAAAGTTCCAAAAGTATAAAATTGAAAGAGTAAAGTATTAAAATTTACTTGAATATTTCAAAAATGACATTAGATATTTCAAATTTTAAAGCAAGAATTGCATTTTTTTCTTGATTACATCATTTTTTTCACAAAAACATTGAATAATATTTAACAAGCAAAGCCTTTATTTATTAAGTTCTTATGAATAGAAAAAAATAGTGCACGTTAGCGGCCTATTGTAAATAGCTTTGCATTTGATGTACAGCTATCCAGTGTTGCCAGTTCGCTACGTTTTTAAAATTCAGATTGCCTGTTTGCCACTGCTTTTTTGAAGTAAAAATATTACCCTTATTTAATGACAGATTAAATAATGCGAAAATAAGGCTAATTGTACTAATTTAAAAAAGTGGTGGGAATCAAGCAGTCTGAATAAAAAAAGAAAAAATTAGTGGACTGGCAACATTGAGGCTATCATAAAATATCAATTCGTATGAGTAAAATATTAAATATGTTATATGCACAATGTTAAAATCTTCAAATCTACCAAAAAGAAAAAAAAATCCTGTCTGGTTATTATTATTATTTTTTAATAAATCTTTTAAATTTCATTAGAACATTAATATTAATACAAAAGACTTCAGCAATAAGACAGCTTTTAATGGGGGGAAGCTCGAAATAAAACGCTGCTTCAAACAATAAAAAGCGTATGAAATATACTAGTAGCAAAACAGTATAGTATATGGTAAGTGTACAAACTTAACACTGGAATCGGGCGCAAAATTGACACAACGGCGCCATTTTTTGAACGGGGTTGATAATGCAAATACGGGGTCTTTTACTGTCATATTTTATAATACGAGCAAATCTTGTCTGTCTGTTTGTATGCAAATGTTATCTTAAAACGTCTCTAACGATTTTGACGAAATTGTGTATCCTACCATTTTCGGGCATGAGAAGACCATTGGATTAGGTCACATGTTCGAGAAAATTCGATTAATGGGTCATTTTGGGTCACTACGGGTCAAGGTCAAGCTAATTATATCTAAAAAAACCGCTCAATCGATTTTGAGTAAATTTTGTATCCTACCGTTTTCGGGCACGAGAAGGACATTGCGCTAGGTCACATATTAGAGAAAAATTCGATTAGTGAGTCATTTTTGGGTCACTGAGAGTCAAGCTAATTTTATCTAAAAACGGCTGTAACGAGTTTGATTAAATTTTGTATCCTGCCATTTTAGATTACGAGAAGGCCATTGGGCTGAGTCATATGATCAATAAAATTTGATTAGTGGGTCATTTTTCGTAACTATGGGTCAGGGGAAAGCTAATTTTACCTAAAAAATGGCTGAAACGATTTGACGAAATTTTGTATCTTACCGTTTTGGGGTACGAGAAGAACATTGGGCTAGCTCACATGTTCCAGAAAATTCGATTAGTGGGTCATTTTGGGGATACTACGGATCAATGCCTATCAATGTGAATGCATGAAAGTTGAAACAGTTATTAAGTTGTTGAACAATTGGCAGTAAACGAATTCACAAATTAGGCAACATTTCGCCAAATATCACCAACTTTGGCGCGACTTGGTGGAAAAATTGACTTTCAAAATTAGAAATGCCAAAACACATGCTTGGCGCCAAATGAAAGAATATGCCAGGTTTGCACACTTTCGCTGAATTTTGACGACATTTAGAGAAAATATTGGCTTTTAGAATCTGAAGTAATTTTCTAGAAATTCCCAACAGCAGCCGAGATATATCATTCAACCAATCGGCGTCCATAGAACGTTCTCGAAAATAGAATTCAACCAATCAGGATACACAGAACTGATTATTATATGTTGTACAGATAATTTATTGTTATATTGAACTGAACTCAAATCTTATTTTAACCGAACATAGCTCGGTCATCCTCGCTGGTGACATCATTAAGTATGACACAAAATCTACCATCTGCGCATCTCCTGCGCATATTTTGTGAATCTTTACTCACTAATGGAAGATGTATCTTGTATACCAAATTCATTGACAAATATTTTTGATACAATTTGTACTGATAAAAATATGGATATTAAAAAAAAAAAAAACATTGACAATACCGTTTTAGTGTCAGGTGAGAAGGTAATAATGATACGAAAGTTTTGCAACAGGCCACAGAAGAGGATAGTGGCGCGAGTGTGAGCTAACAAATTTAAGAGGTACTACGCACGCTCTAAATATCATTGCTCTGGTCAGAGAGGTATTCTAAAACACTGAAATAATAAAAAAAAAGTTTAAAAGGTAACGAGGGAATTTTACTAAAGTTTTATAAAAATATTTTACAACAGAATTTTTATTTAAAGCTATTTAACCCTTTCCGGCACAGAGAATTTCTGTTCGTAAAATGCGAAATTACTGACTGACACCGGAATTTACAAACGACTTTTTTAGAAAATAAGAGCTCCTAGTTTTAAGCTTTCATTGTAGAAGCAAAATCTTATTAAAATATTCTTGGTGCCGAATGCAAGTTTGGAATTAAAATTAGGTGTGCCCGGAGTGGGACCACTGTGCTGGAAAGGGTTAACTTATTTCTGTGCGATTTATGCTTTATTTATTTTATGAAGAAATTTCTGGTTCAAATCGAATTATTTTCCTTTGGTACTGGTCAGATGACCGGTTGTTAGTGTATTTAGTGTTAAATAAGGCGAATAGTACTATTTAAAAAAAAGGAGTAACTATCCAGCAAACTGTATAAATAAACACCACCTAACTGGAAACATTGATTCTGCTTGAAAGCAGCACCTTTCTTATTACAGAAAACAACGTTTCATTGCCTGATTCATGCCGTTTGTTAATCACAAATGTAACAGTGACTTACATGGGAATGTAATTAAATTTATTTTCAATTAGGAGCTGTACAAAATTTGTGGTAATAAAAGTATTTTAAATAACTTTAGTCGGATGACGTGTGTATCTCGTCATTTTACCGCAAGGGGTTAATGTAAAAAGATCAATTAAATATGAATCGGGATTTATTTTTTGAAATTCATTGAAATAAGACACGAAATTGGTGACACTATATCATCTTTCTACATTATCTCCTTATTTCAAAACCTTTATTTTTCCAGCGGCAGGTAATATTTTTTTCAATTATCATGGATTGAAGAAGGCTGGTTGTGAATACAAGTGCACAAAACATGCTTCTGTGGCTGCATCATGCTCAAATGGATGATTATTAAGTTTTTATTTATTTATTTTTTGTTGGAGGGGGGGGGGGGGAGGGTTGTGAACCAAATATGTGACTGTTTCAGAATTAGAAGTCTGGACTATAGGATAAGTGTTCCAAAATTGTTCAGAGAATTTTGAGTTAAAACTCAATGGCGTAGCGTCAGGGGATGCCGCATCACTTTACTATCATTTTTATTATATACTAAATTTGGCCTTATTTAATCGTATAACGTTCAACGATTAAATAAGGCCAAACTTAGTATATAATAATACTGATAGTAAAGTGATGCAGAAGCCCCTGAAGCTACGCTACTGTTAAAACTGCTGTATTGAGTAGGGTATTTTATGGAAGATAATAAAATTTTTGATCTGAAAATCGCGTTTTTTTCGTAGATTTGCAAGTTTAGCCTAGTCCAGTGAAAGTAAGTGGTTGTGTGCCTGTAGTACCTTAGAAATTTGCATCAGTCACGCTGTTCTGAGGATGCATAAGCCCATTTCAAACAATTTATCGTCTTTCTATTAACTTTTTATGCCAATCACAGACTTGGATTTTTTAAATGCATGTGTCAAGGAGCTCAGCTTTACGTATACACAAAATACAGATGGGTTTTACACATTTCCTTAAAGAAATTAAATAATCATCCGTTGCGCAACAGAAGGGTGTACTTGTTGTTCATTTATGCTGCTACTGACTGAAAAACCGATAACAACAGGTCGACCAATGATGGGCTAGTCATATAACGTCTCCGATAACTCCAGCTATACGCCTCATTCCATTTTCACAAGCCTAGCACGTACCGAAACCAGTGGCGTAGCGTTAGGGGATGCTGTATCCCTTTACTATCATTATTATTATACAGAGACGCCAAGATGCCGCTAATCTTCCGTAATATGTGGATTAATTTGACCCAGTTTAACAACGTTTTAAACCAGAAAATTTATTTAATGGATCATTATACATGAAATATATTTAATTACATTTCTTAAAAAAATTTCTGGTGCGAAACGTATTAAATTAAACCCCCTATTCAAATTAACCCCCCAATTACGGAAGATTAGTGAGATCTTGGCAGCTCTGTTATTATATACTAAATTTGAACTTATTTAATCGTATAACGTTCAAAGATTAATTAAGGCCAAATTTAGTATATAATAATACTGGTACTGAAGTGATGCAGCATCCCCTGACGCTACGACACTAGTCCGAACAAAATTCCGGTTTATATTGGATTGAAACTCGTAATTAAAAAGTGATTATGGAGGGTTCAAGATGTGAAGACATATGTACATATTTTAAAACTGTAGTAACTGTAAAAAAATATAACAGTTTATAGGCCAATTGTGTATGGTATCTGTTTTGTAGAAAATGAGCTAAGAACATCGATTTTAGATTCAATTTTGACAGTTTTTTCTGAAAAAACATACTAGTTTTGCTGGAGAAAGATGAATGTACGACAGAACATATATGTAAATATTTTACTTTTTTGAAAAAATCACTGTTGTGAAACACACACTTTTATTATAACAACTGAAATAAGATTTTGTCAGCATTCTTTTTGATTTTTCGCGAATTTCTTAAACTGTTATGGTTTGAAGTTAGGGAGCTTATGCAAGCTACATATAGTGATTTATTTTTCGATTAAAATAAAATGTTGAATATATATTTATATGGTCAGCCTTTTCTATATGCATAAATAGAATAAAGTTGTTTTAGTAAAGAAAAGTTTATTTTAGTAGTGAATCTCACGTATCGTATATACTCGCGTATAAGTTAACCCCTACATTCGAGACAAATAACATGTTCTTCCAGTGAATACCAGTATTTTCGAATTTCTCTACCTTATTTAATCGAAGAAATCGCAACAATTTTCCCGATCATGAAAAGGTGAATATTACTATACGGAAATACTGGTATTGAAATGAAATCACATGTTATTTCTCTCGAAATTTGAGGTCGAATTATACACGAGTATATAGGTCATCATAAAATTTTGAAAGTTTTAAAGTATCACATGTAAACAGATTCGTCATAAGCAGCATTGTCATATTTAGGAAATGTTTTATTAAAAATATCTACTACTTTCTTTCGACTTATAATCTTCGCTTTATTGGATCAGGAATGTCACTCAGTAAATAAAAAGAAGACTATTATTCTGAAATATTGGGAAATATTTTGTATAAAAAAATTCCACAGCTAGGCCACACTTGTCATATGTATTGACACTTTAATCGTCGCATGAATCACACACAATTCACACTAGATATATATGTCGTAGGCTAATTGCGATATCCGGCTCTTTGCAAAGAGCCGGGCTAATTGGAGAATCATCCCCCTTTCTCAATCAGCCTGATATTTTTTAATCCAACCAGAACCCTAGAAAATAATTCTATCGAACCGAAACCCGATCCGAACCCGACAAAATAATTTCCGTCGACATGCAACCCGATTCGAACCCGACAAAATAATTTCCGTCGACATGCAACCTGACCCGAACCCGACATATTTTAACCAGAATTAAAAGTGCTTCAACCTGAAAACTAAATGAAAGCAAATTAATTCATCTTATAATGCAATTATGAAAAGTTGCCTACAGTTATATTACTAATACTAATTTTATACGTTTCATTGAAAAATGGGTATATCTATATTCTTTATGCAATTCTTTATTCAAATATAATAAAATTTCTGAATAGTGGACACCTCTGCAATGTCGTCCCTATTTTTTTTTCTGGTCGGGGTAAATGTACTTTTTTCTATGAGTCGGTTTGACTCTAGATATTTCTTGCGGGTCAGAGTCTTTTGGGTGTTTTTGCAAGTCGGGAAGTTGAGATTTTCACAAAGAAATTTATGAAATTAAACAAAACTATGTTTCAGATGAATTAAGCATACTGTATTAACTTTTTAAAACGTTTGCTATAATTTGCATTTTAAAATTCTTCTTATATATACTACTATACTATGTAAATACTTTTTAATTATTAAAAAATACATTCTCCCATTTTAAATGAATAATTAAGTGGACCTCCTGAAACATTAATTTAATGCTACTAATTTAGTAATTTTTTAAAAAAAAGGTTTTCTTTAATAATATTTAAACTGTTAGTTTGAATTTACTTTGGGTTTGGATGTAAGTGTATTGGGTACAGGTCGTGTGTTGCTGTTTGATAGAATTTTTTTGCCGAGTTCTGGTCGGGCTGCGTGTCGACGGAAATTACTTGTGTTCGGACCTGTTTGCGTTTCGATGGAACTTTTTTGGGATTCGGGATGAAATCAAATTGAATTTTCAGGTTCGGTTCGGGTTGCATGTCGACGGAAATTATTTTAGCGTATTCGGATCGTTTTTAAGTTCGATGGAACTATTTTTTGGGTTCAGGTTGATTTCAAATGGAAATTTGAGGTTCGTGTCGCGTTGCATGTTGACGGAAATTATTTTGTCATTTTTGGCTTAGTTTGTGGTTTGATAGAACTTTTTTGGGGTTCTGGTTGATTTCAAATAGAATTTTCAAGTTCGGGTCGGGTTGCGTGTCGATGAAAAATTATTTTGTCCTCTTCGGATCAGTTTGCAGTTCGATGGAACTTCGTCTTGCGTGTCGACGGAAATTATTTTGTCCTTTGCGGGTCGGGTTGCGGATCGATAATTTTTTTTTGTCGCGTTCGGGTCGGGTTTCGGGTTGACTTCAAACAGAGTTTTTAGTTTCGGGTCGGGTTTTGTGTAGACGGAAATAATTTTGTCGGGTTCGGATCGGGTTACTGTTCGATGTATTTTTTATGTAAGGTTTGGGTCGGGTTGGGGGTTGATTTCAAAAGGAATTTTCAGGTTCATGTCGGTACAACACGATATTTGGACAAACAGCTGGTCAAAATCAGGTCGACTGCAAAAGAATTGGTCATTTTTCAATTAGCCTGCTGCTATCTAGACTCTTTGCAATAAGCCTAAAAATATCAGGCTGATTGAGAAATAAATGTCGATATTCCAATTAGCCTAACACTGTCTTGGCTCTTTGCAATAAGCCTGAAAAACATAAGTCTGATTGGTGAAAGGGAGCTGATTCTCCAATTAGTCTGGCTCTTTGCAAACAGCCGGATTTCGCAATTAGCCTACGACATATATACTGCTTAACAGTAACCCCCAAATTCCACAATTGCATCTGAATTTTTGAATAAAAATTTGTTTTTATAATGTATGCGAAGAAAAGCATTTAATTTTTCTTTCAAAACACTTAGTTCGTATGCTCTGGTGGCAGTCAAACATTTCGACATTTTTGAAACAGAATTACCTTCTCCTCAAAGGATTACAGCAGACGTGCACCAATCCTCAGATTAAAAAAAAATATATCATTATTTCTGTTCTTTTCAAAATTAAGGAAATAGATGGCTGTGTTTTTATCTTAAATATCTGCATTGAGAAAACTAAATATGTGACAATTTTAGAACAGTTTAACTATAAAAGAATATATACAAGATCAATTAACATGATCATTGTTAGCATGATATGAAATCCCGCTGTTTAAAATTCAATTTCGATGGCATATCTGCTCCTTAGAATTACTTTATTAAGATTTATTACTGTTATCTTAACAAACTTTTGTTAAATGATGAATATAATCTGTTTCCTTCTTAACACTTTTACATCTTTAATCTTGTTATTAAAAATAATAATGAACTAAAACTTTCATTAAGTTTAGTGTTGTATTTTTCTGGAAAAATTTGAGATAAAAATTATACTAGTAAATAATATAATACCTAATGAGATTTCTTTAGTTTTATATGTAAGTTGCACGCTGTCAAACTTTTACTTCAACATTTTCCTTTTATCTTCATTTAGATATAATCTACGACAATAACTTGTTCAGTTTAAATGATGTTGAATTCTACAGAGATAATTTAGACAAAAAATTTGCATGCGATAACGCAATGTGTATGTTCTGCTGTTTTTTAGATTAAAATGTTCCATTTTCTTAACCGTTTTTATCTCAAGGAAGCATTTGATATAAGATTCCGAGAGCTGTAAAGATTTTTACACCTTACTATCTTTTGAAATGGGAGAAAGTAAGAACTTAATGGATTACGAGTTACATTTATAATGTGGAATGTTTACTTCTTTATATATTACTGAATAAACTATACAAATGAATGAAGCAAAAAATTTAATCTTTTTAAAAAGAAGATTGTTCGTTAATATTTCGTGCTTTTGTGCATGCGATTGCGACTGGCATTATTGACTTTTTCAATTAAGCCTTTCCAGTGAGACTTAATAGGGAAAAAATGTGCATGAACGAAATATTTCTTTTACTAAAAAACAACATCTTCATAGCTGCCAACTTTCCTTCTTTTCCAGTACCATTGTTTCCTAATAGAAATATTCGCTTTGTTTATTGGCAGAAATTCTGGAATAAAATTAGACAAACATTACTATTAAAAAATAGTGGCATCAAAAAACAGGAGAAGTTGGCGGCCATGCATGTTTTATTTTATGATAAATATCCCCCTTCACCCCTCCCACTTTGTTATACATTTTATGTTTATGTTATACATAGTAAGTTCAAAAAGTTCAATGACTGTGTTGATCAGTGTTACCAATTTAGCACGTGTTTTATTCAAAATATCATCCGTGCTGTGCGGATTTTTGTACGTACATTGTAAAGCAGTTAATACTTTTCCAATGGAGAATGGAGAGTCTTTATTCGTGGCGCTGAGAACATGAATAGTGTCAGACCCCGTTATTTTTTACTCCCTAACTCCAGTGTAACAATCAGTTAAATAAAATAAAAATTGCATTTTAGTAAATATTTAAGTTCTTCTGTTAGTCTTTTTATTTACATTTGTTTAATAAAAGAGATTTTATTTTGCATAAAACTGAAAGATTCAGAAGATAAATTTTCTTAAGATCTCATAGACTGGTAAAGAAAAAGAATGTTGTCTAATTGTTTTGCTGATAAGAAGCTCTGATTTCATCTTCCCCGTGCAAGGTACAAGTACAAGAAGACAATATTAATATGGAATGCATTATGTAAGAATAAACTATTATTAAATGCATTTAAATAGTAACTACCTCTTTTAGATGCTATTTGATAAAAGTTATTTCATGTACAATAGTGATATTTTATTCACATCTTCTCTTTATTTGAATCAGTAAAGTATGCTAATAATAAACGTATAACAATTATCTTTATATCACTTAAAACTTGTATAAAAAATATTGTAAAAATAAAAATAATTTTTAGTCATTGATAACGATATCATTTAAGGGGGGGGGGGGGGAGGTTCGAGGAATGATACGTATGATATCGTAAGGGGGGAGGGGGTCCAAAATTACCAAAATGTTGATAACGTTATATATGTACACAGCCCCTAAAGCAAAATGCAGGCTGCATACAGTTCTATCATAGTTTTCGAAGAGAATTTTTCGCCTTACGTAATCGCAGAAAATTATTAAAATTTAACGATTAATTGCAGAGAGATTTTTAATCTGAAGAAAACAAGCTGGAAATTGCACGTCAAACGTGACAAATGAGGTGCATTCGTACTATAGCTAGTTATATATATATTCAGATCCTGATGATTTTTAATTCTGTGAAATGAATTATATCGTCTGCAGATTAATTTCTGTCATAAAATAAGTATCTCGGTCGCTTGACGATTAAACCTCGAAAGCTCCTATAACAAGAAAGCACCGATTTTTTTTTAAATTCAAATTTCTTAATAAATATTTTTATTAATATATTCTAAAGTTTTCATTCGATTTTCATAAAATTTTAAATGTCTTGACAAAATTCGGCAAAGTTAATATATCTTAAATTTCAAACCATTCGGTTGAGTAATTTTTATGTTGTTATATGCAGACGGACAGACAGATAGACAGACAGACGGACGGACGGACGGACAGACAGACGAACAGACAGACGGACGGACGGACGGACAGAGAGACAGACGGACGGACGGACAGACAAGACGACGACAATAGGTGCTACGTATTTATATAATTACGAACGTACCTAAAAATATTAAACAAAGATTTCTAATCTCAGATAGTGGTACCACACTCCTTCGAAATTCTAAGGAGTGTACAACACACTTTGGAAAAATCATAAAATCAATTTCATCTATTAATAAAAACCTGGCTACAAACTGCTTTGAGATATTTTCTTTGCATGTATTTTTCTTTCTTGTTTTGCAAAATTTTAGGTTTTTAACGACTTAAATAAAATTATTGTTTAGATTTAAATTATAAAAGATCATAAATTCTCACTTTTATTATAGCTTTATATTACTCATAGAGGAGTTTTGTTTAGAGCTTATTCTTTTGGAAAATGTGGTTTTACGACTCTGAAAAATTTAAGTATATTAAAAGTATGAGCTTCTACAATTTAAAAAGGCCATTGAAATGCGAATTTTTATGAGAAATATATTTTATGAAACAGCGGAAAGAATTTAATGTTGTGGGTTTTCGATAAGTTGCCATTGGATAAGATTATATTGCTTTTTCATCAAAATAAAATACATCGTAGCGCTTAACGCAAAATCTGAATACATATTCATTTAAAGATTGTTCTAAAAGAGACGTCCGAAATTTTAAATTCAACAATTCACTGATTGTAATAAATGCAAAGAAGAAATAATTGACAAGTTCATGAAACAACTCATCAATCCCGTATCAAGTAATTTAAAAAAGTTCATCTTTAAAACAATAGATGGCGCTGCGCTGTATCTACTTCCGAAGAACCTGCAACTTAAAAATTAAAAAGTCCTAACTTAATATATATATGCAGGGATAGAAAAAAAAAACCCGGAACACTTTCGATTTTAGACGATTTGTCAAATATCTAGAGATGTATTTGATGAATTCTTCTGAACTTCGGGAATATAAAATGTTTGACTTTTAGAGAATGTTTGACCACGATGGCATTTAGGGAACCAACAACAAATTGAAGAATAGAATAATACAGGGTTCGTACGTTTTTGCCACAATTTTTTAATAGATTTTTTCACCTTATTTAAATGCAGAAAAGTATTACAAAACCTGCAATTAAGCGAGGCGTCTACAATTTATGCAATTTAAATATTAAATAGAAATTTTCTATTAAGAAATTGTGATAAAAGCGTATGAACCATGGAATATTCAGCATCACTCTGTTACATAAAATACACGGAATCTGTCGCTGCAGCACACGGCGATGCCGATATCGTGCAACATATCTGTTCAATTGTGTAAGAATAGCACATATATGCAAGGAAATATAACCATTTCTTTAATAAAATTAAAGAAATTTTTGCATGTGTTTTGTTTATAAGCATGCAGGGTTTTCAAACAAATTTAACGGCACTTCCTGAAAAATTAGCAAAATTTAGTAGAAATAACACAGTACAGTTAGAATACAAATATATTAAATATTTAAGGAAATATGAGCAGAAGTGAAATAATTTTTAACTGCGCATGCTTGAATGATATATATATATATATATATATATATATATATATATATATATTATGGCTTAGTAGTCAAAACTATATAGAGCAACTCATATAAAAAGTCCAGTCTAATATCGTGAAAATCCAGAAAGATATCTGCGATAGAGTGAGTTGAATATGGTTGCTTTCTAAAAGTAGGTGGATAATAAGAGATGAACGGAAGAAATTTAGCGAGTTAAAAATAGCCCCTCCTAGCGGCCAACTGTACAAAACTTTGCATTTAATGCCTAGCTGAGCTATCATAATATATTAATTCTCGTTAGTCCAATGTTAAAATCTACGAAAAAAAATAATTCTATCCGCTTTTTTAGGTGGTGTTGTTCACAATAGCATTGGAGCACCTCTAACATCTGCATATTATCGCATCTTTTTGTAAGAGGTGGTACCAAGCTTACTTGACACTATGCCACAACATGTCAGAAGCCATATGTGGTTTCAAAATCATGGAGCACCTCCCTATTATGGCAGATAGATGTGTTCGTGAACATTTGAATCAGGTGTTTGGTCACCGATGGATTGGCCGTGGTGGACCGGTTCCCTGGCCACCACGCTCTCCTGATTTATGCAGCATAGATTTCTTTCTTTTGGGGTGAACTGAAAACTGCTGTGTACGCAACGCCTGTGGATTCCGATATGGATTTGGTTGCAAGACTCGTCTGTGCTGCTGAGGATATCCAACAAAATCCAGGTGTATTTGAGCGAGTCAGTCAATCCATGGTCCGATGGTGTAATGCATGCATCGCTAGCAATGATGAAAACTTTGAACATCTTTTGTGACGTTTTCACATATCATATACCACAGTACATGCATAGTTGCCAACCTCCCGATTTTTTGAATACCAGTAAAATCTTACAAAAATTTTCGCTTTATTAAATTGCAGCAGTTGTAGGATTAAATAAAACAAATATTTTTTCATAAAAATACTGGTATAAAAAAAATCGGGAGGCTGGCAACTATGTACATGTAATATCTTTGACCAATAAATTATTTCAGATGATCTCAGTCTTGTGCGTTTCTTATCCCTGTCATACTACTTTCCCATGACGTTTCGGATCATGTTGAAACCACATATGGCGCCTGACATGTTGTGGCATTGTGTCAAGTAAGCTTGGTAGCACCTCTTACAAATAGATGCGATAATATGCAGATGTTAGAGGTGCTACAATGCTCTTCTGAACAACACCACCTAACGGCGAACGAAGCCGTTTCCGACCATGGTTTGCTATGCAAATCTGAATCCTTGTGATGTGCCCTACCTCCCCTTAAAGTTTGTCCCAATAATCCTGGGACCCCCTGTATAATATACCGCAGCCGTTTAAGGATGATACACGTAAGTAAAACGCTGCTTAAAACAATAAAAATCGTATGAAATACTAGTAGCTGGTTTTCCGGCAATGCTCGTCTGTAATTACAACCAGTCCCTGGAGGGAAAAGTGGCGCAAGTGTGCGCTAAAAGATTTAAGACGTATACTGCGCACGCTGTAAGTATAATCGGTCTGCTCTCCACCATTACATTTAGTCTTTGATTTCTGCATAAAATCTATTTACTATATTTGGTATTATCCCATGAATGTTCGCGTCATTTGACTGTGCTTTCTTTTTACTACTGTGTAGTTTTTCTGTCACGAAAAACACAATCAATAATTCAACAAGTGCCAATTATGTCGTCAGAGCATACTAATAAAATAAAGTTTCGCGCTGTGTGTCCGTGTGTTTGTCTGTCTGCGATGGCTAGCGAAATCTAGCCCACCTACAAGTCTGAAAATTTTGGTGCAGATAGTCCAAAACCTGTCATGGTGCACGTGAGAATCAGAATTTTAATATTTTGAAAATTAGCATAGATATTAATTAAAAACCCATTAAGCATCGCATCAAAAAACTCATTAAAATGCTCTTCGAAAATGGCTATTTTTATTGTAACCACAAAAGAAATTACCGTTTCGATAATTCCAGACAACGGAATATTCTCATTTTCACTTATCCTTGAATATTACAAATACTATTTGAGATTACAAAAAGGCAAATTTTGTGAAAATCGGACAGTAACTTTTCTTTATTTCGGCCCATAACTGACCAGACTTAAGAATTGGACCCAGACAGAAAAGAGGGTTACTGTAAATGGGGGCTGCCAGATTGAAAATAAACTTACAGTTTTGTAGACCTATTCAAATAAATAAAACTATTACGTTTATCGTTTTGATATTAAGCGCCCAGACGTAAAAAAATATCGCGATTTCAAAAAATTAAAATTCACGAAAATTGATGAGTAATTTTTTGAAATATCAATCAAAAATTTATTAATGAAAATGGAAAATGATTTTATTTCAATTCCAAGAGGATTGGTGCACTGGAATTGGACGCGTTTTGATAATTCTAGACTACGCAATATTCTCTTTTTTAGAATATAAAATGGCGGTCTAGGAACTTTTTCGCCTCTATACAATTATTAAAACTATTGCATTTACATGTTTGAAAATTACACATCTGTGCACAGAACATTACGCCGAACGCAGAAATCTAATTTTCCTAATAAACAGATAATTAGAACTGAATTATTCATTAATTTTTCGTCAAAAGCACAGTTGTCGTTCAGTGATGCAGCGAGTTGAGGATTGCCAGAAACGGCCTGAAAGTTTTTAAATGCAGCATTTTTAACTCATCTATTTTAAGGTACAAACATAAATGTGTGTAAGATACGGATTTCAAAATTGGAATCTAGGCGCAAATTAATACGCTGATTAAGATTTTCTAAAAATCGAAATAATCCACCAACAAGTTTTAATTTTATAAAAAACCGGCTTCTTATGTAAAAGAAATAAAAATCTAAATGATAATGGCTTTAATTAAAGAAACGTTTGAATTTTTTTTATATTTGCAGGGATGGAGAGGGAAAGGTGGGGGACTTTTTATTAAATATCGCATTTAGTCAACTTGACACATATTATTAAAATATAGACTTGCGGGCCTCGCCCGCCTTCAAGACAATGGATGTAATTAACAAAGAAACGTTTGTATTTGTTATATAGGGAAAGGGGAACTATTTTTTTATTAAACATCGCATTTAGTACACATGACAGAGACAAGTGGGTTTCGCCCGCTGTGGGGCCCCTAATTTACATCGGGGTTTTCTTTAACAGATTATTCGTGACATTTGTGTGGATGGCAAGGGGGGAGGGATTAACGACTTTTTAATAACTATCGCATTCATTGTACTTCACCACGCGACCCCTGGTGGCGGGTTTCCCTGTTTATTAAATCCTTATATACTGCTCTGATTTCGTCAGAAATAATTCCATTTAACATTTTTAGCTTCATACGTACCGTTTAATTTCTGCATAAAAAATAAAATAAAATCAAGATTTCGGTTCCACAGAGAAAAAGAGAGAGAGTACTTATATTGAGTGTAGATTCGGCAGTGGATGAAGAAATGGTAAAGGGCTCAGTACAGAAGCTACTGGACGATTCTGTCAGTAATGAAAATATGACTAGGGAAATCTCCAGGAAATTGAGGGATCCTGACTTAGATGGTGCGGCAAAAGAGGCATTGGAAACTTTATATGATGAAATTCGTCCTGACTTCACCATAGTTAAGAGGATAAAGACAAGAAATGAGAAATTTAACTGGTTACTTGATGTCGATGCGAATAGTAAACAATGGTTACTTGACAGAAAGAAAATATGTATAGACTTCGAGAGACACAGGGTGGTGGAATTTGTTTCCATCACTCGGTGCTTCCGTTGTCAAGAATTCGGCCATTATGCTAGTGGTTGTAAGGGAACTCAACATTGTGTCAAGTGTGCTGGTGAACATGACATAAAAGACTGTAAAGAAACACATGTTAAATGTTACAATTGCTATTTTGAATCGGCATCGGGTGCGTGTGATCACAGGGCAGATAGTCCTGATTGTCAGGTATATCAGCAGGTGAGATTAAAGGCTATTCCTAAACGGAGCTAAGGGCTCCGAGGGTAATTTGGACATCTTTTTGGGTCTTAAGTTTTTGCAAGTTAATTTGAATCATTGTCGAGCTGCCAATGATGCATTGGGGATCTATGTATTGGAGAAAGGAATTGATGTGGTTTTGGTCCATGATCCTTATGTCTTTAATAAAGTTGCTTTGGGTGTTCCATCACACTGGCCTTCCTTTTATTATTTTAATTATAATGCTGCTATTTATATAACTAACAAGGATTATACTTGTATACAGTGCCTTACTCTGAATAATAGTGTGTTTATCTCTTTAAACATGAGTGATAGAATTATATATATTGGTTCACAATATTCAGCCCCGTCGGGAAACTTAGAAGAAGACATGGCGGATTGGTCTGGTTTATTTCCAGATTTTGATAATATAGTAATAGGTGGAGACTTTAATGTTCCATTACGATCACTTGGTTATTCACGTGAAAATGACAGAACAGAAACTCTATTAGATTACATTATGCAGAATAATTTGTGTATTTTGAATGACTTAGAGGCACCACATTCTTTTAATCAAGGTGATTTACATGGACGTCCGGACTTAACGTTGAGTGGTTATGAAATTTGTAACTATGTTGACAGTTGGAAAGTTGATGCTGACACGTTTTCCTACAGTGATCACCGATATATAACATTTGTTTTAAACTGTGCTCCAGTAATTATGGATAAGAAAAGATATAAAACTAAAAATAAATCATTTGTTAAATTTAACAATATAATTGAAGGAATTAAGAGGAATTGGTTGAGCTCTTTGCTGAATGTAAATGACGTGACAGCACTAGATGATTGGATGGAACAATTTCAGGTTTTGATTACTGATGTAATGGACAAATGTTTTACAAAAGGTGTATTATCTTACAAACCTACTATTACATGGTACACTAAAGATCTGAAAATATACAGGAATAGAATAAGTGCTTTGTATAAAAGAAGTACTAAAAATTTGGATAATCAGAGCTATAGAAATGTTTATATTGAAGAAAGGAATAAATATAAAAAGATGGTAAAGAATGCTAAAAAAACAGCATGGCTTGACTATTGTAAGAGAACAAATGAAAATTATGGTAATTTATATAGATTTATATCAAACAAGAAATTGAAACATACAGATTTAATTTTTACGTATTTGGAAAATTTGGCTCCTTTTTCTTCGTATGATGAAGTTGCCTCAGAATTAATGAGTGAACATTTTAATATAAATGATACTCCGAATAACATCTTTTCATAGTCTTCAGATAAATCTTTTTCTGCCGATGGGGATTGTTCATCTGTGACTACGAGGGAATTAAAATTTGTGGTTGCCCAGCAAGGACTTTCGAAGGCTCCGGGCTCAGATAAAATAGATGCCTTGGTGGTTAGAAACTTATGCAAGAAGTTTCCTGAAATTATAAAAGCGATTCTAAACAAGTGCTTGATCTTTGGACATTTTCCACGAATTTGGAAATCGGGAATTGTAATCTTTTTCCGAAAAAGGAATAAAGACCCTAGTTCTGCTAGGGGATATCGTCCTATTACTCTGTTATCGATATTGGGTAAACTTTTAGAAAGAGTAATTAAAACAAGAGTTATGATAAAGCTGGAAAAAGATAATTACCTTGACGTTGATCAACATGGATTCCGTGAAGGAAGGAGCACATTGTCTGCTATGTCTTATTTTAGAGGCATGGTTAGAAACGTTTTATCTAACTTCAAATATTGTGCAGTTGCGTCACTGGATATCCAGGGTGCATTTGATAGTACAGACTGGTTTATTCTGGCGGAGATCATTGATTCTACTCCAATTCCAAGCTATTTAAAATCAATCCTAAAAAATTACCTTTCTGAAAGAAAAATAGGTTTTCAATATTCAGATGGCATCAGATGGTTTCTGTTACACAAGGGTTGGCCGCAGGGCTCTTGCATTGGCCCACTGTTGTGGTTGTTAATTGCGGACGCTTTAATTAAATTTTATAAGGCTGAACATGCACTCATAGTCTCCTACGCAGATGATTTCCTTATAGTAAACGGTTCTGATACAAGAAGAGAATTGGAGACAGTTATGAACAAATCTTTGAACAGGTTTGTGATTGGATGTCAAAACTTTCACTTAAATCTTAGTATTGATAAATCAATGGCAATGTTATTTGGTTCAAATCTTATGGAAAATAGACATCCGATTTTCAAATTAAACAATATCACAATTGATATTGTTGATTCATTCAGATACCTGGGCTTCAATCTTGATAGTAAATTCACATGGCTTGTTCATTTGGACACTGTGAGGTCAAATCTAAGAAACTTTGTACTTAATATAGCAAAGACAGGTTATAGAGATAAAGGTATTCGTCATGAGATTTTGAAGACTTGGTATTTGACCGTAATGGAAAAGCAAATTGCATATGGTCACGAAATTTGGTATGATGATTTGAAAAACCATGCGCTGCGTAAGCTCAGCTCCTGTCAAAGAGTGGGTTTGAGGACAATTATAAAGTCTTATAGGAATGTCTCAACGGAGGCACTGTGTGTTTTAGCGGGAGTCCCTCCAATTGGTATCAAACTGAAGTATGATGCATTGCAATACAATGTTTTAAAAGGGAAGTCTGCAATACAAATGTGGGGGAAAGAGCTTCGCGGCAAAGATTCTATGACTAACATTAAGCAGTATGAATATCCAAATTATAATATGATAAAGAATTTAGTTTTTATGAACCCATTGCGCGACAGTCCACCTTTTTCAGTTAACCCAATTATTTTTACAGATGGTTCTAAAATGGCCAACGGTACCTCTGCAGCTTTTACTGTATACCACCAAGGAAATTATATATTTGATTATAAAGTCAGTTTATCAAAATGGAACTCAATTTATCAGGCTGAATTGGAGGCAATTAAGCAGGCAATAAAGTGGTTTGTACAATTAAATTTTAAATCAGTGAAAATATTTTCAGACAGTCAATCTTCGGTCCTAGTTCTCCAGCAGATTTTTCCTGCAAATATCATAGTTAGAGATATATTTGATCTATTATATCAAAATCCAGATAAGGTGGTGAACATTGGCTGGATTAAGGCACACATCGGTATATCGGGAAATGAGAGAGCAGATGAATTAGCCAAAAGTGTGATCATTAATGGTCAGGCGGATATACACATAGAATTGCCGGTACCTGTCTCGGCCATAAAGTTGTATTGTAGTAAAGAAGTGTTAAAGACCTGGCAGTTGGAATGGCAATCTTCTACAGTTGGTCGAGACACGTACAACATAATTAAGGAGGTAAAAACAGATTATTTGTGCAGCTCACAGGTGGCACAATACTTTTTCACTGGACATGGCAGTTTTCCTCACTTTCTGTATAAGATTGGAAAGAGAGAAAACGATCTTTGTGAATGCGGTAGTAGAGGAGACGTGGTACATTATATTTATGGCAGGTGTAATTTAATGATGCATCATTTCAAATTCAATTCAGGCTTGACTCTTAGACAGAATTTATTCAAAACTTTGAATAATCCCGCTAATTATAAAAAACTGGCTGACAATTACAATATTTTAAATGATCTTTATTCTTTTATCAGATATCGCTTTTAAATTGATAATTTTCTTTTACTGCTCAAGAAAACTTCACATTTATTTATTGACGTACATATATTGGAGTTAAATTGGTATGACTACTTATGAACTTTTTCAAAATAGACTGTAAACTGTTATAGACTATGAACTGTTATGAACTTTTTCAAATTAGACTATGAACTTTTATAGACTATGAACTGTTATAAACTTTTTCAATATAGTCTGTCTTATATAATGATGAGCACAGTTGCAGTAGACACCTATTATTTTCATAATATTTAGACTTGTGTAACCATACTGGTCTTAAAATTTTGTTTCATTTATTGTTTTGTTTGTAGTTAATTTTTATTTAGTTTTTAGCATAAGGAGGTTGTGTGTTACCTTGCTATTTTATTTTTTTTATGTTAGGATTAGTTTATATATTTTAGTTTAGTAGTATGAATCAACTGGATTCATTGGCGATGTCGCCATTTTTGCTTTTGAGTTTGATTATTGTTTTAATTAAAGCTCGTTGACTTAGTCTGCTCCTGTGGCTGGGTGGATTTGGATGGTAGTTGGGATTTTCCGCCTGGTGGTACGCCCATCAGCCTTACGGCTGGGCTCCAGGTTGGGTGCCCCCCCCCCGTTTAATTTCTGTTATATAAAGAGAATACCGGATTTTTCGAAAAACAGTTTTCGTAAAAATTAAATTTACGTTCCTATTAACATTTCAGAAACCGTATTCAGTTTATGCATACCGACAGTCAAAATTAGTGATTTGTTGTTGAGCACTACACTGCGAGCCCCCTGGTGGCCCGTCTGTAATGGTTTATTCTCTAACTGTGCCTTATTTCAATAACTCAGCTAATAATGTTCCGAGCTTCTCCAAACCAGTTCCACTTTGCTAAATTAGCATAAAAATCACCATCCGTAACTTCAGGGTGTATTTCTAGAAAAGAGTGACCAGAATTTTAGAATAATAATCTAAGCGAAATTTGAAATTATGTTCCTAGCTTAATCAAATGAATCAATCGTTAAAGATGCATAGTGGTCCTCCTAATTAGTCATTTGCTGAAGGGCACTTGAACATCCACTCCCACCTTCCCGGCAATCCCTCAAGGCTTCTTTCTCAAACTGTGCCTTATTTTAATAACTCGACTAATAATGTTCCGATCTCTTTCCAAACCACCTCAATTTCGCTGTGCGCGTATAACTACTATACGGTGCCGTACGCAGCGATGACCCGTATCAGATGTTTGTTCGAAAAGAGGTTTTTTTGAACAGAATGCTCCCCTGGCGGTGGCAGGTGGAACTAAAAGATTTTCCGGAGCGTACGAGCATGCCCGATATACGGTGCCGAAGCCATCGGAGACCCGGGCAACAGTTTCGTTTTTAAAGAGATTTATGTTATTATACGGGCCTGGGCAACGCTGGGCGGGTCAGCTAGTTAATAATAAATGGCAAAGGAAAGAGTTGCATGTTTAAAGAGCAAATATTCTGAAAAAATAATTCTCGTATAAATGGGTTAAAATAAATATTTTATTCTAAAGCCTTTCTGAAAACACATACACACAATCTAAGTTCTGTGAAATCTTCAAAATAATTCTTTTGAAACAAAGTGTAAACTTTTGAAAAAATAAATAGATTGGAAATCGCATTAACTATAGTTATTAAAAAAAGCGTAAAATATAAACCCCAAGTAAAATATTTGAAAGACAATAAAATCTTCAATAGGAACTTTAGAAAAAAGTATCGGGTATTTTGAAGTTAGAAAAAAATGCATGAACAAATAAGCATCGTATCGTTGGTAAACGGACGTGAAGATACATATCGATTAATCGATGATGACTTACGTTCTGAAGAATCTATTTTTTGTTGTTCTTAAAGGGGATCGTCAATTTAGTGACAGTGCAATGAGAAGATTGCTTACCAAAAAATATGCGATTGGATTACGTTAAATATTGTGCATAAATTATCATAAATTACAGAGTTAGAAACAAAATTTAAATAGAAACGAGAATGCGCAATATTCAACAGAAATAAATAGTTTGGAAGCTCAAAGATTAAATAATTTTTTTATTTTTAGTTAAATATTTGCACATTTTAACGATTTATTGATGCTCAAATAAATATTTAGACTATTATATGTCTCATTTTGGCATGGTTTTTATTTAAAATAATTATATTTATTTATGCTGAAAGCACCTGAGCTCAGTAAATCAGAAATTAACTAGAAAACAAAAGGTGTAACAGTTGCTGGAAGAAAAGTTTTCCTTTCTTTTTTTGTTTTCCGTTATGAAGTTTCTTAGCTGTTTTAACAGCGACGTTTATGCATATACAGGGTCTGCCAAAATTTCCACTCCCTCTCTATTTGGAAAACGCGTTGGAATTTCGGAACACTGTACAACTGTACAAACCGTGCCCAATGAGTTTGAAGGGGATCTCATTTTGTTAAAAGACATTGAAGAAGAGATCATAGGGGTCCTTCAAATCCCCAACTTTAAAATTTTCAATACTAACAACTAATTTTGACATCAAATTAGGATTCTTAGGCAAATTTTAACATTGGATGCCAAACGAGAATGATTCGATTAAGTAGTTTAGGATTTATGCAGGTTTAAAGTTTGAAACTCGTAATGTTAAATCCATTTTTAATCGTTGCGAAGATTGCAATGCTGGCAGCTTTTTAAGCATAACTCAAAAACTACTGGGTGGAATGAACTGTAATTTTGATTCATACGATAAAATTCATATTGTTTTCGAAAATAAATTTTGAAACTATATATATTTTGGAAATTAATTTTCGAAAGAAATAAAAATTAAAAGCTATGAATCTTTTTAACAGAGATCGATTTCTAGGAACTTCAAATATGCGAATTGAACATTACAGTTCATTCCGTCAAGTAGTTTTTCAGCTTAAGGCATACCCGCATTGCAATCTTTATTGCAATGGTTAACCCTCTCGTCACCCTGGGCCTCATGTGAGGCTCCTATTTCGAATTGCAATATTTGAAGGAAAAAAAATTATTTTTGTTAATTCCAGCACCTAATAGTGATAGCATATGTCGATACATTTACTATTATGACGTTACTTATGTTTCAGCATTTAATAATAATAATATTAATAAAAGTTTTATTAATTATTAGTAAACCATTGGCGTTTCTTTTAATTTAAACATATGTTTCACTCTTTAAATTTAAATTAGGAACTCCTTTTCCGAATTAGTAATTTGTGATAAAAGATAAAAAATACTACTAAATTTTTTATGTTTGTTTAATCAGGTTGCAATACGACATTTTCCAAACGTCTTAAAAAATTCTTCCTTAGACTATTTTCATAGGAAAAACACGCAACATAACTACATTCGTTAGATTTCTGTAAAGAACACATTCGTTAAATTTCAGTAAACTGTAACTTCTGTGATTTCGATAGCTACTTTTAATTTTGTTAGCGTAAAAGTAATTTTTCCCAAAATTGGAAAAAAAAATCGGTGCCGAGAGGGTTAAAAATGAATTTAACATTAGGAGATTCTAACTTTAAACCTGCTTAAATTACTTCACCGATTGATTTTTCCGTATGATATCCTAAGGTAACACTTTCCGAAAAATATAAATAGATATCAAACTTACGTGTTAGTACTAAAATTTTTAAATTTGGACTTCCGGGGGCTCTCTATACACCCTGTCCCACATTTTCTTTTAACCAAATGAGGTCCTCCTCAAATTGCATGGATACATGTTTTTACAGATTTCCAAAATTCGAACACGCTACTGAGATAGAGAGGGGTGTATGGGACTTTTGGCGTATCCTGTATAAATGAGAAATGTGGATATATGCGAAACATATTTTATACGCAAACATATAAAAAACACTGTTTGTCTATTCATTGAACATTTAAATTAGTGTGGTCTAACTACTGCGCGCGATGAATCACTATTTTCTTATTAGAATATTTCGCCTTATTTAGTGGCAGAATTTTTCTGATTAAATAAGGCGAAATTTTCTGTAAGAAAATAGTGATTCCACGCGGGTCGGAGCTTGTACACACATATTTAGTTATATATATAATGTTTACAAATTGCTGAAGAATGAACGTTACTCACAGATAATAATAGCAGGGTTGCCACCAGTCTTGTCAATTTAACTCTTTTTGTATAAAACAGGCTATACTAAAAAAAATGAAGCACTGAAAAATAAGTAAATCGATGTACTCATATCTAAGTGAGTATGTTTGGATAAAAAATGAACCTATTATTTCTCAAATTTGAAACATCACATATTATCAAACTCAAACGAAACAATAATTTTGTTCTTTGTAATGATTTATTTCATTCATGTCGGCATAAAAGATGTTCATTAATAGGACAAACAATGCAATATATCTTGGAAATGAGGGAATAATATTACATTTTTATTTCTCGGAAGGAACTATATCTTGCGCCTCCATTATAATGCACCAAGTTACATTGCGTTGTTGTTATGAGTGCTTCGTATGCGTCACTATTGTATTTTTACTTTTATTTTTTCTGAGCGACTAATTATAGTTTATCAATTGCTGAAATTATTTTTAAAATGTTTTGAAATTGATTCCGTTATTCCCCAGGAAAAAGTACCATCAGTATAAAAGAAAATCGAAACATCTGCCTTTATTTATAGACCGTTTACAATAAAATCACATCAAAGGTGTCGTCAGACACGGAAAATTGTCTTCTTTCAGAATATGAATGCAATCTTTGAAGTAGAGGTTGTCTACACATTAAAAATTGCACCAACCTCGATATTTTAAATGGTACCATCCACTTTTGACACCCCATTTGAGTGCCTTGGCTGAAGGCATCCCGTTAAAAGATATAGTTAATTTACTTTCTATTAAATCTTCATAGAGTTATAAAAGCAAATTTATTAAGGATAAACCCACAAATTTAGAAAAATGAAATTAATATATCAAAGAAAAAACTTCCATAATCACACTAATAAAATTGTACAGGCGATCGATATATAAAATAAATATGAAAAAAATTCGCGCCTTCCAAATTTTATTTTAAGAAATTTTTTTGTTTGTGTGTTTGGGTTTAGTCATATGTGATTGGAAGTATATATGTCTTCTTTCGAAAAGTAAAATTTCGCTAAATCTCGAAATATAATGATTGAAATCAACTATAAACTTACACTCCAATCTTTTTGGTGATACCCATTTTGTTTTTGTAAAAATTGATGCAGTATAATAATAATCAGTATAATAATAATAATATAGAATAATAATTCATACATTTTTTAAAATATGAATTTATAAATAATTTTCATAATTAAAACTATGCATAATTAAAACTTTGAATTTTAAAAAAATGCTTAGAATATGTCTGTGTCCATTCAATGTATCTCACAGAAAATAATTTTTTTTAATTGGATGATTTTTTGGGATGATATAAACTAAAGTTAGTTACGTGAATTTAGTATTAGCTTCCTCAAACTTTGGGCTCTTCTAACTCCATGAAGATTTAACAAAAATACATAAACATTATACTTTTCTGGGCTGCTTTGATCCAAGAAACTCAAATAAACTATCCAACGTGGGTGTTACATTTTGAAAAATCCAAGTTGGTGCAATTTTTAATATGTAGATTTAAAAAATGCAGCCACTTTCAGAAAGAAAACAATATTTCGAATTTAATGTCACTTTTGTTGAGATTTTATCGTAAACGGTCTACGAATAAAGACAGGTGTATCGATTTTTTTATACTGACTGTACATCAATTTTCTGTTTTACATCTGATGTTCCCCTCTTAAACCTTTGATTATGAGCCAGGGCTGGCTAATATTTTTTATATTCAGTCGTACCACAATTTTCAAAAAGATTCTTTCGGGTGGATTTAGCTTGAAAATATTCCAGTAAAAGTGTATGGCATATTATTTTTCAAAAAGTGGTGAAATAGAATAAAAAATAGCCCACTGAGACGTAAATGTCCCAACTCGTAATCAAAGAGTTAATCCCACTAGTAGCATTTACACAGGCGCCGACTTGACGGGGGCGAACTTTCACCACATCAGGGAAATTCCACCACTAATATAAAAATGTTATTTTTGTCTTAATAAACCAAAGTAATTAATTTGGACAAATAAACTTTTCAGAATTAGTTGTTTAAGCTGAGATGCCAGGCTCCCGCTAATCTTCCGTAACAGGTGGATTAATTTAACCCAGTTTAACAACGTTTCGAACCAGAAAATGTATTTGATGAATCTTTATTTATTAAATTTCAAATTTCTACGTAGAATATATTTATTTTCATTTCTTAAAAAAATTTCTGGTGCGAAACGTATTAAACCTGTTTCAAATTAACCCACATATTACGGAAGATTAGTGAGAGCTTAGCACCTCTGGTTTAAGTACGTTTGATTTTCTCTTTTGCGCCCGTGAAGTCGGCACCTATGATCATTGGGGTATACCCCCCCCCCCCCCCACACACACACTGTTTTGTTTTAAAGTTTTTCCTGTTGCAAACGAGAAAAAAAAATGAACAGAATAAATAAAATCAAATAGCCACTGTGGAGGAAGAAGCTACAATTAATACAATTAAATCTCTGGTTCCAATCATTTAAAACTAAAAACGCTCACCAAAAATTAAAACCTGGTTATAACAAGGAAGGTCTCCTTAAAGCATATACTCAGAAAATTTTGAAAAAAATGCTAATGAAGCTACTCATGTATGTAATAAAGGAACAGTGAAATATAGCTGCGGAATCCCAGTAGAAAATCTGCAAAAAAAAATAAAATACTTTCGAGTATTTGGCGCAAAAAGACGCGATTTGGGTAGCAACACTTTTTCTTCGCCAAACGCAAACGATCGTTTGCATTTTGGGTTCAACATTTTCAACTCTGTGTACATTTGCAGTAATATTAATTTAAAATATTCTTTAAATCAGATTAAATAAATCATTCAGTTTTTTTTTTCTCTATTTGTTACCGATTGAATGAAATTTTGCCTACTGTTTTATCCTCCATTCCACGATTTTTTCTAATTTAAACGCTTTCACCGGTTATACAAGTAATTTTTAAGTGTATTTTAAACGAAAAAGCCCGATGACAAACGCATTCGTTATACATTTCCATATCGAAGAAGTCGTTGTTTCCATAGCAACAATATTTTTTCCTTGAATTGACAATGTTTAGAATCGGGCTTATTTTTGAGCTTGAGACAATTTAAATCAATTTAAATTTTGTTTTAAATCGTAAAATACGATCGTTAAATTTCATTACATATACATATAAATGTGTACACAAAACTGCAATTATAAATATGTATTTATTAAGTAAGTTAAACTTACTTAAACAAGTTCAGCATGAAAAAGTTTTTCCTTAAAGAGTATCTGACATAAAGGTTTTTTTTTATTCCGCCGCTAACCGGTGATAAATCGCCAAATAAACGAAATTTTCATAATTTGTTTATTTTCGTTGTATCGAGGTTCCGCAGCAATTATTTTTATAAACGTATATACCCTTAAAAGAAGAAAATTCTGTATTTTTATTGTCTGTATTATTTCTGTATTTTCAAAATTTTATGAGTATGCGCTTATGGAGAACTTCCCTGTAAGAGAGCTAAAATATGAAAACAAGTGCATGTTCTTTTGAACACCACTTTTTTCAAAGGAAAATCTTATTTTTAGAATTCGCTTGCAAATTTTGTAGAAATTCACCCCAAAAGTTATTTCTGTTGCAAATGTAAAATTCTACCGCGGTTTTTTTTTTCAAAAATACTGGTATTAAAAAAAGAACGGAGCAGTGGGAGCCCTGTGAAAATAATGTATTTAGTTATCGCAATTTCCAGTGTATGATACGAGGATCAAACAGTCATGTTTAGATCCAGAAATTTTATTTAATAAATGAAGTCAAACATGTAGTGCGATCTAATAAATTACATTTTATTGAATATAATTTCTGTCTCAAAACATGTTTCTTTAATCCGTTGATTATACATCGTACAATAGGTATATTGTTGATTTAATTTTCAAAATTTAAAGACCAATAATTCTGAGTTTTTATCTTTAAAATAACCTTTCGTGTACAAAAAATGTAAAATTTATTAGACTTCAAAAGTTTTTTAGAAATTATATAAAAAAAGAAGGTATCGAAGAAATTCGATTTTAAACGAACTCTATAAAATAATTCTTCATACATACGTGTCATATAATTTTGATTCAAGGACTAACAGCTTATTAAATGCAAAGACAAACCTTCGCCATTTCCAAATAGTAATTTTCGCCTTATTTCTGACAAAAATTCTGTGTTTAAATAAATCTACGATTACATTTAAAACTAGTGGTTGAAGTTTGGCCCTGCGATAAATTATGTTGATATGAGAAGCTGTGATATATGTGCACTAAATTTATAACATTGTATGCCAGGGACGGCAAACCCGCGCGCCAGAAGACCAAGTGAAACCACTTTTCATGAATTGTTTTCTTCGCCTCCTTATTTAATACCAGAATTTCTTTCATTAACCTGTTAACTGGGTATGACGAAATATTTCGTCATACAGGAACTACTACTGCAATTGGCATGACGGTATTTTTCGTCATAAAAATTTGCCGTAATATTTTGAACACTTCCACCAGTAAAATTTAATAGAAAATTTCGTCTTATTAAAATGCCTTATTCATGCAACACTACTGACATGAATAAGGGAAAAATTGCAATTCTCTTTTACTGGTGGAAGTGTGCCCCGTTGGTAATCAGGCCCTGACAAAGCCATTAAATAATAAGCCCAGTCAGATAGTGTTAAATTTGTTAGCGACACACTAGCGCCAAACCTCTGCTGCGGAAGGAGGACAAAACAGAAGTGGGTCGCAGAGAAACGATACGATTTATTTATATCGATATTTTATACGATTTTTTTCGATGTTTTGTTTTTGCACTTCCTTTAGAAGCATGTTAATTATTGGGATCTTATACATTAAAGCTAAAACTATAGAGAAAAAAAATGGTGGAAATTTACTGGATTAATATTTCTATATAAATATAGTGGTGGCGAAGAAGTTGATTTATTTATTAAAAGTTAAATAAAAAGTGATGGAAATTTACATAACTATGCAATTAACCCTTTCCGGCACAGACAAATTATGTTCGTAAAATGTGAAATTACTGACTGACACCGGAATTTACAAACGACTTTCTTAGAAAATATGAACTCCTTATTTTAAGCTTTAATTTTAGAAGCAAAATTTTATTAAAATATTCTTGGTGCTGAATGCAGCACTCCCAACCGCTAGATGGCGCTATTTTCAACTTGCGAAAAGTTTCCCATTTATCTGACTGGGCTTATTATTTAATGGCTTTGGGCCCTGATGATATTACTTATCACTATGAAGAAAAAGTCCCCATTGTGAAACGAGTTGAACAAAAGTTTATTCTTCGGTTAACAAGTTAAATAAGTACTGAATTATAGTGGTGGCAATTAGCTTTCTGGAACAGGAATCGGTCGTTGCTGTTAGACATTTTTCTATGATGATAAATGCCAAATAAATGGCTGACAAATCAAAATAAATTTTGCAATTTACCACCGAATTTTTCGCATTTTTACGGAAAATGCTTTTCGGGTGAAAGTATTTTCGTGAATGTGTCAGAAAGTAGCGAATATGAATTTGTGAACATCCTTGAGAGATAACAGCATTAAAAATCTTGTTAAATTGATATTTTCAATAAGATTTTCTAAAATAAATGGTTATTTTTACACTGTAAAAAATACGTATATATATATATATACCGGGTGATTATAATTAAAGTTACGATTTCAAAAATCGATAATTTTAAAACTACTGGTCAGAATGACTTGATATTTTAGCAGAACAATCGTGAGGCAATGGAATTTTGTTTGGCGAAAGAAAAAAAATAGTTCCAAATTGTGCCGATAGATGGCGTTGTCAGGGTAATGTCAGGGGAAAGACCAAAAATGTATTCTTGAACCCTTTCCGGCGCGGAGTAAATTTGTTTGCAAAATGATGAAATAATAGACTGACACCGGAATTTACAAACGAATCCATTAGTAAAAAGAAACTTGCTTATTTTTCTGGTTCTTAATGAAAGGAAAAGTTTAATTAAATACCGGGTGATTATAATTAAAGTTACGATTTCAAAAATCGATAATTCTAATTAAAACTACTGGTCAGATTGACTTGATATTTTAGCAGAACAATCGTGAGGCAATGGAATTTTGATTGGCGAAGGAAAAAAAAGTTTCAAAATGTGCCCATAGATGGCGCTGTCTGGGTTCACATTGTCTGAAGATATGCAAATTACTAATACGTGACATGCGCACCGCAGACATAGCAACCATAAAAATGCAGAGCAGCAGCTCTTTGCCTGAATGCTTCATCATGACTCTGAATATGAAGGATCGCGCTCTGCTCTTGAAGCTTTTTTTTAAGAAAGATCTTTTGCACTACAATTTCTTGCCCGGATGGAAGTGGACAACGGATGGCCATGGAACATTCTGTGGTCTGACGAAGCCCACTTTCATTTGCAAGGTTCTGTAAATACGCAAAATTGCAGGATATGGGCGACCGAGAATCCGTCCCAGCTACAGCCATTACCTCTTCAGTCTGAAAAGGTCACTGTGTGGTGCGGAATAACGGCAGCGTTTATCGTCGGTCCATTTTTCTTCGAGGAGATCACACCTGCGGGTCCCGTTACCTGCACAGTTACTGGCAAGCGGTATGAAGCACTTTTGCGTAACCATGTTCTTCCGGCACTTCAACAGCGTCAGTGTGTGGATCGCATAATATTCATGCAAGATGACGCTCCTCCGCACATTGCTACTACTGTGAAGCAGCTACTGAGTGATAATTTCGGAGATGATAGGATCATAAGCCGCCATTTTCCAACAACGTGGCCGCCACGTTCCCCCGACTTAAACCCGTGTGATTTCTGGCTTTGGGGGTACCTGAAGAATGTTGTTTATAGCGGGCGTATTCAGAATCTAGCCGACTTGAAGGCAAGCATCACACAACACACCCATTGCATTAGTACAGATACCCTCCGATCTGTTGTGGAGCATGCCGTTTTGCGCTTCCAATTAGTAGCGGAACAAGGCGGAGGGCATATTGAGCAACTTATGCCTTAATAATCAGTAAGGTGTTTGTTCCATGAAGCTCTTTTTTTTTTTCTTTTTTTGTCATTATCGCTGTCGTCGCTGTAAACACGTAGTCTTGTCTTTTCGCTAATAAATTTTTAGTAAATCTCTGAACTCTATTTTTTTCCTTTTGGCAACATCATTCCTATGTTTAACCCTTTAACGGGCGGTGGTCACAAAAAAGGACACCCAATTTTAATTCTAAAACTGACAAACGGCACCAAGAATATTTAATTAAAATTTTCCTTTTATTAAGAACCAGAAAATAAGCAAGTTTCTTTTTACTAATGGATTCGTTTGTAAATTCCGGTGTCAGTCTATTATTTCATCATTTTGCAAACAAATTTACACCGCGCCGGAAAGGGTTCAAGAATACATTTTTGGTCTTTCCCCTGACATTACCCTGACAACGCCATCTATCGGCACAATTTGGAACTATTTTTTTTCCTTCGCCAAACAAAATTCCATTGCCTCATGATTGTTCTGCTAAAATATCAAGTCATTCTGACCAGTAGTTTTAAAATTATCGATTTTTGAAATCGTAACTTTAATTATAATCACCCGGTATATGAAAATTGGATTCTAAACTCGATTGTTAGTACAATTTTTGTATTTTTACAAGATTGTTTTACAGTGTATGAGTGAGTGACTTAAATCGAATTCAGTGTTAAAATTAATGCAGGTAAAAACAGGGCTGTACAATAGGGTGGGTGGAAAAAACTGAAATTTATATAATAGAAGCACAATAGTGCGGGAAAGTTGCCATTGGTAATAAGGAATAAATCCGCAAAATATTACACCAATTGGTTAATATCTTTAACCGCCACATGAGGGGGGGGGGGGGAGGGAGCAAAGTTCCGAAAAATCGCAAAACAGTATTTTTTTAAATTAAATTATCCAACCACAGCAATACAATTTATAATAGAATGCAACAGATAGATCAAGATGACAGTAATGTAATAGTAAAATTTCATTATAGTGAAATCATTTCTTTTACCGCCGCAGGGGTGGCCAAAATTGTGTAAAAATGGCAAGAATTTCAATTTACACCATTTTTTTTATATGTCTGAAATTAAATAAATTTACATTACATCTAGTAATAATTTATAAATGTCTAGTAATTTTGATCATGGACGTAGCCAACCAAAGGCGAGAGGGGCCCGCCCCCCTCCTAAATTTGAGAGAAAGGTTTTTTTTGAAAGGATTTTGGGGATTCTCCGGGAATTTTTATGGATTTTTTTGTAGCCCCCCCCCTCCTCAAAAAAGGAAAATGATGGGGAATTTATGTATGGTGCCCCCCTACAAAAAAATCACTAAAATTTCCCGGAAAATCCTCAAAATTCCTTTCAAAAGCCCTATTTTTTCAAATTCAGGGGGTGGGCACCTCTCGCCCTCGGTTGGTAATGCTCATGAGCAAAATTACTACACATTTATAAGTTATTACTAGATATAATGTAAATTTATTTAATTGTAGACATATAACAAAAATTGGAAAAAACGGAAAATTGAAATTTTTACCATTTTTTTCAAAAATTTGTCCGAACCCTTCGGCGGCAATAGCTTCGGATTTCACCATAATGAAATTTTATTGGCATTTTATTGGCATTACTGACATCTTGATTTAGCTGTTTCATTATATTAGAAATATATGTATAATTATTGGTTGGATATAATTGTTGGTTGGCTAATTTAATTTTCTTTTTGAGAAAAAACATTTTTTTTTCAATTTTCCGAATCTTTGAGGACCCCCCCCCCCCTCCGTGGCGGTAAAAGATATTAACCATTTTGTGTAATATTTTGTGAATTTATTCCTTATTGCCAATGGCAACTTTCCCGCACTATTATGTTTCGATTATATAAATTTTGGTTTTTTCGACCATCCTACTGTACAACCTGCTACTTGCCGAATACGTCGCCCTACTTCAGAATAGTAATTTCCACCTTATTTAGTCGTAGTATTTTCTATTAATTGAGGAGAATATTAATATTCGGCAATAGTAGTATTCCACATTTCATGTTGAACAGCCGTGAAAAAACTAGTGCTAAGAAAAAATTTCCTGTTTCTTAAAGAGTAAGTAATTTTTAATTAAAGAAAATCATTGTTAATTTAAAATAGTTTAACTTAATTATGAAATAAGTTTAATTAAAGTATTGTTAAGAAGTTTTATTTGGGAACAATAAGTATGATAAAAAAAATGGTATTGATTTAAATATAATATACAAACAACTTTAATTTCTTAAATACGATAACTATATATATGAGACTCGCACGATTAATCATTTTGAAGCTTTGTTGAAATAAAATCATTCATCATTTTGACAGGAAATTTCTCTGTCACTATTCTAATGAACATCAAATTAGTTTTCAGTGTTGACAGTTAAAACAGTAACGTATCAGAAAAGTTGATGGATTTCAGAAATACTTTGTTAATTAAAAATAATAAAAGAAGTGCGCCAAAATATTTTTCATGAAATATGAAAATAAAGATATTAATGAGATTTTCATCGTTACTTCTATCACGTGGTAATAACTATTTCTCAGAGGCAGTAAAGAATTTTTTCTGAGGAAAATCTAATTAAAATTATATGAGAAATCGTTACGTATTAGGGCTGTGAAACCTGGTGCTCACAAAATGCCAGTATTTTCTTTCAATATTCTTCGCCTTATTCAATTTACATATTTCTGGAGTTAAATAAAGCGAAGATTATTGTACCAAAATAGTGGTATTTCACCGGCACCAGGTTAGGCAGCCTTAATGTATTGATAGTTCACGTCTGATGAATCACTTTTTTAAGAAAGCCCATGCATTTGTGTGGATGAATTTTTATATGCATAGATGCCAAGGATTACAGATTTCGAATACCACTATTTTTAAAATAGTGGTCTTCACCCTATTTAATTGCAGATTTCGTTTATTAAATAAGGCCTAGACCATGTTTAAGTAGATTTAAATAAGTTTTGAATAATTAAACAATATCATATATGTTTTCATTTCATTCGGACATAGTGGTATGCAGAATCCGTAATTCTTGGAAGTTATGTACAAACGCGGGAAGAAAATTATACTCTCTTCTCTACTAACTCTGCTACAAATCATCGTAAAAAAATGAGACTGGTACAGTGTTACCAGTTGGGCGGAGTTTTAAAATTCATTTTACTTGATTGTTTCCAATATTTTGAAATAGTACTATTCGTCTCATTATAAGGTTGTAGCAATCAATCTATCTTAATCAAAAACTGCCCAACTGGCAACACTGGACCAATTGATTAGAAATCACGTCTATTAATCAATGCTATACTTAAATTTTGTTTAGAGGTCGCCTATATATAGAAATTGTTCCACACTGTAAAATTTCCATTCCTAAAACTCAATTTTAACATTCCATCAGTGGCGTAGCCAGGGTGGGGGTCCAGATGCTCTTGATACCACTAATTTTGTAAAGTTTTCATTGCCTTACGTAATCGGGGAACTGTCTGCGATAAGCAAGGCGAAGGAAACTTTTTAATATTACCGGTATCCAGAGCATTTGGACCCCCTCCCTGGCTACGCCACTGCATCCCATTTGTATATTTCGGTAAATTTTACCTTTGGATACCAAACGGGAAGTCATTCGGTCAAGTATTTTAGAAATTATGCAGGTTTAAAGTTTGAAACCCTTGAAGTTAGGTTACTTTTTAATTGTTGCATAACAAATTGCAGTGTGTTTCTTTTTTTAGCATAACTTAAAAACTACCGTAATTTCCGGCGTATAAGCCGCAGCTCAAAGAGTCGTTTTTCGACCCACAAATATTATTTTATAAAATGTAACTTAAAAGATCGCTGTAAATATTTAACTACAATTATTGAATAAAATTTCCGGGTCGAAAAACGACTCTTTGAGCTGCGGCTTATACGCCGGAAATTACGGTACTTGGCATAATGAGCTACCAGAGGTGCCAAGTTCCCACTAATCTTCCGTAATATGTGGTTTAATCTGACTCAGTTTAAGAACGCTTCAAACCAGAAGAATTATTGGATAAATCTTTATTTATTTAATTTCAGGTTTCTACGTGGAATTTATTTAATTTCATTACTTAAAAAAATTTCTTGTGCGAAACGTGTTAAACCTGAGTTAAATTAACCCACATGTTACGGAATATTAATGAGAGCTTGGCACCTCTGAGCTACAATTTTGGATTCCCTTATTTAAAGCTTCTAGAAATAGATTTCTGTTAAAATATTCATAGATTACAATTTATATATTTTTTAATATTAATTTCAAATAATACATATTTTAAAATTCTTTTAAGTATTAGGAAAATATCAGGTTGGGCACCCTTGACCTAACATGATAGGAATCCTTCTATTTAATTTAAAAATAATAAATCGTTCTATGGCAATAAGCAAGTAATTGTTCAGATTTTTTTGCAGTCATCTTATATCTCTAATTATTTTCTTTAATTTGTGAAGAAATGCGAATGAAAAAAAAAAAAAATATCATAGTCGGAAAATGTCGTCTCTGAAATATATATCTTGGTTTTATTATCTCTTTAGAATTAAAATGTTCAAAAAAATGCATACAGTGGCGTACGCAGAGAGGAAGGGATGGATACTACTATTTCTTAAAATTAATTTTTGCCTTATTTAATCACAGAATTTTGCGATTAAATAAGGTGAAGGCATCGGTTACAAAATAGTGGTATCTATAAACCCACACCTCTGGGTACGAAAATGAATCTAACCGTTATACTCCAGACATTGAATTTCTAAAAGAATTTTTTCTCTCTCTTCTAGCAAGTGTTTCGGCAGTGCTGAGATTTCTTTTCACTAAAAATTCTCTTACTTTTTTTCCCCTTCTGGAACCTCTGTTGAATACTTCGTCTTTCTTTATGTTGTTGTCACTCATTGTTTTTTCTAATATTTCTTTCAATTTTTTCTTTGGCTTCCCTCTCTTCTCTTTATCAGGTGATTTCCATTCCATAATAACTTGCCGCAATTTATATTTATTTATTTACACTTTTATATACTATAAACTCTACTTATATACTATATATATACTTTACATATTATTCGTCACGTCAAATTTTTTTTGTCTATGTATGATTAATGATGCCAGTGTGCCAGTTGGGCTACTTAAAAAAAAAAAAAAATCAGATTGCTTGATTGCTACCACTATTTTGAAATTAAAATATTAGCCATATTTTTACTTTTCAGAAAAGTAGCCAACTGCCAGAGATGAACAGAGATGAGATGAGATGAGATCAGATGACCGCCCCGGGAACCCCAGCTTTCGCTTTAGAGTTGTAGTGCAATCCCAGGGGGGCGGAATTTTAATCTACTCGTAGCCAGGCCACATCCAAAAGACAGGACTCAGAGAACTCCCGAGAGAGTCCGAAAGGGAAGCGACGGATCTCCGAACTGTTGACGAAGAGTTTTGAATTCTTTAGACATATACATTCAAGCCTCTGAAGTTTAGCATGATTTAAGGCTAGTTGCAATTGGCCAATCAGAGTATTTCTGAATTAATTGTAAAAAGTTAAATTAAAAGTTTTTAGGTATTTTCTTTTTTTTTAGGTATTTTCTTTTTTCTTTTTTTTCTATGTTTTTCATAATTTAGTACAGAGTTTAAGGTCATTTTGAGGTTATAGATGACCATTACCTTTCCATTAAATAATAATAAAAAAAACATTGAATGATGCTTCAATCTAAAAATTTCTTCTGTCTATAAACGTTTTAAAGTATATATATATATATATATATATATATATATATATATATATAAAGAGAGAGAGAGGAAAAGAGAAATCCCCAAAAATATCTTTCAATAAAAAAATACCTTATTTGTTGACGCTCACAGAGTTTGAAAATATAGGGTGTCCCAAAATTCTCCGTACAACTTCAAAAATTTATTACAAAAAAAATAATAGGCCTACAGCAAAAATAATTACAACAGTACATAGAGTAACTTAAAAAGTTTTTTCTACTACCTTAGTATACTTGTACATGAGATCCTTTCGTTGCACGAATAATATCAAGTCGATATTCCAATTCCATCCACGTGCGTTTCAGCATGCTAACATCAACAGTAGTTACAAATGTTTGGATATTTTGTTTCAATTCCAGGAGACTGTTCACTTTCGCTCGGTACACGGCATCTTTTACATAACCCCAAAAGAAAAAGTCCAGTTGCGCTTTCTTCACGGGATCAGCCATTTTGAATGAATGACGTTTTTGAAAATTCTTTTACTTGTGCAGCGCCATCTATGAACAGACAAAAAAACTTTTTAAGTTACTCTATGTACTGTTGTAATTATTTTTGTTATAATACATTTTTGAAGTTGTACACAGACTTTTGGGACACCCTGTAGTATCGCATACTGTCTTAGTTTGAAAATATATCTGCGCAACAAACTATTGGATATTGAATAAATGTCTTTTAAATCCGCTTAAATCTCTAAAACAAAAATTAAAATATCTATACATTAGAAAAAATAATGGATCTATGAATAAAGAGGAGGAGACATATGGCGCAGTGTTGCCAGTAAAAATTTAGATTGCTTGATTGACAACACTTTTTTGAAATGGTATAATTCGCCTTGTTTTCGCCTTATTTAATCTGTCGTTAAATAAGGTGAATTTTACATTCTCAAAAAACTGGTGGGAATGAAGATAACTGAATTAAAAAAAGTAGCCTACTGGCAACACTGATATGGTGTAGTGTCTAACAGTTGCAAGTGAAGTAACTCAGGATGTTGTTTGTTTGCATCGGATCAACAAGGCCTGATTACCACCTAGGCAAACTTCCATCAGTAAATTTGAATAGAATTTTTCGCCTTATTTAAACATTTTATTCTTACAAAATTTCTGTCGTAAATAAGGCAAAAATTTCAATTTGTTTTTACTGGTGGAAGTTTACCCCGGCAGTATTATAATCTCTTTCACTGACATTGGCAGGAGGATTGTTTATGTAGTTACAATATGGCGGAACCACAGGGCATGACTACCGCTGGGGTAAACTTCCACCCGTAAAAACGAATAGGTATTTTTGCCTTAAGTATGACAGAAATTCTGCATGAATAAGGCGTTTAAATAAGGAGAAAAATTCTATTCAGCTTTACTGATGGAAATTTGCCCTGTTGTAACCAGCTCCTCAGGAACCGTTACAGTTGGATTTTTGCCATTTTGAGGATATCTCACTTCCTCTTTATTTATATACAAATAAATGAAAAAAGTTTTTGTTATTTTTGCAAATTGAATTATTTGCAGAAATTTTTTAAAGTATAAATGTGCATGTAATTTAGAAACTAATTACATTAACATTTTCGTGAAATACTAATATAAACATTTTACAAAATAATTATAAATATTAAATATGCTTTTGTGGTTCTTTCAATAAAAGGTGAATAATTACATAATGTTTTCAATATTTTTATTAATCCTTTTATTCATACAATAGTTCCATGCAGAATCTTTTACGTTAATTAATTAAAATGCTGTCTCAATAATCAGCGTATACAGAAATGCAAATGTCAATACTTTTTATTAACTGTGTTAATTGACTTTTCTGGTTAAGAATCTTTACACGCTTTTAAAAATTGTTTTTATGAAAATTATTTGTATTAATTCTCGTATATTCATTCATTATCTATTTACAAAATCTGGTAAATAACTACTTATTAACAATGTTCCTTTACTCATCTGGTAGATAATTCAGACACTTTACATGTTTGGAAATGCAGTTTTTGTTTATTGATGCCGAATTGAGTTTATCAAAATTTTCATTATTAATTTACAGAAATCTGTACCATTTAAACTGCCTTTTTCAACAGAGCATTTCACCTTTAATATTGTAAATATTGAATAAAAAAGGAATTTTAAATGTATATTAAAAATAGTTTATGAAATGCCCTTTAGGTACACCACGTCCTATATTTTTAATTTCTAAGAATATATTAAACAATTGTTTTATTTTTTCTCATTTTCAGAAATGCAAACTTAATTCATTTTCAAGGTTGACGCGGTCACTGTTTTGGCTATCGCTTTTTCCAAAACGGTAGCTAGATTTATACAACATTTGGAAGGATAATACTTAAAGAAGTTATTTGTTTATAAATAGTTGGTAGCCAAAAAATTTCCCACGCCGTCCCCTGTGTTTTATTTAATGGCAGATATTTGCGATTCAATAATAATAAGATTACTATTCAAAAATAGTGGGGCTTAAAAATGGGAAAGTTTGGCAGCTATTATATATATATATATATATATATATGCAGTAGTGGAAAAAATATTGCATTATTTGTAACCTTTTTCAAAAATATCAAAATAAATGTGAATCATTGCATCAGAAGCAGTAAGTACAGCATCATAGATTAAATTATTGCGCCATCAACACTGCATAAATGTTAAGTCGTTGTGAACATGGCTGAAAAACCTTCCGAATTTTGAGTACCACTATTTTTTAATAGTAATTTTTGTCTTATAGTATCGTAAATTTCTGTCAATATTTAAATATTTCTATTCGGAATTATTGATACTGAAAAATCGGAAGGTTTTGTAGATGTGTGTGTTGTATGATTCAGTCAAACCACAATTAGTTAACCCACATTTTTGCCACAATTTTCGTACATAATTTTTTGCCGTATTTAATCGCAGATAAATATTAGAAACTTTTTTATTTGTCGTAGAAAGATTGTTAATCTGAAGATAGTGGTGACATACTACTTGGAAATTCTACGGAGTATACGCACCTTGTGAATATGTATATTTTTTGTTGATATTATGTCGTATTCTATGCTCCATAGGGAAACAAACTTTTAATTTGATGAATATACCGGGTGTCACAAAAATGACTGATGGATTTTAAAATTCAATAACTTGCAAACAGTGACAGATATTAAAAAAAAAATTTGCAGGAGGGTTATGTATGATGTCAGGAGTTTTCTTACTGTGCTTCTTGATTTTAGTTCGAATTTCAAACAATAGATGGGACTGACAGCGATTGGTGCTCAGTCGAGGCCGAAACTGACACCTCTCAGCATTGATACCCCGCCCCCTGAATACTAGGCCTGCACGCTGACAAAAATGGCAGTTGTCGCAGGCGGATATTTTTTTCAGCGTTTGTACGGTCCCTCGAACTTCAACATCAACAATATATAAAAGTTTTCTTTCACTTATCTTATTTCAAAAAAATTAGGCGAAGAAAACTTTTAAGTTCAACTTTTAACTTTTAAAGTTCAAGGGGCCGTACAAACGCTGAAAAAAATATCCGCCTGCGACAGCTGCCATTTTTGTCAGCGCGTACGCCTAGTATTTAGGGGGCGGTGCATCAATGCTGAGGGGCGTCAGTTTCGGCCTCGACTGAGTGCCAATCTCTGTCAGCGCCATCTATTATTTGAAATTCGAACTAAAATCAAGAATCACAGTAAGAAAACTCCTGATATCATACGTAAACCTCCTGCAAAATTTTTTAAATATATGTCACCGCTTGCAAGTTATTGAATTTTAAAGTCCATCAGTAATTTTTGGGACACCCGGTATCATCAATACCATGGCAATGTCACATTAGTGCAATTTCGTTATATTAATGAAGACATAATTTTAATTTCTAGAGATAATTTTAATTTCTAGAATTGTTGTACTGTCAAAATTAAGTTCCAAACTGCGATCAATAAATGTGTTCAATAAAAACATAAATCAAAAATTTGAAACATCCTGTTAAGTACTACTTCTTTAAAATTTTATTATAATGTAAAACCAATAGTGTCTATTACACAAAATATAATCCTCTTGCTAATTATTAAGTATTAATGTTACTAAAAGATGTCGATTTTGCCCAGAAAACTACTTAAAAAATGTGATTGTTTGACAAACAGTCCAGCAGAGAAAGCAACTGGACAAAAATTATCTTAGAATAACACTTTCAAAGTTTTAAACGAAATTGGAAATAAGAGAAACTGAGGCAGAAAATCAACAAACTCTCGCCTTAAATTGCCCATTTCGTCATGAAATGTTTTTAATTGCTTCTCGAGTTTCGATTATTTATTTTTACTTTTCAATTAAAGGAAACAACGATTATTGGATGCAGCGAGAAAATAATGATTTTTTCCTACTTTACTTTATATAATGTTTCTTGTATTTTTACGTTTCAGTAGAAAAAAACTTTTCTCGGAAAATGATTTATATAAATTGAGAAAGGTTTAAAAGTTAAAGCCCTCATTTTTAGAAATAACTTAGTTATCAAATTTTAGTAAATATAGATTTTGGCTTTAAAAATAAGAAAATTTTCTTTATCAGTTGAGATTCTTTTAATTAGCTTTTAGCAAAATTGAATTAGAGCAGTATGGTCCAATTGCGACCTGCGTGTAATCACTATCTTCTCACAGAAAGTTTCAACTTATTTAATCACAGAGTTTCTGAGATTAAATAAGGTGGAAATTTCTGAAAAAAAAATGGTTCCACGCATGCCGCTGTTTGACCACACTGAATTAGAGCAAGAATGTAGTATGGCAGAGGTGGCGAACTTGCGTGTCAGCAGGGCAAATGCTACCAGTTTTTACTAATAGTAATCTTCCACTTATTTAATGACATACATTCTGCGATTAAATAAGGATATGATTATTATTCGGAAATAGTTGTGACAATTTGCCTGCTTGCACGCATGGTATACACCTGTGTAATATAGTGTAAGTCATATTATCCTAGTTTTCAGATATCTTTTAAATATGGTTCTAATGGGAAATTAAAATGAGAACTCAACTTAATTCTTACTGTTGTATTGACACAGAGCTACTGGAGAATTCAGAAATTAATTTATTATTACAGAGGTTCCCAGGATTACTGATGCTGAATACCATAGTTTCCAAATAGTAATATTTTCTTTTTTAATACTTAAATTCTGCGTTTAAATAAGGCTATTTGGAAATAGTGGTGCAAAAATCAGTAAACCTTGGAACTTATGTATCACACTTATCTTTTTGCTTTAAAAGAGTATGTTTCCCATATATATATTTTAAAAGTAGATTAGTTTCGTAACAGCATAAAAACCCTTATACCTTATTTCTCTTAATTTTTTTTTACCAAATCTGTGCTGGATCATTCAAAAGGAGGAGACAGATTTCAATCGCAATATGACATTCCACAGAGTTGCCACACCGAGGGATTTTTTAATACCAATATTTTGGAATGAAATTATTTGCCTTATTTAATGTAGAAATTCTGCTTCTGCCATTATATAAGGCGATAATGTCTATTTGGAATTAGTGATCTTTAAAAACCCGAAATGTTTGCAACTCCGCATCCACCAATGTTAATCTATGATTTTTTTAAAGAAAATTAATTTCCATTCTCTCGCATGTTAAATACAATAATTTAAACTTCTTATATGGTTTTTACAAATTGAAAAATCTCCCCGATCACAATAGAAATACTACATAAGTATATTAGTGATTTTTGCCTATGATCTTTCTTGAAAATTTTACAGATAAAGATAAATTTTATGTTAGGTAGGATATAAATTAACTGACCGCTTACAGAAAGTTTATAACAACAAGGGTTTCCAGCAATTCAACATCGGGTCGCTGGCGTACCACATTTTTCGTACACAAATATCCGTCTTATTTAATTGCAGAAATTTATTTACAATTAGCTAACTCGCCCGGCGTTGCCCGGGACCGAGATAATAACAATCTGTTCTATACAAATATGACTGAAATATGTAAGGCTATTGAAATAAAGTTGAATGAGCCAAATCCCGTCATAATCGGTCCCATAGAAACAGAGATACACCTGTAGTTCCATTTTCCACCGCCAGGGGGCGCAATATGTTCTGGAAGAGGCCTTTTCAGAACACTTGACCCAACCAAATTTCCTAGTAGAATTGAAATTTAACCACTGGTAAATATTGCCGAAATAGCGGAAATCGCGAAAGTGGGTTACGCAAACAATCGGTTTCGAAAGGGTTAATGAAGATATTTTTTAAAACCCAACGGTGCGTTCTCAAGAAAATGAACGTGTCTATGATCTGGAGTTACTGTTTGTCCGTTTTCGTATTTCCCGAGTCGATGCCGATTTTTAAACCTGGGCCGAAAAACGAAAAGGGCGTGAATGAGTTTTGGAAATGATTTTTTCGGAGGGTTAAAATAAATTTTTTTCAAAACAAATACATGATTTTAAAAGGCAAAGGGATGTAGATTTGCGCGGTATTTTTAGTTTTTCATATTTTGTTTATAAACGCCGATTCGAATTTTTAAATATAGGAGAGATCGTTAAAAATGCCAAATTGACTTACGGTAAAAAACGTTTTCGAAAGGGTTAACGTAAATTTTTTTAAAAACTAAAGGTTTCTGCCTAAACCCGATAGAACGTAGATGTCTTTAGTTTTATTTGTTTTTTGTTTGGTTATTTTAAAAAGCCGATGCCAGATTTTATAAATGGCAGAAAATCGGAATTCGCAAAAGTGAGTCCTGCACGCGAATTTTTTTCGAAGCGTTAATATTCTAATTTTTCAAAAACAAATATAGGTGTTAAAACAGAAATAAGTGTAGATATTGTCTGGTATTTTCAGTTTTTCGTACCTTGTTCTGAACCGCCGATGCGAATTTTTAAAAATCGCCGAAATTGCAAAAATCGCGAAACGGCATACAGAAAATATACATTTTTGAAGGGTTAATTTTTGTATTTTTTTAAAACCAAAGATGGCTTTGAAAAGGGCAAAGTCAGTTCTTTAATTTGGTGACCTTCGTTTTTCCGTATTTCTTGTAGTACGGTGGATGCAAAGCTCGGAAAACGGGAAAAAATAAAAGACATGAATTAGATGCTTATTGATTATTTTTTTTTGAAAGTGTTAAATATGAAATTTTTTCGAACCAACCAGATCGTTCGAGACGTAAAAGTACGTTATTCGAGAATATGTAGACAGTTTTTCTGTATTTTCGGCCGTTCGCCCATGCGAATTTAGAAAAACTTAAAAAGAAACGGACTGACTCGTGCTTTGTTTCTTGTATTTACGGAGATACGGATAAAGGGCTTCTGAGCATGCGCGCGTGGATTTCGGAAGATTAATTTTTGTCTGTGATCTTTGATAAATTTTTAATTAATAACAACTCTAATTTTCAAAATATTAAAATTCTGAGGCTCAGGTGCACCAGGAGAGGGTTTGGACTACCTAAATCTAAATTTTCAGGCTTCTAGGTGGGTTAGATTTTGCTAGCCATCGCAGAAAAACAAACAAACAGACAAACACACACACACACACACAGAGCGAAACTTTCTTTTATTAGTATAGATTATGAGATTAAAGAAGGTGAATATTTCCATAAGAAATTACTATTATCTCTACGGCACGCAGTTGAGTTGTTAGAATTCCATGGGTTATAAGCTTTAAAATAGGGGTCTTCTGACTTTTTGCCTGAAAGTTGTTTGTCACCAACAAATTCTGAAAAGTAATCTTCACCACATTTAATCTCAAAGATCTCAAAGTTTTGTCATCAAATAAAGCATTTTAAAAATTCTGAAATAGTGGTTGCTCGCGGGACACAGGTTGAAGATCTCTACTTTAAAATATAGGCCGTTAAACATTTCACGGAATGAAAAAACTTTAACTACATGCATACAAAGTATCGACAGTTGCAACAAATTGCATAATATAAGTTCAAAGCATAAAATCTGGATTAAAAATTTATTATATTTCTATAACTTTCAAGAGACAACCTGACAAAATCTATAATCTGTTTCATAAATAAAAAAAATAGGACAGCCTGTTTCATACAGAATAAAAAAAATATATTCTGCTTTAATTTGCAGATAGTTGACAATAAAATGACAACAAAGTTGTCGTTAGTTGTGGAATGATATCTTATCTTTGAATAAGAATGTGTTTTTTGCATAAGGGCTCGTATGCACATTAAAAAATTGTATCGAGTGACGAATCCTAGTACCTAATCCAGGCATGCTGTTTCACACCAGTTTTGTTGTATAGTTTTCATCTCCTTATTTAATTGTAAAAAACCTCCTAGAAAACTTTTCAGAAAAAAATTACTGGTAATTAGTGGCATGTGCTTTCCCATGCCCAATTGCCTCTGGTTCCAACTTCCATTTTCAGTTATGGAACAGTGGCGCAGCAGAGAACCAATTTACACAGCTAAATTTAAATTGTACTCTTTGTCTTATTTAAGGGCAGAGTTTCAGAGATTTTTTAAGCCGAAGAATACGATTAAAATTTAGTGGTGAAAATCGCCCAACTGCTGCGCCACTGTTCCATCACTGCATTTTTTTTTTTTTATTAAATATTAACACTAACTTTTAGCATGTTATTTGACTTTCGTGAATGAAATCAGTCCTAAAAATACCTATTTTATGCATCTATTCTTAAAACTTTATAGGGTTAAAAGGCGTCAAAATTTGAAGATAATGTTAAATCCACGTGACAAACTTTAATATGTATCTTCCCAAAAATTCATCTTTTTTTTTTTTTTTTTTTTTTTTTTTTTAAATAAATGAGATGCATGGAATAGACCGACGCATAATTTCAGCAGTTTTTTGATTAAAAAGATATTTTTAATTATGAAAATTATTACTAAATACATGAAAACAAGAATAATGAAGCAAAATAAATAAAATAAATTTCAGATACGAAGAAAATCTCAGAAAGTAACCGGAAAATTCAGTAAAATTGTCTTTAAAAAATTAGTATAATTTGAATTTAGTTTAATTTATTTTTAGATTAATTTTGTAAAACAAGTGCCTCCGAAAATGCTAGTTAGAATAATTCTTTCGATAATACGACCAGTTACAAAACAGTAGTTGACAAATGCTACGGTTATTTGTCACGTCTATTTCCGAATACTAAGTAATATTCGCCAAATTTAATTGTATAAATCTGTGCTTAAATAAGTAAAATATTAGTATTCTGAAATAGCGGTGACAAAAAATCGTAGCCATTGGTAGCTAAGCAAAACTCTTGGTGAATTAAAAATTGCTATGAAACATGATAAAAATTAATTCAGAATAACTCGATAAAAATAATGTTTAAAAGTATATTTTATATAAAGAAACACATTTTAAACCTTTAAATGCTTTAAACTATACCTGAATTATTATTCATGAAAGTATACAAGACATTCATGCATTAATTGTCTTTAGGCACTTGCAAAGAATTATAATGCAGCAAACATTTTAAATTTTAATTAAAAAATTAAAATAAAGTATTTTTTAAATTTCAGTAAAATTTCAGTAAAAAGACTAGACTAAGCAATCTCCCATAAAATAAGCTTATTTTCTAATTAAAAAATATTTTTGATTAAATTCCTGCAAAGTATTTTTAAAAGTAATTATCATTGAATTAATATGCATAATAATTTTAAATAACAAACACCTTACTGCCCGGAGCATTTCAAATAAATAAAATTCTTTCGCTTAAAATTTTGCTACTCAACATAAAGACAAATGCAGTTAGCAAACTAAAAAAATAGCTAACAATTTTGCATTACAAAGCATTATGTTCAATTATGCGAATACATTTATTTATTAAACCGTACTTAAAATTATTCAAAGATTCTGTAAACTCTACAGTTTACAGAAGTAATTAACGATCCTTTCTTTTAATTAAAGTTGACATGAAACAACGAGTTGATAAATAGATTCTTTCAGAAATATATTTTTTAATTCAATATTTATTTCTCCCGAAGTATCACTTAGAAAATAAATGTAAATTTACTTTTCGGATAACATGTACTTTAAGTAGAAAAAATATAATCATTGTATTGTTTATTTTAAACTTTAAGTTTTAAAAAGAAATTAGCACTTTCAGCATACATAGATGTAACTCTAGCATATAAAAAATATATTTTCAAAAGTATTATTTAATTTTGAAGCCCAGTTGCTCAGTGGTCAGCGCGTCTGGCTACCACGCAACAGGTCCAGATTTCGACTCCTAGGCAAGGTTCACTCAACCTTTTATCCCTTCGGGGTTAATAAAATGAGTACAAAGTTCGCTTGGGAACTACACACTGGGGATACCGCGTCAGGCCAACCACCTGATCGGGGCATATGTTGTATAGAACCTCAGGGCCCATTGTAAAAAAAACAGGATTGGACACTATATGCCCTGATTCTTAATGGATCGTAATACCGCCGGTTTAGTTTTTTTTAATTTTTTAATTTTATGAAGTCCGTGGGGAGACGATCTCAACTCCCAAACCCGAAATAAATGGGAAATGATCTACTCGAATACTTTTATTTAAAAGAAAGGTATTGTAACTGAAAACCTATAAGACCACCCCCCCAGACACACACACACACACCTGAGATAAAAAAATATCCAGGCTATGGGCTTTTATTTTTCTAAAATCATTTATTGTTTAATATTATTCGATTAGAAAACGGAAGACATTCAGCGGTTACGGTAAGCAATGCTACTCATATTCGTATTTCGGATATGTGACACTGCGCAGTCAATTATTTTTTGCCACAAATTTCATACTCTCAGTTGAACTTAAAAATAAAAAATAAAAATTGTGGAATTATTTACTTCTATTTTAAACTCTAAAGTACTAACTATTTCGTTTGACTACATTTGCAGTGAGTAACCAGACAATCGTTGAACAAGGTGGTTCCATGTTTTATAATTTTAGAGCGGGTTTTCCAGTTTTTGAAGTTTGTGATCTAAGGTAAGTGACTTATATTACATACAATTAACAATAACCTTTTGTACTTGCATTTATTTATTGAGTGTGTAAGGAAAGAGCATGTTTTCAGCTTCATATTGGTGGGTGAGTGGTCGCTGACTGTTCATTAGTTTCCACTGTAGAACGTATTTTCTGTCATGGCTTCCAAACTGGCAAAGTGGTCAGGCAGGGTTGCCAGGTTGGACTTTTTTTAATTCAAAAAATTTCGAATTCTTACCGGAAATTCTGAAAGAATTTTTTTTTACTTTAAGTAATCAGGAAATGTCTGTAATTGAATAAAGATAATAATATTGTAGAGAATTTCTGGTATGAATGCGAAATTTCAAAATTAAAAAAAGGCCAAACTGGCAACCCTGGGGTCAAGGTAGTGGCCGTTTGCTTGGATCAAGTGATGAAGGTTGGATCAGGTGCAATGTTTGTCACCTCTGGGCTCATGAGGCCTGTTCACTTCGCGAAGAAGATGACGTGGAATTCATTTGCGAAAAATGCAGTGTTTGATTCTGATTTATAATTTTTTATTTGGGTTTGTCAAATTCTTATTGGGTTTTCATACCATTTTCAAGCTTTCATTATGTTTCGTACGATTTGTTATGACAATAAAAATGTTCTAATCATTTAAATAGTGTTTTCAACCTTTTTACACCTGTAAGGCAAAGTGGCCATGGAGTGACCACTTTTCCCGACCTAGACGGGCAAAGGGATCATTTTGACCTTTTTTGAAAAAAAAAAACAAAAACAAATTCTCACTTCCACTTTAATATTTCGTAAAAATTATGAATACCCTTACACTTCTAAGTAGTCACTCTAGTTCTATGTAAATTTTCAGTTATGTATATGTATTTTAAGGGGTAACAAAAAATAACAAAACCTTAGGGTGACCACTTTGCCCGGCCTTCCCCTATATACACAGAAATTAGTCACTAGAGTTATTTAACTCCTTTCAAAAGTATCGCACAAAACTCCACTTTTGTGAAACAAAAAAATATATGATAGAAATCACAGAAAAATATCACTATAATTTTAAGAGTTCCAGTAAAAATCACAATAACATCCAATTTATTCGAGCAAAATGTAAGGTAGAAATACACAGAAAAATGGCTCTACAGTTTAATAGTTTACTAAATACATATCATAAAAACAGCCAATTTAGTTAGTCAAAAATATTTTTACAAACATTGTAATTTAGTTATCATTTTGCGATAGATAGTTATGGAACATAAAACAAAAAAATGAATTTCTTCTCAATTTTGAATTTATGAATGCATTTGTTATTTACTCGAAATTGAGACTGATTATGATGTCTGATTCTATGTCAAGCACACCAAGATTGACCAGTCGTTCTTGATTCTGCGCTAGACGTAAATAATTTTTTATCCGTTTTAAAGCAGAAAATAACATTTAAGCAGAACAGTTTGTTGATGGAGTATAGTTGCAAATCTTCAGTTCAGTGTGCACAGTTGGATAAACATCATTAATTTATTTTGAAGCCAACATCTTGCAGAAAAAAGGAGACAAGACAACTTGTGATCCCTTTTCTCCTGCTATATATATAAGAAATACTTTTTAAAATTGATGCCTTCTCAGGACTCCCACTGGTCCGTTTTTTGAACGCCAGTATTTATCGTGCCATATTTTTCAAATATTTGCTAAAAAAATTACGTTCAGTGTAGGTACCTACTAAATTTGTCAGAAAAAAAAAGATTTTTCCTTAAAAAAGTGTTATTTAAATAACGGACTGAGAGGGAGGCCTGCATTTTTCAGCATATCTGCTCTTTATGTCGGAATCGTAAATGGTTCGGAGTTCCTCTGTAGCATCATAAATTGAAACAAAAAATCACACTCTTTGTTAACATAAACTTCCTTCTGCAACTCATTTTGAATAGTTTTTATTATCTTAGAACATGGTATTCCCAATTCCTCTACAGATCGTATCTTTATTTTTAAAGCAGTATGATCCCGCTTCTTTTTTTTGAGTTTCTGATTCCGCATCTTTCTCAGATGATTCATTAAAATATATCGCTTACATTTAATTTCATAATTTTGTCTTGAACTATCACTAAGTGTAGAAGTTGGAACAGATTTTTGATTCCTAATATCAGCAAGTTTCTTCTCAGCTGAATTTTCGTAAATATGGAAAAGTCTGAAGATCTGTTAAAAGCATAATCAGAGAGCATATGGTCATTTCAATACCAGTTAAAATGGCCACATGTTTGGCATACAGCTTTGCTAAATAGTTTCATGATATAACACCACCCTGATGCCAAGAATGGTACCTCAGTACTCTGTATAATTTGAAGAAGGCTCTTAGGTACATTTGTATCTTTACCCTTTTCATCAGAAGATGATCTTCTGAAATTATACTAAATGCAAATAACACTGCATACCAATTTACATTCAAGCTCTTAAAAGATTTCTCACGTGCACAACATCGAGTTGTTGATAATGATTTCAATGTCACACTTGCAGAATCAAACAATTTTCCAAGATCCATTTTTCTGTAGATTTTGCAAAGCCTGTTGTATGAACTTTTTACTAATTTAACCCTTCTTTGCATTGTGATGGAAATTTCCATCACTGTTTATTTAACTTTTAATACATCAATCAACTTCTTCGCCACCACTATATTTATATAGAAATATTAATCTAGTAAGTTTCCCGTGAACTATGTTGCTGAACAAAGTTAAAAATCTATCTTAAAATTTCTGGTGTCTAATATTTGATATATGTATAAAAAAACAATTGTAAAAGAAAAACTCATGCAAAGAAGTGTTAAAACACCGAATTGCACCCAGTGGCGTAGCATCAGGGGTTACTGCATAACTTTACTACCAGTATTATTTTATAATAAATTTGGCCTTATTTAATCTTTGAACGATATACGATTAAATAAGGCCAAATTTTCTATATAATAATACTGGTAGTAAAGTGATGCTTATATTAAGCCTCGACAGATGAATGGAAAAATCCCTAAAGTTAAAATAACGCCCTCTTACATTATATAGTGTTTTGCATGCTGGAAAAAGAAAGGTTTAAACCAGAAAAATCACAAAGAGAAATTGTGAAATATTAATCCTTATACGAACAGAAATTCAGATCAAGCTTGGATTGAAAACCCGCGTTACTGTACCGTCAGTGAGATGGACTATTCTTTTGTCACCGCACTTTTGCTTTGACAACTCGCCGCAGGAGGTGCTCATGTTCGCGAACAAAAATTGCATATAGTGCGCCTGCAACGCACTTCTGCTTACACTATCGGCCACAGGAGAAGAATGTGGCGCTAGTGTACGCTACCAAATTTAATTCGTACTGAGCATTCTCTAAGTATAATCTCTATGTGCAGCATCCACTGACGCTACGCCACTCATTGCAACTGTACAACATTTTACTGCCCGTTTTCGCTAAAACATAACATGGAACGCACTAAAAATTGCATTATTTAAAAGGAAATTCTCAGAAGTTACATCGTTTTAATTATGAATTACTTCTATATATAATATACTGAATTGCAGAAAGTATTTATGCATTGTAATTTCTCAAACAATGTTGACAATATTTTTATTCTTCTCTATTAGTCATAATTAACAATCTGCCATAAAAATTCCCGGTAAAAGAGTTACAGATATAGAGTGTGTTTTGATGCTAAAAATTCTTAATTTTTTTCATTTACTATTTACAGTAGTTTTTACAGATAACACAGAATAACGAATAGCAACATATCCGTAAAAATTAAAAATAATTAGTCGATTGTGAAAATCGGAACTTTTGGTGTCATGCTCAGTGTTTTTTTGATTCCTTATAATCCGAAAATCTGAATGATCTACTTTCCAATATTCTATGTCTTTTCGTATGAACTGTCAACTAGTCCGTATACCATGTTCAGATTAAGTTTTTAACCCTTTTTATCCTGACGGTACTTATAAGTACCACTTTAACCCCTTCGCGACGAGCGTCTTTTACAGAATTTTTAATCTGTTACCACCGGTTTTTCAAATGAGAAATTTTCACCTAATTGAATCGCAAAAATGCTATGATTAGATAAGGACAACTTTACAAAAAAAAAAATAGCTGGTGGGAATAATCGAGGTTTCTGAGCATCTAAAAAATAGCTGGAAAATTAATTCAGGATATAAAGGGTTAAACTAGCTTAACTCAGATTTTTGAGAAAAGGCTAGATTAAGCATGAGCATACAAGGCACAGATTCCAGGCACGGACTACCACTAATTTCGAATGGACTTATTTAAACGCATAATTTCTGTCATAAATAAGGCAAAATTTACTATTAGGAAATAGTGATAAATGTGTGCCCAGATTCTCAGAAGTACTTCTGGTACCCGGACTTTGGTACATCCACCGATCTGAGACTGCTTCTAGATCCAGCTAAGCTGGTTTGGAAGTTTGAGCTCGCGTAAATAATGTAGTCTAAGCGTAACGTAGTTTTATAATGAGAACAACGTCAACGTATTTCGCAGCCGTTTTGTATTTCTGGCAGTTTTGGTTTCGAAATGGACAGTCTTTTACTGTTATCTGCTTGAAGCAGCTGACAGTATGTGCAGTGTCTTATGTATGTAGATTATGTACACTGAGCACTCCATAGTGTACGCAGTATGTGCACTATATATTAGTGCACCAGTTCCGCACAGTTGCACTAATACTATTACACTATCTAAATACGAGATCGCTGATCTACTGCGAGTTTCAATAAGGGCAATAAATAAAAAATATTAACATCTTTTTACTACTTTTTACTTAGCAATATTGGGCCATTATGAAAAAATTTTTTCGAACTCAAAAATTGTGCCATTATGAAATTTTTTTTTCGAACTCAAAAATTGTGCTACCTTCAAAATTTTGCCACCCTGTACAGTTACATATGTTGTACATGCCTGAATTAGGCTCTGGTGTTATTGAATGAACAAAATCAAACTAAACTGAAAAAAAACAACAACAAAAAAACAAAAAAAAACAAGTTGAAAATTGTACGTTAAACGTGACATATGAGGTGCGCTCGTTTTATAACTAGTTTCACAATGTAAAAAAAAAAAATCATTCTTATTATTTCAGTGAAGTGAATTATATCGTCTGCTATGAGCGAAATGAGCATGCCTTTTTTTCTTATTACGTATGCTACGTTTACAAATGAGAATTCATTTTTTACACCAGAGAGCGCTGCAAAATTCACCGTGGAGATCTTGCTTTGCGAATGATTACCTCCATGGTTTAATATTTTTATGACTCATGATGAACGAATCTACTGTGTTTATTTACTCTAATGGATCGAGATATTCTCGGCTGTTAACCTAATTCCCACTGAGTTATCTCAGAATCTATACATTTTTTAATGTAACTCATCTCTCAAGCAAACAATGTTTTTGAGAATCTTTCTAAAAATATAACTTTTATGCAATTTTATACGAAAAAATAATTTTGAATAAAAATGGCCGCCTGGCATATGAAAAAGGCGTGGTTTGCGCGTATTTGTTTTCCTCAGTCACATGACTTGCGCTTTTATTATCATGAGAGACGGTAGTTTCTCGAGTGACGCAGCAAAAACCGAAAACCGAAAGCCCAAAACCGAAGATTTCCGTCACTCGTATATATACAGCTAGTTTGAGTTCAAAGGAAAAGCGAAAAGCCGACATTTAATATCTCAGCAAATATGAGGCATATCGTTTTGATTTTTTTGAGAGCTGTCTTATATCTCCGGTCTAACTCTATGCTGAAATTTATAGATTTCTACATGCAGTAGATTTTAAGATCTGGAAATCCATTTTTAAGTAAAATGGGAAGTTTTTCGCTCTGCATGTAATGGTGTCATGGTGTAAGAAGCGTATCTCGAAATCCGCCCGAAGGATTTTTTTAAAATTAATATATGATACTAATCGGTTTTATATGAAGCGAATCCCCCTATCTGCTTAAATAGGAAAACTCTAGTTTTTTATATAATTTGATTTAAAAATGGGACTATTTTCTTAAGCCAAGCTGTACAAATGCATTGGTGTGTTCACTCACTTCTTACGCCGGGCATTACAGTTAAAATGGATCTACGGTTCGCCGTTAAAGCTGCTGATATCAATAAAGCTTTTGACCGGGCTAATTATTTAGATTTTTTTAAATGCAAAAACAATGAATTATATACTCTAAACATGTAAAACATATGTATTAAATTCAATTGGGGTTTATATGTTTTCTCTTTTTGTTACAAAGAAATAATTTCAGATTTTAAACATGCATATATTCGAAAAATTATTTCGATTCCTTTTTCAAAATGAGGAAATATTTTTTAATTACATGTATTCAATTTTACTGCTAAATATAATAAATATTTCATTTTCTAATGATAAAATATTTTTCATTTCTTTGTTTCTTTCGCAACGAAGACAACCAACCAACTATTATCGTATCAATGCGCGAAGCACAAATTAGCGACTAGCGAGAGTATACAACATGGAGATTGAGTAATTGGGGAAAAGACAGGCAAAGAAAATCAAAGATATTATACTTACTATTAGGTATTTCGTTTATTTATTCATTGTTTTTTTTTATTTTATATGACTTGATGGTTCTTTTAAAATTTTTCGTTTTGGTAAGGTGCTTAGTTAGTCTTTGTCAGAGCAACTGCCAGTTACATGTTTTTATAGCTTTAAAATATTACTTTTATGTTATTTTGTAAAAGAAAATGCAGAAAGTTAGTTCTGAATTAAGTGTTTTATGTTATACAATGGATAAATAAGTTCTTAATTACCGTAATTTCCGGCGTATAAGCCGCAGCTCAAAGAGTCGTTTTTCGACCCAGAAATTTTATTCAATAATTGTAGTTAAATATTTAGAGCGATCTTTTAAGTTACATTTTATAAAATAATATTTCTGGGTCGAAAAACGACTCTTTGAGCTGCAGCTTATACGCCGGAAATTACGGTACTTTTAAATCCAGAGTTTGAAAGTGAACAAATACCGTAATTTCCGGCGTATAATCCTCAGCTCAAAGAGTCGTTTTTCGACCCAGAAATTTTATTCAATAATTGTAGTTAAATATTTACAGCGATGTTTTAAGTTACATTTTATAAAATAATATTTTTGGGTCGAAAAACGACTCTTTGAGCTGCGGATTATACGCCGGAAATTACGGTAGCTTTTTTTTTTCTCATTGCATTACCTTATTGCATTCATATTGCCAGTATTATTACATTGTTATAATTTTTTTTCTCATTGCATTTACAAACAGTTGTGTGACAAACTTCTATCTTCATGAATGTTTTGCATTTACTTTATATTAATTTTTCACATTCATTTTTTAATAAGCTTGTTAAATAGTTTTCGAGCCCTATATTGTTTTAATGTCAAATGTTACATTAAAAATGATTAAAAAATACAGTAAAAAAATTGCATAATCATTTTAACCCACATAGGTTTTTTTTAGCTCTAAAATATTACTATACAATGAATAAATAAGTTCTTATTTACTTTAAATTCAGAGTTTGAAAAGTAAACAAATAGCTATTTTATTTTTCAAATTTTCTATCATTTACCTGTGACTTTAGAAATCATTTAAAATAACTAATTTAGAGGTATGAAATACCTTATATGTGCTTAAATCACAGAAAAAATACAACTTTAGTAAGTATATTACAGGGCTCTGTTTAAGAAGAATTAAAAAGAGCTTTAAAGGATCCTTCACAATTTTTTTTAAATCTTAAAACAGTATCCTTCACATTTTTTTTTCATTTTAAAACAGGTTATTTCACATTTCTTTTCATATTAAAACAGGACACTTCACAAAAGTTTTTCCTACCAAAAATTAACTCTTCACAAATTTAATCATCTTAAACTTTTCCCAATTTTTGTATAAAATACTGTTGACTGTAATAAGTGTTTGTTCTTCAAAGTAAATTCTGAACATTTATTAAATTTCAACTGCTGCTAATACATTTAATTTTTTGATTACAACTTACATAAATATCAATATTTTACATAGGGATTGTTTTTATACAATTTTGACACAATTGAAATTTTACTGCAGCCAAGAATGGTTTCTTGTATAGCGGTGTATTTTGAAAACATACAGAAGAAAGAAAAAAAAATTTTTTGAAGAAAATCACTGTTAATTATTTCGCAATGTTTTTTAATAGTCAGATCTTATAAATTAAGTGTTGGTGAGTGCAAAGTTTGAAATTGTCTGAATATGTTGAAAACAACATAGGGCTCTAAAACTATTTACTTGCATAAGTTTATTAAAAATGAATTTGAAAAATTAATATACAGTAACAGCAAAACATGCATGAAGCTTCACAATATATACTATATATATTGTGTACACAATACATAGTAGTAGTATACACAATATACTATAGACCATCAAAGTATCAAATTACCGTAATTTCCGGCGTATAAGCCGCAGCTCAAAGAGTCGTTTTTCGACCCAGAAATATTACCGTAATTTCCGGCGTATAAGCTGCAGCTCATAGAGTCGTTTTTCGACCCGGAAATTTTATTCAATAATTGTAGTTAAATATTTACAGCGATCTTTTAAGTTACATTTTATAAAATAATATTTCTGGGTCGAAAAACGACTCTTTGAGCTGCGGCTTATACGCCGGAAATTACGGTAAATGAAAATTTTGAAATGGAGAACCATCAATTCAAAATAAATTAAAAACAATAAATAAATAAACAAAATACCTGGGGAGGGAGTATTTTATCTATTATAAATTGCAGCTTGTGTTTTCAAACAATTTGGAAGGGCGGATAAAATTTTATTTAAAATATTTAAAAAAAAATAATACCTTCTAAACTAGAATTTTATTATCAATTTTATAGACGATTTTCTTTGGACGATTACTCTCTATGAGAGAAAAGTTCTACTTTTCGCATTTGTTCGCCACAGTATATTTTGTTGTTTTTCTGCCAGTCTCTCATAACTTTTATTATAGAATTCCTTGCAGGAGTGCGGTTTTCAACAGGCATGTGATGTGGAGCATTGTCTATATATAGGGCACTATTCGGTTACAAATTTGGAAGAAGTTTTTAAAACACCCATTTTTGGAAGTTTTCATAGTTCATTTGCACGGGATTGTCACCCCTTTTTGTCGACGCTTTATATAGTAGTTGAGCATCCGTAAGGAAACACGTTTCCTCATTTTTACGCTCCAGTTAAGACCTTGGCGTAGTACATGGCCGTTAAAGTTTTTTTCCCGTAAATAGCTAATAACTTGCACCTTTTAATTCGATGTTATTCGTTTTTGGGTAAAGGTGAAAATAGGCACTCGGCGATAAAACTTGAAAAACTGGCGATTAAAAATACGGAGAAAACCCGACAAATGCAGGATTTTCTTTTTTTCCCATGTCTGTTTGACAAAATTCATGATTTTTCCTCGCCAGATTGACAAAACTACTGATTTTTCTGAACCTGATCGATGAAATTAATGATTTTACTGCACTAGATGGGCGAAATTTATGATTTTTATGCGCCGATTAAAGAAATTCGTGATTTTTATGTGCCTGTTCAACAAAATTTCTGATTTTTACATGCCGATCAATAAATTTCTTGATTTTTATGTGCCCCGTTGAAAAAATTTGTGATTTTTACATGCCTGATCAACTAAATTCATGATTTTTACATGCCCGATGGATGAAATTAAGATTTTTACATGCCGATCAACAAATTTCTTGATCTTTATGTGCCTGTTTGACAAAATTCATGAATTTTATGCACCGATGAACGAAATTCATGATTTTTACATCTGTGTTCGAAAAAATTTATTATCTCCCCCTCCCTGATCCACAAAATTCATGTTTTTGCTGTGCCTGATTAATGAAACTCATCATTTTTACACACCCGATTGACAAAATTCATGATTTTTACACACCGGTCAACAAAGTTCATGATTTTTACGCACTTGATCACCGAAATTCATGATTTTTTCGTATTCGATCGACGAAATTTCATTTTTCTGAACACGATCGACAAAAATTATTGATTTTTATGCAAACGTTTGATGAAATTTGAGATTTTTATGCACATACTTCTTGAACTTGTCATTTTTAACCACCCACTTGATGAATTCATGATTTCTATGCGACTACACTACGAATTGGTAATTTTTATGCGTCCGTTCTACAAAATTCATGATTTTTTCATGCGTAATCGACTAAATTCATAATTTTTACGCACCGATTGATGAATTTTATGCGCCCGATTCACGAATTTCTTGATTTTTATGCATCTGTTTGACAAAATTAATGATTTTTATGTGCCGATCGAAGAATTTCTTAGTTTTTATGTATCCATTTGATGAAATTTGCGATTTTTATGCGATCGGTAAACAAAATTCATGATTTTTACATGCCCGTTTGACAAAATATATGATCCCACCTCCCCCGATCGACAAAAGTCATGTTTTTTCTGTGCCCGATTCATGAAATTCACAGATTTTTACACACCCGATCAACGAAATTCATAATTTTTAAACACACGATCAACGAAATTCATGATTTTTCCATGCCCGATTGACGAAATTAATGATAATGTCCATCCCCTGCTTTGCCCCCCACTTTTAAGGGGGATACTTTCCTAAATTTTGCTGATACCCCTCATGTGATATATTGTTGGAAAGTTCTGTGACCGTTTAATCCTATTACACATCTCCGGTGCCCATGCCCCCACTTTGACCCCCCAATGGGATATTTTCTAAATTTTGCTAATACTCCTCATGTGATATATTGTTGGAAAGGTCTCTGACCGCTTAGTCATATTATGCATCTCTGGTGTCTATCCGCCCACTTTGCCCCCCAAGGGGGGTGGTTTTTTAAATTTTGCACACACCCTTTATGTTATATATTGTTGGAAAGGTCTGTGACTGTTTAATCATATTATGTATCTCCTGTGTCCATACCCCCACTTTGCCACCCCAAGGGGGTACTTTTTAAAATTTTGCACACACCCTTCATGTGATATATTGTTGGAAAGGTCTGTGACCACTTAATTAGATTATGCACCCCCGTTGTCCATCCTCCCACTTTGCCACCTCCAGGGGGGCACTTTTAAATTTTGCTGATACTCGTGTGATATATTGTTGGAAAGGTCTGTGACTGTTTAATCACATTATGCATCTCTGGTGTCCATCCCCCCACTTTGCCCCCCCCGGGGGGTAACTTTTTAAAATTTTGCACACACCCTTCATGTGATATATTGTTGGAAAGGTCTAAGACTGTTTAATCATATTATGCATCTCCTGTGTCCACACCCCCACTTTGCCCTCCCAAGGGGGTACTTTTTGAAATTTTGCACAATCCCTCATGTGATATATCGTTGGAAAGGTCTGTGACCGCTTATTCATATTATGCGTCTCTGGTGTCCATCCCCCCACTTTGCCCCCCCCCAATGCGGGTACTTTTTAAAATTTTGCACACACCCTTCATGTGATATATTGTTGGAAAGGTCTGTGACTATTTAATCATATTATGCATCTCTGGTATCCATACCCCCACTTTGCCCCCTCAAGGGGGTACTTTTTGAAATTTTGCACAACCCCTCATGTGATATATGGTTGGAAAGGTCTGTGACCGCTTAGTCATATTATGAATATCTGGTGTCCATCCCCCCACTTTGCCCCCCCAAGGCGGGTACGTTTTAAAATTTTGCACACACCCTTCATGTGATATATTGTTGGAAAGTTCTGTGACCACTTAATTAGATTATGCACCTCCGGTGTCCATCCCCCCACTTTGCCCCCTTCAGGGGGGCACTTTTAAATTTTGCGGATACTCGTGTGATATATTGTTGGAAAGGTCTGATTGTTTAATCACATTATGCATCTCTGGCGTCCATCCCCCCACTTTGCCACCCCAAGGGGGGTACTTTTTAAAATTTTGCACACACCCTTCATGTGATATATTGTTGGAAAGATCTGTGACTGTTTAATCATATTATGAATCTCCTGTGTCCACACCCCCAATTTGCCCCCCCAAGGGGGTACTTTCTTGAAATTTTGCACAACCCCTCATGTGATATATCGTTGGAAAGGTCTGCGACCGCTTAGTCATAGTATGCATCTCTGGTGTCCATCCCCCCACTTTGCCCCCCCCAAGGCGGGTACTTTTTAAAATTTTGCACACACCCTTCATGTGATATATTGTTGGAAAGGTCTGTGACTGTTTAATCATATTATGCATCTCCTGTGTCCATACCCCCACTTTGCCCCCCTAAGGGGGTACTTTTTGAAATTTTGCACAACCCCTCATGTGATATATCGTTGGAAAGGTCTGTGACCGCTTAGTCATAGTACGCATCTCTGGTGTCCATCCCCCCACTTTGCCCCCCCAAGGAGGTACTAATTGAAATTTTGCACAACCCCTCATATGATATATCGTTGGAAAGGTCTGTGACCATTTAATTAGATTATGCACCTCCGGTGTCCATCCCCCCACTTTGCCCCCTCCAGGGGGCACTTTTTAAATTTTACTGACACTCCTCATGTGATATATTGTTGGAAAGTCTGTGACCACTTAGTCATATTATGCATCTCTAGTATCATCCCCCCACTTTGCCCCTCCCACAAAGGGGGTACTTTTTAAAATATTGCTGATACCCCTCATGTGATATATTTTTTAAAAGGTCTGTGACCACTTAATCGTATTATGCAGTACGGCAGCTATACGGTGCCGCAGGCTTCGGGGACCCGAGCCGGAGTTTCGTTCGGTTAGAGGTTTATACTATTCGATGTGGAAATTAAGGTATTATCCGGTGCATGCATAGCACGACCGGTATGCGGTGCCGGAGGCAGCGGGAACCCGGGTTAGTGGTTCGTTCGGTTATAGGTTTATACTATTCCATGTGGAAATTAAGGGATTATCATACAAATGGAGAATTCAATTAGATTCGAGGCCCTGATGTAAATTGAAGGCCCACTAGCGGGCGAAGCCACTAAGTTTTATTCTTATAAAGTTATACCCTAATGCTTAATTTCGACTGAATGAAATTTTCATCAATAACCGCTTAAAAGTAATGATATCATATCAACTTTCATTATTCAACAATCATTATACTTTCACAGAGCCTATATTATGTATTGAAATGTATTTATTTCAATAAAATGATTTATGTTTTGTGCCACGCTATCCAAAATCATAAGTAAAATTTATGTAAATGATTATTTTGCGTCATAGTATCAACTTGCATACATTTTCTTTTGTTTGGATACTATGACGCAAAATAATCATTTACATAAATTTTACTTATGATTTTGGATAGCGTGGCACAAAACATAAATCATTTTATTGAAATAAATACATTTCAATACATAATATAGGCTCAGTGAAAGTAATATATTTAACAGTGTATTGAAAAATTAAAAGTATTGTTTGTATGTGTAAATGTACTTTAGAAGAGAAACGAAAAATAATTTAAATTGAAATTTAAAATAATCCTATTAAATTCACGTCAAGGTGTCATTCAAATTTTGATATCATTTCTTTTAAAACCCATATTTTGAATTCCTGAGAGATCTGAATGAAAAAGCTTTAGCGAATAAATTTTATATATTTTTTCATGTTAAGATAATAATTGCACCTGTGAATATAAATAAATCTAAAAAGAAAATGATGATTTAAAAAAAATTAACATAGCGTCACTCAAATTTGATATCATTACTTTTAAGACCCATATTTGAAATTCTTAGAGCCAAAAGAAAGTGCTGCGTCACAACTTTTAACCCGTTAAGGGTTTTTGTACTGATACAGATTACGTACGATAAGGTTTAATAGAATGAAGAAAACTTTCATTAATATCTTTTTAAGTTTTGATTCGATTTTCATCAAATTTGAAATGACTCTACAAAATTCTGCAACGATAATATATATTAAATTTCCAACCATTCGGTTGGGTAGATTTTGCGCTGTTATATGCGGACGGACGGACTATAGAGTGACGAAGACTATAGGTGCTACGTATTTATGTAATTACGAACGCGCCTAATCAAGGTTTATACTTCAAGGGTTCATACATTTTCTTGTCAAAATCATGCATATTGCTGACAGGCAATACATTAGAATTTGTTCGTCTTTTATTAAGGGGGGGGGGTAACACGCTATTTTTATGAGTGTAACTCTCAAATGAAATAGATACTCTAGTAAAAGCAAATATTCCACTTTATAGTGCTGTAAATGATAACTGGCGTTAGGTACTAAAAAACATATGGATTATAGAATAAACGAGTCAAAAATGAGGATCGCTAAAGAAATCGTCAAAACAGAAGCAAAATTCATAATATATAGCTTGCAAATTTTACTCCGTTACAGTTCAATAAAGAGTAGTGTAATATGTTATTTTCTTTAAATATTAAATTTTAGGATTTTCAAAATATCCGGGATGTGTATTTGTGTATGAGCATGCAAACCATTAATATTTTCACAGGTTAATATAACAATGTGAGTAAAATTGATTGTGAGCGTTTGATTACAGTTTGAAAATTTTGTTCTGTTGCTAAATATAACGGTAAATCGTTCAGTTATTCTTGATAAATGATCCAAACTTCGTTGAATGTAATAATTCGTGACAACTTTTATTTTACATAAAAATATTGTCCCTAACGTACATTTAAAAACCTTCTTATATAAAAAAGCAAAAACTGGTAAAACAACAGCCATTTGAATCTTGTAACAAGCAAGAAAATTTTAATATATAAAGAGTTAATAAATGGAAAACGAAAATGAAGTTGATGATTTAACTCAAATTAAATTAACTGAAAATTATCCAATTTTAGAAGCAATAAAAAACAGTTACATTAACTTGCTAATTCTTATAAACCAGGTTTGCACAACTAAAGGCCCACGGGCTACTATTTTTACACACAATAATTTGCCTTATTTCATGACAAAAACTTTGCTATTAAATTAGTCAAGGATTAGCTTTCGGATACTGTGGTGGCAAATGATTTTCTGGCGAAAAAGTTGTGCAGCACTCTTATAAACTAATAATGCATGTGCCATAAACGACTATCTGTTAATGTGTACTTTTATCTGTAATTATTATTGAAATTCTTCTCGGTAGTGTTGGCGACAGTCTTCTATTTTTCCGCCAATAGGGTTACATTTGGCGATGAAAATACTATACTTTTTTGTTTTTTACTGCTATTAATATTGCTCCTATTAATATTTAACACTTTATTTTGTACACACTTTATAGCGTAATGTGAATATAACTCACCGTATTTTTTCCAAAAAATTTTTAGAGTTCGCATTGAAAGAACTTCTTTGTTAGTATAAGGAATGAATAAAATGATACTTTCAAATGGTTTATCGCAAAATATTAAAAACGTGCTTTTCTTAAGTTGGGCGCATAATTTTTCTTGAACTACTAAATATTTTTACATACAATCTTCACCGATTTATAGATTGTATCTACGGCTTAAGTCTAAACCTAAAGTTGTATGTATTTTAGCAAAATTTCTATTTTTTTTTATAGAAAAGTTGAAATTATTGCATATTTTTTCGGAGTTTATATATTCATACAATTTGTTTGTCTGTGTGTCTGGGATAATGAACAAGTTTAATTTCAATCTTAAGATATAGATATAATCTATAAATCCGTGAAGAGTGCATGTAAACATATTAAGTAGTTTAGAAGAAATCTTGCGCACAACTTAAGAAAATCACGTTTTTAACGTTTTGGGATAAACCGCTTTCAAGTATCCTTTTATTCATTACTTACACTGAGAACATCTAACACACTTCTAGTCATAACTAGAGTAATAATAGGAATTTTTTTGTGTGCTTTGTATTAAAGTGCTCGGAACATATTGCTTTTACACACACACACACACACACACACACACACACATACACACACACACACATATATATATATATATACATATATATATATATATACATATATATTTTAAAAAATCGTTTTTTAAAAATACTTACAGTAGTTTATACCCTTAACCCTTTCAATAGCAACGTAATCCTGTTGCTAAAATATTGAAATGGTTGAATGTCAGCAGAATTTATGAACAAATAGATTTGCAAATAAATAAATATTTTCTTCACGTATCTTTCAAAAGCAAAATTTTCTTCAAAAGTTCTTGCTGTCATTTGGAAATTGGAAATTCAAATTAAGTGGAATAAATAATGCACCATCGGAGCTTCAAACGGTTAAGAGGAAATAGTCTAAATTTTTATATTTGAATTTAATTTTGAGAGGAAAATATAGGTGCATTTAATTTCGATTTAAAAACATGTAATTATTCAACTTAAGAATGTATTTTTATCATCATGTTTGATCTGTATCTCATTGCATTTATAAGGTTATGTACTATATCATAAGTAGAACGCCAATATCATTACACTGTAGTTTGATGTCTTTTAACATGAGAAAACTTTCTAAACCAGTGTTGTCTAATTGAAGACAACGTGGAACCAGTATTTTCTTACAGAAAATTTCGAATTATTTAATCACAGAGTTTCTTTGATTAAATTAGGCGAAAATTTCTGTCAGAAAAGACGGGTTTCACGTGGGCCTCAGTTAAATCACACTTTTCTATACCTTGTCTGTCAAGCAGGAGTCGACGCTCGATCTCTTTTTTGGCTACCGCTATTTCCAAACTATAATCTCCGTGGTTGATTCCTACAACATTTTCAAGAGAAATAATTTTCATGGTAAATTTCTGCAGCATTTTCAAGAGAAATATACAAAGAAGATTTATGTTTGGAAATAGTGATAGCGAAAAAAGTGACTGAACCAACCATGGCCAAGTCTCCCGTATTTTGAGTACCACTATTTCGGTATAGAAATATTAGCTATTTTAAATGACAGAAATTTTTGATTAAATAAGAATAAGGTTGTTTAGTAAAATATCTACTCTTTAATTTATTCACTAAAAATATGGAAGACTTGGTTTGTATGCTATAGAGCAGCCATACTCAACCTTTTTTTCTCGCGGGCCGCAAACATATGTTCGCGACGTTAGGCGGGCCGCAACACACTTTGTAAAAACTAGCCTGCGCCGCCTGGAGCCCACGGGGGTCGCCGGCGTCACGAATACGACCATCGCGCCCAAGCCTATGAAGGGCTTATAACGCACCAGGGGCTTTGTATCGCCCCGGCGCTGCGATCGGCCTGGGGCCGCTCCCCACTGCGGACCCCCAGGTCATTTTACCAAGGTCGATGACCTAGGTCGCTACGATAGTAACCCCACACTTGCAGGAAACTTCCGCAGAGACGGAACCTTGATGAACCGCCTAGGAACCCCCGACGACTTCGTTCGCGAAACCCCATAGGGGGAGACAGTCACTAGGCCATATGTCGAGCTACCACGACGGCTCTTGCTTTACCACAACTCGAGGGGTGCGAAAACCTACAAAGGTAGTCACGTTCCCTCTTGCAGTGGATCCTGAAAGGGAAAGGATTAGTACAACAAAATATAAACTTTTGTAAAACTCTAACAACAACAACAACTTTGACTAGAATACGACTGCATTTCAAACTTCAACAACAAACTTCAACAACAACAACAACATTTATTTACAACTGTGACTAGCCCCTTTTATCACATATCACTGCCGGCTTATGAGACGAGTCTCAGGCCTGCGTACTTATTGCACCATTACCTCTACCTCTACGTCCTGCGCCGCGGGGGCCACGGGCATTTCGTAGTGCGTTCAAGCGTGGGCGTGGAAGAACTCGGTGATTGCGGCCTGGTCTTTGGCGACCAAGGTTTCTATCTAGCGTATGCATGAGGAATCGGTGAATAATCAACCGGACTCCCTTTCAGCCGTCCAGGCAGAGATCGCTTGGCGCGCGCGCCCGAAAGTCCCGAGGAAAGTACTTTTCCCGCACAGACTTCCAGAGCTCGCACCGAAATAGCACATGGCTAATATCACAAACCTCAACTCCACAAAAACATGTAGAGTCGTGGTTGAAGAATCGAGCCTGATGATCGCCAAAGGCGCCGTGTCCCGTGAAGACCTGATTAATGAAGAAATCGCCCTGTAGTCGGCGAGTGCCGACGCGTGGGAAAGACTCATATGTCCGGCGGCCGGTCCCAGATTGGTCCCATCTCTCTTGCCACTTGGACAAGGCACGTCCAAAGAGGTCTTTTTTGGCTTGGCGGCGGAATCACTACGTCGACAGACTGCCGAGCAGTGGCTTCTTTTGCCAATATGTCCGCCCTCTCGTTAAAGACGTGACCAACATGGGCCCGGACCCAGTGCATATGAATCTCAATTCCTGTGGATTTATCAAGTCCCTAATCTCGGCAATGGTCCTGTGCTGAGGCACAAGTCCGTGAAGCGCTTGGAGCGCCGATCTCGAATCTGAAAAGATGTCGAATTCCCCGAGACTTCTCCGGTGGGCATGGGTGATTGCTTCTTTGATCGCTTGGACCTCCGTTGCAAACACTTCCGCACCGTCGGAGAGACGGAACTGGCTCTCCGCTACAACTTGGTTCTCTGACACAGCGAGGAACGCGCAGCCTACTGTTGCGTTTTCTTGCTTGGATCCGTCCGTGTAGTACGAACACGTAGTCCGCGGGGCCAAATCCGCGGTCCAACGGACTCTCCAGAGATCCTCAAGTCTGGGAGTGGGCATCCAGAGGTCGACCGACTCGGAGTCTAGTCCGGTACCGTCAACACTCTTCTTCCATCGGACAAGGGCCGTGTAGTCCCTTTCCAGCCCCGCACGCAAGTCGAGGGGGAGAACCCCTGAAAAGACGTGAAGAGCATCCGTGAAGGTGTCGCGTAACATTTTGTTACGCAAAGGAGTAGGCTCCTTTGCATGCTGAGCAACCTGTTTGCTACCACTACCTTCTTTGAGTAAAACCAAATAGATACTGCGTAAAGAATGATTCTTTCCGCTATGATAGAGTAGAGCATCTTTCTAACTTTCGGTCTCAGACCCCATGTGGCAATAATGTAAAAAGTGGATAATTAAAATAATAAGATAACAAAAGCAGTATAACAAAACAAAATGAAAAGTTAATATAATTAGTAGTATTGAACGTTTGTCGTGGCAGGAATGTTACCAAAAAATTTTAAAACCACTATTACCAAACAATTTACTTCGGGGTAGATTTCTATTGAAAATTATGTAGAAATACGCCGCGAAGATTGTTGTTTAAAAATAGCAATTAAAACCTTTTTCTGCCATTTTTTTCCACGACAACCCGAATAAGCATTATTAACGATATGATAAGTATAAAATTAATAATATAACAATGCAGCATCACCAAATTCTAAAGAAAATAAACAAGAGATTTTCTTTAATAAATCATTCATTTTCAATACAAAAGCTTTTTATTCATTTCGTAATATAGAAATATATAGTGTAAATTTAATTTGGAATAATGTTTCGTTAGTGTACACCACTATAGCATGATTCGTACAACATGAAAAAAAACTTTTTGACTAAGGAAATTACATCTAAGATGTTTTAACATGATTTTAAATTAGTAACTACAAATAACTGGCGGATTTCGTTTTCCCATGAAAATATATATAGGAACAGCGAAGGTGTTAAAAAACTTTTAAAGAGCATTTTAATTTTATAATTAGGAATTAATTAATGATTATGTGTCTCGGGCCGCACATAAAAGGTCGCCGGGCCACATGCGGCCCGCGGGCCGCAGGTTGAGTATGGCTGCTATAGAGGAAATGGTCCAAAACCGAGCTAGGGTCTAAATATGGGCTACTTACTGAAAGTGTGGGAAGGGGTTTGTTGCACGTTAGTGGAGATGGCACCGAACGGAACAGCAAGAAGCGGAGGAAGAGTGGTGAGCAGATGGCCTTGGTCTGTGACCCACGTGGGTTGGTATGAATTGTTTGCTTTAGAAAACCCACATTTGGGAACCTAAAACTTTCCAAGGTATGTGGAATTTGATTTCTCTCTTCCTTAGTTCTTCAGTAAAGCAAGTTATTTTCGTCTTATCTCATAGTAGATGTCTTGAGCTTCATATAGAGAACCTGTTTCGGTCGATTTGTTTGTTTTGTAAGGGCTGCTGAGACCATTAACTTGAAGTACTGGATAGTCTAAAAACGGGATACCATACAGATGACGAGTTGGCGGTTCCTGGTGACGACAATGCAGCATGCATTTTCAACGATGGATTCTTTTCAGATGATGTTAGAGAGGACGTTTTTATTCAGTGCTACAAGTGTGGATGCTGTGCAAATTCCGAATATGCTGGAATGGAAAAAGAGGTTTACATCTGTGACTTCTACAAATAAAAAATGAAGAAAGTGCTCTTTTTTTACATAAAGTTTCAATACAGTAGTTTAAAAGGGTTTTGAACAAAATTTTGTATTTTTTGATTTATTACGAGATAAATAACTAAGTAACCCCTATTTGGACCACCTTTTGAAAAACAGTCATTTTCATTTTTTTTGGAATAAAAGGGTTTTGAAAAACTAAGACTGGTTATTAGCGCTTTGAACCCGCGTATCACCATCAAGACTGTTTTTAGAAGTATATGACACCAAAATTATCCACATGGAGTAAACTGGTAAATCAGAAGGTACCAACATGAAAGTGGTAACCCATTTTTGGACCATTTCTTCTACAAGTATAAAATCTATTCTACTAAAGAATTATACCGTAACTTACGGCGTATCATCCGCGAACAAGCAAATATGTTTAGAACTAGAATTTCTTTATAATAAAGTGTAACTTCATTTTATATGATACTTATTTAACCTTATTTATTTCTGGTACAGTTACTGGTTCTAAACTTGTTCATTTTATCCTCGGATTATATTCCGGAAAATACGGTACATTTACGATGGTAAAAATACAACACTATTCATCTTGTTTCAAAGAAAAGTGACAGAAACGTTACACCAAAGTTATTTTTTATTTCTAGTTCTTTTTACTTTTGAATTTTACTTGAATATTGCTTTAAAGTAGTGTCCAAGTACAGTTCCCAAGTAAAAAGTAAGAGATAAATCCCTAAATTAAAAATCCCTTAAATTCACAAATATCTTAAATAGAAAAAAAGGCAAATTTGAAACACGAAGAATTTTCTAACTGTAATGCTATAATTAATATTTCTTATACGTTAAAACCAAAATTTCTATTATACAAAAGTTATTAGTTAAGATAATTAATATAAAGTTTTATTAATAGAAAAGAAATTCTAACTTTGTCCAGAAATTAACTTAACTGAACGCATTTCTTTAAAAAAGAGACAAAGAAAACAACTAGAATAATTAGCTGAATGGGATGCTTTTGAAGTTTTAAATGAAATTGAAAATAAAATAAATTGGCGCAGAAATTCGTTAAGTTTTCGTCTTAAATTGCCCATTTCGTCATCAAATGTTTTTAAATGTCTCTCAAGTTACAAGTACTTCTTTTCGTTTTTCTATTAAAGAAAATAACGATACTAAATTCAGTGGAAAATAATGACGTTTTCTCATTTTATCTTTATAGTTTTATTATTTTCTTTCGCTTTAAGACTAGGAAATTTTCTTTTCTTCGGAAAATAATGTTTATTAACTCAGTTTGGTCATGAATTTAAACTTCGTATTTGTAGAAAGACTTGGTTATTAAAATTTTTTAAACTTTATGTTCTGAAAAATGTGATTTTTTGTTTTATTTTTAATTTGTTTTAACAAAATACATTTTCTGTATGATCCAGTTTACCCTTGGAATATCATTTACTTACACAGTAGATACAAGATTGCCCCAAGTTTGACAAATTGACTGTTTTTGTACTATTTTGTCTACTAGTTAGTATTAAAAACAATACATAAATATTTGTCTTTGCATATCATACGTGATGCACCTGTGTAACAGGGTATCCGTTTAATTAAAACACCAATAAAAAATAATTTTCATTTATACTGAAAAAATATTAGCCATTATAAAAAAATATATAGTTTAATTTTTTTAATTGAAATTATGTTTTAATCTTAAAAGAAAAACAGTACACAAAACCGAATTGCTACGTGTCAAGGAATTTGAAAACGGTTATTTTTGAATAGTAAATTTAGCCTTATTTAATCAAAAATTTCTGTCATTAAATAAGATGAATGTTATTATTGAGTTAGACGAATGTTAGAAAATAGTGGCGGAAAATTCTCTAATCCGTAGAAATCTGACAAAATCAAACAAGCCAAATGACCGAATACTTGCACAAATTGGTAGACTTACTTAAAATAGTTCACATCAGTAAAATAATTTCTGGTATGTTATTATTAATACGGAATGCAGTTAATATTGGTTAAATCACCAATTCTATAGTTCGTTAAATTTTCCCGTTTTAAAGTTGGAGGACAGTGGTGGCAAAACTTGAGGACACCTTTTGTGAAAAATGCTTTTTTGAAGTTTGATGGATCATAACACAAAAAATATATATATATCAATAATACCATAAAAACTATATACCACTGAAAAATAATTTAATCAAGAATATAATGCAATACAGTTTGTTTAATTATAATTATTTTATCAAACGTTATAGCTCAATAATCAGGCAGTAAAACCTGGTTAGGTGGATTATAATTATTTTCCATTTTCTTGAATGTAGCTAATGTAATGCATATGAATGTTTGGAGTGACAGACAGATTTCATTTTATTTGGTAAAGGGCCAATCTAAGCTAGGGTAAGATTTAAAAAGAAATATGCCATACTTTGGTACTTATAGGAGGGCTTTTATCACTAATATTTATGATTACTATCAAGTTGCTAAAGTTCTTTGCCACCTTTCAATTTTTGAGCTAGTGAAGCATAATAAAAGTAAGAAAACATCATAAAGAGTTGATTAGTTACCTAGAAATCAATGTATAACAATATTTTTAAGTATATAAATCTACGGTTATGAAGAAATTGGGAGTAAAATACGAAGTAAAAGTAACAAAGGGATGTCTAAATCACGCAAAACAAGACTGGTAAAGGCAGGAAAAGGTTCAGGAGAGTAATTGGGGGTAGAAGAGTAAGGTCCCTGCTTATAGGTCACAGAAAATAATCATCTCGGTATATGCAACATGAAATGGTGCACTGCAATGGGGAACTGAATCAAAGTACAGTTCTGTAGAGAGTGCAGCATTTTGGTCTAAATGCTAGAATTTCATGGAAAAAAAAATTATAAATCAAATAAAGGTTAAAAATATTAAACTGAGCTGAAAGTCATGTTTACCATACAGAGAAATAGTAGGGTCATGTTATTTGGAGTGTTAAAATGGTTTTTTATGGAATTCTAGAATTTAGACCAAAATACTGCACTCTGCACAGAACTGTACTTTGATTCAGCTCTCCATTGCAGTGCATCTTTCATGTTGCATACACCGAGATGATTGTTTTCTGTGACCTTTATACAGGGACCTTACTCTTATACCGCTAATCGCTCTCCTTCACCCTTTTCCGCCTTTATTAGGCTTGTTTTGCGTGACTTAGACATCTCTTTGTTAATTTACTTCCAATTTCATCATAACCATAGCTTTCTACACTTAAAAATATTGTTATACATTGATTTCTAGGTAACTAATCAACTCTTTATGATATTTGCTTAGTTTTATTATGCTTTACTAGCTCAAAAATTGAAAGATGGCAAAGAACTTTAGCAACTTGATAGCAATCATAAAAAATAGTGATAAAAGTCCGCCTATAAGTACCAAAATATGACACACATATATATTTTTGAATCCTACCGTAGCTTTGATTGACACATTACCAAATAAAATGGAATCTGTCTTTCACTCCAAACATTAACCCCTTCAGGGGCAAAGTACTCTTGTAGCTAAAATGTTGAAATGATTGATTGACACCAGGATTCACGAACGAATTTATTTTAAAATAAGTAAAAGCTTTTCCGCATGTACCTTATAAATTTAAAATTTGATTATAAAATTCTGGTGTCATTGTGGCATTTTGGGATTAAAATTAAGTGGTATATACAATATGCCGGTGCCCTTCAAGGGGTTAATATGCATTGGTTACATTCAAGAAAAGGAAGAATAATTATCATCAACCTAACCAGGTTTTACAGCCTTTTTCTGATTATTGGGCTATAACGTTTGATAAAATAATTATAATTCAACAAACTGTATTGCATAATATTTTTTGATTAAATTATCTTTTCAGTGGCATATAGCTTTTATGCTATTACTAAGAAATATTTGGTGTTATGATCCATCAAACTTCACAAAATAATTTTTTCCAAAAGGTGTCACAATTTTGTCCTCCACTGTATAAGTAAGAATAAATCGTAAAACGTACTCACATTTTTTTTTCGCAATTTAATGATTGATGTCTTTAAACTAAAACATTTAAAGTAGAAATAGACACACACACATATATATAGGGTGTCCCAAAAATGACGGGTACATTTAAAAAATAATTAAAGAAAAATGGAGAGCGATAGAAATGCACCGTTTGCTGCATTCTGTGTGGGAAACCAGTAAATTTTCACATTTAGTCACATTGTCAACACAGAATTTCAAATTTACTTACTTGAAATATTTGCTGAATGTTTCCTTTTATATAATTGCTCTTTTGTTAAGGAGACGGTTGATTTTCAAATGAGCAATAATTAACTAAAAATGCGAATTTTTGTTATTGTGTTATTAATATTTACATAGGTAAAAATATTAATATATTCCCATATATTAGTAAGTAGTATATTAGAAAGTATATTAGGAATTATGTTTTCATAATTCTTAAACGTAAATATGAATGGTACAATTAAAATAACATATAATAATATATTTCAAATGAATTTTTCTCAAAAATTTTTTTCGCACTCAATTTAACTTTAAAAAATTCTTTCTGTTTTAGTGTCTCTAAGTTATGATTTTGATACATAACTACAATAAATCAGTATACAGTCGTTTTAGAGTGCTAGCATATTAAGGACCTCAAATTTGTGATAAAATCTATTAATATGCAAATTTCTAATAAAAGAGAGTTTAGTTCCAATATTTTAAATATCGTATTAAAAAAATGGATGCACAGATTTTTTAACAAAGACGTTTGAAGTAATTGAAAAAATGAAGAACAAATTTTAAAAATTTGATTGTATGGGACATTTAAAAATATTTTTAAAAATTAATCAATAAATTAAAATTAAAAAAAAAATTTCAGTAAAATGTTCAAATTTGTATTGAATTTTTTGGTCATAATACTCTCTGAAGAATTTATTGTTGGAATAAGAGAAACAATAAAAAATATTTTTTGAACTCAATATACCCTTTAATCTTTATGAAAAAGTGTGCTATAAATTATTACTTACTGCATCTTAATTTAGTATTAAATATGAAAAATGTTCCTTGTCTGATCTGAGTTCTTATTCATAATGGTTTGTTTTATGATTACTGAATATTAGACTATGAAATAAAAACAAAAAGGAACTTTGAAATATTTTTTTTGCAAAGTTACATACAGAAACCTTTAATGTAGGATATGTTTTTAAAAAATGCAAAAAATGTTATTTTAAACCTTTTTCATTGATGAAAATCTGACATTTCTGATGATTCTACATTGGGTGCGGTGATTAGGTTTTATCCGAATCCGACCAGAACTTATTGAGACCGCATTTTTTTTTTCGATTTTGGTCAGATTCGAATTAGAATCTTGCAGTCGAGTAACTGAAATTTCTCAAAACCGGACCCGGGTTTAATTCCTGTAAAACCGGGATAACCGACACGATGCATGATTCTAATTACAATCTTACCTATAGCCAAAAATAGAAAAATAATAGAAGAAACCAACAAACACAATAAGGTCGGGTCGGATTCTGGTAAAATCTGGTGACCCAACCTGATTCAGGATCCGAATCCTACCTGCAAGAAAAAAATGACACGCGAACCAATAAGGTCGGGTTGGGTTTGGGTAAAATCTGGTCAGCAACCCGTTGCAAAATTGTCACAAATGTTACACTTTTCACGAATTGATCACCATGTGACATCACAGAAGGGATTAAAATTGGCCATAACGACTTCACATAGACGTCACGTGACGTTACCTCTCCGCCCCCTGAATACTAGGCCTGAGCGCTGACAGCAATGGCGGCTGTCGCAGGCCGATTTTTTTTTCAGCGTTTGAACGGTCCCTCGAAATTCCACACCAATAATTTCTAAAAGTTTTCTTCGCCTTGTTTTTCGGAGAATTCAGCCCCTCGGGATTGCACTTCAACTCTAAGGCTAACGCCGGGTTTCCCGAGGTGAAAAATGATTCACGGTGATCAATTCATCCCAGTCCCTGTTTTTCGGAGAACAAATAATTCAAAAATAACCTTTAGATATTATTGGTTTTGAAGTTCGAGGGACTGTGCAAACGATTCCGCCTGCGGCATCCGCCATTTTTTTCAGCGCGCAAGCCTAGTATTCAGGGGGCGGTGGTTACCTTGACGGTTACAAAGGCAACGTGACATCACTGTGAACATGCAGAGACATCACAATATAATTCGGAAAGGTATCTTAAACATAGTTAAAAGAATACAGCGCTTGATCTGACAAGGAGAGTGCCAATCTTGGTAATCACAGATTTTGATTATTTTTATATATGTTGTAGGGTAAAAGCCCCTTAGTCTCAGGTTCAATGGATTTTATACAACGCTCCTTAGTTCTCGAGAAATGGGGGGGGGTATAATATTATACCACAACTTAAATACTTACTTTGTAACGAAATAACTGAGTTGGTCGTAGCTCAGTTGGTATGGCCGGGCCATTCGTAGTTCGAAGGGCCCGGGCTCGATGCCGGAACGCGCTACGTTTGTTTTTCTCATTTTTTTATAAATATAATTGTAATTATAATTTAATAATCTCAATAAAAAATTTTGTTAACATAATTAAATTTTAATTTAGCATTTTTGATTTTTTAAAAATCACTTTTAAAATGTATGCCATATATGCTTTATCAATGCAACGATACTGAACAGTTGTGTCAATTCGTGATTGTAAAGAAACATCATTTATAATTGCCTTAACAAGGGAAGGTCAATGCGATGATAATACTACTCTGCTTTTAAAGTAAGGAGCTTAATTATATTAATCTTTAGCATAAGAATTAAATTACAACACATTTATGTTTTATTTTATTCTAACTAGAGAGCGCCACAACAGACTTTTGTTATTTCTTTTTTTTTAGTTTGATGCAGTTGAGTGGTTTTTGTTTTCAATCTTTATCGCACAAGTGGTATTCTATAACAGCTCATAATCGTATAAAAATGGAAGAAGCAAGCTGTAGTTCACAAGAAGATCAATCTGAAGTGTCGGGATTCGATGAAAATCAGAAAAGTTATGTCACAAATGCGTTGAAGTACTGTAAAATTTTATTGTAAAACAATGAATTTTTGACAAATAATCCAAAATCTGAAATATCTTGGTTTTCTATTGCGATGGGAGAAGAATTCTATAATTCGATAGTTAATATGCTGATTTTGTAACGATTTTTGAAATTTAATAGTCAATAATAGATCCAATTTTTTATTGCTCTTTAAATGATGAGAAATGTTTAATAATGGTTTAAAAATCAAAAATGCTAAATTAAAATTTAATTATGTTAACAAATTTTTTTATTGAGATTATTAAATTATAATTACAACTATATTTATTAAAAAAAAGAGAGAAAAACAAACGTAGCGTGTTCCGGCATCGAACCCGGGCCCTCTGAACAACGAGCAAACACCATATCAACTGAGCTACAACCAAAGAAGTTAATTCATTACAAAGTAAGTATTTAAGTTCTGTTATAATATTAGACCCCCCCCCCATTTCTCGGGAACTAAGGAACGTTGTATAAAATCCATTGAACCTGAGACTAAGGGGCTTCTACCCTACAACATATATAAAAATAATAAAAATCTGTGATTACCAAGCTTGGCACTCTCCTTGTGAGATATTTTCCCCTTATAAATAGCGAAATACTGGCGAATTTCAAAACAACAATAAGCTACAGGGAATTATTCTTTCATTTAACTGTTTATGATTTGAAAATAAATGTTAAGATTAAACTCCTAAAAGCGTTTTATTTTTAAATAACTAATTATTTTTTTTATAAAATGACAGAGTTCATATGGGTGCTTACTTTTGAATAGAACTAATTTAAAAAAATCGCCTTATTTAATTGCAAGTTTCCGCGATTAAATAAGGGAAGATTTCATTAAAAAATACTGGTACTGAAAAGTAAGCACCAGTACGAACTCTTGATGAGATATTGCGATCAAGAAATTTCAATTACTTTAGAATATGAAAATTTCAGAAGTTATATTTAATACCTCAAATCATTTAATTTCTAATCTACATAAATTTTTAATCTACATAAATCTACATAAAAGATTTGAATTTTCAGTGCAGTTACTTCATTGATTTCTAAAATTAAAACAAATAAAAAAAATATATAGAAAAAAGTTTATATCTCTGAATTAATTTTGCTTCTTGTTTTTCATTAACTACCAGAAGTTTTTTTTCTTAGGAAATGTTTAATTAGTGTTATTTTTTATTTTTGTGATAGAATTTTGTTAAAGGGAATTAGCGTAATCATTGTCTCAATGACAATGAAAAACGTCGAATCAAAAACTTATTGCAAGTCAATTTATTTATTGAGCTGACGACTTTCATATGTTTAACTATTTTTATCTTTCAATAAAGTGAAGTCAATTTAAAAATTGATAAAATACCTTGAGATATATTTAAGAATGTCTAATAAGATATAAGTTTAGCATATCGGAATACGATTAGGATTTTGTTAAGCATAAGCAAGATTTGGCCATATAGGAGGGAAGCCTTCAGGGAGGAGGACTTTTGAAGCTAAATAGAACCAAATAATTGTTCTTGTACAAGAAAAACTGTAAGAACCTTCCCCAGTCACAACGTATAAATCTCGCTGGTTTCGAATCCGGGAGTTTCGACCCAAGCTCCTCATTTTGTGGCCAGCAAGCTAACCACTGGGCTAAGTGGGCCTCAACGTAGCATCGAGATATTTACTTAAGTATAAATTAAATATTTTTAAACATTAATGTTTTGCTAATATGACAATTCATTTTCTTTGAAAGTATGAATCAACTTGCAATTTTTGCATTTAGAAATGAAAAGACCAATCTTTTGTTTCGGAACAAAATTTGGCCCCTTAACCAGGGGTCCTAGCCTCCTTTATTTACTCTATCACTATTTTCAATCAATAATATTTGTCGTAGATTTCTATTGCCACGTCTGTCAACCACTCCGTTTTTTTTCAAGTGAAATAAACATATTTTGGACGATTTAAAAAAATTATTTAGAAAATGAAATCTAATAAGTACCAACAGTGGCGTAGCGTCAGGGGGGGCACGATCATTTTACTACCAGTATAATTATACACTACATTTAGCCTTATTTAATCTTTGAACGGTATGAATTAAATAAGGCCAAATATAGTATATAAAAATACTGATAGTAAAGTGATCCGTGCCCCCCTTGACGCTACGCCTCTGAGTACCAAATAGAAACAAGAAACATTTTATTAACTAAATGTTCTTATTCAAAACATGTTTATTTTACATGAAAAAAAAGAAAGAAATGGAACAATTGGTAGCTGTGCTACTGCATATTTTAACATATTGTTGACCAGCAGTGTGTCCAATTTAGAGCGTTTTTTTTATCCAAAGGGTCTACCACAAATTTCCAACAGTAATTTTTGTTTTGCTTAGTGACTGAATTCCGTGATTAAAGAAAGGAAAAAGTACTACTAAAAATCTGGTAGATAATAATAATAAAAAGAACCGCTCTAAATTAGTGACGATTATACTCGTCATCAGTCAACAAAATGTTAAAGAAATCTACTACTAACAAGTAGACCGCCAAACATGGTGCGCACAGATTTTGATGATTTTAAGGTATGTTATAGAGGTCAAACTCCTAACTATTCTGGTCAAAGGTTTCCTTCATATGGCCCTTAGTTTTTGAGAAATTCGGGGTTAAAGTTCAGCATACGTTTATAATACCCAATAGATTGCTACTTCGAGCGAGATCTCTGTGGTGCAGCGCTAGCATGCGGGATTTCTGAACGCAATGCAAGGGTTCTGTCCCCTCCCATGCCTTTTTTTTTTTTTTTTTTTTTGGCGCATTGTACGTTTCAAGCAGAAGTGGGAATTCTACGTTGAACTTTTTTATATATATTATATATTATATATATATATTTTTTTTTCCTAATAAATTATAGAATGTTTCATAAAATCTTATAGCTATTCTGGAATTATTAAACTAATATTCTATTTACGAAACTCCAAGCTAATTAATGTATAGATTTATTTATTTATTTATTATTATTTACTTTTTTATATTTTAAGCACAGTTCTGAAAAAATACTTTTTTTTTTCTTTTTCTTTTTTTTTTTAATGTTATACAATTTTATTTTGTATAACTTATACAAAATAATTTTCACTTCGAATCTCCCAAACGTATGTGAGATTAGATATTTTCAAAGAAATAATAAAATTTTAAAGCAGTAACACTTATATTTAAGTTTTTTCCAGTTGTATAAATATTTAGTGCACTCTAAATACATTTATCATTAAAGTTCAAACTCAATATCATTTTTCAATCGCACAAAAAAATGACAGATTACATTTCAGATTTGTTTTCAATCTAACAAGTAAAAACACTGCCAATATCACGCATAAAAATTTAACTGGAAAAGCAAAAATCGTCTGTAAATGAGAGATAAAATTTGCAATACATACAAAAAAAAAAAAAAAATATATATATATATTTAAATCGTCTGCTGCGACTTTCATGGAAATATCAGAATGAAATTATTTTCCTTGGCATAAGCTTTTTTTTGCAGCCAGTTGCAATGTTTGGAGTAATGCTGTATATGGGAAAATTCTCTAGATTGTAATATAATGGAAGGAACAAGCACTGATATGGACAATTCTGTCTTGGAAGAAAAACTAAAATATGAAGTAACGAATGCTCTAAAATATTGCGAGACATTGTTAGAAAATGATAATCTCTTTACACATTCGCCATCTGTTAATATTTCTAGTGCTTCTATAGCAATGGCTGAAGAATTCCATAGCTCAATTTTAGACATATTGGACAGTCGGCAAATTATTTATTCAGATGAATTGATAATGATGAATGAAGAAGATGAACATAACGAATTTACAGAGGTATGTTTTGTTACTTTACCAAAAATATTCATTATATTTATTGTTCAATAAAAAAAATCGAAATCAAATAATTTAATTTTAATTATTTATTTATGTAGTGTCCGGGATTTCACGAAGATGAAGCGAATTTTGTGGCTGAGGAATTTTCACCCGAACCACGTGACTATATCCCATTGTGGTACAAAAAGAATGCGGTTGCTTTAGCTGAAGCCCATCCAAAATGGAGTTTAAAATCATTGCAAGCTAATGGAGCAAGTCGCTTAAAACAAAAGCATCTCTTACGTAGATGGAATGATGATGTAAATCGTGGAGGTACTTATTTTGACAAATGGAAAAGCATCGATTATGAAACGTATGAAAGATTTGTTGAAGCTCGAAATAATATGGAACAGGTAAAACAAAACGAAATTTTTCAATTACTGATGTAACTGCAAAAAAAATTAAAAACTATTATATTAATTTATTAACTCATTTTTTATTACTAATATACAAGTCACGACACGGACTTTACAACACTGGGCAATGAGTGCGGCTGCTTGTTTTCAGTCGGATGATTTCCATTTCCTTGCAAGTCCCAGATGGGTAGAAAGATTTAAAAAGAACCATCGGATAAGACAACGTAAAGTGACGAAATTTGTCAGTCACAAAGAAATTACAACGATTGAAGAAATAATGGAAGCGGCTGAAAGATTCCGTGTACAAACAAAAGTGCTAATTAGTAAATTTGACTTGGATTACGTAATTAATACGGATCAAATTGGATGCCAGTACCAAACAACCTACAACAGATCACTTGCTGAGCGAGGAGCTAAATCAGTGTTTGTCAAAAAAATTTTGAATAAATTAACGCATTCTTACACAGCACAGTACTCTCTTACAGCATCTGGAATTGTTTTACCGTTCGTGTTCATTTGCTTACGTGAACAATCTGGAACATTTGGTCCAATTGTTCAAAAGAAGGTAAGTGAATTGAACGCCACGTTTAAGAACGTAATCGTTACGTGTTCAAAATCCGGTAAGTTGACAAAGCAAACCTATGCAGAATATTTAAAAACTTGTCTTCTTCCCTGCGTTCAGAAAAATACTTTTCTTTTGATAATTGATTCGTGGGGAGGTCAGACAGATTCGACAGTCTATGATGAGATTTTCGAAAATGAAAATGGGGAGGTATCATGCATAAAAAAAATAATTCCACCAAAATGTACCCCTGTTTGCCAGCCATGTGATGTCTATTTTTTTCGCCAAGTAAAAAATTTCATGAAAAGGCTACAAAATGCAACAAGTTTACTAGAAAACCAGAGGGAAATATCTTCACGAGAAGATATTATAAAATTACATTCAATTATATTACATCAATTTAGCTCCCCTCACTTCCGCCCTATGATAAGATACGCATGGTCTGCATCAAAATTAATAGATAGCAGAGAAATTTTCATAAATCTAAACGATTTATGCTTTCCAACAACATTGTTAAAAAAATCATGTTCGTGTAAAAAAGTTGCTTTTATAAATTGTGCTGTTTGAAATGTAATTTTATGTTTTGAATGTTTTTACGATAAGTATCATCCAACTAACTACCGTAATTTCCGGCGTATAATCCGCAGCTCAAAGAGTCGTTTTTCGACCCAGAAATATTATTTTATAAAATGTAACTTAAAAGATCGCTGTAAATATTTAACTACAATTATTGAATAAAATTTCTGGGTCGAAAAACGACTCTTTGAGCTGCGGATTATACGCCGGAAATTACGGTATGTATTTACTAGTGATGATTAAGCATTTTTGTTTCTCATCTTTTAACGTATTTTTGACGTATTTACCGCAAATTAAGTTTTAAAAAGCATACATACTATATTCATTTACCCTTTTTTAATGTATTTATGGTAAATCAAGTACTAATATATACATATATATTAAATTTATTTATGCTTTTCTCCAACAATGTTAAAAACATTCATGATCATGCAAAAAAGTCGCTTTTTATAAACTGTGCTGTTTTTAATGTCATTTTATGTTTTAAAGGTTTTTACAATAAGTATCCTTTATTAAATGTGTATTTATTTGGACTTATACGGGTGACAATTAGCATTTCTTTTCCAGATTTTAATGCATTTTTTAATATATATAAAAGTAGAGTATTTAAAAAATATATATTATGTTAATTAAGGCATTCTTCTAACATTGTTAAAAAAATTTCATCTTAAGAAATTCTTTTTATGGCGATTTTTAATGCCATTTTATGTTTTGAATACTTTTGCGATATGTATCACCCAATTAATTCTATATTTAGTTAATTAAAAATGTCAATGACGGTAATTGCCGAAACGTCAGTGAAGGCTTACTGTTGAGACCCGAAAAGTTTTTGGTTTCTGTCTGTTTGTCTGTCTGTCTGTCCGTCTGTCTGTCTGTCTGTCTGTCTGTCTGTCTGTTCCGCGATAACTGCCGTAAAAATGATCCGATTAGTTTGATTTTTGGTAGGTATGTTGGTGAGATACCCGGAATTAGCTGTATAGTTTTTAGTTACATTTGGTTCATTCGTTCGGAAAATATAGAACATTTCTTTTTTTATCATAATGCTTTCCTATGGGAATTCAGACGATTTTGAATTTTTTCAGTCGTTGAAAATAAAATGTCGCATTTGATTAATGTATTTAAACGGTAAGTTATGAAGGCTAAAATTTATCAAGTCAGGTCTTAAATTATTCAAATTAATTTGAAATTTTGTTAATACATTCGTCAGATTTTTTTAATTAGGTGTATAATTTTTGGTGCAATTTTATACAACTGTTCTAATAATATAATACATTTTATTCTATCATCTTCTGCAATTTTTAAAATGCATTTATTTTTATTTTCCTCTTTAATTTAACCGTAACCTAGCAACTAAATTTTAAAGAATATCAAAATAATAAAATTAAAATAATTCAGACTATTTTGCCACAATATTTTATTGGGTGATTTTAATATTTTATTGAAATAAATGAGAATTTATTTTGATACAAGTTACCTTTTAACTACAGAATGATAACCGAAGCATTTTTACATAAGATATTATTCATTTCTGGAAGAGATGTGGATTATTCGTGGTTGAAAATTAGTATTATTTTTAAAATAGGATATAATATCTCGTACAACGAGATGGTTAATCTAAAGAAATTAGCGTAGTAAAACGCATCCATACAGCCTGAAATAGCACAATTACTGGAAACTGAGTTTATAAAAAGTTATCACAAAAAATACTTTATAGCGCCAAATCACGGTTGCTATTTAGTGAATTGACAGTGCGCACGATTATGAATGATTACACAATAGGTTTAAAAGTTTTCAAATAAGTCTATTTTTGAGAGATTTTACTATTGCCATCGAGTTAGATCAAGATGTACGTATGTAAAATAAATATTATAGAATTATCATCAAAACTGTTTTTCCGAAACAAAAATTGTAATAACACTAGATTTCTGCAATAGATATAAGTGAAATACAGTAGATTCAGTTTACATTTCCATAAGTTGCTTTTGTACACAAGATATTATTCAACTTATCTATCAGATGCGAGTGTTTCGTGGTTGGCAGGTAAGTAAATATTGCTATTTAGGTACTAGGATAACATGAAATTATTTTCTGAATTTTTGCTTATCCTAATAAAACCACTGTGTAGAACGAAATCCAAGATATACTAGAATCATTCACACAAACAATAGGAAATCACGAATATAAATGTAATAAGATTACGGGGGGTTCAGGGGGGCAGAGCCCCCTTGAAGAAATGTATTGTTTTAATCTAAAAAATAGAATAAGAAGTTCATAAGAATGTCAGAATATTATTGCATAAACCGTGTTTAATTTAACGTTTTTAATGTCTGAAACCTTCGAATAATTTTATATGCGTATAAGTATATATATAATAATTGCCGAAACGTCAGTGAAGGCTCACTGTGGAGACGCGAAAAGTTTTTGGTTTCTGTCTGTCTGTCTCTCTGTCTGTTCCGCAATAACTGCCGTAAAAAAGTTCGATTAGGCTGATTTTTGGTGAGTATGTTGTTGAGGTAACCGGAATTAGCTGTATAGTTTTTAGTTACATTTGGTTCATTCGTTCGAAAAATATAGAACATTTATTTTTAGGTCATAATGCTTTTCAATGGAAAGTCAGACGATTTTTTTTAATTTTAACATTCACCGAAAAGAAAATGTCGCATTGTGATAATTGTAAATGCTAAATTATGGATTCTAAATTTACGAAATGGAGATCTTAATTAAATCCTATCTCTTTAAAAATTTGCCAATATATATATTAGAGTTTCGAAATTAATTGAATAAATTATTAGGAAATTTTATGCATTAATTTGAAATACCGGGTGATTATAATTAAAGTTACGATTTCAAAAATCGATAATTTTAAAACTACTGGTCAGAATGACTTGATATTTTAGCAGAACAATCGTGAGGCAATGGAATTTTGTATGGCGAAGGAAAAAAAATAGTTCCAAATTGTGCCGATAGATGGCGTTGTCAGGGTAATGTCAGGGGAAAGACCAAAAATGTATTCTTGAACCCTTTCCGGCGCGGAGTAAATTTGTTTGCAAAATGATGAAATAATAGACTGACACCGGAATTTACAAACGAATCCATTAGTAAAAAGAAACTTGCTTATTTTTCTGGTTCTTAATGAAAGGAAAATTTTAATTGAATACCGGGTGATTATAATTAAAGTTACGATTTCAAAAATCGATAATTTTAATTAAAACTACTGGTCAGATTGACTTGATATTTTAGCAGAACAATCGTGAGGCAATGGAATTTTGTTTGGCAAAGGAAAAAAAAGTTTCAAAACGTGCCCATAGATGGCGCTGTCTGGGTTCACATTGTCTGAAGATATGCAAATTACTAATACGTGACATGCGCACCGCAGACATAGCAACCATAAAAATGCAGAGCAGCAGCTCTTTGTCTGAATGCTTCATCATGACTCTGACTATGAAGGATCGCGCTCTGCTCTTGAAGCTTTTTTATAAGAACGATGACTGTGCACTTACAGCTATTAGGAAGTTTCGGACATTAAAATCCATAAAAAAGGTACAATAACAACAAATGGTCTGCAAAAAATGATTGCTAAATTCGAAGAGACCGGTTCATTTGACGTTAAACGGGGTAGAGGAAGGATACCAGTTTCAGCAGCGGCAGTGGAAGATGTGGCTACAGCATTACAGGAACATACTGACAGTGATGCTGGAATCAGCAGTGCAAGGGGGATTAGCCGAATGCTGGATATGCCGAACAGCACGGTGCGTAAAGTCCTACGGAACGTCTTGCGCTGTTATCCGTACAAGATAACTCATGTGCAGGAGTTGCTACCTGCTGACCTGGAAGCACGTCAATCTTTTGCACTACAATTTCTTGCCCGGATGGAAGTGGACAACGGATGGCCATGGAACATTCTGTGGTCTGACGAAGCCCACTTTCATTTGCAAAGTTCTGTAAATACGCAAAATTGCAGGATATGGGCGACCGAGAATCCGTCCCAGCTACAGCCATTACCTCTTCAGTCTGAAAAGGTCACTGTGTGGTGCGGAATAACGGCAGCGTTTATCGTCGGTCCATTTTTCTTCGAGGAGATCACACCTGCGGGTCCCGTTACCTGCACAGTTACTGGCAAGCGGTATGAAGCACTTTTGCGTAACCATGTTCTTCCGGCACTTGAACAGCGTCAGTGTGTGGATCGCATAATATTCATGCAAGATGGCGCTCCTCCGCACATTGCTACTACTGTGAAGCAGCTACTGAGTGATAATTTCGGAGATGATAGGATCATAATCCGCCATTTTCCAACAACGTGGCCGCCACGTTCCCCCGACTTAAACCCGTGTGATTTCTGGCTTTGGGGGTACCTGAAGAATGTTGTTTATAGCGGGCGGATTCAGAATCTAGCCGACTTGAAGGCAAGCATCACACAACATACCCATTGCATTAGTACAGATACCCTCCGATCTGTTGTGGAGCATGCCGTTTTGCGCTTCCAATTAGTAGCGGAACAAGGCGGAGGGCATATTGAGCAACTTATGCCTTAATAATCAGTAAGGTGTTTGTTCCATGAAGCTCTTTTTTTTTTTCATTTTTTGTCATTATCGCTGTCGTCGCTGTAAACACGTAGTCTTGTCTTTTCGCTAATAAATTTTTAGTAAATCTCTGAACTCTATTTTTTTCCTTTTGGCAACATCATTCCTATGTTTAACCCTTTAACGGGCGGTGGTCACAAAAAAGGACACTAAATTTTAATTCTAAAACTGACAAACGGCACCAAGAATATTTAATTAAAATTTTCCTTTCATTAAGAACCAGAAAATAAGCAAGTTTCTTTTTACTAATGGATTCGTTTGTAAATTCCGGTGTCAGTCTATTATTTCATCATTTTGCAAACCAATTTACACCGCGCCGGAAAGGGTTCAAGAATACATTTTTGGTCTTTCCCCTGACATTACCCTGACAACGCCATCTATCGGCACAATTTGGAACTATTTTTTTTCCTTCGCCAAACAAAATTCCATTGCCTCACGATTGTTCTGCTAAAATATCAAGTCATTCTGACCAGTAGTTTTAAAATTATCGATTTTTGAAATCGTATCTTTAATTATAATCACCCGGTATATCAAACATTTTAATTTCTCATTTTTTACAAAAGATTCCAATGCATTTTTTTTCTCTCTTTCATTAAATGGTTGCTAAGCAACTATATTTCAAAGAATATCAACAAAGGAAAATTCAAGTGAATCGCATTATTTTTACGCGAAATTTTATTAAAAATATCTAATTTTCTGGTTACATAAGTTTTTAATATGCTTTTTTTAATGAAATAGATGAGAATTTATTTTAACTACTAAAAAATTATTACCAAATCGGTTTTCCAAATGAAAATAATAAAAACGTTGAATGCGTAAATTGAATATAGGTCACATAAGAAGATACAGATAATGTTAAAAATGAGTGATTTGTAGAGCTGACGTTGAGGCCTCTGATCTGTAGATTTACTAGTGATAAACATTTTTGTATCTCATCAGTTAAGATGTTGCAAGATGTTTAGAACGAATCAAATAATATTAAAAGGATATATTATTTTGTAAATGTTTTCCTCATCAATTACTTAAAAAAATAGAAAATGCAAGTAAAAAAAGTATGTATTATTTTATAACTATGATAAATAAATAAATAAATAAATAAACATAAATGCCAACAATAATAGTAAGTTAAAAAAAAAAAAGACGGGACTTCTAGACTTTAATTATCTTGGATTTTCGTCGACACAAATATTAGTTTAATAATTGCAGAAAAACTATAAATTTTTATGAAACATTCGAAAATGTAAATATAATTTATTATGAAATTATAAAAAAGTTCAAAGATGCAGAATTCCCACTTCTGCTTAAAACGTACAATGCGCCAAAAATTAAAAAAAAAAAAAAAAAAAAAAAGGCATAGGATGGGACAGAACCCTTTTTTTATTTTTTTGAGACCGGCGACCAGGCCCCTACCTGCCAGGTTTCCCTAGTTTAAACGGGTTTAGTGCCTGGTACCGGGGCGCGTAGCGCCACTGAAGAGATGCCGCGTAGCGGCTGGCCGTTGCTGACAGGACGGCTATATGGAGGACTTAGTTTTGTTTCCATTTTGTTTTGCTGCTAATTGATGTTATTCTTTTTATATGGACATGTCATCGTTATGCGAGTTGGTCTCGTAATTTAGAGCCTTGATCAGGTGACGAGACTTTCACCTGATTAGGCACCCCCAGAGGTATTATTCACAGGGAACTTGGAGGACTTTACACCCACGACGGATTTTACATGCACCAGGCGCCATTAGCGTACATGATAAAAAAAAAAAAACCCTGTAAGGGAAGGGGGTTAATACATGTTTATTTAACTTTACATAAAAAATAGAAGAAAATGATTACTTTTACCTGTGTTGGATTATTTTTTTCCCTTACTTTTTTCTACTGTACTTTCCAGTTACCTGTTGTTTTTCTTTTGCTGCTTGATTTTTGTTGCACATTTAGGTTTATCTCGTTGCTTTTTGGTTTCTCATGTGATGCAGTTGTTTCTCTTTTGTTGCATTTATTTTGGTTTCTCATTTGTTGCAGGTTTCTCATTGTGATTTGGGTTTCTCATATTTCTCTGTTGATTTTATACTCTGTTGCATCACTGGTAACCGTTGAATTTGTTGTCATGAATGCGCTCTAGTGGCGATCAGTCCATATATACCTTATGGCTGTTTTCATGAACTCGATGAAGCTATTTGAGGACTTGGTGCGCTATGGGGTGGGGCATATTCCTTGGCCATTAGTCCGTTAATTAGTTATTAACTTCCACCCTCTTAGACGCTAAAAGAACGATTTTTTTTTTGCAGGAAAGAGGTATATTTTACACTGCTATTTTATTATATGTACACATATATACATATATATATTTCCTTTTTTTTTTTTTTTTTTTTTTTTTCCCTGGAAGATAAGATTAATTAGGCAGAGGTTATACACACTTTGAATATAGAGGTATGGTGGCTGCTGGGACTTTTATGTTTTTTTTTTGTTGTTGTTGTTGTTGTATTAATCTATGTTTGTCTGTTTCATGTCGTCTACATTGTTCATTAGCCATCTGATCACTGCTCTACCTTTGTTTTGTACATGTTTGTTGTTTGCAAGTTGTCTGTGCCATAGTATTTCGTTATTAACTGTGATGGTGACCAGATGGTGTGGTTCTGTGAGTGGGCAGGCCGTAAGGTAGTGTTTTATGGACCCTAATTCCCCGCATATGCATTCTGGAGAGCTAAATTTAGTAAATCTATGTAGGTATTGTGGGAATGCTCCATGTTCTGTGTAGATTTGGCTCAGTAATTTACAGCGTATAAGCCGTTTTGTGTCTACTTTTGGGAAGTATCCATGAGTTGTTCTACCCATATCCCCATAGTCCCACTCGAACTGCCATTGTTTTATTGTTAACTCTTTTAATATACGCTTAAGGTTTGATATTGGTCTTTCTATGTGGTAGGGTCTATCATTTTATTTTTATTTTTAGCCGCTTCTTTTGCTAATTCGTCAGCATCCTCGTTTCCTTGGATGCCAACGTGTGCTTTAACCCAATTAATTTTAAATTTGTTGTTTGATTTTCTTATTTTGTTTTGTATGTCTGCAATTAGTTTTACTGTGTTGAATGGTTTGCTGAGTGCTAATATTGCTGATAGGCAGTCCGAGTGAATGCTATAATCCATCCCTGTTTCGTTGCCCCATTCTGTTGCCTTTAGTATCGACAGTAGTTCGGCTTGGAAGACACTGTTATGTTTCCGCAATGGTGTTGACCATAGTTTAATTTTTTTGTCGCTTTTGTATGCTACGAAAGCCGATCCCGTAGCGCCTGATTCCAATTTTGAGCCGTCTGTATAAATAGTTATATCTGTTTCGTTGTAGCCTATCTTTGGTTCTGTTGTTTCTGCTGGGTGCGTTTCCCATATGTTTATTTTGTTATCGTAGTCTGTTGGTTGAATTGTATTACCGTATAATTTACATGTTTCTCTTAACCTTGTTATTGTTCCATATGTTGCTTCATATTTGACCTGTAGGTGTATTGGAAGAAGGCCCGCCAGTACCTGAAGGGCTGCTGTTGGGGCAGTTTTGTATGCCTTGACTATGGTCAGCAGAAAATGTCTTTGGCAAGTGGTTAGGACCGCTTTGCTTCTAGCATTTAATTTGTGTCCCCAGATTGGGGCTGCATATGTTAGCACTTTTTCTGCTACTGTTCGATACCAAATTTTTATGATGTCTGGTTTTATTCCCCAACCTCTTTTTGCCATTTGTCCCAGCATATTGAATGATTTGCGTACTTTGGTTGTTTGGTGTTGGCAATGTGGCAGCCAGTTTAGGTTACGGTGTATTATGACTCCTAGGTATTTGATTTGGTCTTTACCTTCTAGATCCTTGTCCTCTAATTTGATTCCCTCTATCTTTCCCGAGACTTGATCTGGGAGGTTGTGTAAGCGAGGTCTGTTTAGATACAGTAGCTCTGTTTTTTCCCTGTTTAGCGTAAGATTGTTGCTTTTTATCCAGTTGTTGAATTATTCTATTATTTTATTTGCTAAGATTACCAGTTGCTCTTTAGTTTTAGCTTTGAGTATTAGGATGAAATCGTCGGCAAATGCTTGGATTCTAACCTTTTTACCCCATTTCTGTTTTAAGGCTACGTCTGCTATTAGCAGCCAAAGTAGCGGGCCGAGACAACTTCCTTGCGGACAGCCGCCAAAGGTTTGTCTTGATTGTTTAATTCCGTTTTCCTCTAGTGTGACAAACCTGTTTTCAAGGAAACTAATTATCCAGTTTGTTAAATAAGTTGGGTTCGGGGAGTTTTTTAGTATATTTGCTATTATTGGCCATCTAATATTATCAAAGGCTCCTTTAATATCCATTGCTACTAGTAGTGTTTGGAATTTATCTTTTTTATCTTGTTTTATCGTTTTTATAAGGTTGTTTAGTGCGTGTTCTGTTGAAGTACCTTGTTTAAAACCATATTGCTTTTTGCTCAAATATTTGTTTAATGTCAGATGGTGCATTATTCTACCGTATATTATTCTTTCTAGGATTTTACTGAAGGCCGGTAGCAGGCATATTGGTCTATAGTTTTTGGGGTCCTGGGGTTTTTTTCCCGGTTTGTGGAACAGGACCACTGTACCTATTTTGAATGTTTTTGGGAAGTGTTTTAGCTTGAGGCATGCGTTGAATAACGAGAGCATTAACTTTGGCGTCGCTTTGTGTATTTTTTTAATTAAATTGCAGTCTATGTAATCGAATCCTGGAGCTTTGTTTTGCTTTATATTTTTTATTATTCTGTTAAGTTCGTGTTTTGTTATGTCTGGTGGGTTAATGTCTCTGAATTTTGGTGGCGCTGGTGTGAGTTTATGTTCTGTGTTTGGGTTTGTTAAGTACAGGTTATCTAGAAAGTGGTTAAGTGTTTCTTTTATTGTTACTGTTTGGTTGTTTGGTAGTACATTTACTAATCGTGATGGTTTTGGTTTTTTACCTGAGGCAGCTTTGTATTGTGGCCCGTATGCCTATGGCTTCGTTACAGAATTTTTTCCAAGTTTCCCTTTTTGTTCTGTTGATTAGTTTTTTAAGTTTTGCCCTTTCTTTTTTATATTCTATGTGTTGTTTGTATTTTAGTTCTTCATCTTATTGTTTTTGATATTTCCTTCTAAATGCTCTAACTCGGTTTCGGGCTGTTTTTATCTCCATTGTCCACCATGTTGGAGCTGTTATATTTGGTGATTTTCTTTGTTTGTAGCATTGTAATGCTATTGCTGTGATTTCATTTTGTATTTTCATTGTTATGTTGTCTAATTGTTCTTTGCTGGTTATCCTTGTAAGTTCATTTATATATTTGTTCCCTATTTGTTTTATTTTTTTCTCAAAGTTTGCATGTTTTCCATGTTTTGTCTCTAGTTTGTGTCTGTAATAACTTATGTTGTCATATGTTAGTTTGAATTTAATGTATTTGTGGTCGCTATGGGACTCGTCGTCACTTACTTCCCATTCCGTTATTTTGTCCCCAAGGTTTATCGTTGCTATTGTTAGGTCTGGCCACCCTTGGATAACTTTTTTCCTCCGCATTGTGCTAAATGAGGCTGGTGCGTTTGGTGGATTTTGTACGTATAAGTCGTTAGCTAGTAAAAAATCTGTTAGCTGTTCTCCTCTTGTGTCTATATCATTGTAATCCCAGACCTGAGAGTGTGCATTGAAGTCTCCCGTCAGCAGAATTTCACCTTTGGCTATTTTCAATGTGTCTTCGACCTCTTGAAGCACACTCATGAAGTCTGCTGAGGGGGGGGGGCGTATACATTTATTATCGTTATTATTTCCTTTTTATTTTCTAGTGTTACTGCTGTTGTGTGGTCGGTTTCTTTTAGTGTTATTGGGTTTGTTCCTGTGTTTGTGATTATTGCCGCTTTGTTTGTTTTTGTTTTTGATATTTTCAATAATTTTGAGCTAAAACCTATTATGTCTCCTGTTTGTCTATTTTGGTAAAAGTCTTGGATCAGCGCGATGGTGATTTCATTTGCTCCCATATACCCCGCAAGTGATTTTGTGGCATTTGCACTACCGTGTAGATTTATTTGTATCATTTTTATTGTGTCTGTATCATTGTTTGTGAGAGTTGTGTTTGGGCTTGGTTTATTCGGGGGAGATTTACTTTGGTTTGTGGTGGCGGGTGTGTTTAAGTTTGTATTTTGTGTTTGTTTTGCGCCGCGCGGGCACTGTCTTTTATCGGTGTCCGCGAAAACGTTGCTCTTGTCTTTGCCTGTGTTGCATGTTGTTTATTTCTTCCTGCGTCCTCCTTTGTATTCTTGGGACCCCGCGGTACGTTACTACTGTGGCTTGTCCTCGCAATACTTCTAATCCGCTTGTTAACCTCTTTTTTCCCTCCTCCAATTCTATTTGTCTAATAGTGAGGAGTCTCCGGTACACCGTGCACCTCCCATCGTGAGCCGTGTGATCCGTTGATAGCTGAGAGCGTAAATAACCTTTAGTCATCTCATTGTAGTTTAGACACATGATACATCTTTCTCTTCTCTTAGGGCATTCGTCATGCTTGTGATCTCAAGCACATTCAGAGCAGACTTGTCGCTGGTCGCAGTATTGTGCAATGTGATCAAATCCCTGGCAACGGTGGCACCTCAGAATCGTCACGTAGTTTTTTATCGGGCATTCCCTGAGCCCAAGGCACACCGTTCTTCTCTTGAGGAGATGGTCTGCCAGTGGCTCCGGGAGTGTGACTGGTATGTGCATTCGTTTTGTTGGTATCATTATTGGTTTGAGTATATTTACTACTTCCTCAGGATCCTTTGATCCATCCAAACCTAATAGTTTTTCCAGTTTTACTTGTATGGCTTCTTTACTTACCGTGTTTGGAACGTGGAAGATCATTATTCTTTTCTTCCTCAGGTTTGCCGTCTTGATATTCAGGTTTGAGCTTGTTTCCGTGTTTTCTTTCAGCGTTTCTTTTAACCTTGTGGCCTCTGTTGCATTTTCACACTCAATTCGTATACCATTTCTGATTCTTGTCACTCTGTTGATTCCTTCGTGGTCTTTTACTGTATTCGTGACTTGCTTTTCTACCTCTTCTGCACTTCTTTCATCTGTACCTTGTATTATGACCGTTGATGTCGCTGCCCTTATGGCCTGGGCATATGTGGCCGGCGCCCTTGGTTTGACCTCCTGTGTTTGTACTGGGGGGTTGGTAGGTTTGTAATTTTCCGTGGTTTGTACTTGTTTGGTTTCGATGAGATGTTCTATTGTTTCAGCTTTTGCCTCTGCATATGTTACTCTGTGTTCCAATTCCTGGAGTGAATTGATGATTATTTGGAGTGCTTGGTTCATCGCATTGGTTGTTGGTACTGCCATCTTTGATTTCTTCTGGAGCATTTTTATGTAGCTAACTGCTTTCATGGCTTTATCCATCTCTACCGATCTTCTTTGTGCTAGGCCGCTTTTGTCACATATTTGCGCAAGTTCTTTCTTGAGCTTTTTCACTTCCTGGTCTTCTGTTACCAGTTGCTTCTTCCCCATTTCTGCTTCTTCATATTTTTCCTCTTCTTCTTCACTTGATATTTCGAAGTATTTTTCTATTTCACTGGAACTGACATTTTCTTCTGTCTCTCTTTCTTCTTCTTTCGTTTCATTTATTTTCCTTGTGCCCTTCTGGTTCGCACCCGATGCACCCGAGACCCCTGCATTTTTTGTGTTTTGAGATATTTTTAGTTTTGTTAGGTCTTTCTTTATTAGGTCATTCTTTTGTGCGCCTTGAGTGGTTATTGTTTTCTTTGTTGACGATTTTTGTAGAGGTGGTGAGTTGTTTTTATTTGAATGTACTGAGCTCGATCTGGAACTCGATCTTGAAAATCGCATTTTGTCTAGCTGGTGTTTTTCCTACAATTTATGTTTTTGTGGTCCCAGCAGTTATAATAACAATTCTACACTTTGTCTATCTTGAATCAGACTGAACTATGTAATTTAATACTTTATTGAATTAATTACTATTATCACTAAAATAGCTATAGGCAATACGGGAACCCTCAATGGTCGGGAGTTAAGGTTTCTGTTTTGATTTGTTGTTTTTACAAGTGATGAATATGGGGGAGGGGGGGATGATGTTGTTGTGGCATCAGCAGCGGGGGGAGGGGGGAAACAGAATTTCTTTCTTTCCTACTTATCTTAGTCTTGATTAGTAACAAGTAAACCGAGGTGTTACTGAATTGAAGCCCTCCTATGAGGAGAAACTGGTTTTTATTTGTTCTGGATGAGCACATACATGCTTTAACAAGTGTAACTGGTTTAATGCTCAACTTGATTTGTTACGGGATATGACTTATAAACGGGTAATTTGATTGTTACCGTGTTGTTAGTGTAATCCATTACTTATGGTGTTACGGTGATGTAGCAAGGGGCAAGACCTCCTAACTTACCTTAGCCTTTTTACATATTTCTGGAGTTGTAGCTAAAAACTAGAGAAGAAATGAATAATATATATCATTCTGCCCACCGGGAGGGGGGACTAACTCAGCCCCCGATGGATATATAACGATAGAGGTTCCACCAACATGAAGAGCGTCCCAAAAATACTACGGTATAGGGAAACTAAATTCTAAACCCTTCCTAATTTGTTAGAGTAGAAAATGAGGTAGATAAAAATAAAAAATGATTTGTTAGTAAAAGAAAAAAAAAAGAGCTTGGTGGGATGAAAATATTGAGTCAGAAAGCTGCTCATTAATTGCAGAGCCAAGAGACCTAGCTAATAATATATTAATTAAAAATAAGAATTTTTTTTTTTTAAGGGGGGGGGAAGATGTGTGCAGCAGTTGTCGAGAATTTAATTGTCCGTCCATCTATAGACATGCTGTATGCGCTGGAAAAAGCAAATAAAGGCAATAAAAACCCCACCATCGTGGAGAGCGAACCAAAATTACTACTAATGGTAAAACCAGGTCATAAACCTAATGATTTAGAGTAGAAAATTTTGACTATGAAATCTAATTAAAGAATAGAAAAATAAATGATCAATTATTAAAAAAAAACGATAAGCGCGGTGGGATGAAAAAAAAATGAGGCACAATGCTCTTTATTAATTGTAAAACCAAAAGACCTAACTAATGACATATTACATGTGGGGATTAAAGTTGGAATAGTTGGCGCCCCCCCCCCCCCAAAGAGCATATGCCCATGGCGGGAGAGGGGTGGAAAAGAGGAATGAGGTGAGCAGTTGTTGAGAATCTAAAAAAAAACTAAAAGGGCAAAAAAGGGGAAAATTATTATTAATATTATTATTATTATTGTTGTCCCCTTATTAGAATTTATTTTATTTAATGTTATTTTTATTTTATTTTATTTTATTTATTTATTTATTTTTATTATTATTTTTTAAAATACTTATTTATTTATTTATTTATTATTATTATTATTTTTTAAAATACTTATTTATTTATTTATTTTTATTATTATTTTTTTAAATACTTATTTATTTATTTATTTTTATTATTATTTTTTAAAATACTTATTTATTTATTTATTTATTTTTATTTATTTATTTATTTTATTATTTTTTAAAATACTTATTTATTTATTTATTTATTTTTATTTATTTATTTATTTTATTATTTTTTAAAATACTTATTTATTTATTTATTTATTTATTTTTATTATTATTTTTAAAATATTTATTTATTTATTTATTTTATAGAACCCCACCGGGGGGGGAGAACTCAGCCCCTGTTGGAGATATTGAAAAAAGCCCCCTTCCCCCAAGTGAAGAGCGCCCCAGAAAAACGACGAAAAGGGAGAAAAGGCCGGAGCCCTAAGCGGTGGGATGAAAATAATGAGGCAGAATGCTGTTTATTAATTGCAAAACCAAAAGACCTATCTAATGATAAAACACATGTGGGGGAAAAAGTTGAAATAGTTTGTACCCCTCTCCCTCCAAAGAGCATATGTCCATGGCGGGAGGGGGGCGGTAAAGAGGAATGAGGGGAGCAGTTGCGGAGAAGTTAATTGACTATATGAGCAAAAGGGGGAAAATTATTATTATTAGTATTTTCCCCTTATTAGTCTATTTTTAAATTATTACTAAGCGAACTCAGCCCCTGCTGGAGATTTTGTAACCCCCCCCCTCACCCAAGTGGACAGCGCCCAGAAAAATTACGAATAGGGAGACTAGACCGAAATCCTAATAATTTAGAGTAGAAAATTAAGTATATTAAAGCTAATTAATTAGCAAAGGATTATTATTATTTTTTTTTTCCTCTCAAGTTTTAGACTCCAATGGACCCTTTGCAAAACCAAATCAGTAAAAATTAAATTTATCAGTTGTTTGGGTGAGGGAACCGCCATCTTGAGCTGTGCATTATACAGCAGTCCTCTCTGGTACCTTTCTGTGTAACTACTATGAAAAATTTTGGCGTGGGGATCCCTTAAGAGCGGAAAAAGAGCAGCCATTTCTAATGAACAATTACACATATTTTACAAATTTTACGTGATGAGAAGAGACACTTAATGTAAATTGATTTAAACAAATAGGGTACCGATCGAAAGCTTAGATTTTAATTTGGGAGAATAATTCACTTTTAAGAGGTTTTAATTGGGTAAGAGAAGGGAGGGTTCAAAGTGGACACAATCCGAGGAAAGTGGAAAAAAACTAAGTAACAAAATGCACTGAATTGCTTATATATCATAAAAAATGCAAAAAACATTTAGCAAATCTGTCACCAGATAAAGAGAAGAGTCTATTATTTGACTTAGTTACCTTTAAGGAACTAGGGGAGGGGGCAATAAGTTAGTGATAAATGTAGTGTAAACAAACAATTTATTTGCGAGCAAGAACAACATGCACATATTAAAAATAAAACTTTTTGCAGCTTTTAAACATTAAAACATGTACCAGGTGATTGTTTCTTGATATACACATGAAATTAACCAGATTTTCCGCTAATTGAGCACTGCGGGATTAAAACTGGAGGGGAAAACCCCAAACATTGCCCTGAAAACCATACTAAACCAATGGGGATTTTTAGAAAAAAACTCGTAAAATACGAACCCATTGGAATTTTTACATGCTGCTGGTACCAAAATGAAGCTTATATATTCATGAACAAATTAAGACCATTGAATAGATTCCCGCTTACCTTTTGCCGATGTATTAGCCCTTCATCACGGGAGCTTTTGCACAATACGTCATCAGTAATGGCGGTATCTTCTTTTATGATGGGACAGAACCCTTGCATTGCGTTCAGGAATCCCGCATGCTGGCGCTGCACCACAGTGACCTCGTTCGAAGTAGCAATCTATTGGGTATTTCAAACGTATGCTGAACTTTAACCCCGAATTTCTCGAAAACTAAGGGCCATTTGAAGGAAACCTTTGACCAGGATAGTTAAGGGTTTGACCTCTATAACATACCTTAAAATCATCAAAATCTGTGCGCACCATGTTTGGCGGTCTCCTTGTAAGTCTATTATTTGGAAAGACTGATACAGAAAATATAGAACTTTGCTTAACTGAGCTTCAGCACGTTCATTTCGAAAAATATTTATTACCTCATTTTCTTACGATTTTTTCTCTTTTTCGTTTAAAACAAGTTAAACAGCGACTGGCATGGCATTTTATTTCGCTGCAAAATAGCGTAATTTTTGCAAACTTCAGACCAGAAACGACGAAATGTAGTCAGATTGTTTGACTTTACGAGAGATGGGTATGACGACTAATGGGTTAAAAATGTGTGCTTTGATAAATATTTGAAATAAAATATTCACGATTAAATACTGAAACGGTGCTATGAATTTTATTTTATTAATACATTCGTGCCAATCAATAAACCCTTTCGGGACAACCGTCTTTTACACCTTTTTTAGCACTGGCTTAAAATCTGCAGTTAGATAAAGAAAAATTTCTGTACTGAAGAACTAGTTTTCAAGCGTGAAGTAGTGTTCAACCGGCCTAGATCCAAATGTTCGAACGAGATTTCGCCATTTTATGGTTGCAGCTACTACGGCACCAAAAGTTGGTTCAGCCAAGGAAAAAGTTTTTAACACTGTAAAAATACTTTTGCATATAGACTGGTAGAAGAAATTGGTGCTCGTACCGGAAATTTTGTAAAGACGTAAATTATGTAAAGGCGTAATCAGAGCGTGAAAGTTTCGGTTTCTCTGTTAGCTGCTTTTAACATGCAGTGACGTTTGAACAAATGAATTTCCTGCTTATTTCGAAGAGTAAGCCGCGTATAATTTATTATTTCTTCACTCTTTAAACTAATTTGCTGTTTGTTAGAATATTGACATATAAATATCTTGTCAAAATGACGAATGATTTTACTTAAACACATTTTAAAATGGATTATTGTATATTTATGATATATCTTTGTCGTACTATATATGAAAGACATTTGTCCCAGTTATAATAGCTACTGTTTTAATATACTTCTCTGCAAAATAGCACAGTAATGCTTAAATTATACTACATGAACTACGTATTTACGGTTATTTTAATAAATGAATGCGATATTGTAATTTTTGTTTAAAATGCATTTTTTAAAGGAATAAAGTTAGTTTGTCTACTAGTTTAGCTTTATTAATATCAATATAGCACTCAAAAAGCAATGCATTCATAAACCAATAAGACGGAATTTCTTGTGACAGAAAAGTACTTAAATTATTATGATTTTTACAGCATATCACAGCCATATAAGAAAATAATTTAATGAAAACTAAAATATTTATCTTAATCTTTTAGATCAAGAGTGTCTAAATGGCGAGGAGGTTATTCCATCTATCTATATCGAATAGTAATCGAATAGTAATCGAATAGTAATGCGAAGAAGTATCTTCGCATTATTATTATCCAATTAAATAAGGCGAAGATTAATTTTTGGAAATAACGGTAACAAGATGATTGAATGTTTATGCGGTTAAATAAGACAAAAATTACTAATCGGAAATACTGGCAACCACTGGCCCTCCGGTTGTCACCCTAGTTTTAGAAGATTCTTTTATTTTCGAATTATGCTGTTATATCGAAAATAATTTCGCTAGAATTTTTTAACTCGATATTGTAGACCGGGGGTGATTCTCTTAGCTTCCAACTTTTACACTTTTATGTTACCATTCTTTTAAATAGGCAAATTTTCCTTACTTAATCGGAAATTTACTGCGATAAAATAAAGAAAATTTTACAATACAAAATTAGTGGTCACAAAAAATATTAAAAGTTGGCAGCTATGGATTCTGCAAATTAAGGTGTTATGGGAGTGCTACAAAAATGCATTTTTTGTTCTTGTTTTTGTTGCATTATCTGAATGTCCGACAATCCATAAATGTTCCCTTGAAGTCGTTTTATAAAAGCGATTCTTGTCGCACATTGTTTATGCAAGTGTCACTTTTTCAAAAAAAAAAAAAAAAAAAAAAAAAAAAAAATTCTCGAAACTGTTTTTACGTCGGTATCCAAAATAACTCGGCAACGGAGAACCGATTTCCTTGTGTTTTTTCTTAAAATGAAAGCTTCTATATTTCCGTGGTAGTTGACCAATAGTTTTTTTTAAATTTTCAATGTGTTCAATTTTTTAATCAGATTTTTTTTTGAAAAGTTATACATCAAATTTGACAATCTGCCATTTTCTTAAAAATGCAAAAAAAAAAAAAAAAAAAATCATCGATCAAGGGCAAGACAATTATATATTCTTTATTCAATCATATACTATTCGTGAATTCAGTCATATATTATTAGTGAATATTCTTCCATATTCCCCTGGTCCTTGACCAAATCTTTTTTTTTTAATTCGTCCATTCTTTATAAACAACAACAACAACAAAAAAATCAGATTTTTTGTTGAAAAGTGATACATCCAATCTGACAATCTGTAGGGTTCGTACTCTTTTACCACAATTTTTGAATAGAAAATTTGTATGTAATATTTATATAGCAGAAATCGTAGACGCCTCCTTCAATTGCAGGATTTGTAATATTTTTCTGCATTTCAATATGGGGAAAAATTCTATTAAAATTTGTGGTAAAACCGTAACGAACACTGATCACTGATCTGCCATTTTCTTAAAAACGCAAAATTAAAAAAAATCGTTGATCAAGGGTTAGAAAATTATACATCCTTTAACGTGCTTATTATTACATTGATTTCAGATAAAATCATTCATGTCTGGTACCTAGGAACGCTACACGCCGTGCAACATTTAGGAAAAGCGAGTACAAAAGACGAATTTTTCAATAAAAATAAATAAAAACTTAATCTTTGAAAGATCAAAATAATTCATTTTTATTATGCAGAAACATACGTATTTCGACCTCCATCCTAGACGTTAATAGAACTTCATAAAATATGCTTATTTTTCAAGCAGAAAAAATTGCAAAGCTTTTAAATAAGGTGAAAATTACTATTAAAAAAATATTGGTATTCAGTGGACCACAATTTGACATTCCTGATGTATAGGAAGGTGCCATCACAAGTTCCGAAAGGTAATCTTCACTTTATTTAATCGCAAAGTTTCAGCCATTAAGTAAGGCAAATTTATCTATTCTAAAATAGTGGTAGCTTGGTGGCCCACGGGCCATAGTTTGAAGACCCCTAATGTATATTGTCCATAAATTATTTAACTAATATTAATCTCTATAAAAATGCATAAAACATAGGGCAGAATATGTTTAGTTATTTAAAGGCAACTCTCTCAGTTAATAAGACAAAATACATAACTATATACTTTTCTGGGCTGATTTGATTTCGAAGAATACTAATTTTCAAATAATAAATCAGATTTACAATGTAGGTTAAGTTTAGGCAAAAAAAAAAAAAAAAAAAAAAAAAATGCACATTGTCAATGCTTCATTTGTCAAAAGCATTTCGTCTTTCATGAGCTGGCTAATTGAGCTGGTGGAATAAAAATGACGACATTTTGACGAAATTATACAAAAATGCTGCCATTTGGACGAACACATTAAAAAATATTTCAGATTTCTGAATTAAAATAAATGTTGACAAAAAAGTTTTTTTTTAACGCTAAACCATTCAACTTTTATCTGTCTTGTGAAAAGTTTTAATTGCGATCCTTTATAAATAATTAGTTAACATCATTGTTTCTGCTTTAAATTTATTTTTTGTAAATAGAGGATAATAATATTCTACTTAAATACAAGGAGCTTAAATTTGTTTTTGTTTGACCTCCTTGATTGAATGTAAAAATTAAAAATAAAACTATAGGATGTATTGATTTCTAGATCACAATTATTTCACAGGCGTTTTTTGTCTATTTTAGAATAAATCGATTCATTAAAATTGAATATGTGATGTTATGTTTTATTTATTTTTAAATGTCTTGAAAAGTGTAATTTAATCTAGTTATATTTTTTTCCACCTCTTTAAAAGGAAAAAAGTTTTTCTTTTCAATTTTAATGAGAAAATGGTACCAATAGAATTCTAATAATCCCTATCATTTCCCCTTTTCTTTCTTTTATCGAGAAAAATGGATTCATTTAGTTGTCACCATAACAGAAATGTCATTAAAAATGACAAAAAAATAATAATAATTTCTCAAAAACTAACTTAAATTAAAAAAAAATTAAGAGTTATTATGACATCATCGGATCCATGCTATTAACTGGAGTTAATTTCATCGCGGAATTTTCAATATTATAGGAGTATCTGTGAAATACAAATAGACAGTCGGATTTAAAATAATAGATAAATTATCCAAAAATGAAAATATTGAAAAAATTGGGAAATCTATAAAGGAAAAATTCTATGATCAGAGAACGGTAAGACAACTAAAATAAAAAGTTAATTTAGGTTTAAGCAATAAAATTTTGTTGTTTAATAAACTTGCGCCCATGCGTACCATCGGTGGTACGTATAAGGTGCACGAAATTGGCACCGCATTATAAGCTTAAACTAGTGTTCAAGTTTTCAACAGGAGCTCCAAATGTTGGAGCGAGATTTCGCCATCTTATGGATGCAGCTAATGCAGCTCCAAAAATTGGTTCAACCACTGCCTCCTTAATACTAAATGCCGATCGTAATCGCGTTTCCCCATACAGAAATTGGAAGTCAATTTTTCCCCAGAGTACAGTGCCATCTATTGGCGACAACTGACATATTTCAATACGTATTAATATGCTACCTCTGTAATATATTAACGTATATATTACGGAGGTAGTGATCAGTAAATAACGTAAACAAAGGCTGTATTGAGAATATTTATATGGAAAGTTAAGAAATATAGCTTTAAAAATAAACGTTGTAATTAATTTCTAGAATTTCACAAATGTATTTATTATCTTTTCTTTTATAAATAACAATTTAAATTGCTGTAGTAACTGATATTTTAATTTAAAATATTTGTTTTTAATATAAAATTTCTTTTTTTAATTAATTATAATACTATATAAATTAATAACAGTGATTTTTATTTATAAATAGATTGCCATAAAAAATAAAACATTCAATGTTTATGGAGTGAAAATATTTATTAACACTATAAAATTTAATTAATAGATCAAAAACTATGAGCAAGATTTAAAAAGATTAATGCAAAATACCAAGTAATGGATTAAATTAAAATTACTTGTAGCAATTGATAATACAAATGTGAAAGAAATGAAACAGTGGCTTGAATATTTTAAATACTAAATTAAAAGGATTTTAAAATGAAATTGCAGAGTGACGTTTGAGGCCCCCGACCTGACTTACTAGTTTCAGTATTATAATAAATGAAATTAATATTTATAGTATTTATAGCTTAAAATCCTTATAAATGATAAAGAGTATGAGACGGATCATTATTAGCTTTTCTATTGCTTAAGAGGCTCACTGTAAAACACCTGCTCGCTAATGTTCATCCTATGGGACAATTATGTTACACTATCTCGTTTGTATTTCAATATTTTGAAATGATTTTCTTTTTTTTTTCACCGGATAGCTGAGGTGGATTTGTACACAGGCCGCTTTTTACTTTTTCGATTTCGGTTGCAAGTTTTTTCATGAGGGTACTGCTACTTTCGTAAACGTTTCCGAAAATGAAAGCATCCTCATTAAAAAAAACTGTGAACAAAATCGAAAAAGTAAAAAAAAATGGCCTGCATAGAGATCATAGGCGATCTAAACTATCAAGTGAAAAAAAAAATCAAGAAACGAGATATTGTAAAATAACTGTCCCATAGGATTAACCGTCCCTTCACAAAATTCCTTTTAATAAAATAGGGATCCCTTCATAAAATTATATTCTATAAAAGCATACACTTCATTAATTATTTTTATATTGTTAGGTTTTAAAATGTGTTATTTGCAAACAAAACAAGTTCACCAGAAAGGAAAACTTCAGCAGGACTTAAAGAAATTATTAATTAGTAAATGTTTGGTTCGAATTTGAATAACTGGAATTCAGGGCCTGATTACCGACGGGGCACACTTCCACCAGTAAAATTTAATAGAAATTTTTTTCTTATCAAAACGCCCTATTCATGAAACATTACTGCCATGAATAAGGAAAAAACTTCTATTCTTTTTTACTGGTGGAAGTGTGCCCCGTTGGTAATCAGGCCCTGCTGGAATTTAGATTATAAATTTCACAAAAATAATGGTTGCTTTTCACAAAATGGGTCTAAGAAAAAACCTGCATCGAGCTCTGAAGTACTTGATGAAATTTAATTATTGGGAAATACGATTCTATGCACATATGTTTCAAGACATTTTTCCCCATTTTTTACTGTCCCCCCTCCCACCCATTGTCTCAATAATTTGATAATTGTATTTCTCTTAAATTCCATGATTAAAATCTTCTATCTAGAATAATATATTATTGATCTTGTGATAATGACAATAATTAATTTGGACAATTAATTATTCTCATACATTTTTATTAATTGATATCCTAAATGTTTAATTTTTGATTCATTAATATTCTTTAATTAAGTTCTGATTCTAAATACAATCATAAAAACAATTATCTATTTCATTTTGTAAGGTGTCCAGTACAGGAATTTGGGGTGCTTTGATTTATTTCTGTTATTACAATTACATATTGATTCACAATGGAAAATGTAATTATGAGATTGGTGAAATATTATTGATAGATTAAATAATGTTTAAAAAACTGGAATATAATAATTATAATTATATTATATTCCTCTTTTACAAGACTAATTTTTTTAAAGGGTTGTTTTGCAAGTGCAATAGAAGACATTTAAATATATTTAATGTTACAGATTCAGTTTCATTCAGACAAGGCTTTGGATAATTGCTTGATAAAAATAAATATTTTCACTTAATATTTCTGTCAGGTTTTTAATATTAATATTATTTCAGAACTAGTTTTAGATCAAAGCACCCTTTTACAAAATTGTAACCTAATATATCATATTAATAACAAATAGGCATCCATTTATTTGACGGCATTTTAAAAAGAAAACATTAATTTCCGTTTACATGTGAACTTTCAATTAAAAAAAATCAAGTATCACTGTAAAAAATACAGGATGTTTCACAAAGGACCCCTAACTTTAAAAATCAATAACCCGGAAACGGTGATAGATAGAAACATAAAACCAGTGGCATGTTTATTAAAAAAATCGTAAGAATCTTATACGTAAATCTCAAAATTTAGTTAAAAATTGCACCGATAGATGGCGCTGAGAGCGTTAAGAATCCTTCTAAAGAGAGTTCAGAAGCATAAGAAAGACTAGTCGTGGAAGATTTCGTCATTGAAATCTGGCCGCTATTAGCGTATAGTGAAAATAATTCCGAAAGTGGTGTATACCGTGGTGGAACGTGTGTTTATTGTGTTGGAGTACCACCGATTAAATCAGAGTCCTACTGCCACAAGGAGAAGTTTTCAAACGCGATTTCAAGTCAAGTCGCAAAAGGCCCAGATGGAAAAACAATTCGTGAGCTTTTCAAAAAAATTCAACAGAAAATCAACGTGGCCGATGCGAATTATTTTTACTATACGAAAATAGCGGTCAGATTTCAATGGCGAAATCTTCGATGGCTAGTCTTTCTATGCTTCTAAACTCTCTTCTGAAGGATTCTTAACGCTCTCAGCGCCATCTATCGGTGCTATTTTTAACTAAATTTTGAGATTTACGTATAAGATTCTTACGATTTTTTTAATAAACATACCACTGGTTTCATGTTTCTATTTATCACCGTTTCCGGGTTATTGATTTTTAAAGTTAGGGGTCCTTTGTGAAACACCCTGTAGTAGATTTTAAAGACACTTCCATGAAGCTATCAATCTAAATATTAGAACGGGAGGTCCCATGCGGTAGCGCCATCTATCAGAGTTAGCCGGCTTCCATTTTCGAATCGAAAACGTAAGGCATTTAGTATTAAGGAAGCAGTGGTTCAACACAACACAAACATTTTAACAGAGTATGTTTGCAGCATACAATGTGTTGGAAGTCTGGTAAAAGTGAGACATTCGTAGCTGTCAACTGTTATGATTGTACTTCCTCACTATATGCGCAAGACAGCTTCGTGTTATTTAATCACAGAAATCTACGATTAAATAAGGTGAAAATTGCTATATGAATTTACCCGTGAAAAAACATCGTAGCAGTTGGCAGCTATGAAAACTCTTCACTACTTAGAAATTATGAAACTTACAAAAAATACTTCTGGTATATAGAAACATGTTTAACCTCATCCTTTTCAGGAAAGATTTGATAACTAGGTCATTTAAAAGACAAAAAAAAATCAATAAAATATAATACTTCATCCTGTAAAATAAAATGCTCGAAATGATATGTCGAAAAAAAAACTGAATACACCCCACTAACTCTGCAACAAATTATCATAGAAGAAAGTTACTGGCACCAAACGATTGGAAATAAAGTCTACTTTTAAATGATGTATACAAAATTTGCTTAGCCGTCTACATAACAAAAGCAGCCCAAACTTTGCTCTTTCTATGGCAACACCCAATTTTGGCATGATATTTTAAATATTCGGTTCAAACTCTGCATAGATACCAAATTGCAAGCCATTTGGATGATAAGTCTTTGAATTATAAATATTCAAAAGTTAGAGCTTCTAATGTTAAATTACATTTTCGTATTTTTATTAATATCTCCTGAAATTATAATCATCATGTACTAATTTTTTGTTTCGTTATAATACTAAAAAACCCAAACATAAATACGTTGAATTTGCAATTTTTATAATTTTATAATATGAATTATGAATTATGAAATTAATATTCGAAAAAATTATGTTTGAAAACTACAATTTTTTTGATGGATTTATATTGATTATGTCCTGTTTATGCGCATTAAAATTTTAAAATTTTTCTTCCAAGTAGTTTTCAAATTATGCTTAAAAAACGGCAAGATGCTGGTTTAAGATGTGCAGTTCTATGATGTACAGAAAAGCATAATTTGAAAAAATATTTTACTCATTTTATTGTTGATTAGAATAAAATTAACAAAAAATTTTCGGTGTCTGCTTTAAATTTTTTTATTAAAATTACGTAAATCGTATTTGCATGAGATATAATTTTACGTCAGTTATCCAAATTAGTATTATCTTTTATTATTAAATTAATTAAGCTAATTTTTTTTAATGTACCATCCAACCTTAGAAAAAATATTCTTACTCATTATTTTTGTTACCTTTAATTAAATTTCTAGCTTCTTCTTCAGTTAAATAAACCTGTTTTAATTTTTCTGCGTTATATATGTTTGAAGTAAAGTTTCTTATAAATGCATATGTGTTGTGTATTTGCTGAAAAAGTTTTTAAAATATGCCATTAGCAACCAAGCTAAGATTTATATTCAGCTTGAAAAGCAATTTGTCTGGGTTTTTTCTACAACGTTTCATTACACTGTTCTTCATACTATGTTTTATTCTAAATTTTGTATACGCCGATATTCTTCACATATAAATTTAGAAAAGAGCAAGTAAAATAAATTCAAAATCTGAGAAAAGGCATTATAGAACACCAATAAAATTCGAATAATATCCAGATTTTCGAAAACTATTTTAATCACAGATAACCTTATATATATATTTAATCTGATTTTTCAACTCTTGTAAAAATTATAAAATTAATATTGTAAAGTATTTTACTGCATATAACAATAGCAGAAGCATAGTAAGTGAGTAAAATGGGTATATTGACATTAATAGAAGTATCTTAGTCATTCTGTAGCATTTCAACAATAGAGTACCGAACTTCAATTTGGACACAGTCTCTAAAATATACGCTCATTTTAAATTAATTAATTTCTCTGAAAGTAATCGTATAAATTTCGTGAAAGTTGGTATCTAGACAAAGTCTGAACTGAAGTTTTGAAATATCTTGTTAAAATGGGGTTCTGCCATATAAAAATCAAAGTTTGGGTTTGTTTTGATATGTAGATGGCTTCCTAAAAAATTTTTGTATACATCATTTAAAAGTAGTCTAATTGTTTGGTACCAGTAAAATTTTTCTACAATAATTTATTGCACAGTTAGTAGGGCTGCTCATTTTTATTCCACGCCTGTACCTGTAGCGCATAGCTCTACGGATTTTGTGCAACATTTGTGTTCAATTGTGTAAGAATAGCATTTATGTTAATGGATATATAAAGGTTTTTTATAAACTTCAAGAAACTTTTGCATATTTTTGTTTATAGCAGTCAGAGTTTTCAACAAAATTTAACGCCACTCTCAGGAAACTTCACAAAGTATAGTAGAAACAACATGCTACAATTAGATCATAAATATGCTAAATAGTTAATGAAATATAAGCATTTGTATGAAATTTTTTTTAACTGCGCTTGCGCTAAAGATAACAAACTGTAATTAAAAAAAATCCCTGACGGCTCGGCCTACAGGCACAGGTAGATTTCGAAGACGCAGACCGTGGGACGCCTGTTTGTTGGGAATTGCGGAAGAAATGACCTTTTTGCCATGATGCGGCAGTTGGAACCGCCTACTTCAAAACCTAACTTGTTTGCAGGAGGAGCCAGCAGGGATTTTTTTTAATTAATGTTTTTTTTTTTTTTTTTTTTTTTTTGCAATAAGAGTTGGTCCTATAAAAAAATTGTCGATATAAAAGTTTTAGATAAAATTAAGAGGATTTATAATAAATTTAAGCGGATTTGAAATCTTGGGAATTGACGAAGTTATGAATTTTTTTCTTCTAAAACCCTCCTCCCCCCCTTTGGGGCCATTTTTAATGAAATAAAAAATCTGTCATACATAAATTTTAGGCCCTTCTCCTAGAAGTAATAATAACTTCAAACGGATTCGATACGTATCATAATTAAGGAATTGTGGTTTTTTTCTGTTTTCAGAAAAAGCCCCCCCATCCCCCCCCTGGTTCGATTTTGCCCATTAACGAACTTGACCAAGATTTTATGCCCCTTGATTTTATGTATCAGTTTCGAAAAGATGCGGGAGTTGGAACCGCCTACTTCGAAAAATAACGTGTTTGCAGGCGGAGCCGGCAGGGATTTTTTTTGTTTTTAATTTTGTTTTGCTATAAGGGTTGATCCTATAAAAAACTTGTCAATATAAAAGTTTTAGATAATATTAAGAGGATTAATAATAAATTTAAGCGGATTTGATATCTTGTGATTTGACGGAGTTATGATTTTTTTCTTCTAAAACCCTTCTTTCCCCCCCCCCCCATTGGGGCCATTTTTAATTATATCAAAAATCTGTCATACATACATTTTCGGCCCTTCTCCTAGAAGTAATAATAAGTTTAAACGGATTCGATACGTATCATAATTAAGAAATTATGGGGTTTTTTCTGTTTTCACAAAAAGCCCCCCCCCCACCCTCTCCCCCTTGGTTCGATTTTGCCCATTAAAGAACTTGACCGAGATTTTATGCCCCTTGATTTTATGTATCAGTTTCGAAGAGATCTGTGCAGAATTATTGAAGTTATCGTGGCCATAAAAAAGTGACACATATATATATATAAAGTTTTAAACTGTGGGTGGTTTTGGGTTCTGCGAGTCATGATCGGCGTAGATCTGCAAAAATTTTTCAAAAATTCCAACTTAGGTGAAAATGTCATTTGTAGTATTTTTTACGAAATCTACCTAAAAATGTAATTTTGGCGATGGAAATTTTAAAAGTTGCCAGAATAGGGGAATTTTGAAATAGGTCTGGAGTGGCCAACCCACTTGCCAAATAACCAATTATCACCACTATTTTCGATTCGTAATCTTAGCAAAAAGTCTTTTAGTTTAATTATTTCTTTTCATATCTTATTAATAAGCCTTTCGTAAGTCGTAAATCTTTTATGCTGGTTGGTAGTTTGAATACAAATATTCATTTTTTTCTTAGTTTTTACTAATAATATAGAACAGGGGTGGCGATCCCGCGTGTCAACAGACATACTGTCCCAAGTATATCTGAATAATGATCTTCATGTCACTTAATGACAGAAATGCTGCGATTTAATGATTCGTACATTACTGTTGGGAAATACTGATGTCCCGCTTGCATGCGAGTTCTCCACCTTTGATATAGAAGAATAGATATTGAATTTAAAACTGCAAACTTAATTACTGAATCATCTTTTATTAAGTTTCTTCGTTTTTTTAGTTACTTTTCCTAAAAACTATATTTTACATTTTAATGCTGTGGGAGTTAACTTCATTAAAAAAAATTCTACGAGAAACAAACTTGCAAAATTCTCAATTCCTTTTAGAAAATATCACTTCCTATGGGATGCATTTTTAAAGATTATGCCATGACATCTTCCATTGAAAAATACTAAATACCTTGTTACGGGGAGAAGAAAAACGTTTAAGTTTGCAGCGCGCTAACATCATAAATAACATCATGAATTTGGTAAAAATCCAAACCGGAAAAAACATTGAAATTCTTCTTACTTTACTAATAAATTATCACAATCGACTTGTTAATTGTACATAGTTAATATTAGGCATAGAAAAAATGCGTGAATGAGTTTAAAATACAAATTCTTTAAGCGTAAACTTTGAACTATAAATTTCTTATCAAAGTAAAAAAAAAAAATATGCAAATTTGAAACCTACTTTGAATGTTTTAGAGACTTTTCTTTAAGGGGATATAACTTTAACAAACCCTTCATTAGCAGTTTTGTATTTTTTTAAGCAGAAAACAATGTTCAAACAAGCGCGATAGAAGGTAAACGGATTTTTTTAATAAAGTAAATAAAATACTAACAAAATTTACATGAAGATAAAAATAGATATTTATATTTATTCTGTTCTATGAATATATAAATTAAGAAAAAGCAAAAGAAAATATTTTTGTAAATAAAGATTTACTTTATAAGAAACTTAATTTGTTTACTGAGGTAAGAAATATGAAAATATATATATTTAACATTATGTGCTTTATTTTAAAGGGATTTGTTAAAATAAAATGTATATTTACTGAAAATTTATATTTAATTTTTAATATAGTGTTAAAATTATGCTTTATGTTATGAATAATTTTATATCATTGTAGCTAACAATTATTATGCTTTTTTGTTACCATTGTTTGCGAATAGTAATCTTCGACTTATTTAATTTCTGTTACTAATCTAAGCCTTTCTGAGATTACATAGTCTTAGATTAGTAATAGGAAATAGGGGTAACAAAAAAATCGGAATAGTTGGCAGTTAAATATCATAAAGAGAAAACTACGAGTACAGGGTGCGTAGAAGTGCTTATTTTTGAGTACCAATATTTTCGAATAGTAATATTCTCCTTATTTAATCTCAGAATTCTGCCATTATATAAAGTGAAGATTGTTATTCAGAAATAGTGGTACTCAAAAATAATCGTCTCTACACATCCTGGAATAGGCATGCATGGGTAAAATATCCCTGATAAAGCAGACAGATCTTTTGTGTCTACCATGGGGACGGCTTTTCAGCAATGAAGGAAAATCAATAAACACCATAGCCAATGAGCTCCATATATATCTGTCTTCCTATTCCCCAACATGATTTGCAACAGTCAGCACGGAAGGATACAGTTACCAGGGCTCGCAACATTCCTAATATTTTCTACCTTCTCATTATTATAAAACAGGGAAATTTCTGGTATAATTCTATTGCAGACGTTAAATGAATCTACAACGAAGATTTTTGTTTTAAAATAATGGTAGCAATGGTAGAAAAATTTTTGAATGCTGCTAGCCATAGGCACTGAATTCACGGGGGAGAAATATGCAGTCAGGCATAATACTACCACTACTTTTTTTAAAAAAGCTCTTTTCCTATTTAATCACTGTGACTTATTAAGACAAAAATAACATTTTAAAATTAGTGGTGGGAAGTTTTCCTGTCTTTTCCCTTCTTTGTTAAGTCGGCGCCTATGCTGCGAGCCCTGGGTGACGATAGTTTTAGTTCACATTCATGGCAAAACAGGCTGTTTATCGTATTGCCTTACAAGATTAGGGAAGCACAGCTTAATAAGAGAAGCATAAATTGGGATGATAGTAAATGAGAACACTAATCTGTCTAATATTAATAACGGCGACTATTTTATCTCTCTGCTTTACAAGTTTCATCTGGGTGTAAATCGACTGACCGCCGAGTCACGTCTCATGTTTTATATATAAAGTTCAGTGACTACAGCTGAAATGACTACTATAGAAAACTAGGTTCTCTAATTCCCCTCACACCATCTTTTAAGTGATGAAGAAAAATGAACGAGATTGTCATTTCAAGGACTAAGGATGTTTTCATTTGTATTCTGTTACAACAGAATTACCACTTTTTATAAAAGAAATCTTCACCTTAATTTATCACAGAATTCTGAAATTAAATAATGCAAATGTGACTTTTTGGAAATAGTGGTTTTGAAAATCCTTCTTAGAAAACTTACTAAGTACCACTGTATGAAAGAAAGTCAGGAAGCGACATGTAGCAGATAAAACGTGGCGACAACTATTGGTGAGAAGAATCAGACTTCTCTAATTCCTCTTAAATCATCTTTTAAGTGATGAAGAAAAATGAACGAGATTGTCATTTCAAGGACTAATAACTCCAAATGAAAATGAGATATATGTATAATTTTTACACTTAAATATTAAAAGTTTTAGATTTCATATGTATACGAAGTTTCATAACAATTGTTTAATAATAACAGTGTGTCTAGTATTTACCCCGTATCTCTATGGGACTTTCATGTATTGCGAAAAAGCAAATTTTTTACTGTGGTGTCAAGTTGAATACGGTCTGCTTCTGTAATGCAAAAAATTTGATAGCTTTAAAACTCCCTGATTTAGAAGAATGGGGGAAAAGCAGCTCTGAGGGTGATGCAAGTACCCACAACTAAGTTGAGGAGCGGTGATGTCGAGAACCAATAAGCGAACGCATATTTCAGTGCTAATTAAAGAATGGGGGAATGATTTTAGAGCCCTATAGTAAGGTTTAAATATGAGAACATCTTTAGTACTAATATTACTGTTATTATGGTATCTCTAGTCTCTGGCTCATTCTCTATCATTCAGATCACTGATTGTCATTATTATTAAGATTTTTATTCTCGTCCTTACGATGTGAGCGACATTACGTTGAGCTTGTATTGCATTATGTGATAGTTCTGTATTAGTCTTAGCACTACGTATTTACATTGCATTTGCATTGCATTGCATTATATTGCATTATGCTGTGAATGTATTACGTTAGTAGGAGCCTTTAAGTATGATTTCTATTGCACCTTTGCGAGCTGCATTATGACGTGGTGTTGTTATACACGGTTATTCTAAATGATGGACCCATTTTCAAAAAATTGTATTTATCAAAGTACAAATCCAAAATGAACAATCTTTATACTAATGAAAAGAGGAAGTTTCAAAGTTTTTTTAAGACATTATAAATGTTCAATGTGTCCACCGTTTGCTGCACGGCAAACATCTACGCGATAGCCAAACTCGTCCCACACACGAGAAAGCCTATCTGCTGTTGCTGAGTGCACGGCAGCAGTGATACGGTTCCGCAGATCGTTCAGAGTTGTTGGTAGCGGCGGGATGTACACAGCTTCCTTAACATAACCCCAGAAGAAGTAGTCACATTTGCTTTCTCGTGTGTGGGACGAGTTTGGCTTTTGCGTAGATGTTTGCCGTGCAGCAAACGGTGGACATATTGAACATTTATAATGTCTTAAAAAAACTTTGAAACTTCCTCTTTTCATTGCTATAAAGACTGTTCATTTTGGATTTGTACTTTAATAAATACAATTTTTTGAAAATGGGTCCATCATTTAGAATAACCCTGTACATCTACATCAATAAGAGCTATGATGAAATACAAATAAGTTTGGCAACTATGGTACCAAAATGTATATGTAAATGATCCAATATGCTAACAAAATATTAATAGTCTATAAAGATATAAAATATTAATTCTAATGATACCTTTATTATTTGAGCATTTTATTCTACCACTGTATTAAGGAAATTTAACGTCATATTTATTCAACGATATCTTGATTTCAACCTTTATGTTTTTATTTTGATAACTTCTGTAAAAAAATACTTTTATTTAATATCTCAAGCTATCTGTAGCAAAATTGAAAAACAAACTTGCACGTGATAAATCATCGTCTAACAGGGATCATTACAAGTCATCATATAAGGTTTTTTTTTACATTAAATAATAAATCATCTTAAAATTTTTTATATCGCACAGATAAATTTGATGTATTTTTCTAAGATATCTAGTTTATTTTTTGTACTCTGTTACTGTTTGAAATTCAAAAGAGAGTTAAGGATTAAAGAAAGAAACTGAATATAGAAAAGATAATTTATGGAAAATAACAATTTTATATATGTATATTTCACTTTATTTACATCAGGCGATATTCAGGCTAGGGTATAGAGAAACAGAGTGAGAGAATGTTTTCTGCTATAAGTTTAAATTAAATTTATCAGTTAAGAAAACAGAAATTTTGTGGTAACTCGATTGTGGTAGCCAGGAGTGAGGGTTATGGATACCACTAATTTCTAATAGAAATCGTCACCTTATTTAATCGCAGAGTTTTGCCATTTAATACAGTTCCACTATAGTTTAAATTTTTTTGTCTTAAACATCATTGAATTGAAGTGATACTATAACATAGTGGTATTACGAAATTGTTATTTTATGTTTAATGTACTTACTAATTAAATGAGTCCCAGTTACGAAATACATAGTAGCCTAGAAATAATCAGACAGCTATAAATAATAATAACAAATCCAAAATAAAAATGAGTAAAAAGACTTGTGCATGTAACTTGTAATTATTAGTTATATTATATTTTTATGTTATTTTATATATTTTCTTTAGTATTAGTAATAGTATAACGTACTCTATGATGCTTTAAAACAACACTAGTAAATCATTTTATATGGGTGAATATTAGATTACACAGAAAAGTAAAAGAGCGTATTCAATGAAATGGTTTTGTAGTAACCTTGAAAATCTATCATTAAATAATAATAAATAAAAATAAACTACAAAATGAAGTAAAAGTAGAACTGCTTTTAAAGGAGCTATAGAGAACAGTTTTCAGAATTAAAATAATTGAACATATAATGCTGTGATACTTTTTATTGCCTGTGTTTGAAGTAAATGAAATAAAATTTTGGGCTTTTACGACTTAAATAAAAAAGTGGTTTAGATTTAAATAATAAAATGTCGTAAATTCTAACTTTTATAATAGCATTATGTTTCATACACAGGATACAGCTGGTATGATTTTTCAGAAAATATAATTTCAAATTATTACATATTTTAAGAGTATCATTTTCTGAAATTTAAAACCAATAAAATATAATTTTTATATAAAATTTTTATATAAAAGTGTTTTCATAAAAATGTTAAACGAATTTAATGTCAAATAATTTGTAAAAATAGCTAGTTTATACATTGTTAGATTTCAGTTAAATGTAAAAAACAATATCTAGCTAGATAGATCTTTATGTCATTACACATTTATATTGAAAATGTTAGGGGTTTTAAACTCCGACAAGGTTTAATATATAATTGCAAACTTCTCTCATTTTTGCGACCATTCTTTTAGAATAGTTATCTTCTATTTATTTTATCGCAACATTTCTGTCATTAAATAAAGAAAACATTTCTATTCAGGAATAGTGCTAGTCAAAATGCAGGATAATTAGCACTTATGTTAATATGGATTCAGATGCTTTTTTTCTTAATTTTCGCATGTGTTACGCTCACTAGTCTAAGTTTATAACGTATACCTGCATTTAACATTTGAAAAATGTTATTGCTACTGATACGTTTTGATATGCATAAATCCATGGGTGTCTTAATTATTCTCTACCGCTTCATGGGTTGTCGAGAGCTTCCGTCAAAAACGAAAACTCGTTACGCTTTTCAAATGAAAAAAAAAACAGCTTTCGTTACAGAATTTTTATTATTATGTAATCCAGTGTGGTTTTACTTCTGCCTGCGTTGTACCACTATTATCTGACAGATAATGTTGCCTAATCTAATCTCAGAATATCTGCGATTAATTCCTTAAGAGTTTCTTTTTTTTTGGCACAATAAACTAAACATATGTGCAAAAAATCACTTTTTCCGAACTGATATATTCGCCTTGTTTACTCGAAAGATTTCTGTCATTAAATAAAGTGGAGATTACAATTATAAACTAGTAGTATCCAAAAGCTTTCTGTACCTGTACAAGCAAACACTTTTCGCATGTACGGCGCACGTAAAAAACTGTTTAGGGGTTAAATAAAGCGAACAATTCTGTAAGAAATTTCAGGTTCCACGCTGGCCCCAGTTTCACCACACTGATGTAATTCATTCTTTTTTTTTTCATTAACTTAGTTACGATTGTTGTTAGTGTTCATAATGCTAAAATAGGTTTGTGAGGAAAGTGTCACCCTCACTAAAAATGTTATTGCTCGTTGTTTTGATGAAGTAAACTAAAGCTAGACTAATGAGGAAAGTGATTATCTCTCTATTAGATGTTGAATTGATAATGTGAACTAAAGCTAGTGTTGTGGAGAAAATCAAGCTCTCTCAAAAAATGTTAGTCGTTTTAATAATGTGAACTAAAGCTAGGCTTATACAGAAAATTATCATCTCTATTTTTCAGTTGTTTGTAATTGCATTAAGCAAGAATAAGATTGTAGCTTTCTTTTAAGTTCAAGCAATGGATTCTGTTTCAGAAATAGAGTAAACAATTAGACAATTGCAAAAATTGCAGAAATTTCTCAAAAAATACACTATTGCGGTTCTAAGAGTAAATAATATTCAAGTAAAAAAGCTCGGCAGTTACGATATAGTTACGATATAGTCAAACCAAATGTTGTCATATAATATAATAGCTATCAAAATACAATTCCCTTATGTATTCACAATTATGTTTTTAAATGCATATACAGGAAAAACAGGGGATGATTGAACATGTGGCTGGTTTGATCCAATGCCATTATTTAATTTTAAAAATATCGTGTGCTTAAAAGCCCAAAATAATCGCATATTATAAGCATTTTTTACTAGTAAATATCGTTTTTGAGCCATCTGTGATGATAATTAAAAAAATAATAAAGGGCAATTTTACATTCCCCCTCCCTATCAAAAATGTAAGTTATAAATTTGGCAATCGTATGCTCCTATGTTTGTTGTAAATAAAGTTAAGGAAGATATTTTTGCTTTATAGTGTACTTTTTTTAATGATATAAAAAAAGATAGTTAATTAGAACTTTATAGCTATATATGTATTTTTACACCTTTTTAAAAAAAAATTTGTGGGGTGTTTCATCCGGGTAAAATCTCCCGTATTTATCTAATGTAATTAAACACATTTTAATAATTGGGTTTTACTTTATCAAAAATAATATTAACTTATTTCAGTAATTAATAATAAAATTTATACATATATTTTTTAAATAAGCACTATAATGCAATATTTCAGTTGAAACCTAATTCAAAAATACTGATTAATAAATGACGTGAAACATATATTCAAACAAAACTGCTTTACAATTGGTAACAGATTATTCAATTATAAGCTATTTATATGTGGCAAGCTGAGATGCTAATTGTATGTAAAACACAAATTAAGAGCATTTTAGTAAAAAGAGGATCAAACAACCTCGGTTCCCATATATATATATATATGTGTGTGTGTGTGTGTGTGCGTATATGTAAGGAATTTTTCTTACACCGTTTTGATTTAGCTGAAAGTTGCAGCCATGAACCAGTAAAACACAAAGTTATTCTTCCTTTCGTTATATGATAGCTCTTTTAAGTCAGGGCTGGAGTTTTAAAACTCGTTTAGATTATTTACAACTCATTATTGCAGAAAAATACCATTTTTGCCTTTTCTGTTCTTTTCTATTAATGCATTTCTAATTTTTTCTAGTAGAAGGCTAGGGTGGAGAATAGGCGTTACATTATTAATGATTGAATTAAGATTTTTGATTGATATCTAGGCCAGACTATTTAGACACTTGCCGGGTATAGCTCTTGTACATCTGACCTCAGAAAGAGTTAAATCGCGCTTATTTCATAACTTTTCATATTAAAGTTGGGTAGAATTTGAAGTCTGGAAGTAATCGGTATTGGGCTGAGGAAAAAAAAAAACTTAACAGTGGAAGATTTAGCTTTAAGAAATGGATTTTAATGTTATATAGAAAAATAATTCGGGATTTTTATTTAAATTTGGAATTTAGAAAGAGCTTTATTTTACTATACTTTCACACCCTCCCTCCCGCCCTCCAAGCTGAGGGCTACCTTGTCTGCAAGACTGATGGAAATCAACCGAAGACAGAGAATAAAAAACAAATTTTGTTACTTTTTAAGAACTTGGCTTTAGACTCTCAGGACAACTTGCCCTATTTTTACATATAAAAATTTATAAAATTGTCTTATTCCAAAAAGAGTGATGATATTATACAATAACGATTAAATGAAATGTAAGTAAATATTGCAAAATAATAGTAAAATTTGATGTACTTATATGATCTTCTTTATAAGATAAAACCGCTGTAAGGATATTCCTAAAAATGTTTTGTGCACAAATTTAAGTTCAAAATAATACATTTAATCATTTTCTGTTTGATGCGTTACTTCAACAGGGTCTTGTAGCCCAAATTTTGGGAAATATCATGTAAAAGTTTCAAATGTCAGACATTCAAATATGCAAAACTATACAAGTAATAAAAACATAACAGCATTAAAAAAATATATTCAAAAATGTTATTTAAAACGAACATTATTTAATATGATTCCAAATATAAAATTATTCCAATACATGTAAAATAAAAAATAACAAATATATGTAAAATATATTTGTTAGAAAGAGAAATATAATATACATATAGAGAAATATAGAATAAGAAATATAAAAGAAAACACAATATTAATAGATACAATACAATAATATTTTCTGCTGTAGAATGTCTTGTTTACAATAACATTTACTAGTAGATATTTTTAATATCTTGTTTACATAGGCAAATGTCGTAAAAGCTATATTACTTTTACAATATTCAGGGATATCTATCGACATATGTAAAAAAATAAACATATAATTTTTCGGACATTTCAAGATAACTACCAGCATATCTGATGAAATTTGTAATCTTGACCGCAGTAAACGGAAAGTTTTGAAAGACCGTCCATTTGTATTTTTTGCATCGAGAGCATGTGTTGACGCGTTATGTTGTGAAATTTGCCCACAAAGTATAAAAATTTTCTGTATATAGAAGTTATTCCTATAAAAATAGATAGTTATTTATATAGAAAAAATTCTTTTGAAAAAATTTTTATATAAATCTTTAGATATTCCTATAGAAACTTTTCTTTAGAATATTTTATATAGACATTTATATAGATTGTTACAGAAAAAAAATATTTTGAAACATTTTATATTAAAATCTATAGATATTGATAAATATAAATTTTATAAGGAGATCTGCAATTATTACTCTAGAATTATTTATATTTAAATGAAGTAATGTAGAGCCTATCACGATTTTAAAATATAGCAAAAACTAAACATGTGTTTTATTCGTAAGAATGATTTTTACATGTAAAAAGAAAAATCATTTTAGTAATTTTTAATTTGAAGCTTTTTTATCTTTTTTAAGTGTTTTCGAATGTCCGACTTTTACAAGAACTTTAAGTTTTATTATTCAAAGAATACAAGTTTTGTTAGTCGACATTATTTACAGAATCCCTAATCCAGGATCAAATTTCGTTTAATTTGCATCTTTTTAAACCTTTCTGGTACCCTTAACAGTTAAATAAAGTAATTTCTGGAAGTAATAAAGTAATTTCGATACAACGTTTTGATTCATCGAAGCAATAAAAAAATATAATTTATTTTAAAATTATTCTATTGAAAGTGAAAGTGAAAATGAAAATACAAAACAAATTAATTATAAATCAGATATTTTTCCGACAGTTAATTAGAAAACAGTAAAGTAATTAATTTCCAGACAAAACATTTTTATGTTGTAAATTCTGTTTAATTTATTTTTCGATACAAACAGCTTCGAAAATGAAAAAAAAAATCATGAGCGAATTGTAGTGCACTAGAAATTTACATCGACGGAAATAAAACAAGCCTTTGGATTTTGATCGTTTGAAAACAATCAATATGTCTAGAACTAAGCACTAAAAATTGTATGTAGTCTCATTAAAATATGAGTTTATCTTCAAATGTAAGCAATTTCGGTGCTATTGTTGAGCTTTTTAAAGAGTAATTTATGTTCAATGGTTGGAGTATCATAGTTGAGATTTTTTCCAACAGAGCGAAAATATGCCGGGACCAGGAATCGAACCTGGGTACTTTGGAAAAATCTCAACTATGATACTCCAACCATTGAATATAATTTACCTAGTTGAATATACTTTCCTCTATTCATTATGACCTAATTACATGGTATACAGGAGTTTCCGTGCTGTTTCAAGATACATCATGTAAATGCTATGGTTATAGCTCGGATGAATGAAATTAGCGCTGCAGTTTGCAGCCTTGTCCAACAAATAAGAGTGAAATATGCCATCCCAGGATATCGTCGGGATAGCTCAGTAGGGAGAGCGTTGGTACGGCAAGTCAAAGTACCCAGGTTCGATTCCTGATCCCGGCATATTTTCGCTCTGCTGGGAAAAATCTCAACTATGATACTCCAACCATTGAATATAATTTACCTAGTTGAATATACTTTCCTCTATTCATTATGAGTAATTTATGTTTTGTCTCGATATCTTTATCCTCTTCTTTTCTAAGCGAATGTTAGATACATCATTTAATAACAGACGTTATAAAAAAAAAGAAAATTGGAAATTGTTTCTGCTTTTGTTTCCTGCGGAGGTAATAAGGGCACTTTTTCCATTTGAATTTTCCCCCATCTCTGTATCGCATTCACCGCAAATTAGCCAGCATGCCAGTAAGTTCACGTGAGACAAAGCCTGGCAACCGTAGAGGCAAACTGAAAAGTAATCATGTCACCTTATTTAAACTCAGAATTTCTGTCATAAATAAGACGAACATTAGTATTCGGAAAAAAGTGGTTGAAGTTTGCCCCTACGGTAATCAGACTCTAATTCGTGAGATTATGGTAGTATTTATATTCATATGTAATTTGGACTCTCTTTCTCTTTCTCATTCACTCTCTCTCTCTCTCTCTCTCTCTCTCTCTCTCTCTCTCTCTCTCTCTCTGTGTGTGTGTGTGTGTGTGTGTGTGTTTGTGCGTATTTAATATTGAGATGTTTGGTTTTATAGCGATCCATGTATATTTTTTCCTTATGAAACCTAAACAACCAACATACAGTTAATTCCGAACTATTAAGAATATTCGAGGCCGAATCAAACAAGAACGTTAAAAGACAACAAGAACGTTCAAGAACTTAACAAGACGTAACAAGAACGTTCAAAATCATGCGTCCAGCATAGATTTTGAAACACTTTCCAACACATCCATAAAACTGTAACGAAAATTCACCGTTAAATAAGGTAAAAGAAGATATGTAAGTAAAAAGTTTAGAAAACATATACCACATTGAAAAATACAGTTTTCAAAATTACCTTCCATTGCAAAAATCCATTTTGTGCAGCCATCAAATGATCTGTAGATTTGGATATATAATACATAGCATGATAAAATTTAGTTCAGTTTGAAAATTCACACTTAGCAATTTTCGCCAATCGATCGAAATGCATTAGAAATCTTTTGTACAGCCGTGTATATTATCTAAACACTTTTGTTCACATTACATATTAAGCTAAAATTTGATTCAGGTAAAAAACGCATGAGACAGCTTAAAACTCACTTCCAGCAATTACTAACTATAAATGACAATGTATTTTTTCCTTTACCCAGCCCTGTATATGAAATTATTTATATTCCACAAACTTATATTAGTGTACTAAATATTGTTCAGCAAGAAAATGCGTAATACAATTAAAAACTACCCTTAAGCAATTCACTCCCATAGTGTGTAATACTCATGCATTCCCTTGCGTAGCCCTGTATAGGATCAACCGAATTTATACACCCCACGTAATATGAAAAAAATTAGTTAAACTTAAAAACGAAACCAAACTTGAAAACGCACTTATCACACATAGACTGTTATTATCGCACGTATACTGTAACCGAATTATTTTGCGTGTCCCTGTAAATGAACGATAAACACAATGCACACCATACTTTTAAGAGAGCAATTTATAGTGCACCTCAGTAATGCGTATAATTTTCATGATCTTTGAAATATTGAAACATCATTAAGTTACAATGTAGACGATTTTTCCCCGTAGAACAATGTGTAACAGAATTCTTTTATTTGACCCTGTTAAATGAATAATAAATGCTTTGTACCCAATATTCTACAAAGAGCATGTTTTAAAGCGCTTCATAAATATATATCAATTTCATAATGTTTCAAATGGCGTAGCATCATCAAAATGCACTTGAAACAATTATTTCCCATTGACTGTAATGTTACGGAATACTTTTGAGTGTCCCTGTAAATGAAGGATTAACACAATGCACACCATACTTCTTTTAAGCGAGCAATTTATAGTGCACCTTAGTAATGAATATAATTTTCATTATGTTTGAAATAGTTAAACATCATTACATTATACTGCAAACGATTTTTCCCCGTCAAACAATATGTAACAGAATCCTTTTGTTTTACCCTTTTTAAATGAATAATACATGTTTTATACCATATATTCTACAAAGAGCATGTTTTAAAGCGCTTCATAAATATATATCAATTTCATCATGCTCCAAATGGCGTAGCATCATTAAAATGCACTTGAAACAATTATTTTCCATTGACTGTAGTGTAACGGAATGTTTTTGAGTATCACTGTAAAAAAACTATAAGCGCTACAACCTTCATTGGAAATATGGAACATGCTGTAGTAGACGACAATAATATATAAAAATTTCAGGGGAATCCAAGCATATTTAGGTGAATTAGAGCACGGCCAGACGGCAGACGACAGACAAACCGAAGGCATAAACACTTTTCAACTAGGTTGGAAAGTGTTAAAAATGAATACAGAATTTTTTACTTAGAATCGCTTTAATTACACGGCAAGATGACGGATGATTGCTATTTGCAGAGCTGAATCAACTATTCGAACTAAGGAGGCTCTTTCCCGCCACACTTTCAAATAGTAATTTTTGTTGTATTTAAAAAAAAATATTACAATTAAATAAGGCGAAGTGTACTGTAAAATATGGTGGATAGAGCACGCCTTTTTCGAATAGCAGTTTGATTCGGCATTGGCTATTTGATTGTTGCAGGCTGACTTTAGATAATTATTTACTTACTTGTTTAATTATTTTTATGCTATTACTAGACTACCCTGTAATAACAACTTGGTAATGTTGCCGAAAACGGCAAGCATATTATTAGACTTGTTATTTCAAAAATGTTTTTGTAAATCTCGAAAATTTGTTAGATTCTGAAATATCTGATTGTTTTTCCTCTTCTGAAACTAAAGGAAAGATTTCAGATTCCAGTAGTCCCACTGTTTCATTTTCTTGAACACCACCTTCCCAAACAATAATTGTATAGGGTGGTCATAAAGTCTTTACCTGATTACAAAAAAAATATTACGAACTAACCATTGGATATAATACTGTAAAATATTTATTATGGAAAAATCATGGTCTTAAGTTTTTTTTTCATTTGAATGGATGATCCCCAAGATATACGGCTTGTTCAATTCAAGTCTTCTTTGAAAAGCAAACTGAACATAGTTTATACAAAAATCCTTTACCTGACACACTGTAATAAATTCAATTATTAAGTTTTGAATATACAGGGGATATCCACTCAAGTTCAGGATGACAGATGCTGTGTCTAGTGTGATATCGCAAATGTTGGGCAATGCGTGGCGAGAAATGGAATACCACCTTGGCATTCTTCGAGCTACCAAGGGTGCTCATATCGAAATTTACTGACGTAAGTGCTTGTATTAAAAACTTCATAAATGTCTTTACAATGTATTGAAACAAGCATATGCCTAATTTTTATTAGTTTTTTGCAATAAATTATTGTAATCAGAGAAAGACTTTATGACCACTCTGTATTTTTGTGTTATATTTCGACAATATTTGTAATAGAAATAGAACCGCGAAGATTGTTAGAAAATTGTGCTATCCAAATAGGAGACCAGTAGTACCCCTGAGGATCACGGATAGCTCTGAAGTTTTACGACGTTATATATACATATGGGTCATTTTTCGGAAAACGTTACTTTTTGAACGTAAAAATTTTAATAAAAAAATTAAGCTAATTTTTTTTATATCAATAGCCATTGTTCATATTTCACATATTTTAAGATTTAAATAGGTGGTCTTATAGTCTTCTCATTATTTGGTGCCGAGATTTATTTTATAAAAATTGAAGGTGCAATTTACTTAATAATGTTGTAACGGAGGCTACAAATACAGAATGTTTTGTTTCATAATACTTATTTAAGATAGAATATGAAACTGGAAGTAAATATCTAAAAAAAGATTCATGTATATGAATCAAAAACTTATTTTTCTTAAATAAAGGGTGATTAACTTTTATCAAGAACGACGATACTTAGAGTTCATGACCTTTTCTAGTTGAGACGGAACACTTCCAAATTAATAAAAAAACGAAAATGTTCACATTCTCGGCAAACAAATAAAATTAAAAGAAATGCCTCTGAATCTTTTTATTGGGTGACGGATGTTATTATTTTCAGAACATTATCGAATGGGATTGTATTATAACGGATGATACACACACACACACAACAAGAAAAGGCTTCTAACAGTCATTCAAACATAATTTAAAATAATATTTCATAAAAATATTTCCTTTACAGACAACGAATTTTCAGATTGAAAATATATTTATCACATTCACAAAATAAGTGAAGATATAAATCGAAGAAGTTAGGTGTAAAATATAACGAAGGTATTTAAGTATACCCCGTTCATGAAAATAAATAAATAAATAAATAAATAAATTCACAAATCACCAATCATCATCATATATATTTTTTATGTGTTCTATTGCGTAAAACCTATTATGTTCTATTATGTATGTAAGTAATATTGTATATATATATATATATAATTACTGTAAAATATTATTACATTCCATCTTTAAATAATTGATTTGGTCATTTTTGTTGTAGGAATTTGATAATTATTTTTTGATTTCATATATATATATATATATATATATATATATATATATATATATATATGTTGATAGATAGATACATAGATAAGATTATGTTATGTCTATGAATCATAAGTTGACTATACAATAATTGAAGATTCGAAAACAGCAAAATTATCCTTATGCATAGTTATGATGCAAACCTTATAAACTTCTTGAATAATAATACAACGGCGGGAAAATGTTAAATGATAAATTAATTCCTTGGAAGATAATCAAATTAGTTAAACACCACATTCACTGTTAGATACAATAATTAGATATTTTGAAAGAGAATTTCATATAGGATACAAATGTATTCCGCGGACAAACTAAGTTGCAATGATTATAACAACAAAGCAATACTTGAAAATCTGAAGGAATTCTTCTAGTAATTGAAAGAAGTCATGAAATAATTTTCTGTGCTTAATTTAACATTGATTTTAGACTTATGGAATATCTTATTGGTACGTATAAATTTCTCAAATTGATTTAATTTACGTTGAGCTTTAATGTTGAGAAAAATTATTGAATTAAGATCTTCAGAAGCGCTTATATTTCAAAATTCTGTTGCAAAATATAAAAAGGTTTTTTTGGAAATTTTATTGAAATTTTTTTATTTCTTAATATTACATTTCTGCGCATGGGTTGAAGCTAATTACTATTTTTTGGTTTATGATAATTCAATTTTTTAATTAGTGTAAAACAATGGTAATCAATATTATTAGCGAAAAGTATTCTCACACCGCTTTTTGCGAAAATTAATATTCGCCTTATTTAATGACAGAAATCCTGCGATAAAATGAGATGATTTATATTTAAAGAAGTTTTAGCTCCGTGGCTCGCAGGTCATGGAGTGAGTACCAGAGTACCCTAATATAGAGAGTTTATAATGAATTAATTTCATTATAAATTATATGCGCATTCATCTGTTTGTCTGTTTATAGCTTTATCAACATTTAACAATTTTTCCCCTGAAAATACGTACCCATATATAGCTAGCTTTCTCTGCGTATAAAATAGCCGCTGTTTATGTACGTAATTTAATTCCAAATACAATATACAACTAAATGTTCTTATATAGATATTTATATGTATAAGCACTTATATATTATTTATTATTATATATATACAGATCATTCAACAGTACAATATATTTTAATATCTTAAATTAAGTAGTAATTTATTTTAAAGATAATTTTTTATACATTTTTACTAAGTCCTCCAACTTCTGATCAATATTATAACACAAATTCTACAACATATTTTACAAACCGTATTTTTAATAAAATAAATTTGAACCAAATAATTAACAATAATTAGTGTCTGTTCCTGTAAAAATTGTTGTTGTTAAAAACTCTTTGAAGTAATTATACATTTTATGGCCTTTCAGGGTTGCCAGTTTGTTCTTCTGTTTCATTCAGAAATTTCGAATTCATACCGGCAACTCGGAAAAAGAAAAATTACTTTAGGTATCACGAAAGGTCTGTCATTAAATAAAGCAGAGAATACTATTCGGAATTTTTGGTATGGATTTGGAGCTTATGAACAATAAAAGAGGCCAAGCAGACAACCCCGATGCCTTTAGTTGGTAGAATTTTCAACAAAAATAAATTTTCAAAAACCGTTTCTCATAACACACCCACTATATGAAATTGCAATGATCCTCTTAAAAAAAATAAATATGTAATGAACATTGACACATTATTTCTGGTGAATTAAATATTGTTAAATATCTATTTCCTCGAAAGTTTATGAATTTTAGAACCAAATACCGTTTTCCACTTAAACACAGTGTAGATGAAATTATTGATCAATTTAAATATGACTTAGCTATCACTTACAATAAACCAATTAATTCTGTTAATGAATGAAAATATACAGTATTAAATGAGCTCCATGCGGAACTAAAGCATAAAAAGCAATATTACGTAATAACTAAATGAAATTTTTTTTAAAAACTTGAAAGCGATTTCATCATTACATATGTGGACAAATCATCTAACTACGCTATCATTTGTGAATCCTCTTATCAGTAACTGTTACACAGCTCCATATAAAATGATCCTATGCAAACTACCGATACAATTAGAGTCAATAATAGTTATATTTTACAATATCATAATCTATTAAGCATTAAAAATCACAATTACAGTTATTCATATTTTATAATTATTATACAATTTCATTAAATTCCTATCAAATTAGGATAGGTAACTATGGACTGGAATAATATAGAAAACATTATATTATTATACATTCTAAATGAAATATATAACATGCACAGTTTAAAATATAATATCCATTGCATAAAGAACAACTTAAAACATGGTGAAAAATTAAAAAATATCAACAATATTAAATAAATCAAAATTCTTGACTTCAAAGATATTTTCAACAAAATTTACCTCACGGACTTACAAAAAATTATCAGTTGATTATTCACCGAATATCAACATGATCTCTCAACATCACAAAACGTAGATGCTAACTACTTCTATATACTTATCAGATTTGTTTTACTAAATAAATATCTATTACACAACAATATTATTTATAAACTCAAAAAATTCCACAATGTTGACCTGCATCCAGTTTACTTGCTGATTTATATCTTTATTACTATAAAATAAAACTCATAAATAAAAGTATACATTTATACTCATATTTAGATGATATTAAAGTAATTTATACTAGTGCTATTCAATCATATTCTCTACTTGGTACCAATCCCAATAATTTGGAACTTACTGACATTTCTCTTAACAACAATATGAACTTCTTAGATCTCAGAATTTTATTAAAGATAACGGTTCATTGCATATAGATATTTAAGAAAAAAGAACAGATTTTAAATTCTATGCAAATTCTTTTACATTCTTTCACTCATATATGGATATTTCTGTTTTTAGAAACATATTTATAAATCATTTATTAAGGATTAATACTATATGTAGTTCTACATTTAAAAATAAAAACGTAAGCGAAAACTTTAGTTGACACTACTCTCAAACTCCATTTTACTCAAAAGTTCATCAGTTCGGTTATCCACAAACAATAAATAACCTTCTTTTGTATTCATTTTACAAAAATAATCAATGGAAAGGTGGGTAGGTGCTAGTTTAAGGAGGTTGGCTGATGTTGTTTTGCTTTATACAAAACACAAATAATGTGTGCGTTACATGTGTCTATTATGAAATACTTCATGTGCTGGTTATTTTAGGATCATAGTTTATGTTATTTCACGCAGAGTCATAAACAGACACATATAATATTAAAACTAATAAAAAACTTGGGGTCTTTTACAAATTATTATACTGTTTAATTGTTACTTTCTTTTTTTCTTACTTCAGAGCTTGTAATATATTGGGATATATAATCTGTTTTCCCAGTTTTGAAGTATTAATTTCTCATTTTATTCGTTCCATTTCCTGATTTTATTTGTTCAATAGTTCTTGCAATCCTTTCTTGTTATATAACAAAAATTGTGTGAAGTTAGGGTGATATGATTTTGAAATTAATCTAAAATAGCTAGATGTGTGTGTTATTTTAAAACAGCATTTATTTAAAAGAAGATTGAAAATCGTCTTAAATATATTTACTATAAAAAAGCCACAAAATAGAAATATCATATAAATTACTTAAACGATAGCAAAGCTTTAATATCATTTCTAGAAGAAAATAACTTATAGAGTATACTTTGTGATGCTAGAACAAAGGAAAAAAGAAAATTATAAGCAAGTAAGCACCGTAAAGAAAAATAGGTGACGATGGTTCATCGATTAATCAATGATGACTTACGCTCTGAAAAATGAGTTTTATGCTGTTCCTAAGGGCTCGTGAATTTAGCGGTGAAGAGAAAGGAAATTGATGCTAAAAGCGACTCTTGAAGTATTTGAGCAATCTTGCATACATTTTTATAAAGCACAATATTTGATAGAAAATTGAAATAGAAATAAATATACCAAATATTGAAAATAACAGGTTTTGGAAGCTGAAAGATTAAACAAACATTTATCTTTTCTTTAATATTTGCATTTTTTAACGAATTATTGATGTTCAAATAAATATTTAGATTGTCAAATGGTCTATTGTTCATTGGTTTTATTTAAAATAATCTTATTAAGTTATTCTGAAAGCATCTGAGCTCTGAGTATAAGAAATTTTCTAGAGAAAAGAAAAATGGCATTGAATTTGTTGGGATAAAGCAAGCGTTTTCGCATTTCTTAGAAAAAAAAGAGCATGAATTGGGAAATTCACCCTAAATTGATACAGTCCTTCGATATTATCAGTCAGTTAAAAAGAGTAAATTTGAAACACTCTACAGGGTGATTCAAACGTCCTTGGATATACTTTAAGATGGGGTAAAATACAATGCATCAAAAAATTTTCCATAGAAAACCAACGTCATAATCTATTTATTCAGTCAAAAATACAGAGTGTCTCACTCCAATCCAAACATAATTCTTATTCATAAATTTAACAAAATAAAGTTATTTTTATGAAATTTTCAACAACATTTTCCTGTTTTCTGAAAATTGCAATGATATCTCAAAATGTCTGTAAGTGCACACTGTAAGTGTGTCTGTAAGTGTCACTGTCTGTAAGTGTATTTCCGTCAATGAGAGCACAGGTTTTATCAATTGCATTCAGAAATATGGAGTGCCTCGTTCAGCGCTGAGTGGATGTGGATGGTATCGACTTATGCAACTTCTTAAGATTATTGTTACATTTCACACAAAGAAAGTTAATTTTGTTGCATATTTCGTTAAAATGTCTTTATTATTGTTAAAGTTATGAAAAAACCCGTGTTCGGATTGTAGTAAGAGCATTTGAAAGAATTGTGAAAAGTATTATTGAAAGTATTTTTGAAAGAATAAATAGATTACGACCCTAGTTTCTTATGCAAAAAATGTTTGCTGTAATGTGCTGTACCGCTCCTTAAAGTTTATTTAAGTATTTGTAAATCTTCCTATATAATAAAGAAAATACATCTGGATGGTTACGAAATTATTGAATTACTAAAAGTCGTCTCTTTGATTAAGCGCCGATCTGGCTCCATAGACTTTTTTCATGAAAGTCGTTTCCTACCACACACTCTGAAAGGGAATCTTCGCCTTTTTTTAGCGCAAAATTTCTGTCATTAGGCAAATTTTTCTATGATAAAATAACGGTAGCTTGGTAGCCCGTGGACAACAGGTTGAAGACCCCGATTCCAAATCATGTTCTAATTATCCTGCCTTATATCTTAGTAACAACTTTTTTTTCACTTTAGAAAATATTTAGATAAAATGTGCGAAACATATATTTATAAATATTTTTTAGAAAATTGTTTTTACAGCAAAGTTTAACCACTGAGCTCCACAAAAACCTTTATTATGAGAAATCAAATTTCTAAAAAAAAAAACCAAGTTTTTTTTTACCACTTCAAATCTTCCAGAAATTTTAAATCTCTATGTAAGCAGTACTTAAGATAAACTAAGAAAGAAAGAAAACAAAAAGGGAAAGATGTATTTATTATTATTATTGTCCTATTAATAGATACACCGCATAAGTAACTTACATTTGAAATATAGAATAAGATATTCAATATAAATGGATGTTAAGTTTTAAAGGGAAAACAATCTAAAATATCATTCTTTAAAACCAAATATATAAATATATTTAAATTTGTATAGACAAACTATCCAATATGTGAAGAAAAATCGTACAGGAAAATTCAAAAAATCAATACGAAAATATTAACATTTGCACAGCAATATACGTGTAAAGAAAAAAATACATTTTATCTGTGAAATTGTATACTTTTCTCTTTATTCCAACTTTTTTTACAGCCAGAAATACAACAATTGACCACCATGATGAATGATTTATTTATAATTCTATAAATTTAAAAGGACTTTGAAAAATGGTCAACTACTAACATATATGGCAATACGATAAACAGACTTTTCTGACATGAATGCAAATGGAAACCTACCTAAAACTATCGTCACTGTCCACGATGACCGCTGGCAATCATGTTGGAGAATACACTCATCAAAAGTAAAATTGCAACATCAAATGAAGGAATGGGCGTAGCCATGTGACAATCACTGGATCAATAAAAGGGAGAGATATATACAACTAATTAAAAATACAAAGAAAGATATGCAACAGAAAACTTTCTTCAGTAATTAATGTAGACCCTACGAGCAGCTATACAGGCTGATAAACGGCTAGATATACTGTGGATGAATCCATTATAGTCATCTGAGATACTCCTTGGCCAGTTGAGTCCACTGCAGTACGGAGCCCCTCTACGGTATTTGTTGGTGGTGTTACGGTGGTGTCCAGTGGAACTTCTGTCCGATGAGGTCCCACATGTGTTCTATGCGAGAGAGAACAGGCGAGGTTGCCGGACAGGGCAGCATGTTTCTCCAGCTCACACTGTTGAGAGTTATTCGTTCGACGTAGGGTCGGGCATTGTCTTGACGTAAAAACTTGCCAGAAGCAGCCTGCACCAGTAACCGAACTACAGCCAAAACAACTTGGTTGACGTATCTTTCCTCTGTCAAACTACTGTCAATGTGCATCTCTGCTGTCCGAACATGATTCCTTTCCAAACCATTATGCAAGGTGAGGGTGGTATTACGTTCGACAATATGGTTTGACAAGTGGAAGCTGACACACGCGTCCACGGCCGACATTCATCCATAAACAAAAACGGGATTCATTCTATGAACAATATCCGATACTGTTTGTTGATCCAGTTGCGATAACTTTGACATCAAGTCTGGCGTCCAGCCCTATTTCGAACTCTTAACTAAACCCCAGTGGTTGATTACCGTGCGCGCAGCTGTACCTTATTCAATTTGTTGCGGAGGGTTTGCGGGGATACAGATGCACTCATTGATGGTGAAGGCGGCTTCGGATGTCACAATATGTGGCAAACAGTCTAGGTGAATCTACCGGCTAATACGCTCTGTTATGCACCTGTGTGATCCACCCCTCTTCGGCGTGTTTGCAGATGGTCTTGCGTCCATCGTGCCAAACATCGTTGGATGGTATTCACATCGCGTCCAACACGCGTGACAACTGCGGGCATCGAAAAATCGAGTTCTTTATTTCTAGTATTTGGTCCCGTTTTTTACCGTTAACTGCTAGTATTCAACTCTCTGACGTCTCCAAGCCATTTCCTACGCTTTTTCAATTGTTCCGCTGCTGCAGTTGGTCGCTGATAGTATATACGAGACGAGAGATCTGTTGCATTTTAAAGCCATAAACTGGGTAACATGTAACTCAATGCACACGCAAACTTAATCATTTGCAAATATTTCTCTCACCAGTAACAGTCCTGTTATTTGCGTACACTGTATAAAAAGACAAATGTTTTTTAAACTACGGAAATAAAATACAACCACGTACGAAAATATACAATAACCTCTTACGAATTATCCATGATTCCGTGAAGCGCTCTTCATCTTTAAGAACCTCAGAAATCAATATATTTTCGAGATTTAAAGAACCATTCATAAAAACAAAGTTTATTTTGCTGCCACTGATTCACGGAAACGTTTCCAAGTAGTTTTATAGTGTATTAATCAGTATTCGCAAACCAGAATATTGGTTTTTAGGATACTATAAATTCTCAATTAAACATTTTTATCTGTGAAACTGAATTTGTTCATGCAAGTGTAACAAAAAAATATTAATTGTAATTTTAATGTTAGTATCCTGTTAATTTATCATGTTTGTCTGTAAAACATGTTTATTGAACATGAAAATATTCACTTAATTAATAATATCTGAAAAACCTATGTTCCAGGTTGAGAAACCTGATTTACACACAATAAAAACTACTCGGAAACGATTCCAAAAATCAGTGGTAGCAAAAGAAACTTTGGTTCTATAGATGCGTCTTTAAATCTCGAAAACATATTAGTATCTAAGGTTTCATAAGATAAAGAACTCTTTTCGAAATGGCGGGTAACTCAGAAGATGTTATTGTATATTTTTGTTTGTGGTTATATCATACAGTGGTTGGACAAAAATATGGAAACAGTTCGTGAAATGCATGCTTGAACGTAAATGTTGATTCTAGCCAAGCCTGTAGGTGGTTCTATTCTATTTGCCCACTAACGGCACCTGTACAATGTCCTCAATACATTTCAAGTGTCAGTCGTTGTCAGAACAGTGTTCTGTGTAGTTGTGAGTGCTTTATGTCTGAGCTAAATGAATTCGAACGTTGACAAATTGTTGATGTTCCTATAGTGGGTGCTACTGTTATTAAGGTAGTTAAAGTGTTTCATGTTTCAAGAGGCACCGTATCGAAGATTTATGCCGCATACAGGAAAAACGGAAACACATCATACGCTAAGTCACAACACGGACGTGTGTGTTGAATGATCATGACAGACGGTCATTAAAGAGGATTGTGACGAAAAATAAGAAGAGGACAGACACAAAAATCACTGCTGAACTGAATGTCGGGCTCACAAAGCCTGTCAGCACCAAAACAATAAGAAGGGAGCTCCATAAGCAGGGATTTTCAGGGCGAGCTGCAATCCCAAAACCACTCATCAGTGATGCAAATGCCTGTAAGAGGAAAATGTAGAGCCGAAGCCTTAAAACATGGACTATAGAGCAATGGAATATAGTCATTTGGTCGGATGAGTCTTGAATCACACTGTTTCTAACTTCTGGCCGTGTGAATGTCTGGCAAATGCCGTCTCAAGCCTATGATGCAGACTGCTTGCTATCAAGAGTAAAACATGGTGAGGGTTCGGTCATGATTTTGGCAGCCATATCGTGGTATTCTATGGGCCTCATGATTACTCTGCAACATCGCATTACTGACAAGGGTTATGTGACCATTTTGGCCGATCATGTCCATCCTATGGTACAATGTTGGTTCCCTTATGGTGATATTGTTTTTCAAGATATAAACGCTCCTGTTCACACATCTCGGATCGTCCAGAACATCCCAGCATTTCCCCTGGCCACCACAATCACCTTTATGGTCTACTTTGTACAGAAAGGTACGTGATCGCTATCCACTCCCTCATCATTATATGAACTTGCCTCTATTTTGCAGAAAGAATGGTATAATATTACCTTGGAAACCATAAATGAACGGTATTTATCCATTCCGAGAAGACTGCAAGCTGTTTGGAATGCAGACGGTTTTCCAACACCGTATTAGGCATGGTAATATGTTTTTTTAGATGTTTCTATATTTTTGTCCAACTTCTGTATTTTCCTAGATTAAGAAACATTTGTCTTTTTTTACGGTGTATGTGCACTTTCATTCACAGTGTTTCAGTTTCACTTTTGATACGTTCAGAATAGGAATAGAGATCTCCTGTTATATATGAAGCTCAGTTAGTTTATTTTATTATTAAATATTTAAATTCATGCAATTACTTATCATGCTCTCCTTCAGATAATGACAAGACTCTAATATACTTATGAAGAATAAATTTCTATTACATAAATTAGAACCTTACATTCATATTCTCTTTAATTTTATATTTCTCCGAACATTGTAAAAATAAAAATATATAATTTAAGGTATTAACAAATTTAAAAGCCCGTTAATTGAATTTTCTTAATCTTCTTATCGCAATGTAACAAAATTATTTAATCCAAAGTTTTTATTCTTATTTTCTAAATGATGAACGCATTCGAAATATGCTGACGTAAAATGCATCAATAAGTCGCTAAAAGAATTATGGTGGTAGATGATACATTATGTACAATGAAATTTCAATATATTTTTATTGTTAATTGTGACGTAAAGATTTATTAGCTTTATAAATTTATGCGATGCTAATACTTATTCTGAGTTTGAGATGATAAAACCGCTTTCTAAAATTCTATTTAATTTTCAAGTAATTCCAGTTAATGAATTGATATATTTCTGTAATTAAAAATAAAGCTTCAAATGGCAGTAATATTTCAGTGAGATATTTGGATATCGGCAATATATTCCAGATAAACTTCAAATGTACGTGAAAATATATAATTTTATTTTCTATTTGAATTACATATGAAGTAAAAAAGAAATGTTTAAGGCTCTGAAGGGTGGGGGTCTATTATTATATTACATAATTTTAATCTCCACCTGTCAAATTTGAACAAGAAATTTTGAATAAAATTTTGTTGTCTACTCTACCTTAAGAACAGCATACATTTTGTTTTCAAACCAAATTGTTCGTATATTCTGGTGCAGCTCGTTACTCTTAAAAAAATCATTTTGCTTGATTGTCACCACTTTTTTAATATAGCATAATTCGCTTTATTTTATCTGTTACTAGATAAGACGAATATTTCTACTTCAAAAAAGTGGTGTAAATAAAATAATTTGAATAAAAAAAGTAGCAAACTGTCTACACGGTTCTGGCGGCATTCAGTGTTGCCAGTAGGCTACTTTTTTTAAAAATTCAGATTATTTGATTCACACCACTTTTTTAAAAATAGTGTAATTGACCTTATTCTCTCATTATTTAATTTGCATTAAATAAGGACAATATTTTTACTTAAAAAAGTGGTGGCAATCAATCTGAATTTTTTAAAAATATCCTACTGGCATCAAGTCAATCATTTCAACCTTTAAGCAGAGCGATTATACTTACAGCGTATGCAGTATGTGTTAAATTTGTTAGCGCACATTAGCGCTACTCTCCTCTCATGCGGCCGGTGGACAAAACAACAGTGTGCTGCAGGCGCACAATATGCAAATTTTGTTCGCGTACATGAGCGCCACTTACCTATCCTGCGGCAAGTTGTCAAAGAAAAAGTTCGTAGGAAAAAGAATTGTTACTAGTAATTCATAAGTTCCATAATCCTTTTCACTGACTTTACAGCTACGCGTGATTTCAACCGAAGATCCACGCTTAATTTAGTAATTTCACTTTGTGATTTTTCAGGTGTAAAATTTTTATTTTCCTGAATGCAAAAATACTAGCAGTCGTAAGATATCGCTTTTATCAACTTGTGAAATTTATTCCATTCATCTGCTCTGGATTATTATATAATGGCTTTGTCTTTAAGCAATATAATTACTTCGCCCTGAGTCGGGTGGGACAATTCCTTTTCGTTTATTGTTATACATAGATCACTTCTACTATTGTACTGGTGTGATTCTGAAAGCTTTTCCTTTGAGATCCTAATTTGACTTTTTTTGAATTTGTGGATATACCTTTAATAAATTTTCTTTTATTAACCTCTTCACTCCCAGGACGTACGCTGCGTACGTCCTCTCATTTCAGCAATCAGCGACCAGGACGTACGCTGCATACGTCCTCTCATTTCAGTAATCAGCGACCAGGACGTACGCTGCGTACGTCCTCTCATTTCAGTAATCAGTGACCATTACGTACACCAATACGTTCACTATACATCTTACGTCATTATAAGAAAGAATAAATGACAATAAATAGAAAGAAAATAAATTCCTAAGTTTTATGTATATACAGGGGCTAGTGGTCAGGGTAAAATACAGTAAAAAAATGACAAACACCAATATATTCTTATAGAAAAATTCTTGTTGATTATTCGATCAAATAATCGACATGAATTTTTCTATAAGAATATACTGGTGTATATCACTTTTTTTGACTGTATTTTTCCCTGACCACCAGCTACCCTGATATACTGTATGTATGTATATCAGTGTATGTATATAATGCGCAAGTTTTATATATTGTTTTATACGTATTATGATAACGTTGTAAATCCTTTAACGACCTTACATTCATTACTATTAAATGATTTATGACACAAACATTTTGCACCGCACAGTCTGGTATATAGCCCTTCACCAGCGAAATTAAGCCTGGGAGTGAAGTGGTTAACCATATAGAGATTTAATAAAACATATATAATCAATACTTTTTTCCTGGCTGCCTTGATCCAAGGAACTCAAATATAGAGTCGAAAGTGGGTGCTACTACTTGAAAAATAGAAGTTGGTGCAGTTTTTAATATGTAGAAAAGCCCTATTTAAGAAAAATGCATTCATATTCTGAAAGAATACATCTTTGGTATGATTTTATCGTAAACGATATGGGAATAACGGCAGGTGTGTCATTTTTCTTAAACTGACTGTACGAAACACTTCTTTAGTTTTTGTTATAATTTAACATCGTTATAGGTTCTATATTAGTATTTTTAAATACAAATAACTGTAGAGCAAAGATTGCAGATTTCTTAATAAATTTTCTATAGCAATCTATATAGATTTCTACATAAAAGTTTTCGACAGAATTTTTTCTGCATAAAGAGTTATAGATTCTCTACAGAAAAGTTTTATATAGGCATATCCTTTGTTTGCAAATGTCAAAGAAGACGGCTCCACACATGCTCCCTGACGCAAAATATGTAAATGGGCGGTCCTTCAGAACCATCGGTTCATTTCGATCAGGATTACAAATTTCATCAGATATTCTGAAAATTGACAGATATCTTTAAATATCCGAAAAATGATATTGTTTTTATGTATGTCTATATTTATTCCTGAATGTTAGAAAAATAATATAATTTTTACGACATTGGCCAATGTGAACCAGATATTAAAAATAAATTATTAAAATTTAAATTTCTTAAAAGTAGCAAACTTATTAAATTGTATTTTTTACAATAATATTTCTGTATTATAATGTTATAAATATTCTAAATAACTCTTTTAAATGCTTTCTTTTAAACAATAATTTTAATTCAATATCTCCAGATGTTGTATATTTGATGTACGACATTCAGTAACATTCGAAACATTCAAAGCCATTAAATAATAAGCCCAGTCAGATAAATGGGAAACTTTTCGCAAGTTGAAAATAGCGACATCTAGCGTATGGGATGCTTGCATTCGGCACCAAGAATATTTTAATAAAATTTTGCTTCTGAAATTAAAGCTTAAAATAAGGAGTTCATATTTTCTAAAAAAGTCGTTTGTAAATTCCGTTGTCAGTCAGTAATTTCACATTTTACGAACAGAATTTGTCTGTGCCGGAAAGGGTTAATTGCATAGTGATGTAAATTTCCATCACTTTTTATTTAACTTTTAATAAATAAATCAACTTCTTCGCCACCACTATATTTATATAGAAATATTAATCCAGTAAATTTCCCCATTTTGTTTTCGTTATAGTTTTAGCTTTAATGTAAAAGATCCCAATAATTAGCAAGCGTTTAAACACGGAGGAAGATAGATGGAGGGGAAAGTAACGTTGAAATTTTACAATACAGTTTTTCTCCTTATAGATGGCGCCACGGTAAACTGAAGGCTGTCCTAACCTGCTTCTGCAATGCTTTTCAATGCGAAAAGCATTCATTTTTTTAATGTTTTTGATTGAAAATTTGAACTTTAAAAAAGTCAAACAAGTAGAAATTTCATTAAATAAAGTTTTCATCACACCATGCATATATTTTAATAGATATTTGGCGTTTCGATTGCTTTTTATAACTCTTTAAATAAGAGTTCACCCTGACAGAAGCATCTGAATAGTCATTTAAAAATAAATATTACGGATATTGTACTGCTGATTTATACATCCTCCGTAATGTATGGATGTATAATTTTTAGAGATTAAAAGTATTATTCAAATAAAACAGCTTCAGATTACAGCCAAACAAATAGCACTCTATAAGACAATTTAAATGGCCATGTCAATTAGCCACAGACATTAGCATTCATTAAGTATAACATTTTAAAAACATATACACTAAGATCGATATACTAGAATAAAAATTTCTTAGTTTAAAAATGATTACATGCATATAACTTTAAATTAAAGTATAATAAAAAAAAATCCCTGACGGCTCGGCCTACAGGCACAGGTAGATTTCGAAGACGCAGACCGTTGGGCTCCTGTTTGTTGGGAATTGCGGAAAAAATGACCTTTTTGCCATGATGCGGCAGTTGGAACCGCCTACTTCGAAACCTAACTTGTTTGCAGGTGGAGCCGGCAGGGGTTTTTTTCTATAAGGGTTAGTCCTATAAAAAACTTGTCAATATAAAAGTTTTAGATAATATTAAGAAGATTTATAATAAATTAAACGGATTTGATATCTTCTGAATTGACGAAGTTATGAATTTTTTTCTTCTAAAACCACCATTCCCCACCCCCTCTTGGGGTCATTTTTAATGATATCAAAAATCTGTCATACATAAAATTTCGGCCCTTTTCCTAGAAGTAATTATAACTTCAAACGGATTCGATACGTATCATAATTAAGAAATTATGGGATTTTTCTATTTTCACAAAAAGCACCCCCCCCATCCCCATCCCACCTTGGTTCGATTTTGCCCATTATTTACGAACATGACCGAGATTTTATGCCCCTTGATTTTATGTATCAGTTTCGAAAAGATGCGGGAGTTGGAACCGCCTACTTCGAAAAATAACTTGTTTGCAGGCGGAGCCGGCAGGGATTTTTTTTGTTTTTAATTTTTTTTGCTATAACGGTTGGTCCTATAAAAAACTTGTCAATATAAAAGTTTTAGATAATATTAAGAGGATTAATAATAAATTTATGCGGATTTGATATCTTGTGAATTGACGAAGCTATGATTTTTTTTTCTTCTAAAACACCCTCCCCCCCCCTTGGGGCCATTTTTAATTATATCAAAAATCTGTCACACATAAATTTTCGGCCCTTTTCCTAGAAGTAATAATAACTTTAAACGGATTCGATACTTACAATAATTAAGAAATTATGGGTTTTTTTCTGTTTTCACAAAAAGCCCCCCCCCATTCCCCCCCCCCCTCCTTGGTTCGATTTTGCCCATTAACGAACTTGACCGAGATTTTATGCCCCTTGATTTTATGTATCAGTTTGGAAGAGATTTATGCAGAATTTTTCCAGTTATCGTGGTCAGAAAAAAGTGACATAGATAGATAGATAGATAGATAGATAGATAAAGTTTTGAACTGGGGGTGGTTTTGGGTTCTGGGAATCATGATCGGCGTAGATCTGCAAAAATTTTTCAAAATTTCCAACTTAGGTGAGAATGTAATAGGTAGTATTTCTTACGAAATCTACCTAAAAGCACTCACCTTTGGAACTCTAAACATACTTAAAAAAAAAAAAATTCTTCGATTTTTCTTTTGTTTATCTCATCATCATAGCCCGATCTACATCCCGGAATAAAACATTTATATCCTATCTTAAATTTATGACATATAATTGCTATAATTAAAAATAATCGAATAAAATACTTTCGGAATTTAACATGTAATCTAATGACATTCTGTTTAAAGGCAGCCGCCAAATTTTACAGCGCCCTCTTTCGTTAAAAAAATATGACTTGCATTTTCGATATCCTCGCCTATTCTAGTTTCCCCTCCAGGTTCTTTCTCCGTGCTTTTAAAGGAAGTGCAAAAACAAAACATCGATACAAACGATAAAAATCGTATAAAATATCGATATAAATAAATCGTATCGTTTCTCTGCGACGCACTTCTGTTTCGCCTTCCTTCCGCAGCAGATGAAGTGGCGCTTGTGTCCCCGCTAACAAATTTAACACTATCTGACTGGGCTTATTATTTAATGGTTTTGGAAATATTGGACAAAACACAGTTGCCAACTTTTACGATACGATTTTTCTTACCATTAAAGTTTAATAGTAAATTTTGTCTAATGTAATCGCCGAAATCTAACGATTTGTAACAATTAAATAAACAAAAATTTGTATTACATTTTAGTGGTAACAAAAAACCCTATAATTTGGCAGCTATGCCAATATTTTTGTGCTATCTGAGTAGTTGCTTAGCTGTGAACTTTTATGCTTTTTTAGTACCACTAAAATTTAATAGACATTTTTTCTTCTTTAATCGCACCTTTTGGCAATTAAATCAACCAACATTTTATAATAAATTTTACTGGTAAGAAAAAAGCGTAAAAGGCAGCTATGTAGTAGACATTATTCGCAGTTGATTGGTACCCATGTGATTTTTATAAGGTTATTTACAGTACAATTAATAGAGAATGGTCACTTTTTTTGCAATACTGTGAATTTTTATTAAACTTATTGTAATGCAGAACAATAAAAATTTCTCATGTTTTCTTTTTCATCATTGGTTTCATTGTATGTCTGCGAAACATTTCGTTCAATAACTACGGACATATATTATATTCGAGTTAATTATTTCCTGATAATAGTGAATATTACTAAAATCTCAATCATATACTGGAAATTTGTATCATAAAATATCGAAATCTTCTGTGTATAATAAATTTAATAAAATGGATTTTGACCATCACAGTCTTTTCATTAAAATATTTTTCTTCGAAACTACTTTACGAAGTTATGTCTTGTTTGGTGAACAAGCGTTGCTTTCCCAATAGAATAATATCTTTTAAAACACGTCAACGTCATTTCTACTGTAACCAGTGCTTCTCAAAATGCACACAAATATAAAACTTCCACAGGTTTGTTTCCTGAACAGCCGTATTTCTGTAGAAAATGTTTCGTGCTAGTATTTTACAACATTTGCAGCAAAAAATATCTTCCGGGGAGATTTCTACAAAATTTAAATAAAAAATGTATATATTTTCTTGAAAAAGGTGGTATTAAAAAAACAGACCGAATTCGAGAACTTCGGATATAATAAATATAATGAAAGTGCACACCCTTGCCAGAAACTGGGCCAATAGTAAAAAAATGTCCAACGAAAACTATAATGAGATTTGAAGAAAGACAATAAAAACCTCGTTATTCTAGTAGAAAAAAACAAGGCTTGACTTTTTATATTTTGCCTCACGCTTTTGATTTATAAAAAATTAATTAGCATCAAAAATAGTAAAAATTACAGTTTTAATTAATTGTCGCATTTTATTTCCTTACAAAATTTTTAGAATAAAAATTTCTAAGAAAATAAAAAGTATTGATGAAAATCATCGTATCTCTAAAAAAATATTTCGGAATGCAACTTTAAAAAAAACTTTGTCATTCGCAGAAAAAAAATTAACATGAAAAAATTCATACTATGCCCATATCGTACTTTTAGGCTATAACAAAATGCCATTTTTTCTTTCGAGGAAAAACAGAGATATCGAAAAAATATCTTTCCTAATTGTAAGAATCTAAAATAATTTATCATGAGATTTGATAGTTTTTTTAAAGAGTGCGACGCCTCATATTTCAATTATAACAATTTTCTTCTGACTAATTTACATTATTCAATTAATTGGTTTTAGTGTAAGGTTTAATTTCTTTTAACTTTACCATGAATAAAGCAGTAATATTTGTGTGGAAAATGTTATTAATTTATTGCAAAACAAATGAAGAAAGAAATGAAAAAAAACCGGCTTACACTAAGTTAAACAAATTTTTTAAGAGTAAAAAAGACAAAAAACTCTAAATTCCTATCTTTCATTGTTGTAAAATATTAATTTACATTTTTCAAATTATTTTATAAAATTAATTATAATCATGATCAAAACTGTGTATCAGTTTTCACCAGTGGCGTAGCGTCAAGGGGTGCTGCATCAATTTGCTACTAGTATTACTATATACTAATTTTTACCATGTTTAACCTAGTGATGGGTATAATGAACGATTTTGGTATCCGAACCAATCGGGCATGCGCAAAAGCATGGCTGACAACCTTCATATTCTATTTAATGATTAAACAAGAACGAAAAATCATACGTCAAGCACAGATTATGTAACACTTTCCAACGCTTCCAAAATAATTTTGCAAGTCATTACCGTTTAATAAGATGAAAGATAACATCTAAGTAAACAATTTGGAAAACGCATAACATATTTAAAAACGTAATTTCAGGAATTTCCAACTTATATTTCCAACATATACAATATTCAGAAAAATATCCGAATACTTTTATTCAACCCTGTATATGATCTATAGATTTGTATATATACTACATATGATGCTAAATTTTAGTTTAGTTAGGAAACACGTAGCACAGTTTAAAATTCTCCTTGAGTTTCTGTCAATAAACGGAAATGTGTTCGTGAAATTTTGTGCTGTCCTGTATAGGATCTACAGAATTTATACACACCAAGTAATAGACAAAAAGTGAGTTAAATTTAAAATCGCGTTCAGCAACTTAAAACGCATTTCCAGGAATTATTGTGAACAGACAGTAGAGAATTCTTTTGTGTGTCCCTGTAAATGAACGATGACTGCTATACACACAATATTCTGTAGTAAGCCTCTTGTAATGCACCTTAGTGATATATATAAATTTCAATGCGTTTAAAATAGTGAAACATTATTTAATTAAACCGCAAACGATTTTTCTCCATAGACGTAATGTAACGGAATTCTTTTGACTGTCCCTGTAAAGTAACTATAAGTGCTATACACACCATATTCCATATTAAGCTTCTTGTAATGCACCTTAGTGATATATATCAATTAAAATTTGTTTGAAATTGTGTAACATCTTACTTATAATAAAATCCGAAGGCAAGAAAGTGTCTGTAACGGCTCCGGGTTCGACCACTCTGATCTACGAATCGACCATAGTTAAACGCCATGTTAGGCTTAATGAAAAAGCTCTATGCTACATCCGATTCTGCTGTTAAACTATTTGTAAAAGCATATTAGAGCTTTTAAATATTTTAATTTTGTTTAAAACCTTCAAAAACTATTTCATATAAAACACGTATATCAACATTTCTGCTGTGAGCACTTTTCCTTTCAGAAATAGTGGTGAATTCTTTCGTAAGGGGGATTTGAGTGATCAATCCAGTACATTGGCGCCATCTACTGGCGTATTTTGAAATTTGTTTCCATCTTAAATACAGTACAGGACCTATTATGCGAAATCCTCTGGACCAAAGGCTTTCCGAGTTTTGGAATTTTCCAACGATACACATAAAACACTTCAAACGATACACATAATTGTTTTTTTTTTGGCGACGATCGTTCAAAATTCGAGATTTTGTTATGTTCGAATCTTTGGACTGAAGACTAAAATTTTCGAAACCGAATGCCTTAAATTTTTAGGAAAATTCGGAACAGAATCACCCTTGATGAAATAAATATATAACTATTTTTTGTTCCAAACGAATCGTAATATAAATTAATTTTAAACTAAAATTTGAGAGAAAAATGATGTTTCTAATTTCGGGAAGAAGGGGGGGGGGGGACGTGTTCACCCGCTACCGAAGAAAAAATATTTTAGTGATTACACACTGAAACACAATGGACTAAAAAAAATTAGAAATCGGTAAAATTTAGAAAAATTTTAAAAATTCTAAAATTTTAGTAAAAATTTACAAATTTAGAAAATTTTCGAAATTTTTTTGCTGACTTCGGGTTTTTCCGGATTTTGGAATTCCGGATAAGGGGTCATATACTGTAAAATGATTCTTTCTTATCAAACGTAATTAAAATATAAGGAATACATAGTACAGCGTAATTTGCATTTAATTTTGCTTATGTAATCAAACAATGAGTTATGTGGTGAGTCAATCTGCTTAGAAACTCATTGATAACACTTTTTTACAAAAACTTTCGCACATTGATTATTAGGTAGATTTCGTAAGAAATACTACCTATTACATTCTCACCTAAGTTGGAATTTTTGAAAAATTTTTGCAGATCTACGCCGATCATGACTCCCATAACCCAAAACCATCCCCAGTTGAAAACTTTATCTATCTATCTATCTGTGTCACTTTTTTATAGACACGATAACGTCAATAATTCTGCACAAATCTCTTCCAAACTGATACATAAAATCAAAGGGCATAAAATCTCAGTCAAGTTCGTTAATGGGCAAAATCGAACCAAGGGGGAGGGTGGGGGTGCTTTTTGGTAAAACAGAAAATCCCCCATAATTTCTTAATTATGATACGTATCGAATCCGTTTCAAGTTATTATTACTTCTAGGAGAAGGGCCGAAAATTTATGTATGACAGATTTTTGATATAATTAAAAATGGCCCCAAGGGGGGGAGGGGGGTTTAGAAAAAAATTAAAAACAAAAAAATTCCCTGCCGGCTCCGTCTGCAAACAAATTATTTTTCGAAGTAGGTGGTTCCAAGTCCCGCATCTTTTCGAAACTGATACATTAAATCAAGAGGCATAAAATCTCGGTCAAGTTCGTTAATGGGCAATATCGAACCAAGGGGGGATGGGGGGGGGGGGGCTTTTGTGAAAACAGAAAAAAACCCATAATTTCTTAATTATGATACTTATCGAATCCGTTTGAAGTTATTATTACTTCTAGGAGAAGGGCCGAAAATTTATGTATGACAGATTTTTGATATAATTAAAAATGGCCCCAAGGGGGGGAGGGGTGTTTTAGAAGAAAAAAAATTCATAACTTTATCAATTCCCAAGATTTCAAATCCGCTTAAATTTATTATAAATCCTCTTAACATTATCTAAAACTTTTATATTGACAAGTTTTTTATAGAACCAACTCTTATAGCAAAAAAAAAAAAAAAAAAAAAAAAAAAAAAAAAAAAAAAAAAAAAAATATCCCTTCTGGCTCCGCCTGCAAACAAGTTAGGTTTTGAAGTATGCGGTTCCAACTGCCACATCATGGCAATGAGGTCATTTCTTCCGCAATTCCCAACAAACAGGCGACCCACGGTCTGCGTCTTCGAAATCTACCTGTGCCTGTTGGCCAAGCCGTCAGGGATTTTTGTTAATATTTAATTTGAATGTTTTGTTTTGTCCAATCGTTGAACTACTTCCGAAATTTAATACTGAGTAATATATATATATATATATATCCTCATCATTTTTATATGTAGAAATCATTTTTCATTTTTAAAATGTACTTTTTTACAGTACAAACCTTTCAATAATAAAATCTTCATACTGTTTGTTTGTATGAAGTCTTATAAAAAGGAACGCAGATCAACAATCTGTCATTTTTGACGGTGTTATATACTAGTCATTAAAATAAACCGCAAATGTTTTTCCCCACTGACCGTAATGTAACGGAATTCTTTTGAGTGTCCCTGTAAAAAAAAATATAAGCGCTACACACTTCAGTTGAAATAGGGAACATGCTATAGATAACGACAATAACATATAAAAATTGCAAGGCAATCCGAACATATTTACGGGAGTTAGAGCACGGGCAGACGGCCAGATGGCAGACGGCCAGACAAACCGAAGTCATAAACACTTTTCAACTAGGTTGGAAAGTGTTAAAAAGGAATTAAATTAAGAGTTGTACAAAAATAAGTTGTTTTTTATGGCTCTTAATTTAATTTAAATTAAATTAAACTTTTTTTACAAAATTTCTGATTTTAATTTATTAAAAATAATACTAAGATTAGCAGATGCACTTTTGCACATACCCAAGTGATTCATTTGAATATCAAATCATTCATTATGCCCATCACTAATTTAACCGTATAACGTTCACAGGTTAAATAAGAGCAAATTTAATATATAATAATACTGGTAGTAAATTGCTGCAGAATCCCCTGACGGTACGCTATTGGTTTTAACGAAACTCTTTTTAAGCATTTAAGCATTATTTTATGAATAATGTAATGCTAAATCTTTACTACCTTATGGGAGATGAGAAGGAAGTATCTGTGGAGGCGATGCGGGTAAACATACCTGTAAAATGAACTTAGCCCTAACAATGTTGCCGACAGCTTAATGTAGTTGCGTGTGAAAGCTATGTTGACGAATATCTAGACAAATGGTGGTTAATCAATTTTTATTAACCTAACAAACATAAGTTTAAGAAATTTATAAAATAAAATTAACGCGCTTTTTGCACTGCTAAAGACACACATGAGACTATAATGTCCAGCTTACATAGAAAGCTCTGTCATGCTCTCCTGACCTCCTTCTTGTCAATAAATCCCAGTTTAAATACAAGAGCATTCGACTGTTGCCATTGTGAAAAGAACTAATGAGTCCAGTCCTGTTTGAGAGATCTTGCATCTTATCAACCTGTCCGATTCTGTCATCAGAAAATTCGCATCGGAAAGCAGAACCATCAAAGTGAGTGTCGAGAAGTAGAGTACTTCCATATCTCAGTTCCAGTAGGTTTCGCTGGTGAAAATTGTCCACTGTCGAAACAGCTAGAGTGACTGCATAAATGGGTTGCTCGAATCTAGGGTAGTTAGACTCTAGAGTTTGTCCACAGCAGCAACAGCTAGAGAACCCTTCACGGATGAGTCGCCACATATCATTTTATGTCTGAGTGAGTCTTCCTCTTTCAGTTTGACATTGTTTTTCTGTTCAATAACGATGTGGAGAACAGGGTTGCCAGAATTGGCCTCCTTTTTTAATCAGAAATTCTCAATTCAAACCAGAAATCCCGAATAGTAAATTTTTCTATATTTAATGGTAGACATTTCGCGATTACTTAAAGTAAATTTTTTTCTTTCGAAATTTCCGGTTTGAATTAGAAATGACTGAATAAAAATGAGGCATGCTGAAATATGCCCCGATTTCACGGGGGGAGTAGGGGGTAAATAGGCAATCAGGCACACTGCTACCACTAATTTTAAAAAAGTTTTTGTCCTGTTTAATCACTGTGATTAATTAAGACAAAAGTAACATTTAAAAATTGAAAGTTTGCCTGATTTGCCATCGTCTCCCCCGTTAAGTCAGTACCTATGAATGCTGAAGATCTGGATCTACAGGGTGTCCAGCGAATAAGACCCTGATTTCAAAATTAAATATCTCAAAAACAAAGATCAATAGAATTATGCGGTAAACGGTTTGTTTATTAGCTGAGCTGTAAAAATGTTATACAGAAGTTCCGAAAATTTAGTTGCAAAATCTGTTAACAGATGGCGCTGTACGCCGAAAAACTCGTTCTCTGCAAGCAATCTAAAACAAAAAAAAGGTCAAGTCAAGCATTCTTTTCAATCAGAATACAATCTTTTCAAAATGTTCACCGTTCGAAACAATGAGGTGGCGTAAACGAATAATGAAATTTGACATCACATCCTGCAATGTCTCAACGGAAATGGAATCGCATGCCACAGAAATCGACAATTCAAGCTCATCCAGCGTAGTGGGATGGTTTCAATAGATAGTGTTCTTTCAATGCGTCCCAAAGAAATTAGTCACGCGGAGTCAGATCGGTTGAATATGGAGGCCAATCCATTCCTGTGCCAGTAAATTTGGGATAATCCAACGCAATTACTCTATTCCTGAAGTACTCATCAAGAAGGTGAAACACCTTTTCTGTACGATGTAGTCGATCCCCATCTTGCCTGAAACAATCGATACCTGATCGATCCTCCAACGCTAGTTGTGTGCTGACAAATCGATCGAAAATTATAAGGTAACTTTTACTAGTGATCGTTTGTCGCATGAAAAAAGGGCCGATAATGTTTCTGGTGCATACCGCAACCCAAGCAGTAACTTTAGGCGAATGAAGTGGTTTATCTTCACACAAATGAGGATTTTCAGAACCTCAAAATGTCCTGTTTTGTTTATTCACGAATCCATTCAAGTAGAAATGTGCTTCATCTGTGAACCAGGAACCAGGTGCGGCCAACAGCAAACCCTTCATTATCAACCATTGTGAGAATCTGGTTCTTAAAGTCAACCCTTTGTCCCAAAGCTCGTGTTGGTATAGTCTGATGACTTTGGATTTTGTATGGAAACATTCGTAGGCTGTTTTTCAATATTTTGTGCGTACTAGAACACTTTAAACCAGTCTTTGATGCAATTCTTCGCACACTCTTCCTTGGATTTCTCTGAACAATTCCAGAAACTTTGGCGACATTTCTAGGAGTGACTACAGTTTGCCTGGGTCCAACGTTTCCCACTCGATTATCATCCACGATTATCATTCACTCGATTATCATCATTCGTTCGAATTTGGCAAAGAGTTTGCGAATGACTTTCGAATCGGGTCCTTTCGGAACATTAAATTTTTTTGAAAGCTGCGCCTTGTTGCCGTAGGTACAGTGCCTAGAAGTAAATAGTGTTGTTATCGGCGTCAAAATTATATCCCTGAAATAGAGGACGCAGATAGATGGCGCTAGTGTTCTCGCCGCGGCTATGGTAACTTTCGTTTGTACATAAACATCGTTTTAAATCTAATTTTTTCGGTAATAAATCAGTACTTAAAAATGCTCTAGATAAAAAATAAATAAGAAAAAAAATGTAATAATGAAAATGCAGTTGGGGAGAAATGTAACTGCTTTCATAACAATCTAATTCTAATCTAATTGTAAAGAAATCAAACAGTTACAAAATTTATCATAGGACGTTTTTCTTCCAACAATATTTAGTTATTTCTAAAACAATATATTGGATAAATACATCATACTACGATATATTGTTGTAAAAACATGTCCTTTTTTATACAGTTAAATTATTTTACCCCTATTTTGACAACTTTTCAATCGGTATTTATTATTACATAACTTGTTTACATCCACTTAACAAACTAAAGAGTAAATTGAGTTGTTAAAAATTTCTGTTGTTTGAGAGCTTAGTTTTGGGTAAAATAATTTAAGGTATACCAACAAAACATCAAATAACAAATCTATGATTCTTTCAAATCTAGAAGAAAAAACAATTATTCTCCTGAAAGTATTACAAAAATGCATTTTCTTTAAATTGGGGTAGATGTGCTAATCATCCTTTAAAAAAATTATTTTAATTAATAGTTTTTATTATATTTTAGTTTTTTTTAAATATTATATTAATCTATCAACAATATTTAACCATTCTCATACTCTCATTTCCCAATGTGAATCAAAATTTTAATAAAAGAAATAAATCAAACAATTTTAATTCCAGTAATAGACACCTTACAAAAAGTAAGAAATTGATTTTGTGAATGTATTAAAACCATAATTCAATGAAAGCATATTAATGAAACAAAATAGTCATGTTAAAATAAATTTAAAAGTTAGGATATCAATAATTAATAAAATATTTATGATAATAATTCATTGTTGAAACTATTTATTGTCATTATCACAAAATCAATATTTTAATTAATTTAGATAAAAAAGTTAAAATACTAAATTTAAAATAATTGTATAACACAGCTATGTAAATTCAAGCTCAAAGCATTTCAAGCTATAATAAATTTAATTAATAATGATTAGTTGTTACACATTTTTGTTGTTTCAGAGCGTAGTTTTGGGTAAAATAATTTAAGGTATTCCAACAAAACATCAAATGAGAAATCTATGATTCTTTCAAATCTAGAAAAAAAAAATTATTCCCCTGAAAGTATTACAAGAATGCATTTTCTTTAAATTGGGGTTGATGTGCTAATCATCCTTTAAAAAAAATTCTTTTAATTTAATAGTTTTTATTATATTTTAGTTTTTTTTTTTTTTTTTTTTTTTTTTAATATTATATTAATCTATCAACAATATTTAACCATTCTCATACTCACATTTCCCAATGTGAATCAAAATTTTAATAAAAGAAATAAATCAAACAATTTTAATTCCAGTAATAGACACCCTACCAAAAGTAATACATTGATTTTGTGAATGTATTAAAACCATAATTCAATGAAAGCATACTAATGAAGCAAAATAGTCATGTTAAAATAAATTTAAGAGTTAGGATATCAATAATTAATAAATCGTGTATTTGTAACTCCTCTCAATAAATCGCTCACCAAAATGCGATTCACACACAACTGAATATTGGTTCAAGTCTTTATCGGCTCGAGGAATGACTTTTAACCATTTTTCAAATTGGTTTTTGTCTTTAGGGGTGGAAAATAGAGTTATTTTTAGTTTTGTTACTTTTATATCCACTTGAACATCCAGAAACGAAGCATGTTCGATCAGCTTTTCTTTTCGTAGTATTTGCGGAATTATCCATATTAATTTATCATTAAAGAAGCATAGTATATGTTATAATATATGTTTACTTTAAAATATTAGAGAAATAGAAAAATTCGTATAGTTTGTTTGAAAATATAGCGGTAATTATATCGAAACTTACGTTAGGATCAAACCTTTTAAATGAAACTTCAAATGCAAATAACCACGGTGGGAACTCGACGCCCTCTGGCGGAGAATTTGGTTTTCCTCCTTCCTGACACATTTTTTTTCTTATGGTTGTATTGGCGATAAGCACACTAGTTACTTCTAGGCACTGTACCGTAGGACTGCTTTCTAATCTGTAATACTCCAGTACGAGAAAAACACGCTGTTCAATGGAATACATGTATTTAACCTCTAAGCTAACATCCTTTCACGATTCAATGGTCGAACTGATCGCTCTGGACTTCGAAGCATAATTTATAGGCATTGCGATTACAGCGCCATCTGTTAACGATTTTTTAAACTAAATTTTCGAAATTTCTGTATAACATTTTTACAGCTTAGCTAATAAAGAAACCGTTTACCGCATAATTCTATTGATCTTTGTTTTTGAGATATTTAATTTTGAAATCAGGGTCTTATTCGCTGGACACCCTGTATTTGCATTACTACTGTTTATCACATGGACGGCAAACTCGCGTTACAGAAGGCCAGTTGCACCCCACACCTCGTTTTCCCGAATAGTTTTATCCATCTTTTTTAACCTCAGAGTTTCTTTCATTAAATAAGTTGAAGAACATTTTTTCGAAAAATTGGTGGCAATTGGTCCGCGGGTTTGCGGTCCTAGTTCTATCATAATGAAATCTGATTGTCGCTACCATGTCAAACTATTGAATGTGAAAAAACGCATTTTTCATTACTTTTAAAAATAAGGGGATTGTCACCACTAAATATAAATAATAATCTTCAGAAGGGTTGCCAGTTTGGCCTCCTTTTTCATTCAGAAATTTCAAATCCATACCAAAAATTTGAAACAGAATTTTTTTCTTTATTTAATGACAGACATTTCGTGACTACTTAAAGTAAAAATGTTTTCACAAAATTTCCGGTATGAATTCGAAATCTCTGAATAAAAAAGGACAAACTGGCAACCCTGTTCTTCACCAAAATTATTAGTATTTTTACTAGGCCAAGAATTCTAATACAATTTAGTGGTGACAATCGTTCCTTTTTTAAAAGTAATGAAAAATGAATTTTTTCATATTCGATAGTTTGACATGGTAGCGACGATATAATATAATTTTTCATTTCAAATTCTAGTTTTATTATGTAGAATGACCATAATGTAGAGATGTTTAGAGTTCCATAAAAAGAGCCCTGACACAAACGTAGCAAAACGTTGTGTAAATTCTACTTAGACCACAAGGAATAAGGCAAATCGGCTAAGAATTTCCCCTCCAGAGATAAAAACATTACTTTTGATTGATTTTGGACAGAAAAAACAGGAATAGGAAAACATGTATAGGAAAAGAGGATGTTTCGAGTACTTGTCGAACATTTCATGGAATATTTAGTTTCAATGCTTATTTTACTGGCATAGGTACTAGAAAAAGAACGTTTCGTGTGATTGCTAACATTTTACGGAATTTTTTGTGTTTTTGATATGGATCGCTACTTTTGGCCATACTGACAAAAATATTTATTTCTTGTTAAGTCTATTACTTAACGTCTATAGAGAATGTAACGTCATTGTGCAGTGGCGTAGTATAATTATATACTACATTTAGCCTTATTTAATCTTTGAACGGTATGAAATAAATAAGGCCAAATATAGAATATAAAAATACTGGTAGTAAAGTCACCCGTGCCCCCCTTGACGCTACGCCTCTGTCATTGTGCTTAAATGCGTTGCGATTTCTCATAAGTTTGTTACATTTAGGATGTATTTCGTTTTTTATTAAATATAAAATGCCAGTTACAAGCAAAACAAAGATTGATTATTATGCGTTTAAGCCAAAACTAATTTATTTTGATGAAATTGAAGTATTGTTTGTAAACTAAGCAAAAATATATCATTGTCACATTTAGGTCATTTTTGTCACATTTACAGTAGTTAAAACCTAAATTAGATGTCCAAAGTACCGAAATATAACAATGCATTTTATGCATGTCAGTTCATCTTAATTTTATTAATATTTCTTAAATATTTAATACTGCATTATAATTAAATAATGAATCATTTAACATTCATACTTTAAACAATTTTAATTTTGACAATGTGACAAATAGATGACCAATTCAATTTTAATTTTGCAAAAAACAATGTTTCTCTACGTTCTATGCAACTATGTCCTAAGCAATTTTTTTTCTCTTGTCCTAAGTTCGTCCTAAAATTGTTCTTTGTCCTAAGCTAATTTTTTCTTAAGCTAATACTTGGAAATTCCTGGAACTATGTACTTGTTCCTGAAATTTAACATTTGTGGTAATCATAGGCGCCGACTTCACGCGGTCGACGGGGGTAAACTTCCGCCAGAAATTTAAAAATTTTATTTTTGTCAGTAAATCTCAGTGATTAATTAGGACAAAATAACTTTTCAATAATAGGGGTTCGAGTATGCCTGATTGCCTCTTTCGCGCGCATGAAGTCGGTGCCTAAGGTCGTAATGCCACAGCTCACAGTATTTTTCAAGTCAAATAAACACAATTCGAACCAGAAAAATAATTCAATAAAATGTTTTTTCCTATGTAGTTATTTATTAATTTATTTTATTTTATAAACACAGCATGAAACTAATGTAAATATACATAGTGCAGGGCAGAATTCTCATATCTACTTGCAGGGTCTGAGAGAGAGTGAATTATCATATCAGAGATATCATAATATTAATAAAGAAACTCTAAAAATCCTCTAAGTACAAGAGATTTTCTCCATTTAAAATATTTGTTTAAGTGCTCTCATTTCACTCCTCTTTTCGTGGATTGGCGCTGTAAGTAAAAGTCCGGTGATTGGTACATCTAGAACCCCGCTAGAGTATCTTTTTTTACCTGACTGGAGTACTTGTAAGAACAACATTTTCTCTAAAAATATACTGGTGTTCAAAAAGCCGGAGACTTGGCAAATCTGCGGTAGTATCCACCAGGCGGCGATACTTTCCGGAGAAAGTCAATTAATAAGTGGCAATTACCGCGGACATTTTCTCCCATAGACTTTCTCCGGATTGTCAAGTCTTATCTATTAAGGGAGTCTTGGTGAAAACATTGAAAGTCTTACTTATATTTTGCAACAAGACAACACATCAATTCACTCTGAAAACGACACAAAAATTAGTTTAAAGATAATAATATCTCCATACTCCATTGTCCGGCCAATAGTCCGGAACTAATTCCCATGAAGAACGCACGGAGTTTTATAGTGTGTAATGTCTACCGAAAAAATGTTAAATGATCCTGTATAACTTGAAAACAGAATAAAAACCTGAACTTCAGAGTCATGGCGTGTATTATCAATTCAACACGTTCGAACCTTTTAAACTCTATGTCACAACACTGCATTGAAATTGTTAAGCTCAAAATATGTATAATTTTTATGTAGTACTTCTATAATCTAGAAAAATCTTTTCGCTCTCATCATTTTTCTCCTATTGCATATCCAACGCATATGCAATTCATTATACTGTAATAGTATAAATTGCTTTAGAATGTTATTTTTTATATTTATATTGACTATTTAGTTTGATAAAATCAATGTTTATATGTGAACTAATATAATTATATTTATTATTTAATCAATAAAATTATCGTTCCTATAATTTTACAATCCACTGTTCCACTACAAGGTTTGCACTCTTTTACCACAATTTTTTAATTGAATTTTTCGCCTTATTTAAATGCAGAAAAGTATTACAAATCCTGCAACTAAATGAGGCGCCTGCAATTTCTGCTGTTTAAATATTCAATAGAAAAATTGTATTGAAAATTGTGGTAAAAGCGTACGAACCCTGCACTACAGCATCCCAGTATATTAAGGGCACGTTAGCAAACGTTTGAGTTTAAGATTAATTGTACAAATCAGTAAATAAGTGCTTATGTAACCAAATAATCTAACAATTTATTTTCAATGGATGTAATATGTAGAGATCGAAGTTCTCGTCAGACAATAAATTTCTTAATCTGGCCTTTATGATCTTTAGCTTTAAAAATGTCCTCTTACATTGTGCTTGAATAACTGTTAGTATGCAGATGATTTTATAAAGTTTATAAATGCTATCATATGTCTTGTTATGAAACCTATTGGATGCCAAACTTATATTAGTTTCACAGAACTAGCTCCAAGTGCTCCATGTTTTAAAAATGTTGCGACAAAAATCCATATAATTCTAACCATCATTCATCAATAGCTTCAATAAAAAAATGCATAATAACTTCAAATTTTTCATCTTGAATGCCCTTCTATGCAGTTGTATTATACTTCGGTAGATCAAAGAAAGATGAAATTTATAAACTGTTGTACAAATTATAATTACTGGCTATACAATGCAATACATTATCAGGCTAAAAACGTGTTCTCGATAATCATACAGAAGATCTGGGGAATTTCCTACCTTTCCTTTACAAGCTCATGTGTCATGCTTTTACTTTTTCACTTTTCTCTTTTAAACAGGTAATGCTGTTTCTGAAACATTAATTTTCAATGTTTGGTTTTATCTTAATTCATCTGTGAAATCATGTCATTACATTTAGGGACAAATTACAAAGCCTTTCTCTAAATCTTATTTAATGGTCTCATCTATTCCTGTAACTATGGTTCAGCTGAGTCTAACGAACTCCATATAGTAAACATGTCTAAACCACTTAACTGTACATTACTTGACAACGAGGGTAAAGATCTCCACGAGCTAAAATCAACAATTTCTGTCCATACAGTCATTCTCTTGCATAATACTTCTACAAAAGTTCTTAAGTTGTACGTAACTTCTTTCTCTCACACATATAAAAAGCTCGGGGGCCCATACAGTCTGAAGAGGACCACATGCAATTGAAGAAGCCGACAAACTTGCCAGTTCGTCACTGATTGCAAGCATCGTACAATATTTCTGTCACAACACAGGATAATTGAACTTTTGATCAAGCAATAAAAAGTTGCAAACTTAGACTTCTGGCACTTCTTTACTACCGCATATCATCAAGCATTCGTATTGTATTACTGGTGGTAAAAATCTTATCAGCAAGTATATCAATAAACGTTTAAAAGTTTAAAAATATAAAAGGTCCATTGCAACGACCCGGCAGATGGGAAATTTACCAACAGATCGAGTAACATATGGCTCGTACCTTTTTCACCAGAGGTATAGGTTGTGAATGTTCTATATCGATTAAATTTGGAAAAGGTCGGGATGCGGAGACATCTAAAGGCTATGGGGCTTTGTTCATGTTTGTCGCTACAAAGGCAGTATATATTGAAGCTTTTAAGGGAAAAAATCATAATGCCTTCAAATTTTGTATCTTCAATGCCTTTCTCTGCAGTAGTATTAAACTTTGGTAGATCAAAGAAAGATAAAATTTATAAACTGTTGAATAAATTATAATTACAGGCTATACAATGCAATCCATTATCAGGATAAAAACTTGTTCTCGATAATCATTCAGAAGATCTAGAGAATTTCCCTCCTTTCCTTTACAAGCTCACATGTCATTCTTTTATTTTTCTACTTTTCTCTTTTAAACGGGTAATGCTGTTTCTGAAACACCAATTTTCAATGTTTGGTTTTTATCTTAATTCATCTGTGAAATCATGTCATTACATTTAGTGATAAATTGCAAATTTTCTTTAAATCTTATTTAGTGGTGTCATCTATTCCTTTAACTATGGTGCTGCTGAGTCTAACGAACTCCATATAGTAAACATGTCTAAACCACTTATCTGTACATTACTTGACAACGAGGCTAGAAATCTGCACGAGCTAAAATTTCCAGGTTCAGTCCCACCATAAAAGATAAAATACTCGTCCCGTGCTCGTAGAAAGCGTTATTGGTCTGTGCAAAACTCAATGAAATTGGGCCTGACAAACCTCGACTCAATATCTACGAAACATGCCATTTTTTTTAACGAACATTATCCTACAATTAAAATCCCTTGAAAAGAATATTGCATGTGAATTTATGAGAGCATTTTAAAGTAAAGGAATTTTCAGATTATACGTCTGCCAGCTATAAAAGCTAAATAATAATGTTAATTATCACTTAGATAATTACGTACAGGTGTGTTCATTAAAAAATAATGCAGTCAATAATTGCTTCTTGATGGCATCAAAAAACATGGTAAAAAAAATTATGATTTTAAACCTCTATAAAGAAATAAAGTAGACATTCAAAAATATTTCTCTGTAGTTTCTTAAATAAATTAAAATTTCTAACGATATTGCTTAACAAATGTACAAAATTACTATTTAATTAACAAAAAAGAAGATCAACATAACATGAGTTTTAAACATGTTTTCCTTCATTAGTCTCGGCCCGGGTCTGGACTTAAATATTTCGTGTATCATCCCGGAGTCTCCAGAAAAACTAAGACCCGGTCCCTCCCGAGTCTGAAGGAAAAATTAGACCTGAGCTCGGCCTAGCCTGAGTCTAATTTAAGAAAACGGCCCGAACTCAGTCCGCAGACGGATCCGGGGTCAGCTTTCGTGACATTATCCTGCTTAACCCTTAATTGCATAGTGATGTAAATTTCCATCACTTTTTATTTAACTTTTAATAAATCAATCAACTTCTTCGCCACCACTATATTTATATAGAAATATTAATCCAGAAACTTTCCCGTGAACTATGTTGCTGAACAAAGTTAAAAATCTATCTTAAAATTTCTGGTGTCTAATATTTAATATATGTATAAAAAAACACAATTGTAAAAGAAAAACTCATGCAAAGAAGGGTTAAATGTCATTACAGACATTTAAGCAGGATATATAGTTTTAAATACATAGAAGTAGATACTGTGAATACAGTTTAAACTTAATAAGATTTTGAAGTCAAATATTTGCTTTATGTTTAGTTTTCGCATCAAATTTGTCTGAAAAGCATATCATTGATAAGCATGTCACTAGATTTACGAAAATACTCGTAGTGGGTTCATCAACTCGTCCAAATATAGTTGTTAGTGCATTAGATTTTTCAGATTATCTGGCCTCACCAGTTAGCTTTAATCGTTTCAGTTTCTCTTATCCTTGTTGCTTTCCAACAATTTCTGTCCATACAGTCATTCTTTTGAACTTGCATAATGCTTCTACAAAAGTTCTTAAGTTGTACGTAACTTCTTTCTCTCACACATATAAAAAGCTCGGGGGCCCATACAGTCTGAAGAGGACCACATGCAACTGAAGAAGCCGACAAACTTGCCAGTTCGTCACTGATTGCAAGCATCGTACAATATTTCTGTCACAACACAGGATAATTGAACTTTTGATCAAGCAATAAAAAGTTGCAAACTTAGACTTCTGGCACTTCTTTACTACCGCATATCATCAAGCATTCATATTGTATTACTGGTGGTAAAAATCTTATCAGCAAGTATATCAGTAAACGTTTAAAAGTTTAAAAATATAAAAGGTCCATTGCAACGACCCGGCAGATGGGAAATTTACCAACAGATCGAGTAACATATGGCACGTACCTTTTTCACCAGAGGTATAGGTTGTGAATGTTCTATATCGATTAAATTTGGAAAAGGTCGGGATGCGGAGACATCTAAAGGCTATGGGGCTTTGTTCATGTTTGTCGCTACAAAGGCAGTATATATTGAAGCTTTTAAGGGAAAAAATCACAATGCCTTCAAATTTTGTATCTTCAATGCCTTTCTCTGCAGTAGTATTAAACTTTGGTAGATCAAAGAAAGATAAAATTTATAAACTGTTGAATAAATTATAATTACAGGCTATACAATGCAATCCATTATCAGGATAAAAACTTGTTCTCGATAATCATTCAGAAGATCTAGAGAATTTCCCTCCTTTCCTTTACAAGCTCACATGTCATTCTTTTATTTTTCTACTTTTCTCTTTTAAATGGGTAATGCTGTTTCTGAAACACCAATTTTCAATGTTTGGTTTTTATCTTAATTCATCTGTGAAATCATGTCATTACATTTAGTGATAAATTGCAAATTTTCTTTAAATCTTATTTAGTGGTGTCATCTATTCCTTTAACTATGGTGCTGCTGAGTCTAACGAACTCCATATAGTAAACATGTCTAAACCACTTATCTGTACATTACTTGACAACGAGGCTAGAAATCTGCACGAGCTAAAATTTCCAGGTTCAGTCCCACCATAAAAGATAAAATACTCGTCCCGTGCTCGTAGAAAGCGTTATTGGTCTGTGCAAAACTCAATGAAATTGGGCCTGACAAACCTCGACTCAATATCTACGAAACATGCCATTTTTTTTAACGAACATTATCCTACAATTAAAATCCCTTGAAAAGAATATTGCATGTGAATTTATGAGAGCATTTTAAAGTAAAGGAATTTTCAGATTATACGTCTGCCAGCTATAAAAACTAAATAATAATGTTAATTATCACTTAGATAATTACGCACAGGTGTGTTCATTAAAAAATAATGCAGTCAATAATTGCTTCTTGATGGCATCAAAAAACATGGTAAAAAAAATTATGATTTTAAACCTCTATAAAGAAATAAAGTAGACATTCAAAAATATTTCTCTGTAGTTTCTTAAATAAATTAAAATTTCTAACGATATTGCTTAACAAATGTACAAAATTACTATTTATTTAACAAAAAAAAGAAGATCAACATAACATGAGTTTTAACCAAGTTTCCTTCATTAGACTCGGCCCGGGTCTGGACTTAAATATTTCGTGTATCATCCCGGAGTCTCCAGAAAAACTAAGACCCGGTCTGTCCCGAGTCTGAAGGAAAAATTAGACCTGAGCTCGGCCTAGCCTGAGTCTAATTTAAGAAAACGGCCCGAACTCAGTCCGCAGACGGATCTGGGGTCAGCTTTCGTGACATTATCCTGCTTAACCCTTAATTGCATAGTGATGTAAATTTCCATCACTTTTTATTTAACTTTTAATAAATAAATCAACTTCTTCGCCACCACTATATTTATATAGAAATATTAATCCAGAAACTTTCCCGTGAACTATGTTGCTGAACAAAGTTCAAAATCTATCTTAAAATTTCTGGTGTCTAATATTTAATATATGTATAAAAAAACACAATTGTAAAAGAAAAACTCATGCAAAGAAGGGTTAAATGTCAGTACAGACATTTAAGCAGGATATGTAGTTTTAAATACATAGAAGTAGATACTGTGAATATAGTTTAAACTTAATAAGATTTTGAAGTCAAATATTTGCTTTATGTTTAGTTTTCGCATCAAATTTGTCTGAAAAGCATATCATTGATAAGCATGCCACTAGATTTACAAAAATACTCGTAGTGGGTTCATCAACTCGTCCAAATATAGTTGTTAGTGCATTAGATTTTTCAGATTATCTGGCCTCACCAGTTAGCTTTAATCGTTTCAGTTTCTCTTATCCTTGTTGCTTTCCAACAATTTCTGTCCATACAGTCATTCTTTTGAACTTGCATAATGCTTCTACAAAAGTTCTTAACCCATTAAAGCCTAGCGGTACCATATGGTACCAGATAAGTTTCAACCATTTTTTTGTTTATACACCAGTATTTTTTTAAGGAAACATTATCTTTTTTTAATGACTCAAAATTCGGGATAAAATCAAACAAAACTGGCTAATTTAAAAAAACTGGTGTGAAATGTAAGTTTTGCATTTTAAAGATGAAAATAATTCCGGCTTTAATGGGTTAAGTTGTACGTAACTTCTTTCTCCCACACATATAAAACTCGGGGGCCCATACAGCCTGAAGAGGACCACATGCAATTGAAGAAAACGACAAACTTGCCAGTTTACCACTGATCGCAAGCATCGTATAATATTTCTGTCACAACACAGGAAATTGAACTGTTAATCAAGCAATCAAAAGTTGCAAAGTTACACTCTGGCATTTCTTTACTATCTCATATCATCAAGCGTTCGTATCGTATTACTGGTGGTAGAAAGCTTATCAGCAAGTATGTCAATAAACGTTTAAGAGTTTAAAAACATAAAAGGTCCATTGCAACGCTCCGGCAGATGGGAAATTTACCAACAGATCGAGTAACATTTCGCACGTCCCTTTTTCACCAGAGGTGTAGGTTGTGAAGGTTCTACTTCGATTAAATTCGGAAAAGTTCGGGGAGCGGAGACATCTAAAGGCTATGTGGTTTTATTCATGTGTGTCGCTACAAAGGCAGTACATATTGAAGCTTTTAGAGATTTAACAACTGGTGTGTTCACAGCTGCTCTTCGCCTGGTATTGGAAAGCGGGATGCTCCGAGCTATCTTTACAGTGACAACGACAATAACTTTGTTGGCGCTTCGAGAAAGCTTAGCCCCCTGACCGCCGAGCAAAAGGACAAATTTGTAATGTTGTTTTCTCTGTAATGTTTTTAAAATTGCTAAAAAAAAGATGAATTTTCAAATTTGACATACAAAACTTAATTACGTATATGAGTATAATCCTTGATAGTATTAATCATTACTTTATGTTTTAAAACTGCATTATATTTGTAGAATTACATTAATTTAAACAATGCTTGTATTGCAGTGAAACCTACATCATAGTGAACGGATATATCAGTTCACGGAGGTGAGAATGTTAATGAAATACAACAAATGTGTTCTCATTACCAAACCAACGAAGCCGCGTTGCATTACTTTTTACAAACATCTATAGAGTGGCATTTTATCCCTCCCGCTTTCCCCGCACTTTTGAGAAATTTGGGAATCATGAATTTGTTTAGCTAAACACTATCTCAAAAGAGTCATTGGAAGGACCGTCTTAACTTTTGAGGAATTACCTAGATTACTTGCACAGATAGAGTCATTGTTAAATTTGCGTCCATTCCTACATATAAATAATAATGATACAGATTGTATCAATGTTCTTAACCTGTTACATTTTCTTATAGGAGAGGTCCTGTAGGAAAATAAATTCCTTATAAATTTCCATCGGCTGTAAAGTGTTTTAAGAACCAATGGAAGCTTTTTCAAAATATGAATTTTGTAAATTTATGTTTTACAAATTTCTTTTTTTTAAAAGTAGAAAATGGATTATCTGACGTCTTTATAACAAAGGACAAAATCGGAAATCGCCGCGTCTAATATCCAGAAAGATGACGTGATGTTATTATTATAAAACAACAAAATGCCTGGTTCTTGGCCCCTCGGAAATATATTATAAATAAATCCAGGAATAGATCGTTCTTCAGAGTAGTTACTGTAAAGAACAAAAATTCTATCATTAAAAGACAAATAGATAAAATTGCAATACTTTCTTTATGACTGTACTAACGCCCTGATGCGGTGGTAGTAATGGTCTATCAAAACGACTACAACTTCAACCTTAAAAATATTTTCGTAAATAGAAATACTACTACTACAGTGCCTAGAATACATAGTGGGGAAAACGGCTACAAAATAGTACTAAAAAATGGAATCCGATAAATGTAGTACGATGCTGAAAAGATAACGGGTCGATCACAGTGACATCTTTTAGCAGTGGCGTAGAGAGGGTGGAGATAGGGTAAGCCTTGAATTAATAAGGTTACCCATTTGTATTTTTTTTTTTTAATAAACTTGCCAAGCAGGGCTTGTAGAGCTTAAGCCGTATGGTAGTCCACCCTGCTTGGTTGAATCTGAATCTGAATCTAATGTTCTTTTCGTTACTTAATGACAGATATTTCGTGACTTCTTAAATTAAAAAATTTTGTTTCAGAATTTCCGGGTTGAATTCGAAAATTTTGAATTAAAAAACGGTAAAACCGTTTTCCACACTATGTATTCTAGGCGCTTTACTACTACTTATATCTACTACAACTTTCACTTCTATGAAAGTGAGACAAACGTCAGTCGTACCCAATGTTATCGCATTCGCTTTGGTGTTTAAAATATATGTATAATTTCTACACTCACCGCAACACAATCTAGTTGAGTTTTCAATTACCACATTGCTATTCACAATATTAATGTGACGCATATGGCATAAATGCCCAATTTTAAGGTTTTTTTCTAAAGCTAAAATTTAATAGTAAATTTTATCTTATTTAATTTTTAGAAATTTGCGATTAATTAAGGCAGAAATGTCTATTAAATTTTTGGGGTAAGAAAAGCCTAAACGTTGGCAGTTATGCATATGGAATGGCATTTACTGTAAGATTTTGTAAAGAGTTAGTTACTACAGTATTTGATTGTGAAGTGTAAAAGTCGTTATTTATTAGAAAGATACAAGAACATACTTAATTTATTAAAATGAATGCAAAATGTTTTTTGATAAAGTATGGCAATTTTTAATAGTCTATGTAAAAATGAAAATTTAAATTTATGTTGCTTAATAGTTCTGAGCATATGGAAATCTATTTCTTCTGTCACATTTGTATTAATTTTTTATTAAGAACGAATGGATTACTGAATCAAAATGCGTAGAATTGAATTTGAAATCTATGACGAGAAAAAAATTTCCTCAGACTAATTCACCAATCTGAATTCGTTTATCATAAACGGGAAAATAATATGCTTTTGGTGAACATAAAATTTAATATGGTATTCCAAATCTGGCTATACTTCCGGATTAATGTAAAATTATAAAATGCTTCTTTTAAACTAACTACTTCTTTTTACGTTTGTCAATATTAAAGCAATATAATTAATTTCTTATAATGAACACATAAGTTCTTTTTTGAGAAATAATTGAAAATTTTAATCTTCTATAGTAAAAATGAAAATATTCATTCAATCCTTTATGCTCCAAATTATGATTCAAGAAATTACTCCACCTCATTAGTTATCTTCTTTAATGTACGAAGATATATTAGAAAATGTATATAATAATAATAATATGGAATTTAGATAAGTTTTTGCATTAAATCTGATTTAATAAATCGGTAGTTATAGCTCTTTTTGCAAAATTTTTACAAGAATAATTAAATTAATTAACAGAACATACTGTTATGATAATCTCACAATATTTATAAAAACAATGTAAGTAATTGCATTGTGATACTACCGTAATTTCCGGCGCATAATCCGCGGATCGAACAATCATGTTTCGACCCAGAAATTTGAATTTATAAAATATAACTTTTAAGATCGCAGTAAATAACTGACTTCAATTATTAAATAAATTTCTGGGTCTAATCATGATTGTTTGATCCGAGGATTATACGACGGAAAGTACGGTATATGTAAATGGAAAAGTATTTTTCGTTCCGAATTTTTCATACAAAATGTGTTAATAAGAGAAAAGCTACACCTATGTGTGGATAATGGCTAATTGGGTGCTAATGGCTGAGAAAATAACCAGTTAAAAATATTTAGCATTGACTGTCTATATGTGCTTTCTAAATGTAATAAGGCAAAGTATTATGTGTGAAAAGTAAAATATACTTTTATTAAAAGACGGATTAAATAACTTCTATATTACATTTTCTTTAATGGAACTTAAAAGTATCGTCGAAGCATAAAGATTTAAATTACTTAATATTTGTCGACATATAAAAATCTATTTCTGCTGTCACTTTTGTACTAATTTTGTATTAATAAAATACAGAATACTGATCAATTTGTTAATTTTAAAGTATACAGATAGATAATATACTTTCTATTTAACGAATTTTAATCATGATATTTTTAAAATGAGGTGATAATGTTAAAATTTCAAATCATTTGTCTAGGGACTTCAAATTGTTTACTGATCTATGATTAAATTTAAATAGTTGTTTGACATAAGAATTCTTTTAAACTGAGAAGAAATATATTCATTAGAACTAATTACAGTTACATAAGAAGTAATAGAATTAAAAATTAATTATAAGGACGGAAATGATTCCTTTCGCTTTATAAAGACAAACTGAATGTGAAAATTCGGAAAATCTTTAAATATATTTTTTTAAGTAATTGAGAAAGGAAAAATTATGTATTTTTCATAAAAAAATTAATTTTGTTTTGCATTGTGAATTATTGCCGAAACGTCAGTTGAGACTCACTGTGGAAACACGAAAAGTTTTTGATTTCCATTTGTTTGTCTGTCTGTTTGTCTGTCTGTTTGTCTGTATGTTCCGCGATAACTGCCGTAATAATCGTCCTATTAGGTTGATTTTTGGTGGGTATGTTGGTGAGGTGTCCAGAATTAGCTGTATAGTTTTTAGTTACATTTGGCTCATTAGTTCGAAAAATATAGAACATTTCTTTTTAGGTCATAATGCTTTCCTATGGGGATGCAGACGAGTTTCAAATTTCATTTTTAACTAAAATGAAAATCGTATATTTGAATAATGGAATTAAACGTAAAATTACTAATGCTAAATATTCGATATGGAGGTTTTAAATATATCCAATAGCTTTGAAAATTTGCTGATACATTAATTAGAATTTAGAAATTAACTGTTTAAATTATTGGAAATTTTTTTACATCTGTTCGGGAAATATAAAACATTTTATTTTCATATTTTTTTCAATTTTTAAAATGCATTTCTTTTTACATTTCTCTTTAATTTATTAGTTGCTCTGTAACCTTATTTCAAAGAATATCAAAATAATAAAATTCAAATAACTCGCACTATTTTACTGCAATATTTTATTATCAAAATAAATTATTTTTGTATTCTATTGACACAAATGAAGAATTTATTTTAATACAAGTATATTTTTTTAATCTAAAAAGTTACATCAATAAGAAGTTCATAAGGATTTCAGAATATCAGTGCATAAACCATGTTTAATGTAACGCTTCTAATTTCTGAAACCTCTGAAGTATTTTACATGCCTATAAATATGTATGTAATATAAAAAAATAAATTGCGGATTGTAAGATGCAAAATGATATGAAAAGTAAGATTAAAAAACAATGACTTTTAGAGCTGATGTTGAGGCTCCTGATCTACAGATTTACTAGTTATTATTTATTTGATTTCTAATAAGAAATCGAGCATATATTCTTTTAAGAGTTGTGCCTATAGTAAAAGTTTTTCCATATATTTAATTAGAATACGAAGTTAAATTTTACGTAACAAATTTAATAGATCGTTCTTTGGATATAGGAATAAGGTTTTACGTTTCTTATAAAGATATTGCTTAATTTTTTTTTTCATTTTATGCTGTAAATTATCTATTGAAAGACACAAAATCCACCAATATTTAAACAAATGAAAATATTACTTTAAAACTAAATACCATAAAACAAGCAACAACATTATATGTATTTCCCCACATCAACAACAGACGGTAATTTTTATAGGTTACAAAGCATATTTCTTGTTCGAATTTTATTTTCATAATTTCCATATTACGCATTTCCATATTATTTAATTAAAATTGAAAAAAAAATATGCATTGTAACCAGGATGTGTACAGTTTTTTCACAGGTTCTGATAAAATATTTGCCTTATTTAATCTGAGAAAAATATTACAAATTCTCTTATTAAATAAAGTGATTGCAAACTCTGAGATTTAAGTATTAAATTGAAAATTTCTAATCGAAAATAGTGGTGCATACGCCCTGAATTTTCCAAGGGATTTTCCACGAGCGTTTGCATTGGATTTTCAGATTTTGCGCACCTTGTGTAATATCTAAAAAAATGTAACAAAAATCGATTTCTAAAAGTTTTAAATATGTAAATCTAAAATTATAGCGCATTCTGTTAGTGTTTGAGTTATGGTTTAAAAACTACCCACATATCGGTTAGTTTTGCAACTATTAAAGGGAGGTGTAACGCTAGGAGTTCCAAACTTTACACTCGCATAATTACTAAACTACTACACCGAATGACTTCCCGTTTGGTATCCGAAGGTAAAATTTACTAACAAATCCAAATAGGATGACAAAATTGGGTGCTCTATTGAAAATTTCAAAGTTTGTTACAATTTCAATATGGAGACGGCCCATTAGTCCTACTTTTTTAAACATAAATTGAAAGAAGACACAGTTCCCAACTAAATGACTATTTTCTTTTTTCTCTGCGACAATGTGGTGATTAAAACGCATCGGGTGTTCTCTGTGTTTTTTTAGGACTGAACATGGCTTGGAATATGTTTCAAAATATAATTGCCATCCAAGATGAGAGATTTGTCATAACGATCCACGATATATTGTATCCCCGAACAAAGAACGATGCCGCTTTTGCCAAGGAGTACTCTCATGTATGACAGCATCGTCATCCGGCATCATGAATGCACCGACAGAGTTATTATAGTGAATAGTCGGTTCTCCTTAATCTTTTCTTACAGAGCATGGATTACATATTCTGTCACCAGGGGTCCCCTTCCATACCTCATTATGTACGCTTTTTAATACTTGATTGAACTGACATAATCATTCTTGTAACACTGACGCAATCATAAGGTGTGTCTCAAAATTATATGGACAAGTGATTTTTCGAAATAACAGGTAAGAAAATAAAGCAATAATCACGAAAAAATAGTTAGCATATGGAATCATAACATAAGTTTATTACGATACAAAAATGTTATGTTTATATCACAGATTGTTTGTGAAAAAATAAAATTCAAAATAAGCTGTCTCAAAAATATATGGACAATGAAACAAATTGCTTTTATTACCACCGTATCAGAAAAATTTGCATTTTCTGCGTTCTGTGCTTGTGACGTAACCACTTCGAAATATAAAATCACTGCTATTTCTTCAATTGTCGAAGAGTTGGAAAATGCCTCGCAATGTTGAATTCTCTGCTGCTGATATTGCTAAAATTTGGCGTTTAAAGGCTCAAACTGTTAAAGTTTCTGATATTGCAAAACAAATGAAGCGCAGCAGATCTGGAATTTATGCAATTTTATCAAAAAGTGACAATACAATTGCAAAAAAGCGTTCAGGTCGACCAAGAAAAACATCTCTAAGACAAGATAGAGAAATTTTGCGAGCAGTTTCAACCCAAAAGAAGTCTGTTCGGGAAATTGCGAGGACTTTGGCGTTTCCTATTTCTAGATCTACTGTTCACCTTCGCATACAGGTAAGCGAAAATCATAAATATCGCAGAATGTGTCGGACACCTATGCTGAAAGTGCACCATAGAAAGGCTCGAGTTCTTTGGGTTAAAAACCACATGCATTGGGCGGATGAATGGTTAAGTTTTTTCTTCAGTGACGAAAAAAAAATCAATTTGGATGGCCCTGATGGCTGGGCATACTATTGGCATGACTTACGAAAAGAACCTCGCGAGTTCTTTATTCGTCAAAAAGGAGGTGGTTCACTAATGGTGTGGGGCGCATTCTGTTTCAACGGTACAACGGATATTGCTTTTCTTAATGGTCGACAGTGCTCTGAGGATTACCAAAATGTCCTTAAAAGCAATCTACTTCCAACCGGAAACATCTTAGAGGGGGGAAACTGGAAATTCCAACAGGACAATGCGTCGATTCACACCTCCCACTCAACAACAGCTTGGTTTAAACACATTCAAGTGACTGTTATAGACTGGCCAGCCATCAGCCCAGACTTGAATCTAATTGAAAACCTTTGGGGAGTACTTGTACGAGATGTATATGTCCATGGTAGGCAGTTTTCTACTATTCAGGAATTACAACAACAAGTAGAGCAGAGTTGGTTCTCTTTACAGCTGCACATACTCCAAACACTAGTTGGAAGCATGCCTGATAGGGTTTTCAACATAATTAAAAGGAATAGATACAAAAGTTGAATTTAAATGCAAAATATTCGAAAAGTCCATATATTTTTGCGACAGCCAATTTTTATTTTTATTTTTTTGCAAAAAATCTATAAAACTTATACTTTATTTCTTTGCTGTAATAAATGTATGTTATGATACTATATGCATATTATTTTTTTCGTGATTATTGCTTCATTTTTTGAACTGTTATTTCAAAAAATCGCCTGTCCATATACTTTTGAGACGCACTATAGTCCGTTCAACACACCCCACAAATCTGATGGTGAGTGATTCCGTGCATTGGAAAATCATGCAACTGATCAGTTTGTAAACGCAGGGTTCATACGCTTTTACCGCAATTTTTTAATTGAATTTTTCGCCTTATTTAAATGCAAAAAAGTATTACAAATCCTGAAACTAAATGAGGCTTCTGCAATTTCTGCTGTTTAAATATTCAATAGAAGAATTCTATTTAAAATTGTGGTAATAGCGTACGAGCCCTGTAAACGGCGGACGTTTCTATTTGAGTGAATATAATCACAACCCACTACCATAAGTTTATGGTGCTGTAACATAAATTGCAAACGAAACTTATTTTCTGGAACCCGCTTGTATTACATTTATCAATGATTTAAAGCTAAGGAAAACCGTCTTTCTTCCATACAAGTTGTTTTTTATGCTCGGCCTATATTTCACAAAATTCAAACTTTCAAAAGCACATTTACGGACAAATTAAACTTACCAGCATTAATATTTTAGATATATTAAATTTTCCTTCATTTGTCTCTTCTTAAAATTAAAATTTTTATGAAACTCCAACTTCACGTCCAGATCATTATTTGATCATTCTTATTTTCATTATTATTACCTTATACTTATTATATATTTTTAATTTTCACTAAAATTAGATTATTTTTATATCTAATGTTTAGTTTATATCTTTGAATTTAATTAAAAATTATATTTTAAGATTATTTTTACCATTTGAGTATCTTTGCTGTTCAAATAATTTTGACCGTAAATGCCATTAAGTTTTGCTGGAAATTTAGCGGAAGTTATAACACGTTTTACAAGATTTATGAAAAAAGCATCTGTCACGAATTAGGAGGGTTAGGGCATAAGTTCTGAAAAATGTAATTTTTTGTCAAATAAATTATACGGTCCTAATCTGCACATATGTGCTAAGAACTTAGTAGTATGAGGCGACTGAGTAGTTATTGGACGTAATTCTCGAGAAGATCAGTCTAGCCTCAGCTGTCGTGCAGGATGTAAGTCACTCGATGTCAACTATTCAACCTAAGGATATGTAAAATCTTAGAACACACAATAACTCCACTGATTTGTGATCGATTGGTTTCCATCTTATACCGGAAATATAGTAACCTCTGCGTGGTATATGTATTCGATTTCAAAAATTGTCAACGATCGTGTCTGAGTCGGATCACACATGATGCAGCAGCTGGTACTCGAAAGTTGACAAATTTTTGACAGTGTACTACTGACCGAGATTGATTACCATAGAGACAAACTTCCACCAATTTTTCTGAATAGTAATCCTCATCTTATTTAAAGGCAGATTTTCTGTCATAAATAATATTAGATTGTTATTCAGCAATACTGGTGAATGCACGCCTCTGTGGTAATAGGTCCATGCTTTGAATAATCTTAGACAATTCTTTGAGGGATCTTAAAAAAATAATGTGTTTTCTCTTAACCTTTTGCTTACGGGGGGATTACCGTAATCCCAAGAAAAAGAATGCTGAAAAATACGGGGTTGGGATAACCGTTATCCCGAAAATTTCCACCCCTCAAGCGTAGCGTGCGGGAAGTAATCAAGAGCGTTTAGCTCTACAGGGGGTTTGACTGCGTATTGGAGAAGGGGAATTACATAGGGAAGATATTACCTATCTTAAGGAAACGCGGGGAAATTTATGCAATACAGAAAGTAAACATTCTGTACTGATTGACGTCTGGAAGCTATTTTTACCCCCACATTTTCCACATTGGTTGAAGATAGTTCATGTTTGTAACATAATAATAAATACATTACTTTCAATAATTTTTTTTGGTATTGATGATTTTGATTAAGTTTTGCTCTTAGAATGTTAAGTGTCGCGTTTTCTTTTTTTATAGACAATAACATACTAGATAACTTAAAATTATTTAGGAAACTTTATTTATTGAACTAAAAAAAATCAAAGATTATATATATTAATATTTAAATAAATAAACAATTAATTTTGAAACATTTTTTAGTTTAAAATTAATCATATAAAAATAATTGTTTTTGCGCTGTACAAAAATATTATCGTCCTTTTGACATTTGTAAGTGTTTTTCCGCCCTAGGTGGTAACTAAAAAATGCCGCGACATTTTTTTTTTTTTTTATTACAATGTTTTTTTTCACATCCAGATTCGGTCACAGAAACTGCGCGGTCGGGCAGGTGCCTGGGACACGATGTACTAAAGGGTGGGAAATTCACTAAATAATACGTAAAGTTTTCACATTCCCTGCTGAACAACGTGAAACTTTCTGACTCATTTTTAAACGTAAAGGGAAAAATTTGGAAGGCCTCAGTTGAAATCGAATAGCATTTTCCATTTTTTTAAATAAATTACTTATCGAATTATAAACAATTGTTGTCTCGTGATGACCACATTTTCTCCTTTCCTGCGATGTCTCGTCGGGAAATTCGGTTCAAAATACCAACTTTGACAGTATTTTCTGCAAGAAATATCTATCTTCACCAAAATATGGAAAATGACATTCGATTACAAAGTTTCTGAATAAGAAGACATGACAATTTGATGCGTTTCCGAACGAAAATGAATTCAGTAATGTGTCAGAAAGTAGCTCATTTGGATTTCATTTGCCTTCATAGTCTTTTTTTTTTTTTTTTGTGAGTCACACATAATTTTGAAAATTAGAGTTAAGTTCAGGAAAGTATCTAGACATCTCAATCTATAAATAGGAAGAATGGTATAAGTCATAGTTCTAAGAAATAGTTGTTAGCACAAGGACATATTTTAAGGAATTGAAATTCATTATATTTCTATAACATATCCCGGTTTTTGAGTTCTTAAGACAATGTGAGTCATACCACTATGACTTTAAATGCCTGAAATAATTTGTAAACTAAAGTAAAACCTGGGAAAATGAAATATTTATTTAATGTAATCTTGTGTCCCAACAGAGAGACAATTATACCGGCTAAGACGGAAACCGCATGTTTTTTTTTCATTTCGATTCCAATTTCACAGGTTTTAATGATAAATATTTGACAAAGATGATTACGTACTTCAATATTATGTATTTTGTAATTACATATTTTAAATTTTAAAATAAGTCGGTTATTAGAAACTTTGCATAATTCACTTCTCAGAGAAAAAGAGAGGGGGGACGTCAAAATCCATGTTTGCCCGGGTTTAAAAAAAGTTGTTCTCGGCTCTGTGTCAAACAATTGGTGTTTTGCCGTTTAAAACTATGTAAGCTACGGATTCCGCTTTTGCAGGTATTTCTCTCTCTCTCTCTCTCTCTCTCTATATATATATATATATATGCAACTTATGAATTTAAAACAAATAAAGGTGTAATGGCAAAGAAACGAAATAAATTGCGATTTAGAAAGTCTTTCGTCTTAGCAGATATGCTTCACTTTTACTTAAATGTAATGTATTAGTAAAACCTGTGAAAAAAAAAAAGAAAGTTAAAAGAAAGTAATAAGTCATAAACATAACTATACATAATCAATATCTATGAACAAAATTTGCTGAATTTTATTATACATATTTCTTTCAGTCATGCCAGTTAGACACGTTATTATATTCATACATCTGCCACTATTTCCTAATAGTAATATTCAACTGATTAATTTACAGATTAAATTATAATCCTATTCATAAATACTGCGTGTAAGTATATTAAAAAAAAAGCAGGCCCAACTGATAACACTGATTCCATTAGGTATCAGTTTATCATTCGCTACTATAATGTTTATCGATTTCTATATATTTATTTCTACAATTTTCTTCTATTGAAATTTTGAAATTTCTGTTTTTGTTGTTATTAATATCTAAATCGCGATAATAATAATAATAATAATAATAATAATCAATGCTTATTTAAAGAAATCAATTTTTTATTACTTATTTAATTATCTGAAAATTCAACGTTCTTCTATAAAGGTTTATAATCGCATACGATTTTAGTTATTTTGATTATATATATTTTTTTATATTCTACCTTTCAAGAAATAAAATACTATTAAAACATTCAACGAAGATAATTTTTCTGGTTTTTTTTAAAAGATATTTTAAAATTCTGAAATAAAGGTTTATATTAGCATGAAATTGTACGTATTAAAAAAGACCGATATTTTATTATACGATTTACACTCAATTACTGCAAAACGTATTAACTCGAATTTAATTACATTTACTTCACCAAAAAGTATTATTTACATCACCGTATTTTTAAATAAGATTTATATTAGCATACTAAAAAAGATCGATTTACGCTCAAATATTGCGAAGCGTAATCAGTTGAATTTAATGACATTTACTTCACAGAAAAATATAATTTTGATCGCAGTATACCCCTTAAAACTTTTTTACAAACAAAGAAATGCTTCTGTCCAGTAAACAGCTTCTTGTTAGGGAAACGAAAAATTCCCCAGCTCTCCCACGACCTCTAATGATTAGCAGATGTCCAACTGTATGCCCATCACCTGCCGTGCAGAATCATTAAAGAAGGGGGGTGAAATGTTCAGATTTCTCCCGTAGTGAAAGGCTATATAAGGATTTATTTTCCCGTAAGCTCATATTTTCTTCTTCTTGAAACAAGGGTTTTTTTGCAACATTATGCTTCATGCTTAATGTAACCTGCATTATTAATTTCATTAAAATTGCCCACACCGCCTTCTACTAAATTAATACAGCATATACTCGCGTATAATCCGACCCCCAAATTTGAAATGAAAACAGGTTTAATACCAATATTTTACAATAATTTCTTCGCCTTAAATAATTTAAAGTTAAATGGGATTAAATAAGGTGTAGAAAACCATCATGAATTACTGCTATTATACCTGTTTTCATTCATCTCGAATTTGGTGGTCGGCTTATACGTGAATATATATACAGTATTTCAAACTTTCGCGCTATATCTTCATTTACGCAGAAATGTAATTGCTGTGTCTTACGCCCCAACCGTCATATTTAATATATTACCTACAAATAGTTACATTCCTGCAATGAAATCACTAAACGTACTGATGATTGGGTGTCATTCTTTGGAAAAATGCTTGTCACCAGTCATTGTACAGTTATTATACCGGATTACTTTCCCTACTCAACCTACTGTCTGAATAATACTTTACCTACTGTACCTCTTAATACATATAAGATTTTTTTCTCTGTTTTGGATGCGTCGAAAAAATTATTTTAAGGTAAAATACGTCACACTACATGTTATACCGTACCAAATGATCATTTGCAAAACTGTACAGTGTCAATTTTCAGGCCTCAGTCAGACTATCGGATGCAATTTTCTTGGTGCATATACATTTGACCCATTATGTGTAATGTAGCTTGCGCAGAACTTTACATTCCATACTGACCTATTTTAAGTATGGGGATTAGATTAAAAATTTTGAAGGTCTTGATTAACTTCAAAATTAAAAGTAAAAGATAATAATCGTTCAGTAAAAAATAAACATTTAAAATTTGAAAAATGCTATAATGATAACTATCCTAATGGAACTGTGATCTGAATGTGATCAAAGTGTGAAAGAACCGTGACTGAAATGCAAATTTGACGACCCACACTGCCGTCATGTAACGTGAAAAATAAGTCTTCTTGACGTTACTGTGAAGTCGATGGGTCCCATTTTGTGACGAGGGGCAAATGACTCAAAAATCGGTCACGGTGACTTCATAGTGAAGTCCCGAAGCGATGGCAACCCGTGTGAGTCATAATGTCAGTAGCGGTTTGACAGGAGGTTCACTGTCACTTTATTACCAGTATTTTAATAAACTAAATTTCTAGTTATTTAATTGTTGAACATTCCACGATTATATAAGGTCAAATTTAATGTAATAAAATTCTGGTAGCAAAGTGATTGTGAAATACCTGATGAGCCGTCACAACATAATGCGAGTCATAAAGATATCACATTTTGGTCAAAATTGTACCCGTGAGACGTGACCATTTGTGACGTCACAGTAACGTCACCCCAAATGTCTGTTCTATTAAGGTATTAAATTGTCATGCTGTAAAGCAAAACTTTTGATTAAACGGAAATTATTAGTCAGGAAATAAGCATTAAGTATTAAAAAAGAAAAGTAATTCTAAATTCCTTCTTAAAACTACTTAAATAAATGCATTTCTTTAAAACACACACAAAGAAAACAACTTGAAGAATTAGCTGAGAGGAATGTTTTTCAAATTTTAATTAAGATTAGAAATAAAATAAATTGAGGGAGAAAATCCTTAAACTCTTTTCTTAAATGGCCCATTTCGTCAACAAATGTATTAAAATGTCTCTCAAGTTACAATTACTTCTTTTTTTCCTATTAAAGAAAATAACGAATACTGGATGTAGTGAGAAAATAATTATCTTTTGCTATTTTATTTTTGTATGTTTTTCGCATTCTTATGTTTTATCACAAGGAAAATGATTTTTTAAATTGATTTTTATAAACTTTTAAAAGTTTAGAACTTGATCTTCATTTTTCTAGAAAGTCTTTTGTTATTATTTTTAGTAAGTTTAATTTAAAAATAAAAAAAATAAGAAATTCTCTTTTGGCATTCAGATTCTTTTAAATTGCTATCATTAGAAATAAATTATAGTGAAAGGCGGTTAAAAGTAATATGGTATCAATAACAGTATCCTTGCTTTAATGCAGAATGTTGAACAGTTTAATGGGAAGTTACATTAACTGTTAAAATTCCATAACAATTTTTGTAAGAATTAGAAGTTAGTTTAAGCTTTTTTTAGAAAATACTAAATAATTCAATTTCTAAATACCAGCTGTAAAACATTTACTAAATATGGAATATACTTTTAAGGCCAGGCCTGCGTTATATCATTTTCCGTTGAGTAAACGTGTCTAAGTACAGAGAAAGGGAGCAGAATTTTAAGTATATGATGCACAATATCAAAAATAACATTATAGATTCGGTAAAAATAAAAGCCAAAAGAACATAAAACTTCTTACTTTACTTATAAATTATTACGTCCGACTTGCTCGTTTTTCATCCACTGTATTTTTGGACACAGAAAAAAAATATGTGAATTAGATTAAAGTAAAAATTCTCCAAGCGTAAACTTTGAACTATATATTTCTTCATGAAACTAAAAACAAAATATGTAAATTGCAAACAGATTTTGTATATTTTAGAGACTTTTCTTCAAAGAGATATACCTTCGTTAGCATTTGTATTTTTTTAAATAAGGAAAAACTAGTGTTGAAACAAGCGTGATATAAGGTTAACGGGAATGTTTTTCTTTAATACACAAAATAATTTGCTAACAGAATTTACAAGAAGATAAAAATAGATATTTATCTCTTTCTGTATGGATGTATGAATAAGAAAACACAAAAGAAAAGCTTATTTTTGTATCAAATTTTGCTTTCGAATGAATTTAATTTATTTTAAATAACAAATATCTGGTACTATTGTGTTTAATGAATTTTACAAGGATATAATAGAATACAATATATATTTACAGCAAAACATTTTTAAGTGTATTTTTAGATAAATTATGTAATATAAAAAAAATATTATTATGAATAAATGTATAGCATGTTAAATACAGGGTGATTAAAATTAAAGCTCAATTTTCAAAAAGCTGTAAGAAAAGAACCACTACAGGGTTCGTACGGGTACTGGAATTTTAAGACCAGGAAATTATTCGGTACCAGTATTTTCTTACAGATAATCTCTTCTTAAATAAGGTGAAATTTCGCACTTTTGAACTTGATGTATTGTTTTAGAAAAATATACTGGTATATCACCTGGAAAAGTAACGGTACCCGTACGAACCCTGCACTAGTCAGAATGACCTGAAATTTGACTTGAATATACGAGAAAAAGGAGTAACTTCTATGGCATAAAAAATAGTTCAAAATTTTAGCAATAGATGGCGTTTTACTCATCATAACGTAAATGGGTTTGGCTACAAGTGACATTGGAATGCCAATGCGACGGCTATTGTGTGAATTGCAGGCTAAACCAACTGTACTGTTCAATGTGCATGACTGTATCGGTTTTTTACTGAAAAATGACTTACAAATCATTCAGCAGTTGTGGCACTGTTAGTTGAAAGGAAAGTCCATCCACTACGACAGGGTGTTGCGACATCGGATGGTATCGGTTTTTAATTTTCTTGAGGCTGAAAACCACAGAAAAAGAATGAAATCGGTTTTTAATTGTCGGAAGACTTTCTCAAGAAATGTTCAATATTCTGTTCACCGTTTACTGCCAAAAGTTGAAGCCGAAAAACAACATGTTCCACAACAGATCGGAGCGTATCAGTGGCGACGTTGTAAATGTATTGTACAATGCGTGTCTTCAATTCAGCAAAGTTGGCAATCGGACCACCGAATACAATAGTTTTCAGATAACCCCACAGTCAGAAATCACAAGGATTAAGATTAACGGATCTTGGCGGACAAGCTGTTGGAAAATGATGTCTGATAATTCAATCATTCCCAAAATGCCATGTTGAGCAGCTGCTTCACTGGATTTGCAATAAGTGGAGGAACGCCATCTTGCATAAAAATTGTGTTACCCACACATGCACTCTGTTGAAATGCTGGAGTGACGTGGTTGCGCAAAACACAATCATAGCGTTTACCATTGACGGTACAGGTAACAGAACCCACAGAACCCAACATTTTGAAAAAGAATGGACCTACAATAAACGTTTCCGTAAACCTGCACCACACAGTTATTTTTGCAGAATGAAGAAGTATTGATGCGTATGGATCCGAACTAGGTACCGTAACCATACTAGGTCTGAATGGATTTTTCGTTGCCCATATTCTGCAATTCTGAGTATTGACATACCCTTGTAGATCAAAATGGGCTTCGTCTGCTCACAAAATGTTCCACGGCCATTCATTAGCCACATCCATGCGAGCAAGAAATTCTAGAGCAAAAGGTTTTCGTACTAACATGTCAGCAGGATGCAATCCCTGAACATGGATAATTTTAAATGGATAGTAATTCAGGATATTTCGTAAAATTTTATGCACTGTTCTTACAGGCATATCTAACGATCGGACAATTCCCCATTCACTGCAGCTTCACATACCACTGCTCGTCTTTTTCTGCAATGCTGTGGCCACATCTTCTACTGCCGTCGAAGCAATTGGTTTCGTCTCTCTGCCAGATTTCACTTCAAGTGAACCTACGTCTTCGAATTTCTCAATCATTTTCTCCAGACCGTTGGCAGACATCAGACTACAGTCATTTTTCATACCCTTGAATGTCCGAAACTTCTTCACAAGCAAAGCGCAACCTTCATTGAGAGCGTCATTACGAGCTTCTCAGACGCAGTATGAGGTAATCGGTAGGTATCCAGCGTTTGTATAACCAATGTAATGTGTGGTCTGCATGAAACGTATTTTATTTTGAATATTATGACGAGTAAAGCGCATTCTATTGTTAAAATTTCAACTATTTGTTTTCTTAAGACATACAATTTCTCCCTTCTTTGCGTATATTCAGATAAAATTTCAGGTCATTCTGACAAGTGGTTCTTTTTTACAGCTTTTTTGAAATTTGAACTTTAATTATAATCACCCTGTACTTTGTTTCAAATAAAGTGTAAGCAGAATAAACTTTAAAGAATTGGTCTTTAACATATTTAATTCATTACATTAATAACTAATAAATAAACTTTAAATGATCGTACAGGATATTCAAATATAGGCTAACGATTTTCAAAAGCGGCAGATATTAAAGCAAATGGTGACAAGCAAATGGTGACAGATATTAAATTTATTCTTGGTTGAGATGAATTTGTGAAGTCTTTATATTACTTGAAATACTTCCATGTTTTAGACCAAATATTACCGCGCAAATGGTGCTGCACTGTCTAGAATTGTAAAAATGCTCAAACTAAGGTATAAAGATGCATCACTCAGTTCTTAAAGGCTTTTATTTAAACCACAATAATTCCTGTACTTCTTGTTCAAATGACTTACTGTTTGGTATCCTAAGTAAAATGTATTTGGGAATCCAAATATGATGTCAAAATTAGGTGTTAGTATTGAAAATTTTGCGTTTGGTACAATTTATGTATGCAGATGATCCTAAGCAAAATTTAAATATTTCATTAGTTAGTAGACGTTATTGCTAATCGACTGGTACCAGTCACATTTTATTCGGTGATATGTGGTAGTTAGTAAGGGTGATCACTTTTTTTTTTCCAGAACTGTACCTAGTCATGCAAATATTGTGGAGCAGGTTGATAATGGATTGGAAACCATAATGGATCATTAATATTGAAATGACTAACTTCAGTCGTACATTATGAAAAATCTACTGTGCTAAAATATAATTACATTGGATTCTTTAAAAATCCAATATACAAAATAAAAATAAGGTGCTTAAATGTAATGCCCCATAAATGCATAAATGTTCCCTTTCCTGAAATAGTAGCGCAAGAATCGAATATAAATCTGGCTTAATCAAACACATGCATTTCAGAAACAAAATGCGAAACATGTTAATGCATTTAAATTATTTCTTCTAGGAAAATTTACCATTGCAGTATACATCGTTAATTATCAAACTTCGACAATGATTCCTAAATGCGCGGAATAATCCCTCAGTCGATATTGCCATTTCGTTTTTATGTCTGATGTACAAATAACCCGATTGACGTCACGGGCAGGGATGAGTTTTCTCCGCTTTTTGACCACCAGTATAATTTTAGAGAAAACGTTGTTCTGTTAAATTGCAGAATGTTACGATTAAGTAAAAGAACATATTCTGTAAAATTATACTGGTAAGCAAAAAAGCGGAGAAATCTCATCCCTGGTCACGGGTTGAAGCGGGGCCATCGCGAAAACAACTTTCCTCACTTAACGTGCCTGATTCAAGACGCGAGGCTAACGAAATAGACAGGCTAGCGCGGTGCATTACACTTATCTTTTTTTACAGACCGCTAGCGTGACGTGATGCTCTTTTTGTACACCTGCATTAGTGGATTCGAGTATCACGTGACTCCCGCGGTCTGAAAAAAATATACGCGTAAAGCACCGCGGTAGCCTTTCTTTTTCGTTAGCCTCGTTCAAGACGTGGATGACGTCACACAAGAGATCTGAGTAGCAGACGAGTAAGATTGAATACGCGTATGTGTGCACCAAAAACAGTGCTATAAAATCCAGTTTTGTAATATTTTCTTGGGTAATTTCTGACTTATTTTAGATATGTTTGAATTATACATACAATAAATGAACAATAAAGGTTCAGCAAGACCTAACTTTATGATTGTTAATAAAAGGATTGTTATTACATAAACAGATTCATAGATACAAATTTTAACTTTTTTTTTAAATAGTTGAAACAAAAATTCAATTTAAATTTTATAAAGTATGAATAATTTAAAATACACATTCTGTTACTAGGTATTACAACTAAGAAAACACTATCTTTCAAACACTCTTATCTGACAAAACATAGTTTTGTAATTACTGATTATAATGTGCATTTTATATTTTTATGCATGTTTTTTTTAAAGGATAAGAGAAAATGTCACCATTTCCAAATTCCACACACATTTTCACTTCGATTATTAATTTAATATTTACTTAAAAGGAAAATTCATTAAATAGAAAAATCCACATCCATCTAGTAAATACACAGATTCCCAAGTTGTTATTTCAATAAAATAATATTAAATATTTATAAAAAGAAAGGTAATTCTATTCAAGAACATCAAGCAGAATATATACTTTCAAATAATTTACTACAATTATGACATTTAATATTCTCTCAGAGAAAATAATCTCATTTAAATATACAATATTAAGTAAGTGGAAATATCAAACTTATTAATGAAACTTACATACTGGTTAATGTAGACAATTTTCTTTTGTTACAAGCGATTTTTCTATTGTCATTTTTTACTTTTGTATAGTTATTTAGCAATATATTAGCAATTCCTGACAAACACAGTCTAAATAGATATGAAAGTTCATTTCCACATTTGCATTTAATTGCGAAATCCAGACCTAAAAATTCAGTCTTTTCAATAGTGAGTTGTATAATAAGAATTTTGGGCTCTGGAAATTTTAGGAAAGTACTTTCATAATTAGTTTATTTAGTTTTTGGAAAATTCGAAATGCATTTACAATTAAAAATAATAAATTTTCCTGAGGCCATTTTAATTGATTTTTGTCTTCTATCATCAAGTGTTTGTAAACTTCATTCGGGCAATCTAATTCTAAAGTTTTATCTTTGACTAATACGGTAATGCACTCACAACACTTTAATTTATGTGGAACTTTATATGTAATATAACCAGCAATAAAAGTCAATACAGACACGGTTTCATTTTGTATCTCAATATCATCCCTGCTGTTAAACACATCGTAAAAAAATCTGGTATGTTTAATTCTACAATTTCATCAACAGTTGTATTATAATTTAAATCTTTTAATTGAAATTCGCCTTTTTGCTTTGAGTGTAATCTAATTAAGCTCAGAATTGCATAATTGCAGCAATTTACATTCATCTTTTTAAATAGGAGGAATGAGACAAGTTCCATTCTTCCCCACTACCTTCTTTTATGTTAAACTACTTGTATAAAAAACTATACTGCCTTTAGGCTTAGTTTAAAACCTGGATAATATATAGTATAATGTTACATAGAGAAACTATTACAGCTACATATAAACAAAATTATAATAAGCTACATAAAATAACTTTTACTTTTCACTTAATAACCCAAAAGGAAAAAAAATCCTGCATCGACCTCTGATATATATAAATATTTATTTAAATTAAAATTATATTTTAATTATTGAAAGCACCAATAGTTTTACAAACCCTTTACAAAAAAGCGTTTAATTTTTTTAAAGATATGCATAAGAACTCAATATTATTAATTAATGTTTCAAATGTTTTTGATTTACATAAATTATATTTAGAAGAGTAATTCTAAGTAAAAACAGGACAAAAAAAGGTTTTCGTATTACTGTTTTATCTGATTGATGATTCTAAATTATATTTACTACTCTAGGTCAAAACAAAAGCATAATGAAGTCAGAAAGAGAATAAAGTTTAATTATCGTCTGTTGACATTCTGTGTATATTTTTATGTGCGTATTCGCCATTGCGATTGTTTGAATAAAGTTATATGAAATGTTTAAAATGATTAATAGTAGTAATAGTATTAATAGTATTAACAGTATTATTAGTATTAACAGTATTAATAGCATTAACAGTATTAATAGTAGAATATGCACAGTCATCCCGGCGAAACCCGATTTATTTCAACACAACAGAAAGGGTAAGCGATTACCTTTATTTAAATATTAAGTAAAATATAACTTTTACAACATTCGAATTCTTGAATTGACAAACGGTATAGATATATATTTTGCGTTTTAAATAATGAGATAAAAAAAGGGTACTTACTTAAATTCTTTATCCAAATAGTCAAAATAATATACGTTTAAAAAATTCACATTTTAAAAACCATTTTTATATAAAATTTATCTGAAATTATAGAAGCAAAAGAAAATTGCGAAACTTCGCGTCCAAAAGAAACTAGACACGAGAGTTGATCTCGTTTGTGACGTCAGGTCACGTGTTTGAAAGCTCAAAGCAGGCCCGTTAAAAGAGGAAAGTTGTTTTCGCGATGGTTGAAGGTCTATTCTCTATTCCATTTAACGGATTTGAAAGCGGGAAAGACAACACGCTTTAAATTAGTTTTTCTAAAACTTCCATGGTATTTTAATGTATGATTTTTTACTAGACTTTATTAGAGACGAATAGTTTTTCTTTAAATGCGGGAGAGTCTTTCAACAGATGTACAAAGGTAAGTTTATGTGGTATTTTCATATATTAAATTACACTGATGTTTAAAAGCAGAAATTTTGAATAATTGAAATTTGTAAAAATAATATATTTAAGCATCTCCACATAGTGATATACACTCTAAGGAAAAAGAAAAGCCGCACCAAGAATGAGTAATGCAAATTGGACACAAATTGATATGCATACACGTGTCGACGGAAAATGCAAAATTTTAAAGTTTGGTGGAAAATGAATGAACATGTGCATTCAATGAATAAACATGTGAATTCAACGAATAAACATGTGAAATTCTTTGCGAATTTCATTCCGTGTACTCAGATAGACAGTAACTATGTCTCGCATAAAGGTGCGCGAACAATATGTGCAGATGTCAGCATTTGAGAGAGGACGTGTAGTTGGGCTCAAAGAAGCCGGTTTGTCTAATTGGCGAATTGCTCGACATTTGGAAAGGAGCGATGCCACTATTGGACGACGTTGGCAGGAATGATGGAACCATGACCGAACACAGCGTCAAGAAGGAAGCGAGAGAGACGACAGAACGTGAGGACTGATCAATCGTCAGAGCGGCACTCAGAGCCGCATCATTATCAGCGATTATCATCGATTATCATTCATCATTATCATCGATTCTACGTGCAACTGGTGCTTTAGTAATCGCAAGGACCATTAATAGGAGGCTCAGAGAAAGGGGGCTGAGCTCACGGTTCCCCTTGCGCCGACTACCATTGACCTGGAATGATGGTATTTAAGAAGTCCAATATTTTAGTAACTTATAATTATATCAAAATAACAGACAAGTTTTAATTTTGTATTTTAAAGATACATTATTTTGCTTAGTAGTAAAGAAATTACTTAATATAGGGTGGTCTTTCCCTGATTATAAAAAAAATATTACGAAATAACCATTGAATGTAATGCTGTAAAATTTTTATTATAAAGTCATATTTTTCAGTTTTTTTTTCTGGATGGATGATTCCCTAGACATACGGCTTAGTCAATCCAAGGCCCCTTTGAAAATCAAACTGAACATAGCTTACACAAAAATCCTTCGCCTGTCACACTGTAATAAAACCATTTATTAAGTTTTTCATAATTTTTGAATATTCAGGGAATTTCCACACAAGATCAGATCACAGATGCTATGTCTAGTGTGATAGCCCATGGAACACCGCCTTGACATCCTTCGTGCTACCAAGGGTGCTCACATCGAAATTTACTGACGTAAGTACTTGTATTAAAAACTTCATAAATTGTTTTACAATATATTGAAACAAGTAATATCAGTTTTTCTGCAATAAATTATTGTAATCAGGGAAAGAATTTATGACTAGCTTGTATTTTTTAACGAATACCTTTTTCCATAGAAATTAATTTCCATACTATTTTTATACAGTTTCTTCTCATTTTGGTTGACCACAAAATTTAGATTATCTGAAGCTGAATCATTAGAATATAAATAAGGCTGCTTATCAGTAAACTTCCCAATTCCCCTTGCTAAGGTTAATCCTATGGACGTAGGATGCATTCAACCTGGAATGTCACTGACAGGAGTAGAATTGTCTTCAGTGTTGAGTCCTGCTTCCAACTGAGCACCGATGAGCAGCGAAGACGTGTTTGAAGACGCCCTGGACAGCGATGCAATCATACGGCCCGACAACCAGGAGTGATGGTCTGGAGTTCCATTTCATTTCATAGCAGGACCCCTTTGGTTGTCATCCGCTGCACCCTTACAGCACAGCAGTAAGTCGACGATATTCTATGCCCCGTTATGTTGTCCTTCATATCACGTCATCCTGGGCTTACATATCAGCAAAATAATGTCCGCCCGCACACGGCGATATTTGCTACTGCTTGTTTTCGTTGTTTGGCCAACACTACCTTGGCCAGCTGGGTCGCCGAATCTCTTCCCCATTAAGAACGTTTGCAGCATTATGGGCTTGAAACACCCAACCGGGACACCAACCGTAAAAGGTATAGGATACAATGTCCCGGCGGAAAAATACCCAGAGCTAGCCAGCAAATCACCCCAACAAGACAGACTCAGAACAATGAGCAAATATAAAACCATACAACAAGAGCTCCGAAATGGAGTCACAAGAAGGCCAAACAAACCTTAGCCCAGACTATATATTAAAATACAAACTAAAAATGACAAACTAACCTACTAAATTATACAAAGTTTAATGACAATTTCAGTTACAATTGTCAACTAATATTAAAGTAACCTAAAATAATAACAACTTTAAGGACAATTGAAGTTACAAGTGTCCGACTAAACTAAACTAAAATAAGATACAATCTAATTGAAATATAATATAACTTCACAATCAGACAATCTTCAAAAGTAAAACATTAAGAGCTTTATTAGGACAATGCCATTTCCATCACTATTATCTCACTTCGTCATAGATAATTGTAAATGTCTTCATTCACTTGATTGAAGACCAAATGTCCAGACTTTACTAGACCAAATAGATTCTTACTACAATGCACAGATGAGATTGAACAAGTTCTTGCTTATCCACTTTTAAGTATTTAGGTTACCATCCAGATGATCAGCAACTTTCAAAAACCAGTAAAATAAGTGTTCGTCATGCCACAACCAATATCATAATTTAAAAGTCATTGTTCATGATGCTACACAATTCATATTAGAAATTAATTTATTCAAATTGCAGTTTTACATCGCCACGCTACACCAAAGGTAACTCACTGTAAATAAATCTGTATTGATGCATACACTCCATGAACTCAGCAAGCCAGTATTAAAATCTTGACCATAATTATATAAATACTTAACTATTTCAAAATACTTCAATTACGTATCCAATGTCAATACCAACTACCATGTAAATATTCTATAGACAACGATTAAAATATTAATTCATTCGGGTATTTGTTAAAAGCAAACGTTCATGATGATGCAACTAATACAATGATTAAAACCAATGTTCAGAATTCATCATTAAAACATTGCAAACACACTTGCTCAAGAAATAACTCAAACTATGCACTTCAATAACACAATGACTCATCATTGCTGCAAATGCAAGCCCGATTGTGACTTATTGTCCAATAAAGCAACAGTTAACTAAACATTCACTGTGCGCATCAAAATGCACTGAGATTAAAATAATTTTCCATGATACACTGAGTAATTCCAAAATCAGAATTTATATCTAATGAACGAGTATAACTCATTCAATTTATTGTAATTTTCCCTCAACTTATTGTAATTTCCAAAACTCAGCAATGTTTTTTGTATATTTTTTCTCACTGTCAAAAAGTTATCAAATGCAAAATGATGTGGCATAAGTCTGCATCTACCGAACAGATAGTGCAAAATATCACCCCTTTGTCCACAGTCACACAAATCATTACTTCGCTTACCAATTTTCTTCAAATACTTTGGAAAACTTCCATGACCCGTACAATAATAATGAACCACTCTACTACCTATAATTCTATCCGTCGTTACTTCATTAAAAACATTATAGGTATCCCTTCCAACTGTTGAACTATTCCAGCTCTCTTGCCAGTCTGACAGTGCCTTAACTTTATAATACCTCTTAACTGTGGAAATTGGAAAAGGCATAACTTCCATTATATCAAACTCTTCATTTTCTATTACATTTTTGGCCAAGGTGTCAGCACGCTCGTTTCCTGCGTACCCTGCGTGAGCCTTAATCCATCCTAATGACAATTTTTATTATTTGACTGAGACATTATTTTAAAAGTATCCATGATAATTTTATTATCTGGGAAAGTATGTTGCAATACCTGAATAGATAAATAACTATCTGAATATAAAATCATTCTATTAAAGCTGGAATTATCAAACCAATCAACTGCATATTTAATAGCTGTAAGTTCCGCCTGAAAAATCGAATTTAATTTGTGTAGTTTAATTTTATAATCAAAAATATTTGCACCATGCAAATAGACTGCAAAAGCAGCTGACGTGCCAGACTCCATCTTAGACCCGTCTGTATAAGTCACCAGCCCATGCATTACTGGGTTAACCTCCCTTACAGAAGATATGATATTTATATTAATTTCAGTTAAATACTCTGGATAATCATAAGTACGCAATTTCCTCATTACATTTTCTTTGTTAATGCAAATGTCTTCCAGATAAAGTTGGCTTGACCCATTCACTACACTATATATTTCAAAATCATTTTTTAACTTAATGTAGATTGGCTCAATTCCCGCTAATACACATAAGGCCTCAGTAGATACGTCTTTATAAGCCTTTATTATAGACATTAACCCAGACCTCTGGCAAGAGCTTAATCTCCGAATGGCATGTATTTTAAGGTCTGGGAACCAAACCTCCCAACCATACAAAATTCGCTTCTCAATGACAACTTTATACCAAGTTTTCTTAAAATGTGCAGCAAGACCTGTATCTCTACACCCCGTTTTACCTATATTGATAATAAAATTCATAATGTTTTCCCTGACTTGATCAAAATGGTCCATCCAGTTAAACCTTCCGTCCAACTTAAAACCTAAATAATTAACGTTATCTTTTACAGGAATCGAAGTATCCTGAAGTTTAAATAACGGTCTTCTATTTATCATCTGATTAGGGCCAAACATCATTGATTCACACTTATTCACACTTAATTTAAGCCTTAATTCCTGACAAACATCATTGAAGAGATCAATTGCCATATTAGCTTTCTCTTCAAGACTACGACGTGTATTACCACCAATAATGATGACGAAATCATCTGCGTATGATACGATATCCGAAAAAGATTGTTTATATACTTTCAATAACGTATCTGCAACTAAAATCCACATCAACGGACCAATGCATGAGCCCTGAGGGCATCCTCTATTAAGGGCAAACCATCTTATTCCCTCTGAAAATAAAAAGCCAATCTTGCGATTAGAAATATAATTTTTAAGAATAGATCTTAAATAAACAGGAATTGGTAAGTCATCAATAATTTTAGATAGTGTCTTCCAACACACTGTATCGAAAGCACCCTCAATGTCCAAGGAAATTAAGGTACAATATTTACCAGATTCTAGTTTTTCTTTAACCATACTCTTCAATGAATATAATGCTGTAATCGTACTGTTTCCCTCTCTAAAACCATGCTGAGCAGCTTCAAAATAACTTATAGATTCAAGTTTCGTCATTATCCTAATTTTTATTATTCTTTCTAATAATTTCCCAAAAATAGATAAAAGTGTAATGGGTCTATAACCTCTGGAAGAATGTGGACTCTTGTTCCTTTTTCTAAAAAAGATCACCTGTCCGCATTTCCAAATTCTAGGAAAATGACCCAGACCCAAACATTTGTCAAAAAACTGTTTAACAAAAAGCCTATATCTCTTGCAAATATGCTTCACAATAATAGCATCCAATTCGTCTGGGCCCGGTGCTTTTCCATTTGCCTGTTGTTTTATCACATATTCAATTTCTTTATCAGTGGTCTTCCTGAAATCCGGATCTCCATTATACTGCATCCGTGAGATATACTCGTAAGTGATCGGAGGCACTATATCCACATGAAAATGCTCTTTCATTAAATCATCCGCCACATCGTCATATGTTGCAAAAGGTACTGAATTCTCTAACGCCGTATAGATGAAATCCGTATGATGTAAATTTTTACCAGACAAAAACTTGTATAAGTTACCAAAAGCGTTATTTGTCGATGAACAAAACTTAAGCCAAGATTTCTTCTTTGCTTCCCTTATTTTCCTTTTATATATATTTCTTTCTTTAACATAGACTTCTCTATACTCCTGAATCTGACTGTTGCGTGCGTATCTCTTATATAAGGCATTTATTTTGTTCCGCATTGACTTCAATTCCGGTGTATACCAGTAATTTGTTGTTTTATGCGTTATTTTTCCACGTCTAAAACATTTATTCATCATTTTGTTTATATCATCTTGCCATTTTTCCGCCCATATGTCCAAATCAAACCCTGTGTATACATCGGACAAAGAACTCGTCCACCTTCCACAACTTTCATCAATCAATTTATTTAACTTTTTAAAACTCTTGTTCCTTGTCTTAAATCTTAGATTTGCCTTCTTAGTCGGTTCAAAGTCCAGAGAAAATTTTATGTAGCGATGATCACTGAATGAGAAGCATTTGTCATCTACCATCCAGTTTTCTATCTTATCACAAAGATTTAAACCAAGCAAAGTCAAATCCGGTCTCCCAGTGATCGAACCTTGAACAAAAGAATGGGGTGCCTCAGGGTCATTGCAAATACTTAAACTGTATAACATCAAATGTTCCATAAGCTCTTCCGATCTATTATTCTCTCTTGTATATCCCATTGACACCAAAGGAGCATTAAAGTCACCGCCGACCACCAGATTATCAAAATCTTTAAATATATTTGACCACTCTGATAGATCCGAGTCTAGGTCAGCCGAAGGCGCTGAATATTGAGAGCCGATATACAGGACTGTGTTTGAAACATTCAAGTTGATAAAAATACTATTTGTCAATTTAAGGGCCTCAAGACAGATATAATCCCGGTTAGTAATGATTATAACAGCACTAAGATTATCCGACAAAAAACAAGACCATTCCCTGGGAATTCCTGTCACCACACCCCTAACCACGTATGGATCCTGTCCCAAAATAACATCTATTTTATTAGTTTTATTAAAATCTATTTTATTATTTTATTAAAAGTATGAAATACGACATTATGGGCAGGGCCCTCAAACCAGCTCGGCATATTTCCGATCTAACGCGCAAATTGGACAGAACTTGGCACAATATCCAGCTGAAGGACATCCGCCAACTCCATCAATCAATGCCAAACCGAATAATTGCTTGCATAAAAGCCAGAGGTGGACTGACGTGTTATTGGGTTGTTCACTTTGTGAACCTCTTTTTCTTGAATAAATCATCCGAATTTTCTGAAATTGTAATCATTTGTTTTTCTGTACATGTACATCACATCTACCGATTTTCGTCCCATTCTAATAACTTCGTTTTGGTGTTTTTAGGTAGCTTTCAATACAAAAAAGTATAAAGCTACCTATTGCAGCCATTCGGAGGAAAGCAGTTCCGGAAAATTTCGATATATTTTCACCGATCATGACCCCCAGACCCCAAAACCACCCTCCGTTCAAATGTTGATTTATATATACTATAGATATATCCATATATATATATATATCTGACCTATGTCATACGATAACGCTGGTATTTATAAATCGATTTTGATGAAACTAATTGTGTGTATTAAAGTCACCAATGTCTCGACCGTGTTCGTTGGCCAGCTTGGTCCGCCATTTTGTTTCAAGATGGCGGCCATTTAAAAATTTAAAACTAAAATAAATATGCCAAAAAGTTAAAAATTCAAATTTATTTTTTAATTACATGTTAGGCCTTGATACAAGGATTCCAGAGCATTTTTTGGTTTACCTCTATCTTTAAAAATGGCGGAGATAGAGCAGTTTGAAATTATAGGGTGGCTGACATTTTGAAACAAAACAGCATATTAACGCGATTACTCGCAAATTATTTTCTTTCATTGTTGTAATAATTTTCCAATCATACGCATAAAACTATATATTCATATCCGTTAGCGCCAAAATTGGTGACGTTGGCGACAAAATTGGCAAAATTTGTGACATTTGGCGAAATATCGCCAAATTTGGCGACCAAAATAAGTTTTTATAATTGAAGCCAATTTGGCTATTGCTCAATAATTTGGCGAAATTCTTATTAAAATTCAGTATTAACGAATCTTTTGTAAACGTTTCTTTGCATATTAACTTGCTGTTTTCGTGTAACATTAGCTAAAATTTTAAAACGAAGATATAGGAAAGCTACCTTTTCCTCCCGGTACAGGCCGGAAGGACTTTTTTTTTGTCTTAGAGTGTATTAGTGTTTTTCTTTGGCTGAGTATAGAATTGCGCATTTTCCATGAAAAAAAGGAACATGCACGCCTTAATAGAAATTTCATCAAAAATTTTATTTAATAATAGTGGTGTATATTTATACAAATTATAAAAAAGTAGGACCAATGAATCAAGTTTTGATTTATTAAGGTAGTGGGTAAACGCGAATGTGTTCTGACACATTTTACCTATAAACACGGGGAACAAAATAACTGGTCAGAATTATTCTCTTTAGTTATATATCATTAAAATTTTAAAAGGATATTTTTATTATGGAATAAACATGGATTATTTAATGCATTTTCATTACTAATTTTACTTATCTTTTCCGATGTAATTTCTATCTAATTTAACGCTTTAGAAAGCTTCTAAAAAGTCCCATAAGTTAAACAAGCTCGCAAGAATGTTAAAGCTAGTCGACTGACATCATGGCAGACCCATAAGGAATATAAGATTCCACAATATACAATACACGGTGAAGTAAATGTATAACCACACCGAAGAGTTAAGATTTACAGCTTTACAGGTTTAGTGGAAACCTGGTGGGAGATGTTTAAATTATAGGATTTTGAAGGCAGTCACTCTCGTTTATCTGATAAATTGATAATTGGAGAGTCTAATTATAATATTAAGTTTAGAAGCTATGAATCGTTGAGTATGAGGGTGAATTTACCAATCTTTATTTATTTAATTTTAGATTGCTACATCGAATTTATTTAATTTCATTTCTTAAACAAATTCCGGTGCGAAACGTATTAAACCTGGGTTAAATTAACCCACGTATTACGGAAGATTAGTGAGAGCTTGGCACCTCTGCACTTAGGCACAATGACCTTATGTCGCTAACAGTTTAAATATTTAATATATAAAAAAATAAATACTATGCTTTTATTTCAGTTTCTATTCGATTTTGTAAACAAAGAAGAAAATAACTCCCACACTTTTTACGATCTGCAAAGAAATACCCAAATATCTTCAGAAGTAAAAGAAAAAAAAATATCTTATAAAGTTGAAACTCACCGCGTTTGGAATTAGAAACAGTCGCTTTACCCCCAAATTAAAAGTTTTTATAAATAAGCCGTTTAGAAAAATTTAGAGAGTGATTCTTGAAGGGTGCCTTGATGGTTTTTACGATTTTTTTTTGCGTATATTTATAAACAGAATTTATTCTGCGTAGATTGATGATATCTTGAAAAACGAAGTAATCAAGGAATCAGCAATACAAAAAGCAATATAACTACCAACTGACACACACACATGTATTGGAAATAAAAAAAATAATTAATTTTTTTCATTTTGCTGTCGTTTTTTTTATAAAAATTAATTACACTTTTTTAACGATGCAGACTGATTTATAAATAAATATATCCTGCAATGTATTGAACATTCGATTACTCAGATGAAAATGAAGCGTCTACTCTTTAATTTTCCAGACTTTTTTTATCAGTAAAATGTAAAAAAAAATGATTCACGCTAATTAATAATCTCTTAAACGAAATAGCTTCATTTATTTTCACGAAAAGATAATTTAGCTAATCAGTTTCAGTTTTTTTAATTAGAAGTTTTTTTTTATTAATGTTATGTAACATATATATTTCTATCTCCGAAAAGAAAATTTTGAAATTGATAACTCCATTTAATGATCCAAAGAAGTCAATTGTGAGGACTCATCACTCTAAACTAACAGTTTGAAGTACATTTTTGGCTTGAAATTTTGAAATATATTTATTTAATGCAAAGATGCCAAGGATTACGGAGTTTGAATACCACTATTTTCGAGTAGCATAATTCGCACTAATTAATCTCAGAACACTGCAATTAAAAAAGGCGAAGATTACTATTCGAAAATAGCGGTATTCTAAATTTGCAATACTTGGCACCTATTGAATTTTCACATTCTTACTTACTTCAAATACTTATGTATTTGAGAAAATTGTAGATTTCAATTATAGATTGCAGTTTTTAATTCCGCAGGATTCCCATCGAAAACTGTATAACCCCATTTCATTTCCCACAATTTTCGTTTCTTGAAATTCAGTTGTAAAATGTGACATTTTAAAATTGTTTTATGTAATTTCTGTAAATTAAATGAAAACAGAAAAGATAAAGAAAAGTGCCCAGTTAAACTGAGGGCATTGAGCTCACAGGCTATTCACACTCATTGTATAGTACATACTCTTATTTCAAAGAACAATGCCACTCGAAAAATAAAGAAATAGACAATATATTAAGGGAGGGGGATAAGCACCCGTTCCCACCCTTTATACTTAACCAATAAACCCCCAAAATCTAATCAGGCAAGCGCCTTACCACAATGAATTTATACACAAAATTTGAAAAAAATTGGATAATTTTGCTTGAAAAACCCATTTATCTAAATTAAGGGAGGTGAGCCCCCCCCCCCGTTCCCCCCTTTATACTTAACAAATGAAAACCCAAAACTAATCAGGCAAGTGCCTTACCACAATGAATCTATATACAAAATTTGAAGAAAATCGGATAATTCTGCATGAAAAACCCATTTATCTAAATTAAGGGGGGTAGCCCCCCATTTCCCCTCCTTTATACTTATCCAATGAACCCTCAAAACTAATCAGGGAAGTGCCTTGTCACAATGAGCCTATATACAAAATTTGAAGAAAATCGGATAATTCTGCCTGAAAAAACACATTTATATAAATTAAGGGGGGGATTAGCCCCCCGTTCCCCCCCTTTATACTTAACCAATCAATCCCGAAAACTAATCAGGGAAGCGCCTTAACACAATGAACCTATAAACAAAATTTGAAGGAAAACGGAATAATTCTGCATGAAAAACCCATTTATATAAATTAGGGGGGATTAGCCCGCCTGTTCCCCCCTTTATACTTAACCAATCTATCCCGAAAACTAATCAGGGAAGCGCTTTAACACAGTAAACCTATAAACAAAATTTGAAGGAAAACGGATATTTCTATGAAGAGTTATCGCGTTACGTACATACATACGTACGTACATACATACAGAACCGGCGAGCACATAAGATCTCAGGCTTTGATAGCCTGTGAGCTAAAAAACTAATATATACAGGGTTCATACGCTGTTACCGCAATTTTTTAATACAACTTTTTGCTTTATTTAAATGCAATTAAACGAAGTGTCTACAATTACTGCTATTTAAATCATAAATAGAAAAATTCTATTAAAAATTTGTGGTACACCCGTACAAACCCTGATATATTTGAAACTATTTTAATATATTTTCTTCAAAAATCCCCGGGTTTTACAACCAGCACGCTTACAGATCTTAAAACGCAGCCTTTAATAAAAGAATCCTTAATCTTGGGTTCTAAATCTGTTCTTTATATGAAATTATATGATCATACATAATAGAGAAATAGACACCTCTTTTCCACAATTTTCATATTAAGTCATTTGATTTTTATCATTTTATCGAAATATCATTTCCTTTCTTTCTTATTAGAATATTTTTTTTATTTGCATTTCCAGATCATCTAGCATTAATAACGTTATTTGAAAAATATTTTGATCTTTTCTATGTTCAGAGGTCAGAATATTTTCAGTTTCATATTTTATGTGTATGTGTTCTAATTTTAAATAACTGTTTTACACATTTGTTATCCTTTGGCCGTATCGTTTTTTAGATAACTGAAAGATATCATTAGTATTTGTAAATTTTGCTTACATTTTCCGGCTAAAATAAATAAATTAGGATACCTTTAAAAAGTACAGTAAGGGCCATTCTCCCATAAGTGAGATTTTTGGCTGCACATATATCTGATTTACTAAAGTGTCATATTATTCTCAATTTGAATTTTTAATAATCACTGCTATATTGCAGAATAATAATTAGTAGATGGGCACAAACTTTATTGAAAAATAAATATGATATTGCAGCTTTTATCAGGTGACAATAGTGACATTTTTTGCAATTTTGCCACTTTACTTCAAAAAGAAAACTTTTGGAATGTTGTATGCACTACTTTCAAAGCCATATCAAACCTCCGATTAAATGACTACATATTGGTTAATCTACAAATACCAATATTTAAATTAACAATGGGAACAGTAGTGATTGGTAATAAAGGTACTGTTACCTTTTCCCCATTCTTTTCCATCCAGAAAATCTTTATGAACAAACAGCAAGCAATGGAGACTCTTTAAGAACAACATGTGCTCCGCTACTGGAAACAATACTGCAAATAACTGCATACTGCCATCTGGCGGAAATATGAAGATATTCATACACCGGGACAATAGTGACCAAAAAATGTGAGGGACACAACATTTAAACCCAACAAAAACAAATATTACACATTTCACACATATAAAAATTATATTATTATGCTCCATGATATTCATATTTATAATAAATGCATTGTTTTTTCAAAATTGTTTAATAATTATTTTTTGTTGATGGTTTTAGTGATCAAGTAATGGGTTGGGACAGGGGACAGTAGTGAACTTTGAGATATTTAAATTCCATTTTAAAAATTAAAAGACAGATTTTCACAGTAGAAGTAACATAATATTGTAGAACAATTACAGAGGAACATTTTAACATTAAATGAGAATTTAAATTGCAAAGAAATGCCAAGAGATTTACAGGAGACTGATAAATCACACTTCTGAGATATCGTCTCAGTAACTTTCTTTTTTTTTACTCGAAGAACCAGTAGCAGCTTGTCAGTAGCAGAGTTGGCATTAATCGATTATTTGTTTAGTCAATTGATTAATCCACTAAACGTTCAATCATGTGAAATTTAATCATGATGAATATAATCATGATTACAATTGAAAAAAGTAATTACCCTTTACAATTTTTCTTATGATTAATTCAATTTGTACTAATTCAATCACGATTACTTTAATCATTAATCTAATTACACAGACAAAAATTAAATATGGCCGCCATTTAACTTTCTTAAAATCGCTTTGATTGCTACGAGACTGTTATTAAGGGTCACCATACAATTTTCCTTACTGAAAAAACATAATATTATCCAGATACACCGAGGTCAAAATGTGTAAATAATTTACAGGAGAAGGGAGAGTTGAACTAGTTGAACTCCTGTTTTTCAATTTGCCACCCGATATCTTGGCACGATATGAGTAGAATGGGGCGCCAATTCGTTATTTTAACTGTACTATCACGTTTTCGAGTTACGGCAAGAAACTTCAGCTTTCGATCTCTATTGACTAGTACACTGCAAATGTTTCAGTCTGCCTCGTGATATCTTGGTATGATATGAGCAGAACGAGTGTAAATTCGTCATTTTGAAGGTACTTTCACGCCATCAATTTTCGAGATAAAATTGTTGCCAAATTAAAGCTTAAACAATGATTTTTTAAAAATATTGTAGTCTAAATGTAAGAAAAATCCCAGCACCCCCCCCACCACCACCTTTTTTTTCTTCAAAACTGTCGGAAAAGAGGTAGCACAGACGATTCCACCGGAAAATTTAAAAGTAATTTTCGTTAACTTAAGCACACCAATCAGCGGACTCAATCAGTACTAGTGCTTTTAATGCATCAGACGACCCCAGTTGCTTCGAGCTTACCCGTTATTCACACACTGGTACCGTTGTGCTCATACCGTAAAAGTGTTGCCAGTGGACTACATTTTTAAAATTCAATTTTCTTGATTACAATCAGTTTTTTGAGAAATTAAAATTCGCCTTATTTAATGACAAATTAAATAAGGCGTAGAGAAGCCGAATTATACAATTTCAAAAAAGTGGTGCCAATCAAGCAATCTGAATTTTTAAAAAGTAGCCCACTATGGCAACACTGTATCGTACCTGAACCAAAAACTTCTGTTTAAAGTCTCAAACCCGAGTCTTAAAGCCGAAGAATCACATCCGAACACAACCCAAACTCGAAGTGAAAGGAAATTAATGTATAATTAAAAAGTATTATTGAAAAGTAGTCAAGAAATTTTACTCAAGTTTTTAAAACTATTTCACACCAGAAATTTTATTTAAATCTACTTAACTTATTTATTTAACGTATTTCTGTGAGTTTTATATTTAACTAGCTTACCCGCCCGGCGTTGCCCGTGCCAACAATCTTAAATGTACCTGAAATCAGTGTTGAACATTTTTTTTATTTTTAAACAAATCTAATGTTGGGGGTCCCACTACCTTAGACAGCAAACACTGGGCGTGCCATACACACTCCCATATATTACCATAAGTCGAGTCGAAAGAGCCATACCCCTTCATGATCCAGCCCATAGAACCAGAGATAGAAAAGCACCCCTGGTGGTGAAAATCGAAAAGCTCTATCTATGTAGAGTCGAATGAGCCATACCCCGTCGTGATCCAACCTATAGACCCAGATATAGGAAAGCACCCCTTGTGGTGAAAATCTGAACTAAAATCAGTCAGCTCTATCGATGTCAAGTGGAAAGAGCCATACCCCATTGTGATCCAGCCCATAGAAACAGAGATAGGAAAGCACCCCTTGGTGGTGAAATTCAGAACTAAAATAGGTAAGCTCTATTGATGTTGTGCCGAATGAGCCAAACCGTGTCGTGATGTGACCCATAGAACCCGAGTTAGCTGCAAAATCCTTTAGTTACACCTTCCACCGCCAGGGAGCACAATATGTTCTATACGAACATAACTGAATTCATTAAGGTTATCGATGTCGAGTCGAATGAGGCATACCCCGTCATGATCCAGCCCATAGAACCAAAGATACGAAAGCGCCCCCTGTGGTGAAAATCCGAACTAAAATCAGTAAGCTCTATTGATGTCGGGTGGAAAGAGCCATACCCCGTCGTGATCCAGCCCATAGAAACAGAGATAGCAAAGCACCCCCTGGTGGTAAGAGGAAGTTGATGTAGAATAAATGTGATATTTAATAAAAAGTCGTTCCCACCCCACCCCCTTTATCTCGCCATTTTCGCTAATTATTACAAATATACAAATGTTTCTTAATTACATCTAATGTCCCGATCTGATAATGGGGTTTCCCTATCTACCTATCCTAATCCGCTTTTCCCTATCATAATAGAAAAAAGCATATTTTATCAAATAATCGCTGGCAAACGCCAATTTCGTCAAAGATTCGCAAGAAAAACACGAATTTTATCAAATAATCGCTGAAAAAACATGAATTTTGTAAAAGGATCGCTAAAAAAACATGAATCTCGTCAAAAGGCAGCAGAGAAAACACGAATATTGTCAAACGATCATTAAAAAAGCAAATTTCATCAAAGGATCACGGAAAATGCGAATTTCATCAAAGGATCGAGGGGAAAACGCAAATTTTGCCAAAGGATCACAGGAAAAATGTGAATTTCGTCAAAGGATCGCTGAAAAAAAAAACACGAATTACGTCGTAGGATCACTGAAAAAACATGAATCTCGACATAAGTATGTGGAAAAACACGAATTTCGTTAAAGGATCACAAAAAAGCAAATTTCATCAAATGATTGCAGGAAAAACTTGAATTTCATCGAAGGATTGCAGAAAAAATACGAAATTCGTCAAAGGATTGTGGAAAAAATGCAGATTTTGTGAAAGGTTCACAGAAAAAACTTTCGTGAAAGGGTCGCGGAAAAAATGCAACTGTCTTTATTAAAAACAGCACACACACAAACCTCTACACAAACAAGCCTATTCTGTCTTCCTGCCTGAGGAAAGCACCGTAATTATAACACCTAGGCCTGATTTTTTTATTTCAATTTAGATTTTTTTTTTAATTATTAAAACGTGCATACGGAATTCTGGATTCGAGGCTATTCCATGCTCTCCGCCAATCCACAGCAACAAAGCAGACAGCCAATGAGAGCAGGTGTGAATATGGGATGATCCAGGATCCAGCGACGGCAGTTCATGTTCACAGCTGAAAGCGGCTAGCCACAGATTTCATTGTTTTTTTATGTTTGAGTTTTATTTTAAAGAAAAGGTATACATTTTTTGCTAATTGAGGTTCACATAAGTTAGTTGCAATTGTCTTCATTCTTTGTATGCGTAGTTGCCCCCATATATTATGTGTTTGGTAAGAATATATTTTGCACTTTACTGAATGTTTTCGTAGCGTTAGACATATCAACTCATGTTCTTAAATGAAACAAACTGTTTTCAATAACAAATCTTAATGAATCAAATTAATCTTACACTTTACTATAAAATGTACAGTTCTACAATTTATCGCATATTACAACGTTCTTGGGAACTAAAAATGTAGTCCAATAACAGTAACAGAAAGAAAAATTGTAAATAACAATAAATAAATAATCATAAACTTCACACCATTGAATTAACAAACTCATATATAAGATACAACTTTAAACTGATATGCCTCATCAACTGTTGTCGAAATCAATATAATATAAATAATTCTTAAACATTATGAGTTTGCTAAGAAATTAAAACATTCAGTGCAGTGTAGGATGTATTTTTTCCTCCAAACAATTTAATTTTTAAATATGAAGTTAAAAAAAAATCCCCGTTTTCTCACATATTATGAGTTTTATCAGCAAGTTAAAACATTAAGTAAATATGAATGATTTGCGGAGCTGTTTCTATCAAAAATTCAATCACATCGCCCAAAAACCGTCAACAAAAATAATTATAAAGAGTGCGATGACAACATAAATTTGCATGTCCGTTCTTGGGCGATTTTTATAAAACACAAAATTTGTCACAAAATGGTGATTTTTTTACAACATGCTTACAAATTAAAATGGTTTATAATTATTTTAAAAAAACTCGGCCAGAAATAACATTGATTTTACATTTTTAAAGACTTATTCTTTATAATTATTTTGAAACAGCTCTGCAAATCATTCATATTTATTTATTGTTTTACTTTCTGATGAAACTCATTATGTGAGAAAACAGTGATTTTTTTTACCTCATACTTACAATCCTCAAAACAATTTAATTTGTATATATGAAGTAAAAAAAAAGAAAAAAAATCACCGTTTTCTCACATATTATGAGTTTTATCAGCAAGTTAAACAATAAGTAAATATGAATGATTTGCGCAGCTGTTTCTATCACTAATTCAATAACATCACCCAAAAACCCTCAACAAAAATAATTATAAAGAGTGCGATGACAACATAAATTTGCATGTCCGCATTGCATGTCCGTTCTTGGGCGATTCTTATAAAACACAAAATTTGTCACAAACTGGTGATTTTTTTTTACAACATGCTTACAAATTAAAATGGTTTATAATTATTTTAAAAAAAACTCGGCCAGAAATAACATTGATTTTACATTTTTAAAGACTTATTCTTTATAATTATTTTAAAACAGCTCCGCAAATCATTCATATTTATTTATTGTTTTACTTTCTGATAAAACTCGTAATGTGAGAAAACGGAAAATCACAAAATTCATCAATCAATAGTTGAAAAAAATCTCAAAAATCATCAAATGGTCTCGGGGGAAAAAAATGCAAATATCGGCAAGTAGTTAAAAAAAAAAATCACAATTTGTCAAATGATTTTTTTTTGGGGGGGGGTTGGTAATTTAGGTTTTTATATATGATTATACCTAGATACTTTGTATATTCTTTACCTTCTAATTCCCTTTCTTTCAATTTAATTCCTTCAATTTTATATGTGTCTGCTGTTGGTAGGTTTCTTGTGTGTGTTCTATTAAAGTACAGTAGTTCTGTTTTGTCCAAATTAAGCGTTTGGTTATTCTCCGTTACCCATTTATTAAATTCTTTTATTATTTTGTTTGCTAGTTTTATTAATTGTTCTTTTGTTTTTGCTTTTAATATTAAAATAAAGTCGTCTGCGAAGGCCTTTATTCTTACATTTTTCACCAGTTTTTCTTTAGGGCTGTATCTACTATAAGCAGCCACAGCAGTGGTCCTAGACAGCTGCCATGTGGTCAGCCGTCAAATGTTTGTTTCGTTACTTTAATGCCGTTTTCTTCTAAGGTTACGTATCTATCTTCTAAAAAGCTTAGTATCCAATTTATTAGGTAAGTGGGGCATGGTGATTGTTTTAAGTTTTTGGCTATAATAGGTCATCTGATATTATCAAATGCACCCTTTATATCCATGGCTAATAGTAATGTTTAGTATTTCTCTTCTTTGTCTTTATTTATTGTTTTTATTAGGTTATTTAGTGCGTGTTCAGTTGATAACCCTTGTTTGAACCCATTTTGTTTGTCGCTCCATTATTGGTTGATTGTTAGATGATGTGATATCCTGCCGTGTATTATTCTTTATAATATTTTACTAAATGTAGGTAGTAAACATATGGGTCTGTATTTTTTTTTGGTTATTTTGGATATTTTCCCTTTTTATGAAATAGGACCACTGTACCTATTTTAAATGATTTTGGGAAGTAGTTGAAGTTAAGGCAGGTGTTATATAATGTTAGTATTAGTTGTGGTGCTACTTTGTGTATTCTTTTCACTAGGTTATAGTCTATGTAGTCAAAGCCCGGAGCTTTGTTTTGATTTATGTTTTTGACTATCCTGTTAAATTCTTGTTTTGTTATAAGGGGTGGTTTTGTTTCACTAAATGTCGGTGGCTCTGGTTTTAATTCGTGATCTATTGATGGATCTGTTTGATACAGGTTGTTTAGGAAGTGGTTTAATGTATTTTTGACTGTTACTTGCTGGGGATGATATTTACTAATCGTGATGGGCTTCCTTTTACCTCTCATGATGCTGAAAGATGCTTTTGCGTCTGGTGGGTTTTGTACATAGAGTGAATGCAGGAAGAAGAAGTCTGTAAGTTTTACCCCCCTGTCATCTATGTTCGCATAGCCCCATTGTTGAGAGTGTGCGTTGACGTCCCCCGTCAGTAGTACTTCGCCTGTGGCTATTTTCAGGGTGTCTTCTACCTCCTGCAGCACACCTTTGAAGTCTTATACTGAAGGTATTTATTGATTATTGTTATTGTTTCTTTTTTATTTTCGATCTTGATTGCTGTTGTGTATTCGTTTTCTGCTATTGTTACTGGATTGGTCCCTGTGTGACTTACTATTGCTGACCGATTTCTTTTTGTTTTTGTTATTATCCAATTACCATTACAGAAACCTGTTATTTTTGGTGTATTTTTATTTTGGTGAAGATCTTGTAAGAGTCCAATATTTATTTGCTTGTCACCCATATATCCCATAAGTGTTTGTGTTGCATGGAAACTGTTATGTAGGTTTATTTGTATTAGTTTGATGTTGTCTTGTTTTTTATTGTTAGCGTTTTCTTTTGGGTTTTTATTTTTATTCATATTTGGACTGTCTTGGGTGCCGCTTAGGCACGCGTCTGTATTAGCGGCGTCGATATTGAACATAATTCAATTCGTGCGTCCTTTGCTGCCTGTTGTTTAGTTCCTCCTCCCGTATAGCATGTATGTTCACAGGGACGTCGCAGTGACGTCACTGTGAGTCACGTACGTCACGTCACATATGTGACTGAAATACCACCATTCAGTGAAGTCACACTGTGACTAAAATATGAATTGCTTAGAAACTTTAAAAAAATTACAAAAACACTACAAAATAAATATTCAATGTAAAAAACATGTTTCTGACATTTTCTTTTATTTTTGTGACGTCACTGTGACGTTACTGCAAGTCACAAACGTTACGTCACCTGTGTGGTCAAAAGACCTCTATGTTTTGAAGTCACAGTTTGACCAAAATGGGAATTTGAAATATATATATGAAAAAGAGGAGAAATATATTAATCAGGAATGCCTCAATGCACTTAAAAGGTCTGATTCTGAGTGATTTTATGACCCCTAAAAAATATTTATTTATTTATTTATTTATCGACCTACAGGAAAATACTTCGTAAATAGATAAATTTCAATCAATATGAAATTATAAATTATAATACAAACATAATTCTGCATGTACTCATGAACAATTTTTTAAAATTAAGACACATTTTCATTTGCTTTTCATATTATGTGAAAAACTAACTACTTTTTTAAAATTAGAACAGCAATCTATTTTATGGAGCGAAATCATATATTAGAGTAACAATGACGGTATGTTGACGGTGGCAACAAGTGAACATTAAATAACGCTTTTACTGTGATTTTTTTTAAGAGTCATTGCATGAGCCAATCAGGCAAAAAAAGAAAAAAGTTTCCATCACCATCTCAGATTTTCTTTATTTTTTTTTCTTGTGTTGTCTTGCCCAAGGAAAGAAAAAATCTCAAGCATTTTTGTTATATCTACTTTAGTTTTGGAGTTAGGGGAGGTCAAAGTTCCCTAGACCAGGACGTAGAAATAATTTTGTGTTATTTTTGCCACATTATTCACTCAACTGTAACTGGCTCTGATGTGCTTCAGAGATTTTTTGTACTCTAACTGATACTATACCTTGAACATTAACATCTCAAATTGAAAATTCATTTGAAGATGGTCAGAGCCCCCATACAGGGCCTCCCCAAATACCCTTAATGTCGTAAAAAAACGGTTTTTAAGAATGCTTTAAATCTTGGCTCTGATGTGATACAGAGAAAATTTTTGCACAATGTACTTAAACATATCCATACAAACGGAATTTAAGCTTAACATTTTTTGAAGGTGACCGGAGCCATTCGGTATGGAGGCCCAAACATGGACCTGAACGCTAATTTGGGTAACTTCAAAGCATTGGTGTAGCGGGCTCTGACCTCCTACATGAAAACTTTTTGCATGGAGTTGTAGCACCAACATAGTAGTTTCATATTATGAAAAAATATATTTTGAAGGTACCACCATTTTCAAGAAAAATCTAATAAAGTACCTACCTACTTGGGATATTCCCCTGACATCCCTGGGACATTTTGTACAATGTAATACACATAAATAGGTTGAGTCAGGTGGAGAAAAATTATTATAATGTATACACATATTCCATTTACAACTAATTTTCGGAAAATTTCAAAGGATTAGTAATTTTTTCTTATAACATTTCAACTACAATTTCAATAAAAAAATGTAAAGGTACTTTTCGGTTAGCCGGGCGCCAGTGATATATATACATATATAAATATATATGTATGCACACACACACACACACACATATATATATATATATATATATTCATACATATATGTGTGTATATGTATAGATACACTGGTGTGCAAAAATTAAGGATAAAGCTGATAAATTAGCATAAAAGCCAAAAAAGGCAACAGAACTAAATGAAAGACCAATCAGGGGATAGACCTGAAACAAATGCAGCAGGACATGCCCATATATAATGCATATGGCGCAAAAGGAAGAGGTGCTAAGGGGAAAAAAGCACAGAGGCGGTGACCGTTCAGAAATTTGGTAAAATCTATTGCACTGTGTAATGTGATTTCAGTGACTTTGTTTTGCCATTATTGTGGGATATGGCCAAGAGACAATCCAGAACATGTCATATGGATGACCTTACACGAGGTCGAATCATTGGGAAGTTGGAAGAAGGTGGAAGTGTAGCAGAAGGGTTCGGTATCGCTCATAACATCTTTTCACGAGTCTGGAGTGCATTTCAAACAAAGGGAATAGCTGTCCAAGCATTCAGCAGTGGTCGCCCACGCGAAACAACAACAGTGGAGGACCGTTATATTGTCCTACAGGCGAAAAAAAACAACTGGAGAAATCGCAAGGCAGATGGAGCAGACAGACTACTGGCCGTCGGATATCACGTTTTACCGTGGCTAGGCGGCTGCACAAAGGAGGTCTGAATGCACGACGACCAGTACGGTGTGTATCACTAATGCCTGCTCATCAGAGACGCAGGTTTCTGTGGTGTCAGGAACATAAGAATTGGACACAACAGTAGTGGTGTCGAGTACTCTTTACGGATGAGAGCCGATTTAGTATGACGAGCGATTCTGGACGTATACACATCTGGAGAGAGCAGGGAACACTTAATCACCCCTCCAACATCATCGAAAGGGACCGTTTTGGATGTCCCAGAGTTCTTGTTTGGAGTGGTATCATGCTTGGTAGCCGTACGGACCTCCATGTCTTCCAAGGAGGTACAGTTTCTGGTTCCTTCTACTGTGCCGAGATTCTCTTGCCTCACGTGCGTCTTTTTAGAGGTGCTGTGGGTCCGGACTTCCTCTTCATGGACGACAACGCTCCCCGGCATCGTACACCGGCTGTCAAAGAGCTGCTGGAGAGAGAAGATATTCAACGCATGAATTGGCCTGCAAAGTCCCCGGACCTTAATCCCATAGAACACGTGTGTGACCTTCTCGGGAGACGCTTGGCATCACGTGATCAGGCGCCAACAACGATTCTGGAGCTGAAATTGGCGTAACAAGAGGAATAGGACTCTATTCTTCAAGAGCTACTAGACAACCTTGTCCTCAGCATGGACAGACGTTGCAAATCCTGCATCGCAGTTAGGAGTGACCATATCCCCTATTAGAGACTGAATTATTCCTGCCAGGTGCTTGGAAGATGAACGTTTCTGTCTTCTCTGCATTTGTGCTCCAAGTGACCTTTTCAATAAAATGGTTTCATATCCTTTTGATTCTTTGTTTAGATGGTTTTTATCACTTGTCCCATATTTTCACATCTTGAAGATCGTATGGTAAGATTTTGGTCGATGTGGAAATCTTCTGTGCGACGTTACATTCGAAAAACCCTCTCGTCCTTATTTTTTGCACACAGGTGTATGTGTAGATATATGTATATATATATATGTGTGTGTGTGTGTGTGTGTATATACATGTATATATATAACTGCCGCCCAGCTAACCGAAAAGTACCAATGTAAATTGGGACTTATAATGCAATTTGAAACTTGTTCTCAATTATGTAAAAAAAAAAAAAAATGCAATTTCCTATTGAAAATAACCCCCAGGAGTAACTGAAAATTAGCTTCACTAATTAGAAGTATTTTTTATACTGATTGTAGGTTTACAAAGGTAATCCTTTTTTGTTTGAAATTTGTTACAATAGAAAAACCTAACAATAGAACTGTTTTATGTCAGATAGTTTTTTATTCCAAAATATAAATTTATCTTTTAATTCTGTAAGTGTTTTAAGTAATATGCTAGATACAGTTTCTAAAACTCACCTTTTAAAATGTACTAAGCTAGTCTTTCTCTCCAAAATAACCAAGTTACCATAACAAAAGATTTCAAAATGGCCACCACTTAACAGCATTGCCACTCAGTTTGTTACATTTATACAATTATTCTTATTCTTGTAAACACTGTTGCCATTTATATTTTTCTACATTTACAAAATATATAGTTTTATTCTTATTAATTAACTAAATATTTGATAGTTATATTTAAAAAAAAAGAAGCTTCAAACACATAATTACACCACCAAAACCTGTATACTTTATTGGATTTTTCTTCAAAATGGTGGTACCTTCAAAATATATTTTTTCATAATATGAAACTACTATGTTGATGCTACAACTCCATGCAAAAAGTTTTCATGTAGGAGGTCAGAGCCCGCTACACCAATGCTTTGAAGTTACATAAATTAGCGTTCAGGTCCATGTTTGGGCCCTCATACCGAATGGCTCCAGGGACCTTCAAAAAATATTAAGCTTAAATTCCTTTTGTATGGAAATGTCTAAGTACATTGTGCAAAAATTTTCTCTGTATCACATCAGAGCCAAGATTTAAAGCATTCTTAAAAACCGTTTTTTACGAAATTAAGGGTATTTGGGAGGGCCCTGTATGGGGGCTCTGACCATCTTCAAATGAATTTTCAATTTGAGATGTTAATGTTCAAGGTATAGTATCAGTTAGAGAACAAAAAATCTCTGAAGCACATCAGAGCCAGTTACAGTTGAAAGAATAAAGTGGCAAAAATGACACAAAATTATTTCTACGCCCTGGTCTAGGGAACTTTGACCTCCCCTAACTCCAAAACTAAAATAGATATAACAAAAATGTTTGAGATTTGTTCTTTCCTTGGGCAAGACAACACAAGAAAAAAAAATAAAGAAATTCTGATATGGTGATGGAAACCCCCTGCCTGATATGCTCATGCAATGACTCTTAACTACGAAATATTTCACAATTTCGATATTTAATCGTCGGAAAAAAAATGTTCTTTCAAATGCAATATGCTTGAAACTGTACTTCAATTTACTATTCTTTATGGTTTTAAAAATAATTTTCAAGCATGTTTTTATTTTTAATTCTCTCTATTGAGGGCATTCCAATCTAAACAGATTAAAACGTTTCCATTTAAATACAAAATGTTACAATAATAAATTTCCCATAATTCAGCGTTTATTTCCGACTAATATTCAACATCGAAATTAAAAACTTCATAAAAAATAGGAATTCATATTCTTTTAAAACACAAATTTAATAGACATAAAATCAAACTATTCGCTTAAACCACTAAAACTATTAGAATAAACAAACAAACAAATATATATATATATATATATATATATATATATACAGGTGGCGATATCTTCGACTAATTAAAACCTGATATGCGACTAATACGAAAGGATCACTAATGAATTTTAAAACTTTATTTAAATACATAATTGATATTTTTCACATGAAAATTATTTTTGGTGTTGTTAGTGGACAATCTAAAATAATGTATTAAATGTAAAATTAAAAAAAAGTATTAAATGCAAAATTAGAATTTTCAATTTAAGAATATATATATCTATATATATATAGATATATTCTATAACCCGAGGAACCCGGGTTGGATCCCCTATTTGTGTCAATTGTAAATTACGGCAGAAAATAATATACAGATGGGGTAATTAAAGATTTGTTTTTGTGAAGGGAGGTAGGTTGTGATAGACAAACATTTATTATAATAAAAACACTTGTATATTTCCAATAATAATTGTTTTCTGTTAGTGTTTAAGTAGATTAAGTACCTCTGCCAATATATATTTTGGTACTTGTTACATACTTCTTAAATAAATTTAACATTTTCCGAAGATAAAATGAAATATACGAAACGTATGCAAAACGCATGACATAAATAATTATTTATCTTTTCCCTTTTCATTTATCAGAAATTTATTTAAAAAAAATATTGCTATTTTACAAGCTGTTTTATTCTACAGGATATTAATAAATAAAAAAAGAAAGGTTGAAAAAGAAAAAAATGCCTCCTCCCCTCTCCCGCGATAACCTTTTCAATTTTTTATGATCATATTTTGCATTTATTACGCGTGATACAAATGTTACTGTTTTTGTTAAACGATCTTGCATTATTGACCATTAAAATATTTATTATATACTCCAAAATTTAAACAATATTTTATTTGATATGCCATAAATATTATAATAGCATTGTTTCAGTTTACAAAAAAGGAACTTACAAATCATTTAAATTGAAATTATTGTGAAACTAATCGAAAAAAAAAAGATCAAATGCATAAAAAATACTTCTTCAAATAATAAATTTTAATTGGAGAGAGTCTCAAAAAAATATTCCGTATTTAACTTTCTACTCTAACCTAAACTTTATAATAAGAAACAAAAATCATCTGCCCTTCTAAGCAGGCAGATGTTTTGAAAATATCGTCTGCAGATCGACGTCAGAGTACGAAATTCTTAATAAGTAAAAAATAACAGTGTAGGGATGGAAGTGGGAGGAGAATGAAGTACTTGGACAATAGACGTGTATAATGGATGTGGAATTAAAATTTAACAAAAACCTGCACAGAACTTCGCATATACATATTTGATAGAAAATTACGTTCGAGAAAGGTACAGTTTTTATTGGCGCGGTGAAATTTGAGTCCGGTCAATGATACTGTACCAGATTTGGACGAATTATTTTCGCCGAAAGAAGCTTTCGTTATTTGTATTACATCAAAACAGAATATTGAAAATGATGACAAAGGAAAATTGGTATGAAGAAATATTATTTTACTTGTTATATTTTTATTAAATTATAACGTTTTCAGTTAATTCCATATGAGTTTTTTTTACAAAAGCTATATATTTCATTAATTTAATTTTTATAAAAATAAAGTTTATTAAATTTAGAATGTTTATTTTTTTAAAAATAAATAGCAGTATGTCAACGATTTTAATCAGATGATTAATGTTACTGTTTCATTTCCTGAATCATTTTATAGTTATAAATTTCAAAATATCTATGCACTATTATTAAACATTTATTATTAACAGGGGCATGTTATTTTTAATTATCATATTCTGTCATATTCTGTCTATTCAGATTCTGTCAAATCTACTTGTTCTGTTGATGGTGATATCAGAATTACAGAAGGTTATTGTGGTTATTGTCCCGTCACCAAATATCAAACCAGATAGATCCTTCATCGGCGTCATATGATAGATATATGTATCACTATCGATGCATCTAAAATCTGCAGTAAAACGTTAAAAAATGACTCACATTAGACGCCAAACAGAGTAGGTGCGGTGCTGTGTCATTATAAACAATTAATGATCTGTATTTTAAAACAATAATCCCTAGTAAGATCTATTACTTATATAAATATATAATTTCATAAATAAAATTATAAATTTGACAATCAATTAATAAAATTATATTTTTAATAACCAAAATATTGTTTTTAAGTAAATAATATACAGATGGGGTAATTAAAGATTTGTTTTTGTGAAGGGAGGTAGGTTGTGATAGACAAACATTTATTATAATAAAAACACTTGTATATTTCCAATAATAATTCTTTTCTGTTAGTGTTTAAGTAGATTAAGTACCTCTGCCAATATATATTTTGGTACTTGTTACATACTTCTTAATTTTACTGCATTCAAACCCTGTTGCAAAATGAATTAACCCTTTATATCACCGTGTTGCATATCTGTAAACATACCCAAAATTCAAAGTTTTTTACAGTGAGCTTAAAAAGGCGATTTTATTTATTACTGTTATCTTTCAACCCAGAAGTTAATATAAATTGTTCACAGAATTCTCAACATACGACAATGCTAAATTAATTTTTCATATAAAAGTTTTATTTATCATTTGAACAGTTTCACCCCGTTATTGTAAACTAAATTTTATTGCATTTAAAAATCCAGAGACGTTCAATAATAGATTTTTTACAAAGCTAAGTTCGTACACTTTAGAATTTTGTATTAAAAAAGGACAATATTTATGAGAAGTAGCTATGTAATTTTCTGTTTATTACAAATATGAAAAAGACTCTTTTAGCCAATAATTTTTATTTTTATGATTTAATTTTTTTAAATTATTTTTTACTTGCTTAAAATGATGTATTCTATCATGTGAGTATATATTTTTCAAATCGATGTTGTTGAGCCACAAAGGGTTAAAATATAATTATAAATAATAGTCTATTTTGATCTGTAGGTTAAATTTTTGTTTTTCTCTTTCAAAAATGGCAACTTTAATCAAATATTTTTCCAAAATCATCCTTAATAAATTAAAAGTATCGTTATTTTTTTAAAATATCATCTAAAACCTGGACCCCAGAATATGAATAATATGGGAGAATACATTGTGTGGATATTTTTATTAATTAAATATTAAGATTAGAGATGGGAATACTCGAAAAAAAATGGAAACTTTGGGAAAAAAACTGGGTTTTTTCCGTTTTTTCCGAAGAGGTATTTTTCAATTTTTCCAAATTGGAAAAATTGAAATTTAATTTATAAAATAATATATTCAAAATGTAATGGCTGCATTCTGATACTTTTTTCTTTATATATTTTCATGTTCAGTGTCTACCATTAAAATGTTAACATAGAAAATATGATATGTAAGCAGTTCAAGAAGAACTTAAGTCCTTTAAAAAATCCTTTATAATTTTTTCACCTTAAAACATAGGACCCTTCAAAAAATTCATAGTTTTTTTCAATTTCCATTCTGAATCTTCCAGAAATGTGATGATTTTAGAATAACAAAACATGTCACATAACAGCTGAAATCGCCAATGAATCTCTTATCTAGCTGTATATACAGTAGTGGCCAAAATTGTGGAAACCTTTTGGGAACAATGTTTTTTTTAAGTTTGATGGTTCATAACGCCCAATATTTCTTAGTTATACTATAAAAGCTTTATACCGCTGGAAAGATAATTTAATCAAAAATATCAGGCAATACAGTTTGTTCAATTCTAATTAATTTATCAAACATTATAGCCAAATAATCAGAAAAAAGCAGTAAAATTTGGTTAGGTTGATGATAATGATTTTTCTTTTTCTTGAATGTAGTCAATGCATATGAATGTTTGGAGTGTCAGACAGATTCCATTTTATTTGGTAATGTGTCGATCAAAGCTAGGGTAGGATTATATATATATATATATATGTGTGTGTGTGTGTGTGTCATATTTTGGTACTTATAGGAGGACTAAAAATGGAATAACGTCTAAAAAATGGAAAACGCTATTCATTCCAAATCACTTTAATAATCAGGCATGCAAGTGCCTGATTATTAAAGTGATTATTATGCGTTTAAAAATTTGTTCATAAATGTGTCAGAAAGTTTCGTGATACTGAGAGAAGGGAAATATGGCAAAGTATACACATTTAAAGACTTCAATACTTAACAGCACAATAGCATAATTTTAATTATTGTCAATATTTTTCGTGGTTACATAAGACAAAAAACAAATAGAAGTAGAAGTTAATTTAAACGTTGTTATTTGCACAATAGAATTTCATATTATTCAAATATTTACTTTTATTATAATTTTTAATGGATTCATCTATTATTTTTATATTAGTATGCGTTTTTTACATTTATAATTGTCTTGCTTAACGGCTACATTAGCCGGTTTCCCAATCAGATGCAAAGTTTTAATTTGAATACGAGTTGCATAAAAAAAAAAAAATTATTACCGATCCAATCCTTATCGTCGATCTTATCCGGATTTGGTAAAATCTTGTTATCCGAATCTATACGAAATCATTTATCAGGTTCGGTCGGGTTGTGGGCCTACAGATTTTGTTGTTGTTGTTGGGTTAGGGTAAGAATATGGGTTGAATCAAAATATAATTTCAGTCAATCATCATTCATGCTCAAGTAGACATTCAACCATGTTCAAGAAATATATAACCGGATTCGTGCGTGATTCTAGATCTAAGCCGACATCAGAAATTGTGTCGTAACACAATTTCTGATAAAATCTGGTTACTCTGTCCTATGCAAGATTCTATTCCGAACAAGACTTACAGTAAAAACATTATACCCGACTCGGGTCAGTTCGGATTCACGAAAATTAGGTCACCCGAGACCCGACCACTAATCCAAATCTATTCTGTAGCCAAACAAATCCAAAAAGATCGATCCGAACTTTCTCGATTGGATTCGGGTAAAATTTGGTCACCCGACCCGGTGCAGTGTCGTCACAAACGTCACAAACATGTAGCATAAAAAAATGTCGATCCGAACAATCCGGATAGGATTCGGGTTAAATCTGGTCACCCTACCCGATACACATTCGTCACTTTTTTCACAATGAAGTCGCACGGTGACTTCACAAAGTAGTCACATTGTGAGGTCACAGAAAGCCTTGAAAACGGCCATAACGACTTCACATTTAGGTCACAGTGACTTCACATCGACGTCACTTGACGTCACGACGACGGTCACAAAGTCACAGTGTGACTTCACAGGGACGTCGCCGTGACGTCACCATGCCTTACGGGCTGTGACCTCCTATGCACCCGTGTCACACCCCTAATTGTGTTTAATGTAATTTTGTCGTTTAGGACATTACCTGTAGTTAGTTTGGTTTTTACTTGTTCGAGTTCAATTTGTCTAATTTTGAGGAGCTTTCTGTACACTCTGCACTGCCCATCATGAGCCGTATTGTCTATAGGGATTTGTGCTGGTAAGTGCACCTTATTCCATTCGTTGAATGTAGTGCAGATGATACACCTCTTCTTTCCTTTTGGGCAATCTTCGTATTTGTGCCTACCAGCACATACTGGGAAGTACTGACTCTGCTTGCACTAGTGCGCCACGTGGTCAAAACCTTCACATTTTTGACACCTTTGGATCGTTTCGTAGTTTTTTATCGGACATTCCTTAAGTCCCAGGCAGATCGTTCTCTCCTTGGAAAGGTGATCCATCAGGTAATCAGGGAGCGCTACCGGTATATGCATTCTCCCCGCCGGTGCCCGTAGTGATATCAGCAGCTGTATTTTGTCCTCGTTTTGTTCTATGTCGATGCCTAGTTCCCTGAATATTTTGTGCTTGATTATGGCTGGTTCAACCGATTCCGGTTCATAGAAGATGATGATTCTCTTCTTCCTTATATTGGCTGTTTTTACTTTCAGGCCACTGCTACTCTCCTCATTCTCTGCCAGGGCTTCCTTTATCCTCGTAGCCTCCGTTGCGTTTTCGCAAACAATTTTTATGGCGTTGCGAAACCGTTTGACATTCCTGACTCATCTCTTGTTTTCTACCGTATTTGTTATTTGTTGCACTACTTCCTCTGCTGTCTAAATATTATTTTTGCGCTATTTCATCTGAATTTCGAATACTTCTACTTCAAACTAGTCGTTGGGGGCCACCGTAATACTTACCCATCTTGGATATGTATAATATAAAATATGAAAATAAAACATATGTAAACTATTTATAAAATGTATTTCAATTCGAATAAAATCGTGGCTTGATGACGTCATAAACTTTAAATGCTCTACAACTGAATTGCGTAAAAGAAACATCCTTATAACTCCATAAATGATAATCCTATTAAGTAATAGTTTACTGCGTCGGTTTAAGCGTCTCATTTCCAATTAAAATATATCTTTCAATTGAAATTTGAATGAAATACAGTGTAATGAAAAATCGAAGAGTGTCGAAATAGGATTACAAATATCTCGGCAAATAATTATCCGATCGACTTCATTCTTTATGCAAAATTTATGTTTTATTTTTATTGTCTTTTATATTCACTCGTTAAAATCAACAATTTCGAAAATTTTTATATACCTTTTATCACAACGAATAATTCGAGAGTCCGAAAAAAATAGTTCCGGATAATCCAGGTTACTGAAATTCAATAAGCTTCTTTCCATTATTACATACTAAGTACATATCAAATTTCAAGTCTCTATCTCAATTTGTTCAGGAGATAGAGCTTTTACAGACACACACACAAACACAGAGACATACGACAAGTTTTTTTTTCTAAAAATATGTTTTTCGAAATCTCCAGTGTCTGAAACGTGTAAATCCGTCAAAATTTTTTTTTCGATTTTCAAAACGGTTACATGATTTACCCTATACTACGTATGATGGGTAAGTAAAATCGTATATGTACAGCCGTGGAAAAAAAACTGAACACCCCCTTACTATCTCTGCGAAAAATTATCGTAAAATAAAGTTACTGGTACCAAATGATTGGAAATAAAGTCTACTTTTAAATGATGTATATAAAATTTTCTTAGGGGGCATCTACATATCAAAACCATCCCGAAATTTTTTCTCCAATGGCAGCAGCTAATTTTGACAAAATATTTTAAATCTTCGGTTCAAACTATGCCTAGATATCAAATTTCAAGTCATTTGGATGATAAGTTTTTGAATTATAAATATTCAAAATTTAGAGTTTCTAATGTTAAATAACATTTTCATATTTTTATTAATATCTCCTGAAATTATAATCCTAATCTGCTAATTTTTCTGTGGTTGTAATACTAAAAAAACCCAAACATAAATACATTGAATTTGCAATTTTGTAATTTTATAATATGAATAATAAACTATTAATAAATAAACTTAAAATAAACTATTTCGAAAATTTTTATATATCTTTTATCAGAACGAATATTTCAAGAGTCCGAAAAAAATAATTCCCGATAATCGGGGTTACTGAAATTCAATAAGCTTCTTCCCATTATTACATACTAAGTACACACCAAATTTCAAGTCTCTATCTCAATTTGTTTGGGAGATAGAGCTTTTACAGACACGCACACAGACACACAGACATACAGACAGACGGACGGAATTTTTTTTTCTAAAAATATGTTTTTTGGAATCTCCAGTGTCTGAAACGTGTAAATCCGTCAAATTTGTATTTTCGATTTTTAAAACGATTACAAGACTTACCCTATACTACGTATGATGGGTAAGTAGAAAGAGTTGGCTATCAAACAATCTGTGTTTAAAAAAAGAAGCATACTGGCAATACGGTACTGGTCGCTGGTTACCCAACAACGCTCGTCTGTTTTTACATCAGGTCACAGGAAAGGACACTGGCGCCGCCGGGCATATGTCTGGCATGTTTATTTTATTTTAATTACATTATTCGCATTTGTAGGGTAATTGCTGTAATTATTTTTAGCTTTTTCTGTTTAGGCCCTTGTTGTAGGATATTTGTAAGTCTTCGTTGGCAAATGGATGATTGGGCAACGCCAGTGGAGTGGACTTTGAAACTGTCGTCTGATAATGGAACCAATTATTAAATATTGCCCCAAACATTTTTTGTTAATTGGGTTCTGTTCACATTGTGAAATGAAAAATAATTATCTTTTTATCTTGTGCTCCTGCATAAACATTATACATTACATTCTTTATTTTTTTAGTATCAATTTTTAAAGAATATGGAACCCGTTTATTTTTTAATTTAAAATTTATATTTAAATCTGGAAAAATATTTATATTTAAATCTTTAAAAAAAACGCGCAAATTTTTCTGATTATTTTATTCAGCATTATATCTCTATTTCGAAATTTAAAAACTATGTTGAGAAATCCTGAAAGAGTTTCAACATTTTAATCACTAAAGAACAGCTTTCAAAGTTAGCGACACATGCTTGCATGTAAAGAAGCACTTTGACTTTAAAGGAAATTCTTCCTTAATGATTTTTTAAGCTACATAAAAACTTATATTTCCTAAAAAGATACTCTTCAGCACAATTGCCAATTTTACACGTAATTTTAATAAAGATTCTTTATCTGGTGAATTACTATTATTTGAATAAACGAATTATAAAGATTCACGCATGAGCACGAATTTACTCTTCATTTTATACTGTAAACCTTCCGGCTAAATTAGAAAAAGGAAGAATGGTGTGAATGGAATAATGGAATTTTAAAATATCTACCTCCTGAAAAAGTTTCAAGATGTTTAAAATTTTTAGGAACACTTGAAGTTATGGAAGATTCTTTTTCTTTTTCAGAATGCTTTTTCGACCACTCACTTTAAATTGTGCTTGTGAAATATGTTCTTTTTCCCTCACAAAGAAAATTCTGTCTTCTGAATAGATGTAAATCTTTATTAACTGCTCTATCTTTTTTAAATGGTATAATTCATTTCAGATAATGCTTATGAAATACAAAATATATAACTGATTAGACTGATTTATTTATTTATTTTATTTTTTATTTTTTTTTTGCAAAAGAAGCAATAAATTACGTTAATCTTCGAGTTTCAACCGTCGTATATAATAATACTTACTTTCCAACCTTCCGCTTTTTAAAAATAAAATAAGAACGACAAATCATTCCAAGCATAGATTATGAAACTTTTTGCAACATATTCAGAATACTGTAAAAAAAACTTCACGGGTTAATAAGGTGAAAAATAATGGCCAAGTATGTAACGGCCATTATGTCAGTATGAGCACCAGGCCGTGCAGTAGTACAGGGAAAACACTAAGGAAGGTTTAAACTAAAAGTTTATTGAAACTAATCGGGCAGGGCATTGAGCGGGAACTACTCGTTTTGCCTAACTCCAAAATAAATAGTTAAAACGTCTACTTGAAGCGATATTTCGTACAAAATAAAACTTTCAAATAAAGTAAATAGAAATATATAAAAGAATAAACTCACAGTCGGTCGATAGCCGAAATTCAGGGTGCAACTTTAAGATGCGTCAATTCCACGTCGTAGGCCAGGTGAGCTCTGATACAGACGTTCCACCCGGTCAACAGGCACTTATACATATATATCCACTTGTGCAGCTGCAGATTACCTAATAAATCTAGTTTTATTCGTCGCAAGAGAAGTTCCAATACACGATACTAATTTCCGAAGCTCCTGAGTTCTCCAGATCCCAGATTCTAGATACTGGATACTAGATCCTAGCTTTTACTCTAAACGTAAATTCGAAGCTTATATATCCCCAGTATCGATTGACAAGTTATAATAATTTGCATAAATATCGACAGAAAACAGAAACTCACAATTTCTGAGATTCACACAACATCCGTCGAAGGTTAGAGAAAGAGAGCCTTGATCAACTTTTACGCACATGGACAGTTAGTGGACAAAAATTACGATCTCACCGAACCGTCACAAGTAAACAATTTGGAAAACTCATAACACATTTGAAAACCCATTTAAAAAATACCATTAATGGTCGTAAAAATATCAGAATTATTTTAAGCAGGCCTGTAAATGATCTATAGATTTGTATATATATTACATTGTATGCTAAAACAGAGTTCAGTTAGCAAACGCATATCACAGTTGAAAATTCCCCTCAGCAATTCCGCCAATAAATGGAAATGCACTTGAGATCTTTTGTGCAACCCTGTATGTGATCTATAGAATTTATACACACCAAGGAATATGCAAAAAATTAGATAATTTTAAAAACGCATACCACAATTGAAAATGCACTTCCAAGAATTATCGTTCATTCACAGTACTGTTATCGAATATTTTTCTGTGTCCCTGTAAACGATAAATTCTATGATCACCATATTCTACAGTAAGCATCTTGTAGTAAACCTACGTGATGTATATCAATTTCAATATGCTTGAAATAGTGTAACAACATTAAAATACATTACAAATGATTTTTATTCATAAACCATACTGTAAAGGAATTATTTTGAGTGTCCCTGTAAATCAGGGGTGACTAACTGTGGCCCACCAGATGCCACTAAATTTTAAAATAAATAGTCGACTTCTTTAATCGCAGAAATTCGACGATTAGATAAGTCACTGATTACTGTAAAATTTTAGTGGTATGCGGCGGGCGACAGTTTGACACCACTGCTGTAAATAAACTAAAAATGCTACATACTTCATTTTCAATACCGAACATGCCATGCTAAACGTCAATAATATATACATCAAACTCTGAGACTATTTTCGCTAGTTAGAGCACGACTAGATGGCAGACAGACGGAGAGACTGCAGATAGACAGGCGGACAGACATACGGACATACGGAAAGACAAACCTAATTCATAAACACTTTTCAACTATGTTTGAAAGTGTTAAAAAGTAAGTTCAAAGTATGTATTTTTTATCTTAAAAAAGCGGGAGGTTAGCAAGCAGGAATAATGATAAGTGCCAATGATTACAGATTTGGACTACTACTTTTTTCTTAGCCTTTTTTTTTAAATCGGGCATTTTTGCGATTATATAAGGAGAATAATTTTTTTTTAAATATTAGTATTCAAAATCCGTAATCCTTGGTATCTAAGTAAAACTTATTGATAAGAGCAGGGCTCCCATTAGATCCGTTTTTTGAATACCATATTTTTCAAGCAATAATCTACTTTTTAGATTTATCTTGCAAATTTATCAGAAACCTACACCGAAGTTTATAGCTATTGCAAATATAAAAACCTACCACGAAAATGTTTCTTCGGAAACACTCCTATTAAAAACAACGCCCCAGAGGAAGCCTTCTAGGAGCAAACATTTTGGAATACAGGGTACGTACAGATGCTTATTTTATAGCACCACAATTTTCGAGTAATAATTTTACCTTACTTATTCATAAAGCTCGGCGATTACATAAGGCGACCAATACTGTTCTGAAATAGTGGTACTAAAAATATAGCACATCTACGCACTCTGGAATAGTATAATAAAAATATCTTTCTAGGATAAACTGAATAATACTTTGCTTTACTCTTGTGTTCTTCAAACAAAGTGTCAAATATTTAAGTTGTCCTCGTTTTAATAGTTTTTATGCGGAAGAAATATGTGCACTCATGGAACAACTCCCCATACCGACACAGACATAACTCCATGTTATTTTATCATCCAATTGGTGCAGACAGATGATGATGAGATATTTTATTGATGTTACGATAATTCTAACATAATGAAATTTACACTGATCACTGAGGTGTGCTAGGCCATGTTTTCTATAAGTCAGTGGTTCCCAAACTTTTGGGCTCGCGGAGCCTTTTTTGGGAAGAATTTCTAAGGCGGAGCCCCTTAACCCCACGTTATTCTATGGTTCACAAATTAATGTTTTTTATGCCTATGGATCAGAGAAAGATCTGCTGGATAAGAGTCCAAACCAGTAGTTTCCAACATGTGACCAAGATTCTCAGTTTGGCCCTTCTCTTGATACAGAAATTCTGAATTCATACTAAAAATTCTGAAAATCAAATTTTCTATTATTTAACCCCTTAACATTTTTATTTAATATTACTATTATTGAACACAATAAATTAAAAATAAGGATTAAAAACTACTTTTTTTTGTATTAAAATATCTGGCATGTATAATTGAGATATGTCCGCCAAATACAGCAAAAATTATAGTTAAAAATTTGTTATTTCTGAAAGCTTTTAGTAACATAGAAAACAAACTCTTCTTATCCGAGTGACGTTCGATCAATACTGTTAAGGGGTTAATGACATCCATTTTTAAAATAAAAAATATTCTTTCGAGATTTCCAGTATGAACTCGGAATTAAAGATCAAAATTGTAGCCCAGTCTGAGTCATGCATTGCATTGAGACTTACGTGAAACTATTATTATTTATGACGAAAACCACACACACAGAGAAATAAAGGTAAATTATACAGTTTTCGTTTACAAATAGATACTTCTGTATAATCACAATAGGCTACTCGCGAAAAGAAAGAAAATGCATAGGCCCAGTCGCCCATGAGTAATTATATAACACATTATCGCTAGTCCCGCAAATCCGTAATACAATCATGCGATTAAGGATAACATTTTTTAAAAATAAATTTAGAAGCAGATCATCGTTTTAGTGTTTAAGTGGGCGGAGCAATTCGTTCATTTTTTGGATGTTTTATTTGAAGTACATAGCTATTAATTATAGCTTTGAAAGAAACTTTCTTTCACCATCGTTTTTGCCTCAAAATGGATATACGGTTAAAAACTACACATGTTAAAAGAACTGCAACTAGTTGAAAAACTTTACTAACAAAACGGGATATATGTGTGGTTTAAATTTATATCAGGGCGAGTATTCATTGACGAAAAGTCTAAGCATGGGGTGGAGCTGAGCAAAAGTTTACATTGTTAGTGTGATGACAAATGTAAAGAACCGATATATATATTTAAATTGCTACAGCCTTATTTCTGATAGGAAAATGTGGTATCATAATATAAGAATCTTAGCCAATGCCGAGACCAATTAAAACAATTTTTTAAAGAGGGGTTGTTAAGTGATACAAGATGTTAAAAAATACGTTTTCAGCAACATACATTGCTTTGAAAATTAAGTATAATTTTGTAAAACAGAAATGTGTCTTCAATTAAATGTTACAATAAAATTCGAAATATCCGGTGTTGAGACGATATTATTGAAATAACCAAGAACAACTAAATAATGTTAACATTATTAATAGAACTTTGCAAAGTTAACATAAAAAACACTAAATATTACAGTAATAAAAAGAGTAATTTGACAAATTTTAAATATAAAATAAAATTTACAATTATGAAAATGAAAATAAATATTTATTTCGTAAATACATATGTTCCATTTTCGAGAACAGGCTGTCACAATTAACTACAACTTTTAAAAAACTGAATAGGTTAAAAAAATTGAAGCAGTTTTGAATTTTAAACTGAAAATGAACATGAAATTTGATATTAAACCACTTAAATTAAAATATTAACGAAAATCAAAAACCAATTATAAGTCTATCACTGAAACAATCAAAGCTTTACTAAAACATTTCTCAGTAAATATAGCAAGTAATGAGGTATAAAATACCTCATTTTAACGATCGCAAAGAGTAAAGCGAAGGAAAATAAACAATGTGAGACACACTTACCTCATTAAGAAGTTAGAACCTGGTTACTAAGCAAAAAAGAACTAAGTATAAACATATGAATAGGCGGAGCTCCAAAGAACAAAACTGTTCACCCTTTTGTTTGGCAAGCAGGGATAACAGCACTGGCGCGCCTTTGCTCTTTCGATTCACGTTGTGCTTTCGATTCAGAATGCTATTTCTTGTAGCTTATTTTGAATCGAATTTTTAAAAGACATTAAATGCAGAAACATAAAATAAGCTAGTTCAAACCAAAAATATTACATAGAAAATTGATGCATGTATAAAGCAAATTTTTATGTGATTTAAAAAATATAATATAGTATTTTTTAACCCAGTGATAGATGTATTTTTTTTACACACACGCACGCACAAAAAATCCTACATAATTTGGAAAAATTCTCCCTTGCAATATGCTAATTTCTTTCAAGTTTTGTTTATTTTCATGGAACACACCGCGGAGCCCCTGAAAAGTATAGGCGGAGCCCCAAGGGCTCCACGGAGCACACTTTGGGAACCTCTGCTATAGGTTATTAAGTGCTTAGAATTAATCGTTCATTTAGAAAGACACACAAAAAATTGGATTACAGGACTGACTATGTTTGATAATTGCTGCGTTTTCAGCTGTTTCATTTTGAAAGTAAATCCATTTTTAGTGCATTACGTGGTATGAATAAATTCTAGAGTTCATATACAGGGCTGCACGAAAGAAATCGCACACATTACTGGATATCAACAGAAATTACTCAAAATTGATTTTTATTGCGTTATGTGAGTTTTTAATCGTTTATTTAGATAGCTCATTTGTTTGTATGAAAAAATTAAATTTCTGAACATAATTTCGTGTGTTGGAATATGTTTTATAATCTATACCTGATGCATGATTTTTCGTCCTTGTTATTACTTTATTTTTGTTCTTTGAACAGAGATTGGCGAGGTCATTTTTTTGGTTACCACTGCTTAAAAACCATAATCTTCGTGATAGATTTCTCTGGCAAATATTGTAAAAATCAACAACGAAAATTAAAATTTAAAAATTGTGATAGCCAAGAAAGTGACGTCACCAGCCCCTGCTGGGATGAAATTGGCCCAGAATGCTGTATAGTTTATACATTTTTTCTTACACTAGCATAGAGTTATTAAAACAAATACGAAAAATCGTGCATCAGGCAACGGCCAAACTCAATTTTCCTCGAAGGGAAAAAGGAATCGAGTTTGGCCATGATCAGGCATAGATTAGGAAACACTTCACAATACTAACAGAATATTGTTAAGAAATTTAATTTTTTCATACAATGAAATGAGTTATCTAAATAAGCAACTTAAACAAAATGCACCGCAAACGATATTTGCCTATAGGTAATAATGTAATTTCTTTTGCGTATCCATCTAAACGAACTATAAATGCACACTTCATTTTCAATAGCGAACATTCTATAGTAAACCTCAATCACATATAAAAATTACATGCCAATCCGAGTATATTTACTTGAGTTAGAACACGGCCATGAATTCTTAAACATTTTTCAACTATGTTGGAGAGTGTTGAAAAAACGTGTTAGGGGTTTATAATTAAATTTAGGAAAAGAAAAAATAAGGATGTTACAGAGAAAAGTACTATGGTCATTACATTAGTAACCAGAAAAAATGCGTAATAGTTTTAATATAAAATGAACTAACTTTTTAAAAGAACAATATTTATAACTTTTTCGGTAACATTTCAAGATTTTTTTTTTCTGTGGATGCAAAAAGTAATTGATGAAGGCCTCATTACACCGTTGAAAAATAAAATTGTTAATAAAAAATGCTTAGATAAGGGGTGTCCAATTTTTTTTATCTGAAACTGGTTTGTACTATATTGGAATAATAATATTCGCTCTATTTGATCGCAAATTTTCTATCCTTAAAAAAGGAAAATGAATCTATGTGAAATTATGAAAATAGGGGTGCCATATGTTTGACATCCGTTGATTAGATCATATTTGGGTCCATTCAATGCATCTCAGTTAGAAAGAAATTTTTCTATCGGATGACCTTTTGGTAATATTGTAGACGACCCGTACTTCAAATTTTGCTCATAGTTTGTCATAGTTTGAAAGACAGAAGTCCCAGTCGAATTATATCTTTTACATTGCACCTCTGTATATTGTTTCCAGAAGGTACAAATGCATCTAAGCAAGAGAAAGTTGGTTTCTTTCAAGAACTGCTAGTTAAAAATCTTTTATATATACAGGGTGTTTCACAAAGGACCCTTAACTTTAAAAATCAATAACCCGGAAACGGTGATAGATAGAAACATAAAACCAGTGGTATATTAATTAAAAAAATCGTAAGAATCTTATACGTAAATCGCAAAATTTAGTTAAAAATAGCACCGATAGATGGCGCTGAGAGCGTTAAGAATCCTTCTAAAGAGAGTTCAGAAGCATAGAAAGACTAGTCGTCGACGATTTCGTCATTGAAATCTGGCCGCTATTAGCGTATAGTGAAAATAATTCCGAAAGTGGTGTATACCGTGGAGGAACGTGTGTTTATTGTGTTGGAGTACCACCGATTAAATCCTACTGCCAAAAGGAGAAGATTCAAACGCGATTTCAAGTCGCAAAAAGCCCAGATGAAAAAACAATTCGTGAGCTTTACAAAAAAATTCAACAGACAGGCAACGTGGCCGATGCGAATTAGTTTCACTATACGAAAATAGCGGTCAGATTTCAACAGCGAAATCTTCGACGGCTAAGTCTTTCTATGCTTCTGAACTCTTTTTAGAAGGATTCTTAACGCTCTCAGCGCCATCTATCGGTGCTATTTGTAACTAAATTTTGAGATTTACGTCTAAGATTCTTACGATTTTTTTAATAAACATACCACTGGTTTCATGTTTTTATCTATCACCGTTTCCGAGTTATTGATTTTTAAAGTTAGGGGTCCTTTGTGAAACACCATGTATGTTAATAAGGAAGATATGGGGAAAATTTGTTAAACAAAGATATATATCACTTGGGTAGTATTCCTTTTTCGTGAGTTTGTTTTTATTGCAACTCCCATTGATTTTAGAATAAAATATAATATTTAAGAATAAATTTTACTTTTATACTACTCTAATATTGTACTAAAAGGGGAATTTTTAATTTTAAAGAGAAAAGAGATGAATATAAATGCATTATTTGAAAAATCAAATTGACGATTAATCTCGAAGATTAACATATGGTTTAAATGATGCGAATATTTAACAGATTGTTTAAAATTTATTTTGTTTCTTTCCAAATCAGAAACGTAAAATCTAAGTTCTCTCCAAATTTTCTTAATTTACACATTTAAATTCCAACAGAATTTTACAATATCTTGTTCAAACTATATTATAAAGATGTAGTTGTGTCTTTTAGCTGTAGCTGCCAACCTTTACACATTCTTTCTATTGAAGCAAATATATATTTTAAAACATAAATTATACTTAATAAGTGAAATCATATAAGTACCACATAGAAACGACGCAAATTTTATTAAATAAATTTTCTGGTTCAAAATACGTTTATTTGATTTGAAAAAAGCGTAAAATTTTGTAACTATGACTTTAACTTGGAGTCTTTAACATTTTTGCCTAAAAGCCTGACACCATAAATGACGAAAGTAATTTTCACATTATTGAATCGCAAAGTTTCAGTAATTAAAAAACGCAACATTTTTCTATTCTAAAATATTGATAGCTTGGAGACCTGCGTGTCACATGTTGTAGACTCCTACTTTTAACCGTGTGATTAAGCATTATCCAATGGCCAATGTGACCATATCTTGGTAGCATAGGTAAAACTGATTATTTGCTTAAAGCCATTACCCCATTTTATTTAAAATTTTGCCCGAAAGTCGTTTGTCACCACAAATTAAGAAAAGTAATCTTCGCCTTATTTAATCGTTTCTGTCGTTAACTAAGGCAAATTGTCTAATCTAAAATACTGGTAGATTGATGACCAACAGGCTGCAGGTTGAAGTTCCCTTATTTAAACAAAGCATTTAAATAATTTGAGATGGGATCTAATAAGCAAGGGTTCGTACGCTTTCACTAGAATTTTTTAATAAAATTTTTCGCCTTATTTAAATGCCTTTCTGCATTTAAATAAGGCGAAAAATTCTATTAAAAAATTCTGGTTAAAGCGTACGAACCCTTAGTATTACAAATCCTGCCCTTAAACGAGGCGTCTACAATTTCTGCTATTTAAATATTAAATAGAAAAATTCTGTTAACCCTTTAACGTTCATTGGTTTCCCTACGGAACCGCAAAATTTTAATTACGAAATTCAACAATGACAGCAGAATTTTAATAGAAATGTTTTCCATTTATTATGTACTAGCTAACCCGCCCGGCGTTGCACGGGCCAAAAATATTAATAATCTGTTCTATATGAAACTTAAACCAAACCCCGTCGTAATCGGGTCCATAGTTCCACCTTCCAACGCCAGGGGGCGCAGTCTGTTCTGGAAGAGGCCTTTTCAGAACACTCGACCCAACCAAATTTCCTAGTAGAATTGAAATTTAACCACGGGTAAACATTGCCAAAATAGCGGAAATCGCGAAAGTTGGTTACGTAATCGATCGGTTTCTAAAGGGTTAATGTAGATATTTTTTAAAACCCAATCATGCGTTTTGAAGAAAATGAAAGCGTCTATGATCTGGAGTCTACTGTTTGTCCGTACTCACATTTCCTGAGTAGATGCTGATTTTTAAAGCTGGACCGAAAAACGAAAATCGCGTGAGTGAGTTTTGGAAAGAATTTTTTCTTGGAGGGTTAAAATTAAAATTTTTTAAAATGGATACCAGATTTTAAAAAACAAAGGGATGTAGATTAGTTGAGGTATTTCTAGTTTTTCGTATCTTGTTTATAAACGCCAATTCGGATTTTTAAAGATAGGGGAAATAGTTAAAAAAGCGAAATTGACTTACGGTAAAAAACGTTTTCGAAAGGGTTAACGTGATTTTATTTTTAAACTAAAGGTTTCTGCCTAAATCCGACAGAACGTAGATGTCTTTAGGTGTGTTTGATTTTTGTTTGGTTATTTTAGAAAGCTGATGCCAGATTTTATATATCATAGAAAATCGGAATTCGCAAAGTCCTGTGCACGAATTTTTTTTGAAGGGTTAATATTTGTATTTTTCAAAAACAAATACAAATGTCGAAAAAGGAATAGATGTAGATATTGTCTGGTATTTTTAGTTTTTCGCACCTTTCTCTGAATCGGCGATGCAAATTTTTAAAAATTGCCAAAATCTCGAAAATCACAAAACGGCATACAGAAAATATACTTTTGAGAAGGGTTAATTTTTGTATTTTTTAAAACCAAAGAGGGCTTTGGAAAGGGCAAAGTCAGTTCTTTAATTTGGTGACCTTCGTTTTTCCGTATTTTTTGTATTTCGGTGGATGCAAGGCTCGGAAAACGGGAGAAAATAAAAAACATGAATTCGATGCTTTTTGATTATTTTTTTTGAAAGGGTTAAATGTAAATTTTTTTCAAACCAACCAGATCGTTTGAGACGTAAAAGTATTTTCTTTCAGAATATGTAGACGGTTTTTCCGTATTTCTAACCTTTTGCCCATGGCGAATTTAGAAAAACTTAAAACAAAAACGGGATGCGTTGTGCTTTCTTTCTTCTATTCCGGAAGATGCGGATATTGGTTTCTGCACATGCGCCAGCTAGCTTTTGAATAATGACGTTTTTATTTGTGATCTTTGATCAGTTTTTAATTAATAACTACTTTAATTTTCAAAATATTAAAATTCTGACGTAATCAAAGCCATTAAATAATAAGCCCAGTCAGATAGTGTTAAATTTGTTAGCGACACACTAGCGCCAATCCTCTGCTGCGGAAGGAGGACAAAACAGAAGTGGGTCGCAGAGAAACGATACGATTTATTTATATCGATATTTTATACGATTTTTATCGATGTTTTGTTTTTGCACTTCCTTTAAAAGCTTGCTAATGATTGGGATCTTTTACATTAACCCCTTAATCGTCGCGCACTTTAAGTGTAGGCCACTTTTTAAAAATTCAGATTGCTTGTTTACCACCAGTTTTTTTAAGTAGAAATGTTCGTCTTATTTAATAGACAGATAAGATAATGCAAGAATAAAGCCAATAAAACTATTTTAACCCTTTCAGGGGCAAAGTACTTATGTTTCTAAAATTTTGAAATCAGTGAATCACACCGGGATTTAAAAACAAAATTTATTTCAAAATAAGTAGACGAGTTTCTTCACGTATATAATAAAAGTGAAATTTGATTCAAAAATTCCGGTGTCAATGCGGCGTTTGGGAATTAAAATTAAGTGGTATATATTATATACCACCGCCCTTCAAGGGGTTAAAAAACTGGTGGGAATCAAACAATTTGAATAAAACAGGCGTAACCTACGCTGCCCGTGAATGTCTCGGGCACGACGATTAAGGGGTTAAAGCTAAAACTATAATGAAATAAAAATGTGGAAATTTACTGGATTAATATTTCTATATAAATATAGTGGTGGCGAAGAAGTTGATTTATTTATTAAAAGTTAAATAAAAAGTGATGGGAATTTACATCACTATGCAATTAACCCTTTCCGGCACAGACAAATTCTGTTCGTAAAATGTGAAATTACTGACTGACACCGGAATTTACAAACGACTTTCTTAGAAAATATGAACTCCTTATTTTAAGCTTTAATTTTAGAAGCAAAATTTTATTAAAATATTCTTGGTGCCGAATGTAGCACTCCCAACCGCTAGATGGCGCTATTTTCAACTTGCGAAAAGTTTCCCATTTATCTGACTGGGCTTATTATTTAATGGCTTTGGTTGCAGTGGGAGTGTTGCATTCGGCACAAAGAATATTTTAATAAAATTTTGCTTCTAAAATTAAAGCTTAAAATAAAGAGTTCATATTTTCTAAGAAAGTCGTTTGTAAATTCCGGTGTCAGTCAGTAATTTCACATTTTACGAACATAATTTGTCTGTGCCGGAAAGGGTTAATTGCATAGTGATGTAAATTTCCATCACTTTTTATTTAACTTTTAATAAATAAATCAACTTCTTCGCCACCACTATATTTATATAGAAATATTAATCCAGTAAATTTCCACATTTTTTTTCATCATAGTTTTAGCTTTAATGTAAAAGATCCCAATAATTAACAAGCTTTTAAAGGAAGTGCAAAAACAAAACATCGATAAAAATCGTATAAAATATCGATATAAATAAATCGTATCGTTTCTCTGCGACCCACTTCTGTTTTGTCCTCCTTCCGCAGCAGAGGTTTGGCGCTAGTGTGTCGCTAACAAATTTAACACTATCTGACTGGGCTTATTATTTAATGGCTTTGGCTTTGGACGTAATGGTGCACCAGGAGAGGGTTTGGACTACCTATATTTAAATTTGCAGCCGTCTAGGTGGGCTGGATTTTCCTAGCCATCGCCAACAGACACACACACAGAGCGAAACTTTCTTTTATTAGTATAGATGTGAAATATCGCTTTTTTATTATATACAAATAAATTTGTTCATAATTTCCGGTGTCAATAATTTATTTCAACATTTTAGCAATTGAAGTGCTTTATCCGTTAAAGGATTAAAGAATTGTGGTAAAAGCGTACGAACCCTGTTAGTCTACTGCATATCGTATTAAATACAAATATGAGATAGAAGCCGAAAATAAGATAACAATTTTGATTTCGTGTTTCTAAAACAGTTTTCCTGTTTAAGATTTGAATGTATTCTTTGCACGGTAAAAGGAAAAAAAGTCACGTTTTCTTTGAAAGTGCTCCCAGTTGGTATTTGCCTCAGACAGTATATCATAACGAAAACTGGAAAATCCTTGATAAATTCACCCTCCACGCAAACCAATCGATTTTAATATATTTTTCTATAAGGAACCACAGCCCCTTGAACATCAGGACCAAGACTCCCTTATCACAGATCAGACTTGACAATCCGGAGAAAGTCTATGGGAGAAAATGTCCGCGGTAATTGCCAACTTATTAATTGACTTTCTCCGGAAAGTATCGCCGCCTGGTGGATACTACCGCACAGTTGCCATGTTTCGGGCTTTTTGAACACCAGTATATTTTTAGAGAAAATGTTGTTCTTTTAAATCCCAGAATTCTCCGATCAAACAAAACAAAATTGTCTCTACTAAAAAACTGGTATCCAAAAATATAATAGAAAAATCTAGCTGGTCAGCTACCGCATAGCTGCCAACTCTTACGCTTTTTTCTTACCACTAAAATTTAATAGAATTTTTTTCGTCATGTAATCACACGATCTTGTCAATTTAATAAGATAAAATTTACTATAAAATTTTAGTGGTAAGAAAACTACTAGTTCATAAGCAAATGCATAGAACAAATGGAGCTGTGAAAAAATTTCGTGTGATTTCGCTATTGATGCCGCTAGTAGCAGGACAAGCATAGCGGTCAAAGGCAACTTGCTGATTGAGAGGTCTGATACTATGATAAGGAGGTCTTGATCAGGACAATACTAAAAAAAGGCGGCTATTGTGCCCGGAATTTTCAAACGTTTCTACGGTTCCTTGATGATTCCTCCTATATGGTCCGTTATCATTTTTTCAGAAAATAATCTATATTTCTGACATTTTTTTTGTACAAACCTTCCGTGAAGTTTATTTCTGCTACAAATGAAAAACTTACAAAAAAAATTCCTCTTCCGAAATACTAGTATTAAAAACGGGCAAAAAGGAGCTCTGCTTGAAATTTCTCACCACATTTTTGTAGCAGTGAAATTCTCCTTATTTTTTTGCGATTGAATAAGACGGATATTTATATAGTATAGAAGTGGTACGAAAGTTCAACGGACCGTACAAACGCTGAAATAAAACTAGCTACCACATCCGCCATTTTTGAGTCAGAACGTAGGCCTGCTATTCAGGAACAGTGATAGGACAGCTGTTTACAAAGATTTGAATTATTGGATTAAACATTGATAAGTATAATTTTTGCCCAACTTTAGTGTTTTACTTACATAGCTATCTACTTCCCGATTTTTTTATTGCAAATAAAAGCACTTTTAACCATAATTTATTTTTAAAACAAATGAAATTAATTAAGTAACAGATAGAAAAAAGTCACTTTAATAAAGAATTTTATTAAATAAATTTTATGGTTAAAAGTACATTTTTTTTAATTTGAAAACCCCCGAAAGGTTGGCAGTTATGTATTTAGTGGGCATTGTTAGTCTAAAGAGGCTAAACTTTAAATTTATCAAGCTTTGTAAAATAAGAAAGAAGTTTTGAAATTTAAATATTTCAATGCCAATCAGGCAACAAGTGTCATCTAATAACTCATAAACTTACAGTAGAAGATAAATTTTACTGCGCTAATAAAAATATTTTTTTTCTGAAAGTATAGGATAGGATATACTACAGCTTTTAACAAGTAAAATCATATTTGTTTTTTTCCCTTCATTAAACCGTCCAGTTTACATTTTGTAGATATATTTATTTATAACAGATTTTTATACAGAATATAATTTTTTAAACGATCAAAACTTCTAAAGCTGAATTTTATAAATATTTTCACTGGGAAATAGTCAATACGTTTGCATGAATTTTATTCGATGAATGCTTAATTGCAATAAGCAATATGAAATATCTCAAGATATTAAATAATTCCATGTCATGGATTATGTAAAATAAAAAATGAAAATACTGTTTTCTAAAAGTAAATGTCATGTATTTTAACTCAATATTTGATTTTTATTATATGAGTATTTAAAATAAAATATTTTACACACAAAAATAAAACTAAAAAAACGATGATTTTTCTTAACGGTAAAATTTCTTGAAAAAAATTGCAATATTGAAACTAATATTAGATAACATAAAAAGTTTTATTGGTGACCGTCATAAATGTATTTGTTATCATTTCAAGCTAAAAATATAATAAAGAACTTTAAATTAAAATAAATTTTAATTAAGCATGATTCAAGATATGTAAAAAATTCAAATAGCAAATTAAAAAAAATAAGATTTGATGAAAATTTTTTCTGCTTAAAAAAGTATTGCAATCAAATTCATAACTAATATAAGTTTACAAGTAAATTTTATTTAAAAAAAAATTACACTTGAGATTTATTGTTTAAAATAAAATCTTTCTTTTAAATTTCATTTAAATAGAAACTCAAAAATTAGTTGAATTACTATCTCTAAAGTTTTATAACAGATTTAGTTTTATCATAACTTTGTCCCTATAGATTAGTATAAGGATAAAAAGGAATATAATGTTGAAAGAAAGAAAAAGTAGGGAAACGTAATTTGAAAGCTGAAAATTGAAGTAAACAAAACTAAAAACTTCTTGCACTTCTGCAGTTTTAGAAAAATATTTATATTGGTAGATAAAGAAAGGTTGCGTTTTAATAAGGAAATGTATAATTCTAAAACGTGTTTTTCCCGTAATTTATTCTGTGAAAAAAACTAAATTTAAAAATTTTTCTGTAAGTATGTTTCCTTAAGATGATAATCATTTGTTTTATTTTAAGATGAAGCAAAATGTTCGTTGTTTTCATTATTTAATGCAAAATATGAATTTTATGAAAATAACTTAGAGAAAACCACTAGAAAGAAAATCATGAGTCAAGCATAGATTACGAAACACTTTCTAACACTTCCAGAATACTTTAACCCTTTAACTGCTGGGTTTTCTTTCACACAATAAACTAAAAATAGGGTGCGTACACCACTTTTTCCGTACTAAAATATTTGACTTATATAATCGAAAAATGTCTGGCAATTAATAGAGCGAAGATTGCAATTAAAAATTAGCTTTTAGTAACGAAACAAGCAAACACTTTTTGCCCGAACTCAGTTCGGTTAAAATAGTTAAGTCGTTAGCAAAAATTCACTGTTTAATAAGGTACAGAAGATACCTAAATAAAAATTTTAGAAAACTCATAACGGATTTGGAAACAAAATTTCAACAATTATCGTCCATAGCCGGAAAGGTACTCGAATTCTTCTGTGCAGCCCTGTATATGATCTATGAATTTCTATATATTCTACATAGTAAGCTAAATTTAGTTTTGTTAGAACGCATAACACAGTTGAAAATTCATCTTCAGCAATTTCTGCCAATAGATGGAAATGTACTTGAATTCTTTGGCACATCCATATATATCTACGGAATTTTATACATACCACATATTAAGCTAAAATTTACTTGCGGCAAAAAACGTTTAAAACTGCTCAAATCACAATTCCGGAATTTACCATTCATAGACAGCAATGTATGTAGTTTTTTGCATTAGACCTGAATATGAATTTATTCATATTCTACAAACCTCTTTAAGTAAACTAAATATAGTTCAGATTGAAAATGTATAACTCAATCAAAAAACACCCTTAAGCAATTTATTCTCATACTCAGTAATGCTCACGAATTCTTTTGTGTAGCCCTGTATATGATCTACAGAGTTTATACACAACACGTAGTATACAAATATTATGTAATTTTAAACACGCATACCATAACTGAAAACGAAATTCCAGCAATTATCGCTAACAGACAGTATCCGAAATATTTTGTGTGCCCCTGTAAATGACCAATAAATGATATGTACATCATATCATAAGAGACGGTAGTCTCTTGAGTGACGCAGCGAAAAACCGAAAACCGTAAGCCCAAAACCGAAGATTCCGTCACTCTCATATATACAGCTAGCAGGACATCAAAGGAAAATCGAAACGCCGACATTTAATATCTCAGTAAATATGAGGCATACCGTTTCGATTTTTTCACATTAGTCTTATATCTATGGCCTAACTCTATCCTGAAATTTATAGATTTCTACATGCAGTAGATTTTGAGATCTGGAAACCAATTTTTAAGCGAAAATGGAAAATGTAATGGTGTAATGGGCACAGAGGTGTTATCTAGAAAATGGATCGAACGATTTTTTTTAAATTAATATATTATATTAATCGCTTTTAGATGAAGAGAGTAAGACTTTGAGCTAACGTAGGAAAACTCTTGTTTTTTATATAATCCAGCTTCAAAATCGGACTCTTTTCTTATGCTTTTTCTGGTAGACTAACATTAAAGATTTTCGGCCTTTTCACCCTTTTTTATTCCTGCGCGGTCAGGATGTTCATGGGTATCACGGTTATAGTTAAAGGCGATTTCGCAATCATATGTGGCTGAAGAACTATTTAGATTTTTTTTTTTTTTTTTTAATATGAAAACAGTTTATTATACATTCCAAAATATGTATTAAATTAAATTATGGTTAAATTTTTTTTCTTTCTTGTTCGGATGCAAATAATTCATATTTTTAATCTGCATTTGGTAGAAAAATGAATTATCTTTAATTTTAAAAACGAGAAATTCGTAATTACATGTATAAAATTAGATTGTATTTATTATTGGTATTTATGATTTCAAAATTTTTAATAAGAAATTGTTTTTTTGCTAGTATACAGTGGGCAAAGTCTCTAGCCATGCCAACCAACCAATCGGTTGATTATCTGACTGATAGTTTAGCCACAGTAGTTTAGCTTTAGCTTAGCTGTTATTACTTATTATTAGTTTGTCTTTGGCTTGGCTCTTATTTATTAGTTTGACTCGACAGCTAAAATTTCACATTTTATAATTTTTATATCAATACTTCAGGTAAGAATGCTTTTTAACTTGATTATTTCCTGTATTTATAATAATTTTTTGTTACTAACATTCTTATGTTTTAATGCGTGCAAAATTTAAGATTGGCGAAAAAGCTGTGTGAAACTGCTAATCTATTTTATTAATATAGTATTATTGATCAATAATACCGCACAGATGTCATATATACGCACCACGTTGGTGCGATTTTTTTCCTCCGCCGGCGAAAACTTTTTTTTAATATTAGTTACAAATAGCATGCAATAATAGCACGTGGATTTTTTTTATTTCAATATAAAAATAAAATAGCGTAACTAATGAAATAGTTTCTATTATTAAAAAAAATAAATAAAATAAATAATTGATAGTTTGATGTAAATAAATATTGATATACATAAAAAAATATCAGTTTATTTGTTTGTTTTATTAAGAATGAAGTTTACATATTTATATTTTGCTCTGTCAAGGGTCGATCCAGGTAAAATTTGGGGAAAAATCAATTTAATAAAACGGGCCTCTCCACAAAATTCTTTTTACTAAAATAGTTCCTTTCACAAAATTCTATTCCATAAAAACTTACTATTTATTAAATATTTATTATTTTGTGATGTTTTAAAATGTGTAATTTGTAAACAAACAAGTTCACTTGAGAGGAAAATTTCAGCAAAGTGATTGTAAATGTAAAAAGTTTTTGTTAATAAGTACTTTGTTCTAATTTGAGTAACTGAATTTCAACTTTTGTTACAAAATGTTATTTTCCACTAAAATATGATAAATTTCACAAAAGTAACCTTTACTTTTCACAAAATGGGCCCCAAGAAAAATTACTGAACAGATGTGTTACACTCACGCTAAAATGTAAACAAAAGATTGGCGACTGTTTGGATGGCACGATTTCCAAGACTGCGCCAAGCTACTAAATACAAGCTTAATAGCCAGGTTGCCATAAAAGAAAAAACAGTCCCCAAAGTTTGGAGACTTTTTTCTTTTTTTTAACCGATTAAATTTTTTTTTTTTAGCGTGAGTGTAAAGCATGCATCGACCCTTGGCTGTCCTCTTAAAAAAAAAAATAAACGCAGTTAAATAAATGTTTCCTAAAAAAACCCACCCTATTACTACATAAAATATTTTACTAAAGTTTGTTTTGTTCTGTTTTTCCGCACCATTTCCAATAATAAAAACAGTTAAAAATACCTAAGAAGTGCTTATTTAGTTTTAAAACAAATTAACAATTGCAGAATTCTGACAAAACAGAGCTTCATTTTTACAGATTTTGTTATATAAGAATTTTAGAATGACCTACATAAATTATTTTTTATGCTAAACCATTAATATGTACTAAAATGTTCCATTTTCAATACAAAATTCAGTACAATCATCATTAAATATATCACTTGCAATAAGCCTGTATTATGCATTGAAATGTATTTATTTCAATAAATTGATTTATCTTTTGTGCCATGCTGTCGAAAATTCAAAGAAAAATTTATGTAAATGGTTTTTTTTGCATCATACTATCCATTTGCATACATTTCACTTAGTTTGGATACTATGATGCAAAATAAACCTTTACATAAATTTTTCTTTCAATTTTCGACAGCATGGCACAAAAGATAAAACAATTTATTGAAATAAAGAACCTTTTAGTAGCTTTTTCGCCAATCTTAAATTTTGCACCCATTAAAACATAAGAATGTTAGTAACAAAAAATTATTATAAATACAGGAAATAATCAAGTTAAAAAGCATTCTTACCTGAAGTATTGCAATAAAAATTATGAAATGTGAAATATAAAAATTTAGCAGTCAAGACAAACTAATAAGAGGCAAGCCAAAGCTAAACTATATGAATAAGTGATATAAGCATAAGCAGATCCATAAGCAACCGATTGGTTGGTTGGCATGGCTAGAGACTTTGCCCACTGTATACTAGCAAAAAAACAATTTCTTATTAAAAATTTTGAAATCATAAATACCAATAATAAATACCAATCGAATTTTATACATGTAATTACGAATTTCTCCTTTTTAAAATTAAAGATAATTCATTTTTCGACCAAATGCAGATTAAAAATATGAATTGTTTGCATCCGAACAAGAAAGAAAATAAGGAGACTCATAAGGTTAGACCCCTTGACTCATATTACCTTTATTTTTAACCTCATCGACAAAATTAATACTTTTTATGTACCGGATTGACAATACATTTTTTTATCGCCCGATAGACAAAATTCTTGATTTTTCAGGGTTCATACTCATCAGGGGAAACCTGGGAATCAGGGGAAAACCAGGGGATAAATTTCGTGTCTTAAAATCAGGGGAATCTCAGGGGATTTTCCAAAAAAATACCAAAAACCTGGGAAAATTTGGCAAAACGATCGGCTACTCTGGGAAATGAGGGCACTCGCTGCTATTCGCATGCTTCATGATGTCATAATGCAATCGAACTAAGATACACCTTCCAACCTCGGGAGGTATTGAATCGTAAAATAGCCACACCTTCTAATGTCCGACAACATCCATTGAGATACCAGAGTTTTTTTGTTTGTTTTTTTGGTGGGAGGGGAGGGGGGGGGTAATACTTTCTAAGTTTTAAAAAATGTCGTTAATTGTCAACATAGGAAAATGATTCATCCTGGAAAATACATCAGGGGATTTTTTGGGGGGAAATGAGTATGAACCCTGTTTTTATGCACCCGTTTGATGAAATTTGGGTTTTTTACGTGCAAACTTAACGAAATTAATGTTTCTTCATGCCCGATCAATGAATTTTTTTTTTATGCAAGCGTTTGATGAAATTTGCGTTTTTCATTTGCTAATAAATGAAATTCATGATTTTTACCGGCCTGTTTGATGAAATTTGCGTTTTTCATTTGCTAATAAATGAAATTCATGATTTTTACCGGCCTGTTCGATGAAATTTATAATATTTTCTCCCCCTATCGAGAAAATTCATGTTTTTTCTGTGCCGATCGATGAAATTCATGATTTTTGCACATTGATCTACGAAATTCCTGATTTTTATGCTGCAAAATGACGAAATTTGCAATTTTTTCAGACTAATTGGTATCTAATGCAGTTTAATTCATTCGACTGGACAATTTTTATGCACCTCATCGACAAAATTCATACTTTTTACGGGCCGGATTGACAAAAAAAATTTTATCACCCGATTGCCAAAATTCTTAATTTTTATGCACCCATTTGAAAAAATTTGTGATATTTACGTGCAAACTTTACGGAATTAATGATTTTTTCATACCCGATCAAAGAATTTTTTGATTTTCATGCGACCGTTTGATGAAATTTGCGATTTTCATGTGCTTATAAATGAAATTCATGATTTTTACCTGCTTGTTCGTCGAAATTTATGATCTTTTCTCCCCCTATCGAGAAAATTCATGTTTTTTCTGTGCTGATCGATGAAATTCATGATTTTTGCACATTGATCAACAAAATTCCTGATTTTTATGCTGCAAAATAATGAAATTTGCAATTTTTTCAGAGACTAATTGGTATCTAATGCAGTTTAATTCATTCGACTCGACAATTTTTACGCGCTTCATCGACAAAATTCATACTTTTTACGTGCCGGATTGACAAAAAATTTTTTTATCACCCGATTGCCAAAATTCTTGATTTTTATGCACCCATTTGATGAAAGTGATTTTTACGTGCAAACTTGACGAAATTAATGTTTTTTCATGCGCTAATAAATGAAATTAATGATTTTTACCCGCCTGTTTGACGAAATTTATAATCTTTTCTCCCCCTATCGAGAAAATTCATGTTTTTTCTGTGCCGATCGATGAAATTCATGATTTTTGCACATTGATCAACAAAATTCATGATTTTTATGCTGCAAAATAATGAAATTTGCAATTTTTTCAGAGACTAATTGGTATCTAATGCAGTTTAATTCATTCGACTTGACAATTTTTACACACCTCATCGACAAAATTCATACTTTTTACGGGCCGGATTGACAAAAAAATTTTTTATCACTCGATTTCCAAAATTCTTGATTTTTATGCACCCGTTTGATGAAATTTGTGATTTTTACGTGCAAACTTCACGAAATTAATGACTTTTTCATACCCGATCATAGAATTTTTTGATTTTCATAACGACCGTTTGATGAATTTTGCGATTTTCATGTGCTAATAAATGAAATTCATGATTTTTACCCGCCTGTTCGACGAAATTTATAATCTTTTCTCCCCCTATAGAGAAAATTCATGTTTTTTTTGTGCCGATCGATGAAATTCATGATTTTTGCACATTGATCAACGAAATTCCTGATTTTTATGCTGCAAAATAATGAAATTTGCAATTTTTTCAGAGACTAATTGGTATCTAATGCAGTTTAATTCATTCGACTCGACAATTTTTACGCACCTCATCGACAAAATTCATACTTTTTACGGGCCGGATTGACAAAAAAAATTTTTATCACCCGATTGCCAAAATTCTTGATTTTTATGCTACCGTTTGATGAAATTTGTGATTTTTATGCTACCGTTTGATGAAATTTGTGATTTTTACGTGCAAACTTGACGAAATTAATGTTTTTTCATGCCCGATCAACGAATTTTTTAATTTTTATGCGAGTGTTTGATGAAATTTGTGTTTTTCATGCGCTAATAAATGAAATTCATGATTTTTATCCGCCTGTTCGACGAAATTTATGATCTTTTCTCCCCCTATCGACAAAATACATGTTTTTTCTGTGCCGATCGATGAAATTCATGATTTTTACGCTGCCAAATGACAAAATTTGCAATTTTTTCCGAGATTAATTGGTATCTAATACAGTTTAATTTATTCGACTCGACATCGACAGGATATATTGATTTTAGTTTCAAAATTCACCACCAGAGACCGCTTTCCTCTCTCGGGTTCTATGTGCCCAATCACCACGCAGTATGGCTTATTCGACTTGAAATCCACAGCCTCAAAGATTTCAGCTATGTCTGCATAGTACAGAGTGCGCCCCCTGATGGTGGAAGATGAAACTAACGGATTTTGCAGCTAACTCGAGTTCTATGGGTCCGATCACAATGCAGTTTGGTTCGACTCAGCATCGACAGGATATATAGATTTTAATTCCAAGTTTCACTACCAGGGGCGCTTTCCTATCTCGGGTTCTATGGACCCGATCACGACGAGGTATGGCTCATTCGACTCCAAATGGATAGCCTCAAAGATTTCAGCTATGTTTGTATAGAACAGAGTGCGCCGTCTAGTGGTGGAAGATGGAACTAACGGATTTTGTAGCTAACTCGAGTTCTATGGGTCCCATCACAATGTAGTTTGATTCATCGACAGGATTTATCGATTTTAGTTCCAAAATTCACCACCAGTGGGCGCTTTCCTTTCTTGGGTACTATGGGCCCAATCACGACGAGGTATGGCTCATTCGACTCTAAATCGACAGCCTCAAAGATTTCAGCTATGTTTGTATAGAACAGAGTGCATCCCCTGGTGGTGGAAGATGGAACTAACGATTTTTGTAGCTATGGGTCCCATCACAATGCAGTTTAATTTATTCAACTCGGCATCGACAGGATATATCGATTTTAATTCCAAATTTCACCACCAGGGGGCGCTTTCCTATCTCGTATTCTATGGGCCCGATCACGGCGAGGTATGTCTTATTCGACTCGAAATCGACAGCCTCAAACATTTGAGCTATGTTTGTATAGAACAGAGTGCGCCCTCTAGTGGTGGAAGGTGGAACTAACAGATTTTGTAGCTAACTCTATTTCTATAGGTCCCATCACAATGTAGTTTGATTCATCGACAGGATATATCAATTTTAGTTCCAAGTTTCACCACCAGGGGGCGCTTTCCTATCGGGTTCTATGGGACCGATCACGACGAGGTATGGCTCATTCGACTCCAAATCGACAGCCTCAAAGATTTCAGCTATGTTTGTATAGAACAGAGTGCGCCCCCTGGCGGTGGAAGATGGAACTAACGGATTTTGTAGCTATGTGCCCCATCACAATACAGTTTAATTTATTTGACTCGGCATCGACAGGATATATCGATTTTAATTTCAAATTTCACCACCAGGGGGCGCTTTCCTATCTCGGATTCTATGGACCCGATCACGACGAGGTATGGCTTATTCGACTTGAAATCGACAGCCTCAAACATTTGAGCTATGTTTGTATAGAACAGAGTGCGCCCTCTAGTGGTGGAAGGTGGAACTAACAGATTTTGTAGCTAACTCTATTTCTATAGGTCCCATCACAATGTAGTTTGATTCATCGACTCGACATCGACAGGATATATCGATTTTAGTTCCAAGTTTCCCCACCAGGGGGCGCTTTCCTATCGGGTTCTATGGGACCGATCACGACGAGGTATGGCTCATTCGACTCCAAATCGACAGCCTCAAAGATTTCAGCTATGTTTGTATAGAACAGAGTGCCCCCCCTGGCGGTGGAAGATGGAACAATCGGGTTTTGCCATGCATTTTCATACTTCTAATTGTGTTACTCTCTCGCTGTATAATTTAAAAGTTGAGTCTTGGATTCCTTTCCCTGGGCCACCACCCTCATATTTTTATTGGGGTCCAAGGGGTCTTTTTTAGCATTTCTTTAAAATTTTATTCTAATGATTAATTTATACCCTATGCTTAATTTTGACTAATTGACATTTTCATCAATAACCTTAAAAAAGTAATGATATCAGTACAAAAACCCTTAACGGGTTAAAAGTTGTGACGCAGCACTTTGTTTTGGCTCTATAAATTTTAAATATGGGTCTTAAAAGAAATGATATCAAATTTAAGTGACGCTATGTTAATAATTTTTTTTTTAATCATAATTTTCTTTTTAGTTTTATTTATATTCACAAGTGCAATTATTATCTTAATATGAAAAAAATATATAGAACTTATTCGCTGATGCTTTTTCATTCACATCTCTCATGAATTCAAAATATGGGTTTTAAAAGAAATGATATCAAAATTTGAGTGACACCTTGACGTGAATTTAATAGGACTCTTTTAAAATTCAATTTAAATTATTTTTGGTTTGTCTTCTAAAGTATATTTACACATACAAACAATACTTTTAATTTTTCAATACACTTTTAAATATATTACTTTCACTGAGCCTATATTATGTATTGAAATGTATTTATTTCAATAAATTGATTTATCTTCTGTGCCACGCTATCCAAAATCATAAGTAAAATTTATGTAAATGATTATTTTGCGTCATAGTATCCAAACAAAGGGAAATGTATGCAAGTGGATAATATGACGCAAAATAATCATTTACATAAATTTTACTTATGATTTTGGATAGCGTGGCACAGAAGATAAATCAATTTATTGAAATAAATACATTTCAATACATAATATAGGCTCAGTGAAAGTAATATATTTAAAAGTGTATTGAAAAATTAAAAGTATTGTTTGTATGTGTAAATATACTTTAGAAGACAAACCAAAAATAATTTAAATTGAATTTTAAAAGAGTCCTATTAAATTCACGTCAAGGTGTCACTCAAATTTTGATATCATTTCTTTTAAAACCCATATTTTGAATTCATGAGAGATGTGAATGAAAAAGCATCAGCGAATAAGTTCTATATATTTTTTTCATATTAAGATAATAATTGCACCTGTGAATATAAATAAAACTAAAAAGAAAATTATGATTAAAAAAAAAATATTAACATAGCGTCACTTAAATTTGATATCATTACTTTTAAGACCCATATTTAAAATTTATAGAGCCAAAACAAAGTGCTGCGTCACAACTTTTAACCCGTTAAGGGTTTTTGTACTGATTCTACAATAAGCATTTATGCAAAACAAGTGGTGACAAACGGCTTTCAGGAAGAAATGTTGGTCACCCCTGGTCTATAAGGACGCTTTTGGATCATTTGTTTGTTCTATTTACATTATCATTAATTTTAACACTTTCCAACATAGTTGAAAAGTGTTTATGAATTCGGTTTGTCTGTCTGTCTGTCTGCTGTGTGTCGGTCGTCTATCAGTGCTCTAACTCGTGTAAATATACTCGGATTGCCCTTAAATGGACATAGGGTAACTCTACGATAAATGGTCATAGTTTTAAAAGATGGAAGTAAAAATTCTTAGAATGCAAATACAAGAAATATTTATGCATTTTTAAAATTCTTATACATATACGCATCATATTTTGGGAAAAAGATAATTAAATATTGAGAACAAAAAGGGGGAAACAAAATTGAAATTAAAATGGCAGATGGCCATCGCTCCTTCAAGCTGAGGAGAAATGGCCATCCAATATAAGAAAAAAAATGAAGTTAAAATAGCAAAAAAAAATTTTTTCATGTAGTTAATCATGAAAAATATATAGCAATTTGTAAAGAGGCAATTATATCACAAAAAATGAGTAAATAAAATTCGAATAAACAAAATTTGAAGTATAATTTCAATCCTTCACTTTTCGTAAAATTTTACCACATTTTTGGCAAAGGTCTTGATAGTTTGTATACGTCTCATGGAACCAATTCAAGGCTTCCAAACGGTCCGCTTTTTGAACACCGGTATTTACTTAGAAAAATTTTATTTTCAGATTTTTCTTGAAAATTTTGCAGAAACCACCTTCGGAGGTAATTTTTTACAATAATGTTGCAGATACCCACTATGAAATTTTCTGTTAAAAACTATTGGTATTCAGTTGGCGGACCATTTGTTAGCCCTGCCTTTCAGGCAGCTTATGCATTGTATTCAGTCACCCTTTTTGGTTGTGGTATTGTATTCTTTTCCACAACCAACACAGTGATCCTTATCCAATTCTATTCCTTCGGAATCTGTAGAATCTGATAATTTCAAATGTATTTCATCTTCTTCGCTGCTGGAAGTGTCAAGTTTTTGTTTTTTTTCTCGCGTTTATTTTAGACTTTTTCATGGTTTTAAGCTTATTTATCAACTTTATCTGTTTCTGGGATGAAAGTTTCCGACGTTTTTCAATATTTTCTGGCGATGTCAAAACCATAGCTAGCTGTTTGGTACGTTTTCAAACTATTTTTGTCATGGCTACATCAGTAACTGGTGCAGTATCAAAGGTTTTGGTGGTGGTGGTGCATCATGTGTTCAAAATATCCTATTTTGGTGTTTGCATTTCTATTCGATTTCGTAGCTGGCGTTTCGAAGTTACTTTGAACAACACTATTTTGCGTTTCTGGTGTTGAAACAATATTTTTATCAGGAGATCTTTTAAAAGCTGACAGCTCTACAAAAGCGTAATCGGGAATAACATTCGGATTAAAAGGATAAATACTCGTTGCATTGAAGCCCAAAATTGCGTTTTCTGGATTGCTTATTTTCCCCAGTATATATTAAGCAGTTCTCCAAACTGTCCTCTTGTAATGCGACATTCAGGATGTGTTTTGAGACAATTTCTGTTATAAAAATAATTTTTTAATGACTTAAAAATGGCTCTGTCAAGAGGATGAAAGTAATGTGTTGTATGGGGAGGTAGTGACAAAAGTAGTACGGTAGTAGTAGTGCGGAGTAGTAGCACTGAAGTAGTGCGGAAGGTGTGACCATCAAGTATCAGCAATGTTACATCACTTGGTTTACGCGGAACATAATGATCTTTGAGCCACTAAAAAAATAGATGAACAGTTAATATACACAGACTTTTGAAACATATAAACAACTGCTCCAGGTGGCATTCCATATTCATATTCCATCTTTTTATTTTTACCCTTTATCACACGAACTGGTAGGATAAAGCATCCTTCGACGTTACAACAAGCTATAACAGTAATGGATTCGCTTTTTTTTTGACGAAGTTAATGTTGAGACCGATTTCGCGACCTTCTCAGCTAAAACTGAGCAAGGTCGATTGTTCAACTGCAATCCGGACTTTTCCATGTTAAAAATGCGTTTTTATCAAACAACTCATTGTTTCCAAAGTGTCATGGAGTAGTTTGAAGTAAGCATCTATTTCTTCACTATTCATGGCTTCACTCCTTGCTAGAGACACCCCAACTAACACAGAACTTGCGGGCCACTGATGGCTACGTTAGCCTTGGCCCAAACTAGTAGATGAGGGGCCGCAATCGTTTGCCGTAACGGCAACTTAAAAAAACTGTCACGCCGGCCACAATGTGGCCGCAACAGAATTGGCCATAACTACATTAAGATGACCATAATTGTGCCACAAGTGGTTAATCATAATTGACGGATAGCCTAAAACTGGCCACAGTTATACTTTAAGTGGCAATTATTAATGAAAACTAGCCACAGTTTGGCCATTAACGATCATCGTGAATAAAATCTAGCCAGAAGATCGCCACAGCCATGCCACCTGCGTTTGTTAAGAATAAAAGCTACCCCAAAGCTGGCCATAAATGTTAATTTATTGGTCATCATAAATGTAAACTAGCCTTAAGCCAGCCATCCACATACCATCAATGCTATTCATTAATGAATGCATGCCGAAAGCTAGCCACTTTGTTGCCATGAATGGGCATCATTAATGTATGCAAGCCGAAAGCTAGCCACTTCGTTGCCATCATTAATGAATGCAAGCCGAAAGCTAGCCACTTTGTTGCCATCAATGGTAATCATTAATGAATGCATGCCGAAAGCTAGTCACTTTGTTGCCATGAATGGGCATCATTAATGTATGCAAGCCGAAAGCTAGCCATTTCGTTGCCATCATTAATGAATGCAAGCCGAAAGCTAGCCACTTTGTTGCCATCAATGGTAATCATTAATGAATGCATGCCGAAAGCTAGCCACTTTGTTGCCATGAATGGGCATCATTAATGTATGCAAGCCGAAAGCTAGCCACTTCGTTGCCATCATTAATGAATGCAAGCCGAAATCTAGCCACTTTGTTGCCATCAATGGTAATCATTAATGAATGCATGCCGAAAGCTAGCCACTTTGTCGCCATCAATGGGCATCATTAATGAATGATAGCCCAAAGCTAGCCATATTCATGCCACTATTAGATATCATGAATGGAAGCTGGCCAGAATTATACTTTTTATGGTCCTCAAAAAAGTAAAGTTGAGCAAATCTCCATTTTTACTCCTTTGGCAGGGACAATTTTTTTTCTTTTTTTAAGTTATTTTAAACTTTAGAATCTAAATTTACTGGTCCATAATTTTTGTCTGAAAACTCTAAATATTTTATTCAAAATTTGAAAAAAAAAAAAAAAAATAATCTATTGGAATATTTTTCTTAACAAGAGCTCATAACACCAACCTGACTTTTATGCAAACATGTTTCACTTTATTATAATATTTTTCAGTTAAAAACTGCAATGGTGTTATAAGCACCCCATATTAAAAAGGTCAAAATACAATAAAATCGAAAGTGCTTCATATCTTGTATAGAATACTTTCAATCTGGAAGCAATAATAATAATTTTTTTTAAAAAAAGTGTCCCAATGGAGGCAAAAATTGGCCGTATCCACTCATGTCATTAGATCGGAATAAAAGGCCATATGGTTATGATTTATTTTTTAATGTTATTCTGAAAAAGTTGCAAAAGCCATAATTGTAATTAATAAAAAAAAAGTTGTAAAATAAGGTGTAACACAAGGTGTAAAATATATATTGAGCGTTAAATTACCAATGATGGTGAGAATACGAAAAAAAAACTAATTTTCTTCAATTTTTAATTAAATTATAGGTTTAAACATTCTATTCAAAGGAGTAAATTTTTAAGTAGTTTCAATTTATGTTTCTTCAAGCTAATTCACCAGGTGGATTGTCCAGCCAGAATTTCCATTGAAAATTGTTATCTAATGATTATATTCAACATCCCTTTTTCGAAGCAAATAAAAAATGTATAATGTTAAATGAGATACCATATGAAAGGATTTTCAAGCGACTTCTGACATAGTACACTCACATTTCTTTAAAACATGTATTTTGGTTAAAATTGCAAGTAATAAATTAAATAGGCATTGTTTTCAGAAATGAAAGTTTTTCCTCAAATTACTGTTGCCACAAAAATTAAATTCCACAACAATGATTATAAAAAAAATGTTCAATAAAGATAAAGTGGACATGGTTGCTGCATGGGTTTATTTTATATTTATGATAAAAAAGCAAAATTTAAATTCAAACGCTCAATTTTTTTTTTTTTTCAAAACATTATGTCACTCTCTAATGTAGTTAAAATACAATTTATATATATATATATATAGCTCTTGATATTTTCAGTCAGTTTTTACTGTAAAGTATGAAAGAATAAATTGGATTATATTCTGGCTTTATTTTTTTTTAGAAGTTTAAACATGCATCTAAAAAATATTAGATATTGCTAAAAAATATTAGGCTGCAGTGTGAAATCTTCACACAGGCCCACTAGTATATATTATTTCTGTTATCAACATCCCCTTTTCTCAGAAAATATGAAATGCACAACAATGAACGAGATGCCATAAGAAAGGATTTTGAACCAGCTTCTGACATAGTGCACTCACATCTCGATAAAACATATTTTTTGATTAAAAATTGCTGTAAATTAAAAATTAAATCTGCATTGTCTTCATAAAAGAAATGAAAGGCTTTCCTCAAATTAGTGTAGCCACAAAAATAAAATACCACATTATATAATGCTTAAAATGATTATAAAAAATAAATACTACAAAAAAGATAAAGTGGGACATAGTTGCTGCACGGGTTTATTTTATATTTATGACTAAAAAGCAAAATTGAAATGCTCAATTTATTTTTCTTTGTCCCATGTTTTTTTCCGAAACAGATGATGTCATCTCTAAAGCAGTTAATTAACTATAGATATATATATTTTTTTGTCTTTGCTATGCTCGATCAGTTTTTACTGTAACTGTGATGGAATAAACAAGATGATATTCTGGCTCGACTAATGTTGTTTGAAGATAGTTTCAGTCCTTAATTTTCCTTTACAAGTTTAAACCTGCATCTAAAGAGTATTAGATATTGCTAAAAAGTATTAGACTGCAGTGTGAAATCTTCGCACGGGTCCACTGGTGCTTTTATAATACAATTTCTTACCTGGATGTTTCTTCCAATTATCCAGCTTGAAAATAAAACAAAAACGCAGGAACTCTATTTTATAAAATTGGTAAAATGTTGACATTACTGATCATTGAAATTTAAGAATTTTTTTTAATGATGTAACTATATATATATGTAAATTAGGTCCGTTCAAAAAATGTCATTTCACTATCTTCATCTCTTTGGCATATAATATCAGAAAAATGTAGCAGTATTCCTATAAAGTAATGTTTTAGTCTGTTAAGGACTGTTCCCCCCTTTATACACATCATAGAACAAAATTTCAATGTATATATATTTACAAAATATTACTAATTGACAGAAAGCCAATTGTCACTATTTTCCTTCTTATGTAATCTTAAAATTTCTCTTATTAAATAAGTTTAATATTTTTTCAAAATAGTAGTGGCAGTTGATCTTCTAGAACACAGCAAGTTCACCATTCATACACTAAATCTTTTTTTTTTTTTTTTTTTTTTTTTTTTTTAAATGGACTAAACATTACTCATAAATAATAATATATCATTGTTTTTACTTTTTAAAAATTAGCAAGTAATGAGTACTGAATATATATATATATTTTTTTTAATATATTACCAATAAAGAAATCTTTAAAATATTTTTCCTTCCAGCAGGAGGTATGTGACTTTTTGACTAACAAAATTTCAAACTGATTCAAAGAATATTATGTACATTAAAATTTTAATCTCAACTTCTAATGAGATTATGATGAAATTTTTATTAAAATTTTCAAAAGTTTTTATACAGCAAATTATTTTTAATACCTGATCTCCAAGCAATGCTAATTTATAATCAACCAACAAAAACAGTTTATCAGTTTTTAAAATATAGCCTACATAAAACACTTTTATTCAATTATATCTTAACCTGTAAAAAGAAGGGGGAATGTTCTCAGAATGAGAAAGAAGGGGAAAATATATAGTACATCTTTTTTAACAACATCACTTGCATAAATAAATATATATATTTAAAAACACTAGAACTGAATGCTTTTTTTTTTCATATAAATTTTATTTTTCACAACAAATGTAAAACAAACCAACCAAAAAACATTTATTTATGTATTTACAAGATGCTCAAAATTTATCAGAAATATTTTACAAGAAAATTTAATCCTGTTACAATTAAATTTCTGATGTTTCTTAATTTAAGTTTATAAACAAGAGCTGAAAATCTACAGTCATCTTCACAGAGAACTTTTTTCTTTCCAGATTTTTATTCTTCTTCTGAAAAACAAAAAATAAATTTTACAAAACAAAATTAAAATGCCTTACTTTAAAAACACCACTTATTAATTAGCCATTTATAAATATAATCGGAACAGAAATTATACAGTAGATTTCCGTTACAACGAACGCCACGGGACCACTAAAATATTTCGTTGTAACGATTTTTTCGTTGTAACGGAATTACTCCTATTTATCTAATGAATTACATGTACACGTAAATAAATTATGTAAGATGTATGTTAGAAAGTAATTATGTAAGAAAATGTACCTTTCATTATAGAGGATTTTAATGGAAGACTAGTTAAATTAACATAGAAAAAGTTAGTAAATTAAAATTCAATATTAAAATTACAAAATTACGGACTAACCTTTATTTAGTAATACATTATTGCAGAAAATCTGTAATTTTAATTTGTACAAAGGAATGTGTTAGTTTATTATAACAAAAACGTGTGCAACGAATGAATGTGAGAAAATACCTCCTCTAGAACATTCTTTTGATGAGAAACAAAAGCACGTATTTTCTCCAAGCATGAGAAAGCTTCCGAAGAGGTAACTTTTGAATCGTCGGTGACACCAATATCGTCATCACTATTTTCGTCATTTTGTTGGTCTAATGTAGTTTTAATGGTTAAAATGATATTTTCATCAGTCACTTCAGAGCATGTTTGAATATTGTCATCCACAGATAAGAAATCCTCCCAATCCACCTGATCAGAGATTGATGTTAATTTTCTGGTAGCCTTCCAAATTGTGTTTAACTCAGAAGTTTAACTCTGTGTTTAACTCATATCCAAATCTAAAACTTCTGATTAATTTTCTTCGGTGTCAGTTAATCGGGCATGTTTCCAACAGTTAGAAATTGTTTTCTGGCTAATTTCTTGCCACGAACCAGAGATCAATTCAATAGCTTCTTTGAGATTTATTTTTGGTCTTTTGCCATTCTCTAAGCCGCAAAGAATTTCTTTTAGCAAAAGAGCTCAGTTGCGAGATTTTACAGCACGGATGATGCCATGGTCTAGACGTCTAGAGGCTGAAGAATAGAAGTGCAATTTGGCGGGAAGTACTCAAATTGGATGCAGTCTAATTTGGAGGAATTATCATGAGGCATGCAGTTATCAATCAGGAGAAGAATTTTCCGTTTTTTAGCTTTCATTTCTCTGTCAAATCGCACTAGCCAATCACTAAAGATATCTTGTGTCATACATGCCTTCTTATTGAATTTATAATCACAAGGCGAATGACAGTTCTTAAAGCAACGGGGCTTGCCAGAGTGACCAACAATTAATATTTTTCTGTTCTCGGTTCCAGATTTGTTACAAAAAAAAGTGCTGTAATTCGTTTCTTTGAAGTTTTCCCTCCAATGCATTTGTCGTCATTAAATGTTAATGTTTTTCTCGGTTCAAGTTGATAAAATATTCCAGCGTCGTCAGCATTAAAAATATCATCGGAGCTGTATGTCTTTATAAGGGCAGTTGCTTTTCCAGCTCTCCATTCATTTACAGCCTTTGTAGGTACATCACTTGCGTCGCCTCAAATTGATTTTATTACAATTCCATGGTGAGTACGAAAGCGATTGGGCCATCCAACACTGACTTGGAAATTTTCGATATCAAGCATTATTCCGAACTCTTGAGCTTTTTGCCTTATCAGAGGATCACATTGCGTGAACGAACATCGGCACAATCACTTGAACACGGCTTTATCGACATCTTGAAATTGGGACTGTCGCATTCGTTTTCTATGGGAACAAATGCTTGCAATTTGGAATTGTCTGTCAATATTTTCCTTATCTTTTAGAAATGTCGATAAACTCGATGGTGTTATTCCATATTTTTTGGCCACATCAGCTTTCCGCAATCCTTTATCAATCTCAGAAATTATAGCTTTCTTTTCTTCCAACGAAAATTGTTTTCGTTTCACACAAGCCATATTTTATCAATGAACGAAGCAAGAAACACACTGCAACAGGTATTGGCGTCAAAGATATCCCAGAACAAGCACAAACACTTCTTTCACAGTGAAGTGCACCTGCTGTTTGTCACGTGATCATTTTGAAGCGTATGGGCTAATGAAAAAAAAAGGAATTCGGAAACAGAAGTAAACAAACGAAAAAATAGCAAAGGAGAGAAAAATATGAAATAGCACCTGTCCCCAAAACAACGTTATTTTTTAACTTCGACGTGCTATTCGAAGTATATTTCATTTCTGTTAAGCAATTGAGAAAAAAGAAAAAAAAGCTCGATGATTTTTCGTTGTAACGGAATTGCTAGTAAAATGCACTTCGTTAAATCGGAATTCTTAATACATTGGGGTTAATGAAATTTGAAAAGGGGATTTGTCAAATTTCGTAGTAACGGGATTTTTCGTTGAAATGGAATTCGTTGTAACGGGAATCTACTGTAATTTAAAAAAACTATTTACAAAAAGCTTTGTAGTTCAAGTTATTTGTACAAAATGAAACTATTTTATTGCAGTATACCTATATTTGCTTTTAACAAAAACTCATGAAAGGGCAGCGTTGTCAAATGACACCTAATTCCTTTTTTTTTTCTAGGTGCGAAACTGCATTTCATGGTGGCAATTTTATGTTATATCATATTCTCTCATTTCTTTTTGCAACCATGTTAACAATAATATTGTTTCTATTTTTATGTGTTAAGAGCAGGGGGGGAGGGGGGGGGCTGTATATATTAAATACTTTATCTCTGTGTTAATCACTAAAACAAAATAAAAACAGGCTTTCTATAAATTCTTTTGAATAACTTCAAATATATAAATTCATATTCTTTACATATGATGTATGGGTGCTCTTTCTGTTCATTTCATAAAAGTCGAATTGCTCACTTTGTAAATGTTTCTAGAATTTGTATTGCTAGAAACCAGCAGTTCTTTATTTTCTTCACTTTATTTTTTCACATAACATTTCCTTCAAAATGGCTTTGTAAAGTAGGAAAATACATTGTGTACCTTATTTTTTCACATAACATTTCCTTCAAAATGGCTTTGTAAAGTAGGACAATACATTGTGTACCTCCAAGCTATAAATCTGATATTATCACTCATAAAACGATAGCATTTCAATTCTCACCGTAATTTAGTTCAAAATAAGGAAAAGCAATTTTTCAACTTTTCCCCGTCAAAGTTAAAAAAGTAAAATTTAAATTAGGTGGGATATAATATATCCCACCACGCCTCAAAGGGTTAAAAGACAATAAAGAAAAAATGAAGTTACTTTGACACAGGGTTGGGCTTCTTCCGGAAGAAACTGGAAAAAATGGAAAAAACTGGAAGAAACCAACAGAAAACAAAACAGATGCTCAAAATTAAAATATATTAACTATATAAAAGAATTAAATTCAAAACCTAATTATATGAAATTTAAATTGGAAACTAATTAATATTAAAAATATTATTTATGGAAAAATAAGTTATTTTTTAATAACAAACTTCAGGTTCAGCAGGTATTTACAGGTTATGTTTTTTACAACTTTAGAGGTAGGGGATATTTTTTTATTGTTTATATAATTTCTGTAAAAAAAAAAAAAACCTACCAATTCCTTATTTATCATATAAAAATGCAATATTTTAAAAACTATTGTGCAAAACTTAAAACAAACAAATTTGTAATTATGTATACTAGCATGCTGATTTAAAAGATAAATGTTCTGAAAATAAACTCTACAGGGATAAGAATTTTTTTCATCTTTTGCATTCATCCATTCTAAGTTGAGAAATTGATTGCAGCATCTTAAAGCTAAATTACTTCTGTTTTGTTATACAATGTTGCACTGTAGTAAGGAAAATGGAGATTTTAATGAAATCCTTCAATACAGTAATTACTGTATATTAGTTTCCTTAATAAAATGGGCGTAAATTCAAAGCACTGTCTTTTATTTAAAAGAGTTTCATTCTACAATAGGTAAATGATCCACATACTATTTACTACTGGTTACAGAAGTTTAAATTATATATATTAAAAAAAATGTGCCTCTTTTGAATTGAATTACCTTTAATTGATTTTGTGTATTTTGGATAAATTTATTTGGTACATTTCCATTATACCAACACCATTGTCGTCACCAAGTGCAATAATTGGCACAAAATGAAATTCATGTGAAAGGATTCAATTGGAAAAAAAAAAAAAAATGTTGGCACAAAATTGAGCATTTAAAAATATAACATTTGAAAATTACAGACTTTCACGAACTATTTTATTAAATCGACACGAATATAGACTTAAAATAAAAGAACAAATAAATATTATATGATAAATTAATAAAATTAACTCAATTTAAACTACAGGCATAGCATTGTAAATGTCTCTTAGCATTGCAGTAAGCATTTCACTTTTTGAATGAAGACGTTCATACTTTTTTTTTGTATCCAAAGTCCTGAAACAATTTTATTGCAGCGTCCTCATCATCTGGTAAATGCCTAATGGTAAAATCCACATTAGTGTCAACAATAAATATAAGTTACTACTTAATATTAAATATATTCTATTTGAAAAATAGCAAATTAAGATGTTTTGCGAGGTTACAGAGTAAATTAAGTAATAATAATAATTAAAAAGTGTCATGTTCAATAAATAGCAAATCACAATGTTTGGCACGGTTTGCAATAAAAATATTTACACGTTCAGGGTTTAAATAAATAGCACATTAGCATACATTTTGGTATGGTGTTAGAAAAGTCCCATTTATTTTATTCAGGTACACAATGATTGGAAAGCTTTAGACAGGTGTGTGATCTTGGCTAAAAAACTGGTGTAATTATCAATTTATCATACATAATTAAATTTTTATAAGTCTAATTAAATTGATGTAAGGTTATCTATTAGAAAATACATTTATTTTTATTGTATTTTACAAAGTTGTAACTTATATGGTAAATTCTTAAAGAAAAACAGTTTCTTCCATTTTTTCCACTTGGAAGAAACCTATTTCTTCAGGCCGGTTTTTTCCACTTTGGAAGAAACTTGCCAACCCTGCTTTGACACATCATAGACAATCTCTGACAAACAGATTTTTCCATTTTAATTTTGTTTTTTTAACAGTTAAAACTGTTTTGGCCAATAATTCAAAAATTTTTAGTAGCATTTGGGGACTCCTGAAAATCGGGGACCCTGGGCCCGTGCCCCGAATGCCCTGCCCATGACAGATATATAAATTTCTCTATTTTTAGCCGCAATCGATTGACAAATTTAGCAATTTTTCTCATGCGATCTTGGAAGAATTTCGCTATTTTTTCCCATGACTGACTGAATAGTTTCGTGATTTTTCCCGCAGCTGACTGATGAATTTCAGAATATTTTCCTGCTACCAATTGCCGAATTGTGCAGGGAGGGAGGTTTTGCGACAAATAAGCAAATTTCCCAATTTTTTTCCTACAACAAACTGCCGAATTTTGAGATTTTTGAATTTTGTAATTTTTCTTGCGACCAAGTGACAAATTTTGTGATATTTTACTGTGACCAATAGACGAATCTTGCGATATTGTCTCATGACCGATAGATGATTTTTGTGATATTTTCCCGCTAAATTTTGGTGAAATTCGCGAAAGCAAATTCTTGCGAATCCACAATAATCAGGGCACATTTCCAGCTATATAAAAACGGGCAGGGCGCATTTACAACTATAAAAAAATGGGCAGGGTGCTGCGCCCTCTCGAAAACGTCTAGGGGAAACACTAATTACTCCAATACAAATATTGCCACAGTTATTTTATTCTAAAAACTTGATATTTGAGTAATTTTAATTTATTTTCAGCAGTGAAATTAACTCGAAATTATTGAATAACAAACATGTGAATTTTTACATTGCTAACTAAGCGTAACCAAGCTTCCAGGCTCGAACATATTTCACACTGTCAGTTTTACGCTTAGTTAGCAATGAAAAAAAAATCACCATTTTTATTACTTGATATTTGATTTAAAGGAAAATTTAAAAACATGGATTTGAACCTTCAGCTCCTCTCCAGAATCTTACATTTGCAAAATATTTTGGGCAAAACATAAGAATGTTTTAAAAATACCTTGAATTTAAATATCATTTTTTAAAGTTTCTTAAGAAAAAAGGGTCAAAGAAAGTATTAAAGAAGGTCCCTTTCTCCAAAGAATCTGCTTTATTTTTAATTTGTTAAAAATTATACATTACATATAATCAAAATCCAAATTAATTTATATGACAACATATTAAAAAAAAATCCTTAATTTAGAGGTCAGAAGATTAAATAATTTTATCACCACCTCCCTTCCTCTTCTACATACATAGCATAAATTAAAAAAATTATTTAGCATAAATCTGTGTAATCTTAAGTATTGTCAAAGTTCATGAAAGTCAAAAACCCTGTTAACAAAAATTATTTGACACATTTCTGCAAAACTTTAAAAAATACTCAATCTTTTTCTATTAAATTTTACATTTCAAAAATTTAAATTAATTTAATTTTTATTAAATGTAAGTCCAGATTAGATGCACTATATTTCCAGAGGTGTCACAATAATCACAAAACTGAATCATCACTCTTGAAACAAATATTAAAACATTTAAAGCAAACATTTTCTAAGCACATGAGCTGAAGCATCAAAATTTTGAGTAATTTGAAGGACCCATTGTACAAGATGTTTACATTTCATGAAACTCTGCTAAACTGTTTTAACAAACTGTAAAATAACAATTTTGAATAATTTTAATAAAAATGAACAATTCCTATGCAATATGTAATAGACGAAGATTTTTTTATGATAACTTTTTGAATACAGTTTTGGTAAAATATTACAATTTAACTAAATTTTAATATGAAAAAGTTTACAAAATGATTTTTTAGCCATTTAAAAGATATCGCCAAATTTATCAGCCAATCGTGGTAAAAAATCTTAAAATTAGTCAATGGATTGTTGGGGAAAAAAAAAAAATTTCGGTTAATGTACGCGAAGCGTACATACACAAGTTACTGACCGCGGCTGGAATGAATTTCGTGCATTCTACAGATTGCTGTACAGCGAGTTTCATGCGTCCAGTGATGTTTTTTTTCGGTTAATGTACGCGAAACGTACATATACAAGTTACTGACCGCGGCTTGAATGAATTTCGTGCATTCTACAGATTGCTGTACAGCGAGTTTCATGCGTCCAGTGATGTTTTTTTTTCAGTTAATGTACGCGAAGCGTACATACACAAGTTACTGACCGCGGCAGGAATGAATATCGTGCATTCTACAGATTGCTGTACAGCGAGTTTCATGCGTCCAGTGATGTTTTTTTTTTCGGTTAATGTACGGCAAGCGTACATACACAAGTTACTGACCGCAGCTTGAATGAATTTCGTGCATTCTAGAGAATGCTGTACAGTGAGTTTCATGCGTCCAGTGATGTTTTTTTTCGGTTAATGTATGCCAAGCGTATATACACAAGTTACTGACCGTGGCTTGAATGAATTTCGTGCATTCTACAGATTGCTGTACGGCGAGTTTCATGCGTCCAGTGATGTTTTTTTTCGGTTAATGTATGCGAAGCGTACATACACAAGTTACTGACCGCGGCTTGAATGAATTTCGTGCATTCTAGAGATTGCTGTACGGCGAGTTTCATGCGTTCAGTGATGTTTTTTTTTGGTTAATGTACGCGAAGCGTACATACACAAGTTACTGACCTCGGCTTAAATGAATTTCGTGCATTCTAGAGAATGCTGTACAGCGAGTTTCATGCGTCCAGTGATGTTTTTTTTCAGTTAATGTACGCGAAGCATAGTCAACCGCGTCTTGCATGTATTAGAAAAAATGAAGAATATCGAAATTTTCCTCAATTATAACGTGTGTGGTGTGATGCAGAGAATTGACTATTTATAGAGTTTTTATGAGAATTTCTTTCATGAAGTAAACGTTGATTTTATTCAGTTTTGTGACAATTTTCAATTTTAAGCCTTATTTTACTAGAAATTTTTTAATTGTTAAAGGTAATAAATTATTAAACTTGATAAATATTTCAAAAAAATTCATAGAAAAAAAAAGATAATTTGTAAAAATGGATACAGATGGAAGAAAAAAGCTATAAATATGTAAAAATAGAAAAAATTTGATAAAAGTATGTAAAAATGGAAATATCCGGAGGAAAAAAATAGCCGAAAATTTGTAAAAATGAAGTATCCGGAGGAAAAAATAGCAAAAAATTTGTAAATTGAAAAAGCTAGAGGGAATAGATAACTAAAAATTTTTTTAAATGGAGAAATCTGGAGGAAAAATAGTTAAAAATTCATTAAAAAAAAAGGAAAAATCCTGGGGAAAAAATAGTTTAAAATGGAAAAATTGGAGGAAAACATAGCAAAAAAATTGGAAATTCGGAAAATATGGTGGCAAAAATAGCTAAAAATGTGGGAAAATATGGTGGCAAAAATAGCTAAAAATGTGTGAAAATTGTAAAATCTGGAGGAAAAGTAGCTAACAATTTGTAAGAATGGAAATATGATGAGGAAAGAATAGTTAAAAATTTATACAAATGAAAAATACAAAAGAAAGAAAATTAAAAATATGGAAAAATCTGGAGGAAAAAAATGGCTAAAAATTTGTAAAAATGGTAAAATCCGGAAGAAAAAATAGCTAAAAATTTGTAAAAATAAAAAATCCAAATGAAAAAAATAGATATTTTTTAAAAAAAAATTGAGAAATTTGGAGAAAAAATTGCTAAAAATTTTTTTTAATTGAAAAATCCGGAGGAAAAAGTAGCTAAATTTTTTTTAATTGAAAAATCCGGAGGAAAAAGTAGCTAAAAATTGTTTAAATTGAAAAATTCGGAGGAAAAAGTAGCTAAATTTTTTTTAATTGAAAAATCCGGAGGAAAAAGTAGCTAAAAATTGTTTAAATTGAAAAATTCGGAGGAAAAAGTAGCTAAAAATTTTTAAAAATTGAAAAATTCGGTAGAAAAAGTAGCTAAAAAATTTTTTAAAGCGGAAAAATCCAGAGGAAAAAGTAGCTAAAAATTTTTAAAAACGGAAAAATCCGGAGGAAAAAATAGCTAAAAATTTCAAAAAATGCAAAAAAAACAAAGGAAAAACATAGCTAAAAATTTATAAAAATGAAAAAAAAAGTAAAAACATAGCTAAATATTTATAAAAATGAAAAAAAAAAGTAAAAACATAGCTAAATATTTATAAAAATGAAAACAAAAGAAATAAAATAAAAACGTAGCTAAAATTTGTAAAAATGTAGAGGAAAAAATAGCTAAAAATTTGTAAAAATGAAAAATAGATGAAAAATAGCTAAAAACTTGTAAAAACGAAAAATCCAAATGAAAAAGTAGGTTAAAATTGAAAAATCCGGAGGAAAAAATAGGGTAGAACTTTTTTTTATGGAAAAATCCGGAGGAAAAAATTTGTAAGAATAAAAATATCCGGAGGAATAAATAGTTCAAAATTTGGATAGAAAAATTGCTAAAAATGAAACAATACGGAGTGAAAAATAGCTAAATAGTTTTTTAAACGGAAACATCCGGCAGGAAAAATAGCTAAAAATTTGTAAAAATGGAAAAAATCGGAACGAAATAATCGATAAAAGTTTATAAAAATTGAAATATCTGAAGGAAAATATCGGTAAAAGTTTGTAAAAATTGAAATATCTGAAGGAAAATATTGGTAAAAGTATGTAAAAATCGAAAAATGTGGCGGTAAAATTTACTAAAACTTTGTAAATATTCTTAAAACGAAATAAAATCAATGCTACGTTCACGGTGTACTTTGTGAAAGAATTTGCTTGACGATGTGTGTAAGTAATAAGTCGTCTGCCGAAAAGCTCGTGTTCTGATTGGGTAGAATTCGGAGGTTGCCGATTTCTCGGTTGGCGCGCGTCGTTCCTTGGCGTGCGTCAAAAAAATCGCCAAATCGGGGACCCTCGCTTATTCGAGGATTCTGCCGAAAAATATTTTAATAGCTTTTTTTTTTCTATAACTTTTAAGAGTAAAAAATAAGTACATTCTAGCTGTAAAAAAAGGTTAAAAAGTGTAAATTTTACACTTAAAGTGCAAAGGTTGGAAAGCTTTGTAAAGAGCTTTAACGTTTACCAACTGTATGCAGCTAAAATACAAGAGTGCACTTCTATTTTATGAATGTGTGAAATTAAATTTACTAATGTAAATTGATCAATACAGACAAAATTTGGAGCCTATTTAGGGGACCATCCCAAAATTCTTCCTAGTAAAGCAGGTCCCTTCACAATATACCTTTTAATAAACAGGATCTCTTCCCATTTTTTTTTTTTTAAATAACACAGGCAACTTAAAAAAAATTGAGTTTTAAAAAGGAAGAAGTCTTTAAAGACAAATTTGTTTTTGCATGTGGGGTAGCAATACTTTTAAAATCTGGAATTTTCTGAATTGACTATTTTATAAACAATCCATAAAAACATACTCTTCATTGTTAATTTTTATTTTATGTTTCAAAATGTGTAATTTGCAAACAAATTGAAAGGAAAACTTTAACAGAAGGACTTAAAGAAGTTATCAATAAACGTTTGGTTCAAATTTGAGTAACTAAATTTCATATTCATTACAAAATGTTATCTTTCACAAAAAAAAAAAAAAGAATAAATTTCACACAAATAACTTTTACTTTTTTCAAAATGGGCCCTAAGATAAAAGCCCTGCGTTACAAACTGAGTAAATTGACAACTTACCTTTGCTTGAATGCCAAACGAGTTTATGCTGCACAGTCATCTCTGCTGCCATCTCTGAACTGCGCCACCACAGTTTCCTGAAAAATATGAAAATAAATTGTAATAGGTTGCAATATTAAGCATTTATCATATTCAACTAGAAAATTAAAAAGAAAAAGTACAACTGATTAATGTATATAACTGATGTCAGTGAATCATTTTCTTCTTCTTTTAAATCAAAACTTATTTCAACATGCACACACACATAATTTGCATTAAATAAAATGGCATCTTATCTAAATATTGCTATGGGGAGGAAAAGAAAAAAAAAATTACTGAATCAGCCACACCAGCAGAAGTGCTGTGCACTTAGACTGTTTTAAATTTTTACACGCATATGCACTATAGCGCTTTTTACTGAAATTATGGTACTGAAAAAGAAAAACACTGCAGAACATAATATAAAAGATGGAGATAAATTATAGTTCCAGGAAAGTAATTAAGGAAGATAATTGATACAATGTTTGGTACTTTTCGGTTAGCTGGACACCAGTAATATATATACATGTATGTACTTGTACACATCATTGGCACCTGGCTAACCGAAAAGTACCCAATGTTTTATTTAACATAAAATTAAAAGTGTAATATCAGACAGGCTCTCTCCTCTTAATATTTTGGATGGGTGTAAAAAAAAAAAAAAAAAAAAAAAAAAATGTAACAGTATAGTATAACAGTGTGCAACTATTTTGGATTCCAAGAAAGAAATTGCATGCTTTGAGAGTATGTTGTCACAAACACAGAAAGAAAATTTCAGACTCGGGGGAGATGAGGTTAAAAAAAGGCTTAAAACAAGTTTTAAAAAGGAAGACGTCCTTAAAGACAAATGTGTTTTTGCATGAGGGGTAAGGGACGATGCAATACTTTGAAACAAAAAAAGGTACATTTCGGTTAGCCGGGCGCCAGTGATATATATCAACATATATAAATACATAATGTATATACCTATATATGTATATACATACATATATGTATATAAATATATGTATGTATATATATGTATATGCAGACATATGTGTATATACATAGATATGTGTATATATAATACATGTATATATATCACTGGCGCCCGGCTAACCGAAATGTACCCAAACAAATTATCTGCTTTCATTAGGAAAAAAAAAACCCATTAAAAATTAATCTGGTTTGTTATTAAAAAAATATTTACAACATGAAAATATATTAAAAGCAACTGTTTATAAAAAGTTTGGGTCCTTTTCTGCTATACCAACACCATTGTCGCTAAGCATAATAATCGGCACAAAAGGAAATTCACATGAAACGAATCATTTGAAAACAAAAATAACATTGTTGGCACGAATTTAAGCACTTAAAAATAAAACGTTTGAAAATTGCAATACAAAATATGCACTTAAAATAAAAGAACAAATAAATATTACATAAGGTAATAAAATAAAACTCTATTTAAACTACAGGCTTGAAATTGTAAACGTCTCTTAGGATTGCTGTAAACATTTCATTTTTTGAATGAAGATGTTTATGAGTTTTTTTGATAAAAACTTTTTTTTTTATGTATCTAAAGTCCTAAAACAATTTTATTGCCGCTTCTACATCATCAAGTAACAGCTTAATGGTAAAATTCATTTCAGTGTCAATAATAAATGCAAGTTATAATTTAATAAATATTTTCTATTTGAAAAGTAGCAAGTTAAGATGTTTTATGAGGTTACGATTAAATAATAATAATAAAAGATTCACGTTCAATAAATAGTCCAATCAGAATGTTTAATACAGTTTGCAATAAAAAATTCTTTACACGGTTAGGGTAGAAATAAATGGCAGATTAGCGTATATTTTGGCATGTGTTGGTATAACAGAAAAGTACCAAGTTGTGTTCCTATTACACGACTCTGATAAGTGGAATTTAAAAATTAAATCAGATTACTTAGCTTTTCGGCTAAACCAAAACATTTTGGGCACTATTGCCATGACTAATTAAAAATCACATTAATGAATTAAAAAGAAATTACCTACTTTATTAAAATCTTAAAAATAAAGTGAAATTTTGCAAATGGTCATTAATTAGTACATAAAATTCGAAGTTTTCTATTACTATCAAAATAAAAATATGCCAGTATCATCAGAAAATACAGAATATATATATATTAGTTAATTAAAACCAGATCTTAACATATGAAGTATAATTTCACTGAAAGACACTGGAGCTGTAAAATATTACTTTCCGCTTCCTGACTGGTTTAAGATTGTCAGCAATAAAGCAAATTATAAAACAGGCAACGGAGAATTATGAAAAAAATAAAAGCTGAATTTTTATTGGTTAATTTTTTTATAAACCAAAAACTTCCGAGATTGTTCATTACGGACACATTTTACTCTGATATATATATATAATTACAATCAACTTATTAATAGCATATTCAGGGCAGATGTAAGATCAGTAAAGAACTTTTTTTTTTATTCACTTCTGTAGAATTAAGTCGCATAATAAGCAAAGCAATGCAGTTAATTTTACACAATTGCTGATGCTTTTTCTCAGCTTTCTTTATCTTGAACTTAAATCTGTCCCTGAGAATGATGAAAACTAATTTTTAACTAACTCTTGGAATAATATAGAAAAATAATCTTACCTAATTAGTAAATCTAAATATCCAAAAACCAGTGAATGACGAGACTTAGACATAGACGACGCCACGATGCAGGAAAGGGAAATGTAAACAACGCTGCGATGTGCGATGACGCTGCCAAAAAGACATAAAAATCCCTACGAGACCGCAGAAAAAAAGCTATATTTCAATAGATTTATTTTTTCAAGTTTTTTTTTTTTTATCTTCAAAATTTCTCATACAACATTAAATAATTTTAAAAGTGGAAATTTTTCAATGCTGATTATTACAAAGCGGAAAACATTTAAAAATATATTTACAAAAATCCCCACTGGGAAAAAAAATGTGTTGGAAAAGGGAAATCTTGTTTCATCTTTCCCTGCATGCATTACTCCCGGCTTGCCGTGTGAAAGGAGTGGGAGGGGGGGATCGGTATTTGGTATTATTGCTTATTTAAGCTAGTTAAGATTTTTTTTTTCTTTTAAATCTAAATTTTGGAGTGTTTCAAAAAATGAAAATAACTTATTTTTTGGAACTGATTTATAGATAATATACAGATAATATAAAATCACCGCCCCCCCCCCCTCCAAGAAAAAAAAGATTTTTTTTTTTTTTTTTTTTTTTTTTTTCGTTTAACAGTAACTGCTTTTTGGTAAAGTGGCATTTATTTCTTTTGACAAATATTTTTTCATTGAAATTGAAATTTAAATTCCCATTTATCATTAATTTTTTTAATATGTTTATATAATATGTATGTCTAAAGATTGCAATATTCATTTTCATTCTAGGTGCTCACAAAAAATATTCATTTAAAGATATTAATGCATACTTTAAAAGCAAAAACATTAACAGTTTTTATGATTTTTTTTTTCCATAAAAACTCTTTAAATTAAAGAAGGGTACTTTTTGTGTATTTTTTATTGCATAAAATATTTAAATGCAGCATATTTTATCGTTTCACATAAATCCAGGTTTAAAATAACGAAAATCATCTTATAAAATGTGAAGTAAAGATACTTTTTATTTCTTATAATAAAAATGTCGAGAAGATTATACTGGGCCACTGACTTTTAAACAATGATAGATTTGTATATCTTGGCCGCAAACGTACTTTCATTCGCTATTGGGCACTGAAATTGCATTAAGTTTCCCCGCCATTTGCCCGTTAACGATTTGGCGATAGACATCCGGTGTGCGGGCGCTTCAGTTAAAATACATTAATGGCTGGATACAAATTGCCGCAAACTTTTTTGGCCACAACGTTTACAACAGGTGGCCAAAAATCTCGTGTTTGCTGGGACACTTTCAACTTTTCTGAGTAATATATCCGAATAGCGACTTAGGAATAGACTTAGCCAAATATACTCAACCTTTTCACTTTGATCATTAAAACGGTGCTTTATATCCAGTTTTTTGGCAAATTCAAAAGCGAGATTTCTCACATCATCTCGAGTAAATGAGAATCCTTGTTTCTGAAATCGTTTAATGTAGTATTTTACTAATCTTTGTTAGTTTTCTTTTCCAAACATCGGACTAGGGCCCATTCTGCCTTTATTGGAATTATTGGTCTTCAATTGGCACTTCAAGTCTTGCGAGGAATGTGAAAATTTCAGACGTTCCTTTTACCGAGTATGATCCCATTTACACACACTTCATTGCATTAGACAAATCATTTTAACTCCAGCTCCCTTCGGTTTGAATGAAGCTTTCTTATGTATTTATTCAGCATCTTGAAAACTGAAAAAAAAACATTATTAGGCCATATTATATTATTATTATTGAAATATTTATATTAGTTAAAATTTAAACAATTATATCAATTAATATAATTCTAAATATAAAAGTTATATAATTATTTTAAATAAAATTATATTTAGTTAAAATCCTCACTCCGTATAATTTTGAAATATTGATTAAAGGTGGTCATCTCTCCTCGATTTGATGTAGCCATTTATCCTGAAATTGAAGGACAGATGGCCACCCAATTTCAAGCGTCACTCCGCCATTCTTCTCACTCCGTCTTTGTTTTAGGCTTAGAAGATTGGATTATGTACGAGCCTTAAAAGTCCGTATAGTAAAAAAAAATATGTAACGCACGTACTGCAAAATATTTAGATACCCAACTCAACAAAAATATTCAACCACTAAAGTAAATAAACATCAAAATTTCACTTACCTTTTATAATCGAAAAACACAGCTGCACGTCGCAATGAATGAACACGTTGAACTATTTCCTATGAAAAAGTTTATGCTGCCATCTATGATCAAGTTTTGAAAATATTTAGACTGGCCATCTCTCCTCTATGGACATCTATCCTAGGGTTACCCGATGCTATTGAGCTTTACTATGGCATGTTCGGTATTGAAAATGAAGTGTGTACCATTTAGGGTTCTTTTACAGGGACACTCAAAATAATTCAGTTACGTTATGGTCTATGGGAGGAAATCATTTGCGGCGTATTTTAATGATGTTACACTATATTAAACATATTCAAATTTATACATATCATGAGGTGTACTACGTGCATAGAATGCATCGTTCATTTACAGGGACACTCAAAAGCATTCTGTTACAGTACGATCTATGGAGAAAAATTATTTGCAGCGTATTTTAATGATGTTTTACTATTTTAAACACATTCAAATTGATACATATAACTGAAGTGTACTACAAGGCGCTCACTGTAGAATATGGTATGTATAGAATGTCTCATTCATTTACAGGGACACTCAAAAGAATTTGGTTACAGTACTGTCTTGCAATAATAATTTCTGGTAGCTTGTTTTCAGTTGTGGTACGCTGTTTGAAATGTAACTAATTTTTTGCATATTAATTTGTGCATATAAATTCAATAAATCTTATAGAGGGCTGCTAAAAAACCTCACGTACATTTCCGTTTATGAAGGAAATTGCAGAAAATGAATTTTCAATTGTGCTAAAAGTTATATAATTATTTTAAATAAAATTATATTTAGTTAAAATCCTCAATCCGTATAATTTTGAAATATTGATTAAAGGTGGTCATCTCTCCTCGATTTGATGCAGCCATTTATCCTGAAATTGAAGGACAGATGGCCACCCAATTTCAAGCGTCACTCCGCCATTCTACGTCTTTGTTTTAGGCTTAGAAGATTGGATTATGCAAGAGCCTTAAAAGTCCGTATAGTAAAAAAAAAATATGTAACGCACGTACTGCAAAACATTTAGATACCCAACTCAACAAAAATATTCAACCACTAAAGTAAATAAACATCAAAATTTCACTTACCTTTTATAATCGAAAAACACAGCTGCACGTCGCAATGAATGAACACATTGAACTATTTCCTACGAAAAAGTTTATGCTGCCATCTATGATCAAGTTTTGAAAATATTTAGACTGGCCATCTCTCCTCTATGGACATCTATCCTAGAGTTACCCCATGCTATTGAGCTTTACTATGGCATGTTCGGTATTGAAAATGAAGTGTGTACCATTTAGGGTTCTTTTACAGGGACAATCAAAATAATTCCGTTACGTTATGGTCTATGGGGGGAAATCATTTACGGCGTATTTTAATGATGTTACACTATATTAAACATATTCAAATTGATACATATCATGAGGTGTACTACGTGCATAGAATGCATCGTTCATTTACAAGGACACTCAAAAGCATTCTGTTACAGTACGATCTATGGAGAAAAATTATTTGCAGCGTATTTTAATGATGTTTTACTATTTTAAACACATTCAAATTGATACATATAACTGAAGTGCACTACAAGGCGCTCACTGTAGAATATGGTATGCATAGAATGCCTCATTCATTTACAGGGACACTCAAAATAATTTGGTTACAGTACTGTCTTGCAATAATAATTTCTGGTAGCTTGTTTTCAGTTGTGGTACGCTGTTTGAAATGTAACTAATTTTTTGCATATTAATTTGTGCATATAAATTCAATAGATCTTATACAGGGCTGCTAAAAAAACCTCACGTACATTTCCGTTTATGAAGGAAATGGCAGAAAATGAATTTTCAATTGTGCTATGTATTCCCGAACTAAAGAAATTTTTAGCATACTGTGTAGTATACATACAAATCTGTAGATCATATACAGGGCTGCAAAAAAAAAAAAACAAAAAAAAAAAACAGATATTTTTTTTGACTAGATAGTAATTGCTGAATTTGTGTTTTCAAATGTGTTATACGTTTTCTAAATTGTTTACCTAGTAAACTGTGAAATGTTGTTACAGTATTCTGAATGTGTTGGAAAGTGTTTCATAATCTATGATTGACGTATGATTTTTCATTCTTGTTTAATTTAATTTTGAGTACGAAAATTTCAGTAAAAAAAAAATGTGAGAGCCAAATTATATTCTTATTTATTTATCAAAATATTTTTCAAATTTTCAGTGTAGTCTTAAATTTGTATACAAAAGTACCATTGATCTTCTTTGACTGAAGTACAGTTAAAAGAGACAACCAATTGCTTAATAACTGAATTATTTTATTATTTGGATGGTAATTTATGAAAATTTCTCTAATTCTATGTAGACAGAAAATGATATGCATTGGAATTATAGTGTATATTTTAAGAAAAATCAGGCGGTTTTTTGACGATACATTCTATTATATTACTTTTCTGCATTACAAAAAGAAAGTTAAATATTTGTTTTCATAAAAATGAAACTTTATGTAGCAATGTATTATAAATTTTTACATAATTAATAAAACTCCTCATTATTTTTGTTTAATTAGAATACTCAGTTAAGTGCAGTCAAGTATGTGTAATTACACATTTTTCCCTTCAATCCACATTTTTATAAGGAAAAAATAATTAAACCTATCAATAGAAATGAATTCGTCTAATTAACGTAACAGTAATTAACATTTTAATTTGCAAGCTACAGAGAACAATTTTGAAGAATCTGCTTCTTTTAATGAGTTTAATGTAAAACGAATAAATTACGAAAGAAAGCAAATCTCATTTTCAGTTTTACCATCACATGCATTAAAAAATAATAATAAAGATTTTCTTCACAAAAATCTCGTGTTTGCAATGCTTTTAGCAGCAAGTAAGCATATCACTGATAAATTAGATTTTTTCAAAATTCATGCAAAAAATATAAAATAGTTTTGAACTTTAAGTAGTTTAAAGATACACAATTGTCATAAATTATACCCTTAGTTGCAGAAAATAGGAAATTATAGGAAATATTTATTATGTCTTAACGAAATTAAGACATTAATTCGAATTTTGGATAATTGTCTTTGAACGTTTTTTAATTCTTTCTGCTCTTGGGCAAAATTTATGTTAAACAGGACCACTTTTACTATTTTTCTATGTATTAAATCATAAAAATTACAATCTCTTTAAATTTTAAATAAGATCTTATGAAATAACAACACTAAAATATTAATCTATTGTTAAGAAACTAGCAAACTACGCCCGCTACGCTGCACGGTGGAAGATTTGTTGATTCTAGCTGGCCAAAAGTCGATTTTTCAAAGTTCATCCAACTGGAATTTTTTTTTTACCACATATACCTTATATATGCAGGTGGTGGACACTGCAGATGTTTTTGATATAAATGCAACCGTACTGCCAGTAGGTGAGTATGAAGTTGGCGTTTATTAGAGGAGAATAAATCGATGATTTCTAGTATATTGTTTTAATATGTGAATGTTGATGAAATTGAAAGAAATTGTACATTATGAGTGCTTTAGAACAAGGCATGTACTTTATTTTTTTAAATTTATATGCATAATTTTTTCATTTGTCAATAGTTATTTCACATTTAATGTTTTAATGACTTTATGTATTTTTAAAAAATTTCATTTTGAAAATTCAAAAAGTTATATGATAAAGCTAGATAAATCTCAACTTTTAATTTTAGTAAATAGTTTAGAGTGTTAGATATTGGATAAACGTTTACTTGTCTGCTTCTATCTGCTTCTGTAGATTTTAAAGTTGTTTTTATTATACAATGTCTAAAATTATTATTATACTTTTTATTCTAAGAACACTTTTATTTTTACCAGGGTCATCAGAATGTAAACCAATCACACGAATAAGCTTTTATAATATTATACAGCAGCAACAAGCTTCCACATTTAACGAAAAAATCGAATTGGCTGAAAATGTTTTGTTGACAAATGAAAATTATAACGAAGTACAAATGAAAGTTTTCAAGCAGGAAATGATTATACAGAAGACCCAGTTTAGACAAAAGTGGACTGCTGTACATAGAGCACATGAGAAATTTCTGAAAAAGTATGAAACTTGGCTGCAAAGCAGTTTTGAAATACCTCGTTCAATGAGTACTCGTAACTTACTGAGGAAAGCCAGAATGAAGAACTATTAGATGGTGAATTGTCAGAAAATTTCTACGCAATTTTCTTATTCCTTTGTATATATAAGTATTACTCTTTAATATTTATTTTGTATCCCAATTTCTAATAGATTATTATAAAAAATTACATTTATAATTTGGTATCATATAATAAATATAATTCTATCGCTTAAATCTTAATAATATTATAAAAGTTCATAAATATTGTCCTTTTTAGTTATCAAGTAAACGATTAACTCATTCATTACATGTTTTAAAGCTTTAAATAATTTAAATATTTAACTGAATGGTACATCATAGTAATATAATAAAAAGATTCACATCAGGGTGGCTAGTGGTCAGGGTAAAATACAGTTTAAAAAAAAGTGATAAACACCAGTATATATTCTCATAGAAAAATTCATGTCGATTATTCGATCAAATAATTAACATGAATTTTTCTATAAAAATATACTGGTGTCTTTAACTTTTTTGACCGTATTTTTCCCTGACCACTAGCCACTCTGCACATCTAATGTACTACATTAATAATTTTTAATTAAATATAATGATTTCTTATTAAACGACCGTTTAAAATTTCATATATTTTCTTTAAATCAGCCTAATATATTGTTTATATAAACGAAAAATAGATTTCATCAAATAGAAGTTGAAAAATAATTTTAGCCAGCTAGAATCGGCAAATCTCCCACCGTGCGCTGGTCAATTTCTCTTAACGCATCTTTAATCAAACGAAATATTGACCTTGAATTTGACCTTGTGTTTTCAAACCATATGGACCTTTACTTGGAATGTCATTCTGCATTTCTGAAAACGATACGAAAGCCATTGCGTTATTACATTTTTAATGTATCAGACAAAATTTGGGCTGTTAAGGACAAACTCTTTTCGTTGATCCTTTACAGTAAAATTTGGTAAAGAACGATAAAACGATATGCTATATACTATAACCATCCTTGAAAACTCATCTAGCTAACAGTGACGGTTCCGTCAAATCAATTCGGCAGAATATTTTTAAAAGGTCAAGGTTTCATAATCGGGTTCATCTGATTATAAAACTTTCCCCCATAAATCTATAACTAAGCAAAGCAGAACAATGCGCGAGATACTAAAACCATCTCTGATAAATTATATAACTAACAGTGCAAGTCCCGCCAAAATCCATTTCTCAAGGTTAATAAACATTTCCTTTTTGAATAAGCAAAAAATGTAAATTATAATTTTCAAAAAAAAAAAAAAAAAAAAAAAAGATTCGCGTTGAATAAATAGCGAGTCACAGTGCTTGGCACGGTTTGAAATAAAAATTATTTGTACATTCAGGGTTGAAGTAAATGGCGCATTAGCATACATTTTGGCATGATATTGGTATAACGGTAAAATACCGAAAGATATCCTAAAAACTTCGTTCCAAATTAGGCCAATTCTCTGTAGACTCTATTATGGAATATGTCAGCTTTAAAAAAAATAATAATAATTGTGTTACATTAGGGTGTCTATGGGGTTTACATTATGGAGTTTATGGAGAAAATCATTTCCGTTGGATTTTAATGAAGAAACAATACTTCAAATATAATGAAATGGATATGCCTCACTGAGGTGGATTAAAATATGCTATTTGTCGAGAATTAAATAAAAATCATGCACTCGTGATATTATAATTCACTTTTATATTTTAACAGAATAATAAAGCTACTATAATTTGTGACTCGTGCTATAGTCAGTATACATACGTCAGGACACATTGCCGTTATCATTATCTTTTTATGCCTGAAGGTTTCATAAAATTTGGTAATTTTTGAAATTCAATATTTGAAAAATGGCATAATTATTAGATTTGAAATTTATATCAAGAAAAATACAATTTTTTACCTTTCTAATGCAGTTTGTCGAACAATTTTGTGACAAATACTTTTCGAGCTATTAATTTTTTCAGTTACTTCAAATGCTTCATTTTCCGAGATTAGTCTGTGGCAACGATTAGCGATAAACCCCGTCATCAGCAACGCATAGTTTTGTTATTTAAGAGGATAATATTAATTATTTAGTTGAGACGATTTATTTTAATAATTGAAACATCTTTCTTTAAATCAATTTTGACTTTAGTAAAATAATACTACTACAGAAAATATCTAAAACTATCTAAAAAATCAGGTTGCCCAACCTGAACCACACAAGCCGCAGACCTACCATTTTTTCAGTGCTCCCAAATGGTCTGCTTCTTGAATACCAGTATTTTATAAGAAAACTGAAAACATTTAGTTGCAGGTTTCTACAATATGTGCAATAGAAATATCCTTCGGATGTCTCTAAAAATTTACAACAAAAATCTAAAAAAGAATTTTTTCTTTAAAAATATTGGTATTAAAAAAGCGGATCATTTAGGAAACCCGCTATTTTCGTATATTATAGTAATTCGCCTTATTTGATGACCCCGATGATCGCGACGGTAGCCGGCCGAAAGTACTAGGACAATTTTTAAACATTTTAAACATCTTTTAACATTTATTTGTGTTTTTTAATTTGTCTTGTCTTGTCACCTGTTAAGTAAACAGTGGTGTCTTTCAGGTCTTATATTGGAATTTTATGAATAAAGTAAGGTGAAATTTGCATTTCACCCTATGTGTTTTGATTAACCCCTTGAAGGGCGGTGGTATATAATATATACCACTTAATTTTAATTCCCAAACGCCACATTGACACCGGAATTTTGGAATCAAATTTTACTTTTATAATATACGTGAAAAAACGCTTCTACTTATTTTGAAATAAATTTTGTTTCTAAATCCCGGTGTGATTCACTGGTTTCAACATGTTAGAAACATGAGTACTTTGCCCCTGAAAGGGTTAAAATGTCATAATTGCAAGGTTGATGTTAAAAAAATTATATGCAAAAAATTCTGATATATCTTAAAACAGAGTGATATATGTTCACATATAAACATTCATCAATCAACTTATGATCCTTATGCATGTTAGTTGTAAATAACTAACTCCTTTCTTTTAACAAAAACTCTTCGAATTCTACATACATCTGTCAGATATCACGGTTTAGAGAAAATGTGTTTTTGCGGCGTAGAAATTATTGAATTTTTTTATAACTTTAACATAGCTTCCAACTTTTACACTTTTTATAAAATTATTTTTTGTTATAACCTTATTTATTCGTTGATTTTCTGCGATTAAATATGGTAAAGTTTACTATGTAAAACAGTGGGGACAAAAAAATCAGAAAAGTTGGCAGCTGTTAATTAAATTGGTTAAAATTACCTTTCTTATCAACACCATGAAATGTTTATGTTATAGAACCGCGAACAAAATTTTAATTGCCGATTTATTTTAAAAACGTTTATAACTATAATAATTTAGTTAACACGTCACATAATTTCAGACATTTTTGTAGAATATTTAAGCTTAGAGAAAAGATTTTCAGAATATGATTTACATAGTTTGAAATATTTTTTTTCAAATATTATAAATTAGTAATATATTCAGTGAGCTTACAGTTTTCACACATTTTTTGAATAACTTTTGTCCTATTTAATCGCAGAAAAAATTTTGCGATTAATCGGTAAAAGGTTTTTAATCCGAAAAAAAGAATATTGGGCAAAGAATTTCCTAAATAGTGGTGACATACTCCTTAGAAATTCTAAGGAGTGTATAGACACTTATAACCTGTGTTCAACAAGTTTATTTTTAGTACTATATTTAAGGGCCTGCATTAAAATCAGTCTGCTGGTCTCTTACGTCAAGCTTTTAATTGGTTAAAATTAATGAAATTCTATAATAAATAAATAAATAAATAAATAAATAAATATGACATATGCATAGTTGCCAACCTGATTTTTTTCATACCAATATTTTTATTTAAAAATATTTGTTTTATTTAATCGTACAGTTTTTGCAATTTAAGAAAGCGAAAATTGTTGAAAGATTTTACTGGTATTAAAAAAATCGGGAGGTTGGCAACTAAGCATATGTCATGCTGTAACTCTCTTATTTATGGACCGATTTGGATGTGGCTGAGTATGTGTATAGGACATACCAAGGTCTCAACCGAGTTCGTTGGCCAGCTTCATACGCCATCTTGTTTCAAAATAGCGGCAAGTTAAAATTAAAAAAAATTTAAAAATTCAAAAAGGTGTACAAAAAAAGAATAAATTGAAAAATTTGTTTCTGTTATGTGTTAGAATGTGATACAGGTATTCTCGAACAATTTTTGTTTTGGCTATATCTTAAAAAATGGTTGAGATATGGCAGTTTGAAATTCTAGGGTGGCTGAGATTTTGAAACAATCTGATATTTGTTATGCTGTAACTCTCGTATTTATGAACTGATATGAATGTAACTGATCATGTGTACAGAACATACCAAAGTCTCGACCGACTTCGTTGGCCAGCTTCATGCGCCATCTTGTTTCAAAATAGCGGCAAGTTGAATATTAATTTTTTTTTTAAATTGAAAAACATGTATGAAAAAGTATAAACTGAAAAGATTGTTTCCGTTAAGTTTTAGATCGTGATACAAGGATTCCGAAACATTTTTTGTTTTGGCTTTATCTTAAAAAAGGACAGAGATATGGCAGTTTGAAATTCTATAGTGGCTGACATTTTGGAACAATGGGATTTTTGTTATGCTGTAACTCTCATGCTGAAATCCGCATTCAAATTCAGTACTAACGAAAACTGGGATTGAATCTTCTATAATCGGGTTTCAAGCAATTTAGCTTCGGGTGTCTGAGTAGAATGAGTTGAATTTTTAAAAACAGGGACTAGAAAAGCTACCTTTTCCTCCTTGTTCAGGCCGGAAGTACTTTTTGAATATTTAAGAAGTAGCAATGTGCAATTTAAAAGAGATGATTTCTAGAGAAGAAAGTCGTCTTAGAGCACATGACGGTATCGTTTTTTAAATGAATTCCCAATTACACAATCTATACATTTTATGAATGTGGAAATATTAGTAAATTATTATACTTAATATATTACAGTTTTCAATTTTATTTCAAAAGTATTAATCACTTAACAATTTTGACCATACACCGCATGTGAAAGAACAGTTTACTTACTCCGTTAACCAAAGCTTTTGACTACCACAAATTTTTATTTACAATCTTCGCTTCTACATTCGCTTACAGACATTTTCGATTAAAGAAGACGAATAAATTAATTCGAAAAAAAGTAGCGTTCCGCCCATATTTTAAATTTTTTTCTTTAAAAATAAAAAACTGTTAAGGGATTAATAAAATTTTTAAAAGGATACATGGACAATTATTCGTTTCATTTGGAGACTAGATAGAGGTAAATATTTATGAATTATTTTCAAAGAAATATTTTCGTCTTATTTAATTGCAGATATTTGCAATTAAATATTGCAAAAATTTACGGTTATATAAGACGAAGAATACTATTCTTAAATAGTGGTGACAAAAATTCGTAGCATTTGTTAGCTGAGCATTCATGAGCAGAATTCTGTTGAAGATTACCTTGAGAGAAAATTTTATTCTGGAAAGGAAAGGTAAAAATCTGACGTACATCTGATTGGCTGATTGTTCATAATTTTATGTTCCCTCATGACACCGAAAATTCATTACTGCCACATAAAATCTGCGTGCATTGGGTATAAAAATGAAAATACATTCACATATCACGAGCTTTAAGAAATATTCTGTGTTATACAAGGTTCATATGGGTGTTTGAAATTGAGTGCCGTATATACTCGCCTATTAGCCGACCCCCAAATTCGAGATGAAAACAGGTTTAATACCAGTATTTTAAAATAGTCTTCTTCGCATTATATAATGCAAAATTTAATGAGATTAAATAAAGCATAAACCGGTACTACTATTTCCAAATAAAGCTTTGCCATATTTAATTTCAGAGTTCGGCGATTTAGTAATGCAAATATTGCAATTTAGAAATAGTCGTACTCAAATTGATGGGCCCATACGAATCTTCTAATAGTTTTCATTTCATTATACTTATTACGAATCCCACTAACAAAAATATTAATAGCTGTACAATATTGATTTTATATGATTTCTAAATATGCATGTGGCTACAAAACATTTTGACGTGTTATATTTAAAATGCATTTTATTAATCGATATATTCATTTCTTTTCAACCTGTTCCTTTTAATGAATCGATTCAGAGAATTATGTATATCTGATGAATGATTCTTACATAAAGACTTATTCACTCCATTATAAATTAATTGTTTGAATACGTTTCATACATTATGGTTTCTATTAATATGTAAATTCTAAATTAGTTACAGTAAAGATCATTTATCGCAACATTCCTATCCGCAGTATATATGCCATGAAATATTGCATTGAATGGACGCTTACAAATATTTAAATACATATTAGTTTCTATAACAGACTATTACTCCTAAAAGAGTGAAATGGTTAAGGAACTGAATAAATTAAAAAAATCTTTTTTTATACAATGGGATTTTTGTTTCAGTTATATGATAATTTTTTTTCAAAATAAGCACTTTGAATTTTTTCTGTACAACGAAAAAGAGCAATTTTCAAAGAAACACTATTTAGCAAAAGACATTTTTAATCAAAGTGATATTTCATATGTGCCAACTTTTACGCTGTGTTGTTACCATTTTTGTCAATAAAAGTCTTCGCCTTATTAATCGCAGAAATTCGGCTATTAAATTGATTTCTATACAAAAAAGGGTAAAATATGACAGCTTTGAAATTTTATCTACAAGTTTCTTTCAGATATTAATAAAAATGTTCATTCTACCATTTACCATGTTGACAACACATATCCTTGAAATTATTTTATAATATAGGACAGGAACGGCTAAACAGCTTGCCAGAAGACTAATTGCCACCACTTTTCCCGAAAAGTATTCTTCGTCTTATTTAATCTCAGAATTTCTTTCATTAAGTAAGAAAAAGAATACGTTTACGAAAAACTGGTGAAAATTGACCTTCTTGCCCGTGGGTTTGCTGCCCTGATATAGAATTAGCGAAAAATAATGCTGCTCACTTGAGAAAGCGGAAGGACACATTCAACTGCTCCGAATGAAACGAAATTTAAAATACCGTAACTCAAATGAAGCACTTGTCATTTGTTAAATAAAAAAATTTCTTATAAAAATTCCTAGAAATTTGGTACTGCTGAATTCAAAAAAGTGTTGAGTAGGCTCATACATTTTAATGTTTGAAAAGTCTTCACATAAATATTTATATTCTTACAATAAATGCTTATTATCCCCGTCATCATTATCAACAACATGCTATAATCGCTCAACCATATTTCAATCGTTTTGTATAGTCACAGATTAAGGAGTTCCTACAGAAAATATACTTCCATAGACCGCAATTGGTAATTTTTTTAACATGGGATATCGCATAAACAGCTGTGAACGTTGTGGATGACCCGGCGACCGCAGAATAAGTAATTATACAGAGTTCCAACTTCTCCTAAAAAGAGCTTTAGCCAGAGTCCTCTTAATACTAGGAAAACGCGCTAAAACAAAAATAGCGGCTGTCATAGGCGAATTTATTTTAGCGTTTGTACGGTCCCTTGAATTTGAGCACCAGTAATTTTGAAAAATATTATTCGCCGTTTTTTCTGCGAATAATACTTTAGAATTTACTGGTGTGCAAATTTATGGGACCATAGAAAGCTGAAATAATCCGCCTACGATAGCCGTCATTTGTGTGTCAGCATGTAGGCCTAATACTCAGAGAGCTGTGCACTAGCGGCAGATGAAATAAGCCCTATCATCTTTGTGATTTTAATCAAGCGGAATTGTAGCCCTATTCCTATTTGGCACGCTTTGCTTGCTTCATTTGCACATAGCAAAATTTTCGACGTTCGGCTTTTTGATTTTCAGATCTTGCTACTGTTAAAATGATTTTTAGAAGACAGACATATTATTTTATTACACTTATTTCACAGTCGCATGCAATAGTCAGGTTAAAGTGTTTTACTATAACGTTATTATTTAATATAATAAAGTATTTTCATTATGTTTTAATATATTTAATACTAATTGTTTAATAGAAAAAATAGTTAGTGACTAATATCTATTGTTTTTAGCAATAATTATTTTTAAGGATTTTATTTAAAAATGCACAAGTATAAAACTTTTTATAAAAAGCTACATATAACGACTTTTAAATATACAACTGTTATTAAATAAATATAAAAAAATGTAAGATCTTATTTAAAATGTACAAGTCTAAAACTTGTATTTAAAAGCTGTATAGGGTGAAACCCCCAGCTATTGACACCTAACCAGTAACTGACACTTCAGCAAAATTCTAACTCAAATAAGCATTTTGTTGTAAAATTCTACAAAGTAATATCATCTAGTGATAAATTAGACACTTATTTTTATTTTGGAGTCAATTTAATCATAACTAACAAGCCAAGAACATATTCAATGATGAAGGAACTTTTGAGAATACAAAAAGTGCCATTTTGAAGCAACCATCTTATTTATAAAATTAAGGAAGTGTTTTTTTAATCTATTTGTAATGAAGCCCTCCTAAACTTTTTCCTTAAAATTATACTTGCAGAAATTAGTTTAAAGATGCATATGATACATCAGGATCATGATTTAGGGTTTATAGTTATTTAATTTAACTTAATGGGGGTGCCAGTTATTGGTTCCTGGAATTTCATTTCACCAGTCTCTGACAGAGGTGCCAGTAATTGGTTATATTAAACAAAGTTTAAATCTGTTATTTAAACTGTTTAAAAATTCAAAATAATAAATTAAATTTATCTTGTAGTAAACACCGTTAAAATTTAAGTTGTTTTACCTGTGTCTGACACCACATGTCAGTTACTGGTTCATAAGTGGCAGTTATTGGATATTTGCATTACTAACCCTGAAAAAAGAAAAATGCATCTGTAGCATATAATACATAAAATAGTATAAACAGAACAAAGAAAGAAAAAAAAAGAACAAGGAAGAACAGAAGCAGAAACAAAAGCTTGAGCATGAAAAGAAGAAGCAATAAAGAATTGAATCCAGGGATCGGAAGAAACACACTACAAGTAGCGAAACAACAGTGATCGCTACTTTTTACAATAGTCTGTAATGTAGCACGCTATATTTTGGAACAATGTAATGTAGAGAATAGCGTGATAAAAGAAATCAGTAGTTTATAGTCAGAACCACGCTACTTTTAATGCTATCTCAGGTGTACCATTCTGCAAATCGCGTCGCCAAAATTTGCTTCTTCTATACAAAATTGGATTTGCTCAAAAATTTGTGAATATCAAATGCAGTGTACAGTAACGCTGTACACTGCAATCGTAAGTTCATAGATATTTCCCATTAACACTTACTGTTAAAATCAAGTATTAACCTACCAAAGGAATTAATTTATTTACTGGCAAACGTTGTCTAAAGTAGTTATAGGTGTAGTTAACTACATTTTCAATAAAGTAGTTGTAGATAAAAATAAAAAGTAGATAAACAAAAAAAAGTAGTTTTTCCGATCCTTGCTAATAATAAAAAACGTAGTTTATAACCAAGGCAAAAAAGAAAACACAAATCTCCTTTATCAAAATCCACTGAGAGTCAGTCTAAAACAAATATTGTATATGAAGACTCTTCGGATCTGGATTGAAATCAAGATCTAGAGGAAAACACAGAAAAATCTTGGACTAAAATAAAATGTACCATTCAGCTGAAAAAGTCTGCTGTTATGTTGTGTATTACGATGGGAAGTTTAACATTGGACGTATTCTTGAAGTCAATGAAGAATATTGTACAGTAAAATTTCTACAAACAAAAAAATGGAAAATTCCTATACTTGGTAATTGAAAACAGAAAATGCTGTGGTAAAAAAACTGTTGCATTTTTATAGGCCTTTGACTCTTATAGATAATGATCTCTCTTTTTTTTTATATAGCTATAATTAGGAAGATAAAGACAGCCGGTCGCCAAATGAGAAAAACAATGATTGATATATATTTTTAAATAACATTTCAATACACAGTGGCGTAACCAGGATGGGTGCCCAGATGCTCTGAATACCACTAATTTCGTAAAGTTTTCCTCGCCTTGTTTAACAACATAAAATTTTCCGATTACATAAGGCGAAGAAAACTTTACGAAATTAGTGGTATTCAGAGCATCTGGGCACGCACCCTGGTTACGCCACTGCAATATATGCATTGTGCTTGGTTAAAAGAAAAAGATTAATTTTGTAACGCTACAATTGTAAAAATAAAAACTATATTAAATGATGTCAAATCGTTATTTCCTATTTTGTTTAAATTTAAAGTATATCACTTAAAAATTATAATTGTTTGTCTCTTTTAAAAGTTAAATCCCACTTTTTATAATAAATATTAATGCATTTTATTTTTATAATGAATATAAAGTTCCTTTAAAGGTGTTCTAATCTTTTGAAATAAATTGTCAGTCTTTGGTTCACCTTGTGTCAGTTATTGGTGTTTCAAAATAGGGATAGTGTCAGTTACTGGAGTTTTTGACCATATTTATGAAAAAAAATTAATTTTTAATAATAAAATGAATAATTTTTCTAAATTTTGCCAAGAATAATTTTCTAATATATCTCTACTATCCTTTCAAAAAGAAAGGTAAGTATAAAATAGATTTAAATTTTTGTAATAATGATTTGAACAAGAAAGAATCCTGAAAGTGTCAATTACTGGGGGGTTTCAACCTATAATGGTTGTTAAATTTAACAAAATATATTTTTTCAAAACTTAGTGTCAGGTTATACTTAGGAAAATGTATATGTTGTTTCAAGCATAGAGATCGTATTTTGAAAGCAAACATTTCACCAGCTAGTTTCAAGGAAAAATCAATGTGAGAGTAATTTAAATTTACTTTTCAAACATTATTCATGTTTAAATAACAACAACAACAACAAAAAAAAAACTTGGTTAAATTGAATATTTAATGTTTCATTTTAACTAGTTATCACCTGACTAAAAATATTGTAGTTTCTGCGACATAACACGGGTTTTAAATAAATTCACTAAACAAACAGTCAGTTAGCTGAAAGTAAATAGCAACAAGCAACCGTACTGATAAGCTATTCCTTGTTGAACGGACAAGATTAAACAAGACATCATTTACCGGCTGTTCTCAGAAAAAAAGGTAAGTCTAAGAGTGGTGACCTTTCTCATCTCTCCTCCTGTTGTAGGAATGATTCAAGTAATAAGAAAGATGACGGAATGTCGTTGTACGGACATGATTGGGTAAGACCAAACATGTCAAGACATACACAGATGGTTCTCCAAACACTGCCGATCTTCATAATGATATGAAGATCGGCCGTGCTCTCAAAAAACATGATGTCATCGTATATTTACAGATTCTATTCACGAAAATCTTTTAACCACTAACCTTTTATGTTACTTTTTTTTAATTAAGCGCTATGCTTTTAAAAATGTTACATATAACTATGTTTTACGAAACAGGTTGTAACTTTTTATTTTAAACATAAGTTATAAATATTTTAGCGTGAAACTTTTATATATTAAAAAAAAATGCGTTTTAAAGAAGTAAGTTGCAATTATTTTTTCTTGTTTTTAAAAATAAGTTGTAAATACACTGGTCAAAAAAATTAGAGGAGCAAGCAAATAAAAGAAGGGAACCGTGCGAGACAGCCATGCATGTTTATAAAATGGAGAGTACACGTGTATCAATGCGAAATATAGAAAATAATACGCAAATTTTTTTAAAGGGAGCTTTAATTCTTTGAAAGGATGGAGAGAACATGAAAAGATGGTTTAGGGCAACAATTTGATTACATGTAAATTACAAAAAAAGTATTGTTTAGTAATGATGCAAGTTGTTTAATACGGCGTGTGGTCCCCTCTAACAGCTAAGACTGCTGCACACCTGTTTTCCATGGATGTGATGAGGTTATGTTTAAGACTTTGAGGAATACTGTTCCACTCTTCAAGAATTGCAATCTCCTTGTCCCAGGCAATAAAAGAAAGCCTTAGTCTTAATTCAAAGCATCGTCCGAGTGTATCCCAAACATGCTCGATCTGGTTCAGGTCAGGAAAGCATGCTAGCAATTCCATACGCTGTATTGTTTCAGTTTGAACCCTGTTCTCCAACAGACGAGCTGTATCCGATTAGGCATTATCATGCATGAAAATAAAGGAATCATCATGGGTGAAGCGTAAGGTATGGTATGAGGTCTCAGTATCTTGTCTGTATACCATTGGGCCGTCAAAGTGTCATTTCAAATGATATGCAGGTCCGTGCATCCACCTATGCTGATTCCAGCTCATACCATCAACCCACCTTGTCTGTAATGTGATCTTTCATGAACAAATATGGGGTTATTTCGAGTGTCCCTTTCCCTCCATACAACAGCACGTCGAGTGTCACACTCCAGACTGAATAGGGAAGCAGCATTTAACTCGAATCCGTTGCCTTCAATCTTGATGTTTAACAGCCCAACTTCTTCGGGCCGCACAGTAGCTTGTGGTCAACGGAATACAGATCATTGGCCTACGTGCATAGAGACCACCCTGATGAAGCATATTTCGCACTGTTTGGCTGGACACCCTTTGTCGTGTTTCCAAGAGCTACCGTTTTTGCAACTATCATCCCCTTTTCTGTCTCGACGAGCTGTTAACAGGATATATCGGTCATCAGTTGCTGTGGTGCACGGGGTCGACCTTGCCCTGGTCGACATCTAACATTTCCTGTTTATTGGAATCAATTCCACAGCCTTGCAAGGACATTTCTTGCAACTCCAACAGCATCCGCTACACTTCGTTATGTTTCCCGGATTCAAGTCTATCTCTAATACGCCAAGCCATGGATTCCGGTAAATCACGTTGTTGTGACATTTTCAAATCACCCTTTCTCAAAACAAAAGCTGAGCAATGGAATTTCTCAATTGAGACAGTGAAACAGACATTTCTGCGAAATCTTGATTTCTTCACGTATCTCCTTTTTCTGGTTTTTAACGTCATGAACTTTAATTTGCAAATGAAGTTTTATTTTTCTGTTTTCTGCTATGCTTTAAATTATGGATGTTTTAATTTAAGTTACTTATTGGTGGAAGTATTTGTTTAATTTCGTTAAAACCATGTGCTCCTCTAATTGTTTTTAGCAGTGTATTTTATAGGGTTCGTACGCTGTTACCACAAATTTTTAATAGAATTTTTCTATTTAATGTTTAAATAGCATATATTTTAGACACCCCGTTTAATTGCAGGATTTGTAATACTTTCTGCATTTAAATAAAGTAAAAAAATTCTATTTAAAATTTGTGGTAAAGGCGTACGAACCCTGTTTTAGTACGATACTTTTATATGCTTTAAATATTTTTATGTGTTTTTGAGAATAAGGTTGTAACCATTTGTTTTAAAAATAAGTTAGAAATAACATTTATATGGTTTAAAAATTAACGTTAGTAAAGCTATTTAACTTGGTTAGAAAATAATATTACTAAATTTATTTTACTTTGTTAAAAATAATATTATTTAAAAGTTATTATACTCTGTTAAAAAAATAATATTGCTACAAATATTTAACTTTGTTAGAAAATAATATTACTAAATATAATTTTACTCTGTTAAAGAAAACATTACCAAAATTAACATTAAATTAATTAACATTGTTAAAAAATTAACGTTGCTAAAATTAACATTAAATTAATTAACATTGTTAAAAAATTAACGTTGCTAAAATTAACATTAAATTAATTAACATTGTTAAAAAATTAACGTTACTAAAATTAACATTACTAAAAGTAATTAACTTTGTTAAAAATTAACATTCTTATAATTATGTAACTGTTAAAAAAATAACATTACTAAAATAATTAGCTTTGTTAAAAAAAATAACATTACTACAATTTTTTACGTGTTATAAATTAACAATACTAAATTTAATCAACTTTTCTAAAATTATGTGCAAAACTTGAAATGCATTTCAGTAGATCAGTTGGTATATTTTTAACCAGCTGACGCACTGAAATATTTTTACCCGAGTTCCATTCCCAGGCGAAACTATAAAAAAATACATTATGTTATCAACAAAAAATAATATAGCCACAAATAGAAGCCAGCACTATTTTTTCCCCACCAAAAAATTAAAGTCTCCTTACTTAAAATATTCTCTTATTTAAAAAATTCTACAAGTCCAATCCCTACCCATGAGTTGAAGGAAGAGTCCTTATCAATCACACAGGAGAATGAATGTCACCTTCCAACGGCAGGGTCTGGAGCAGGTTGCTTTCTGCTCCTGCTGGACTGAAACTGTCTTTTTTCTCTACTAATAAAGTTTAATTAACTCATGATTTATTTTAATTAGCATCTACACTTTTTTTGTAAACTAAACCACATAATAAAATAAACTTTTCGAAGCAATTGATTCTGAATTAAATCCTTATTAAAATTTATAAAATAAAAGATTCCCATTTTACACCAGAGTAGTCATCTGCAGAAAAAAAAGTTGATTACTTTGATAAGGGAAAAAAATCAAAGTTAATTTATAAGAAAAAAATCAAAATTAATTAAATTTTATTGGGCTTCAGATTTCTTCGGGCTCTGGGATTACGCTTTGAAAATTTTCTTATTTCATTCGATATGCTCGAGAAATAGATCTAACTTTCTCTTATTACAAAAAACTTCATATAATCTCTTTAATTATAAAAGTTATTGAGTGGCATTTGAGTAAGGAAAAAAATGAAGCCAAGATGAAAGCAAAATATGAAACTCATTTCGAGAGCTCATGTACTTTATCATTTTAAATAGTTGAAAATTGAATAAAAATAACCAGATTTTAACTTCAAAGTATGACATAATTTTATTATTTGAAGCATTCTATTTTATTATGCTATTGGCTTAGAAATTTAGATTAAGCATTAATTGGAAAATAAATATAATAAAATAGGAAAAAAGAGATTTTAATTTGTTTAGATAAAAGCTTAATTTGATTTCCCCTGAAAGGTTTATAAATAAGATTTATGTATATTGTTAAAAATTTGAAAAGCACAAAACTTCCATAAAATTAGATTTTTGCGTCAAAACGTGCAGTATTTAATAATTATAAAGCTGTATTTAAGTACAAACATTCAAAATCATCATGTATTTTAGAAGAATAAATTAATTCATTTTTTATATATACTGTAACAGTAGCAATAAAACATTATAGCAAATCTGTACTTAACGCGAAATTTGCGCGAAACGTAGTAAACCTGTTGCTGGGATGTTGCTGGGATATGCAAATGCCTTGTTGCTGGGATATGCAAATGACTAGCATTTTAACCACAGCTGAATATACAATAAGCGTTGATGCTCTCTTTTAAGATCGGTTGCATGATTTCTTTGCCAAATCCTAGTAGTGTTCAGCTTGGAAAGTTCGCCAGATTAAGTCAGCACCGTAGCGCGTACAACGCGCATTTATAAACAGAGGAGAAATTCGCCACGATCATCATTTAAGGTGCATTTCCACAAAACAAACGTCATATACGACACCAAGGTTCATGATGCTTTTTTTCGCGAATACTGTGCGTTTAATTCTAGAAAATTACTAAAATTTATTATTTAAAAAATGTGTTATTCAATGTAATTCTGCCCTCAATCCACTACAGATGCTGCTGTTATATCGTCTTATTTTACCTTTCTGCACTACCTAGCGTACAATGGCGGCACGTCAGGGGGATCACAATCACTTCACCACTAGAATTTTTGTATAATAAATTTGACCTTATCTTATGGTAGAATGTTCTACGATTAAAGAAGCTGAAATTTATTTTATTAAAATACTGGTAAAAAGTGATTGTGGCGAGCCGCCAGTGCCTAGATATCATTTGTTCCATTGAAGTGTCAAAGCTTTTTATGCACCCAGCTTTGATTTCATCGTATGCTCGCCAACTTCTATGCTTTTTTAAGTCAAATGATCATGTTTTGAACCAAAATAATATTTAATCAAATGTATGCTTCGTTTATTTAAGGAAATGTAGTACATACTTTACCTTACTTATTAAGCAAATGTTATTGTTAAAATATGTTTAATTGACTTTAAAAAAGCGTAAAAGTTGGCTCCATGTGCTCGCAAAGGGCATATGAATAATTCCACTTACAGTTTGAATTATAAGACATATAGGCGTCAGGGTGGACACAGGAAAATTGCCGCTACTTTTACGTCCATGAAAATATGCTGCCCTAAAGCACATTTCTCGTACAGAAATAGCATTCGAGCAATAGTTGCTTGTTTAAAAGTCTTATTACGCTTTATGTAAAACGGAGAAAATTTTACCAGCACTTGTCAGATTTCGATCATTGTTGAATCATGGCCTACCGGGATCGTGCTTTATCATTTCGCACTTTGCTGTTCACGTTGGTTGAGATTCCTGCCATGTGGAATCTCGGATGCCACTTGTAATTAATACCTGTGAGGGCAGACATGTTATTTTCATTGCTTCGCTGGGACGTATACCTTGATTCAAAAACATGTGTCGTTTTTGGGGCAAGAGATATCTCCACTGACACCCCGACGAAAGCTGCTGCATGACGGATTGTCATCATGCCGATTAATGGCGACTAATCAATCACAGCTTCCATAGACGCTGCAACAGAGGGAGGTGCGCCTACAACGGTGCTTTTATTGACGAACATAGTTGTAGCAAAGACATCATGTTGTCAGTTTAGATGACTCCCAATAAGGTACTTTTCTGGGTTGTTTTGTTGTAAGAAACTCAAATAAATTGACAATTGACAAAAGTTGGCGTTACCATTAGCAAAATAAAAGCTGGATAAATTTTTAATATGTAGACAATCCCAATGAATAAACGATACACAATTATAAAAAACTTTATACAAATTAAAACAGAGCTTTTTTATTTCTTGCATGAATTAAAACTGAAGTTACAGCCAACGTTTCTATTTTCTTTGTCGTGCTGTAAATTTTTTTACAGAACACTTTATAATTCATGCAAAATTCACTGTATAATATTATCGTACATTGCCATTATTATTCAAATTACATATATAACATTTAGAATTGAATTATAATAAAATACTATACTAAGAGCACAGTTGAGAGACGTCGTCGCCATGATTGGTAAAAGTCAGCTCTGAGTTATCGCTGTGATTTCTACGAATGAGAAGCTTTCAACTCTCATGACAGCTAAATCAGTCCTCGCAGCTAAAGTGTTCTACCTTTCCTAGTATTTAAAAGCAATATTTTTCATAGTCGATTCCTTTAACATCTGTAAGAGAAATCTTCCATAAAGATTATTCTTATGAAATAGCAAAAGTAGAAAAGGTAGCAAAAGTAGAAAATTGTAGCAAAGCTGCGATCCTTGAGTTAAAGAGGATTTTTAACTTTAGATCACATGCAAAAAATAAATGAAAGAAATTATTTTAAATTCAGTCTTATCATTTAGAGAAATTATTTTGATTTCAGTTGTATCTTTTAATAGAAAGTTAGAGAAAAAATGGCTTATCACTTTACGACGTGGCAATTTTATTTTGAGTAAAAAATAAGTATTTTGTACACTTTTGTTCGAGTACTTGTTTTAATTCTTAAATTAAACATGGTTCTTCATATACAGTGTCTCATAAATATAAAGACACTGATATTTTCAAAATATTATTTTAATAATTCCGTATTAAAAAATATGTTTATGCATATAAAAAAAGCATGTACCAAAAAAAAAAGAAATTAATTAAATTAATTAAATTAGAATTAAATAATTTCAACTCGAAAATTGATAAAAGAGACATGCGCCGCAGTCGCCCCGATGCGGGACGCACCGCACACATTCGACAACCGTTCCCAGGTCCTGATAGACCTTTACTGCGCCAGTAGCTTTGTCTCGCTACGGCGCTACGGCCGGCCAGAGAGCCGCACCTCACTGCGGACCCTCTAACCTAGTACCCACAGTTCGATGACATAGGTCGCTAGGACAGTAACCCCACTCTGGGGAAACTCCCCACAGGACGAACCCGTGGCAAATTGACGAAGGCCACCCGCCGACCCCGACGCCGAAACCCCATTTGGGGAAACGGTTCTGGGTCGTCGTGCTGCCGCGACAACTTTTGCTTTCCCACAGAGGTCGAACGTTGGCATGTTATGTAAACAAGCAACTAGCCTCTTCCTCCGTGAGGTTCACATATCATACACTACAACATATATATAACTACTACAAATAAATACAACTACACATATATCATTATAAAGTGAGCAGTCCTTCTCCAAGGAGATACCCGCGAGGCATCGAGATCCAAGCGACACGGTATCCCTTGGGAGGTCACGCTCAGAAATTACATGTAACACAACTACATAAATATCACTACAAAAAAGCAGTCCTTCTCCAAGGAGATACCCGCGAGGCATCGAGATCCAAGCGACACGGTATCCCTTGGGAGGTCACGCTCAAAATGGAGAAGAAAGATCCACTACCGGACTCGGGACGTGGACCCCCTCAAGCGCGCTAAAGGAGCGGACCCGGCAGATTTAATAGTCACTCAACGAAGGAGATCCTTCGAGAGATCGATGCCTGCTTACGAGACAAGTCTCAAGCCTGCGTACTTGCACCTCCGCCTCTCGCACCGCGGGGACTACGGGCGATCGGTGGTGCGTTCAACTGCGGTCTTTCACCGCGAAGAGCTCGGTAATTGCGGCCAGCTCTTCGGCGACCAAGGTTTCGATCTAATGTACGCATTAGGAGCCGGTGAATTATCAGCCGAACTCCTTTCCTTGCGTAGCCGTCTAGGCAGAGATCGCATGGCGTTCGCGTCTTAAAGTCGCGGGGAAAGTACTTTTCCCGAACAGACTTCCAGAGCTCACACCGAAAAATCGAAAATTGATAAATGGAAACAAATTTGATGCCTCATAAATATAAAGATATTTTGCATACTTTTGAATTATCGTCCAATAATAGATCCATTTTTATTAATGACAGCAAATATTATAGCTGGCATGCTGTTTATTAAGTTGTATAAGTATTCTGGCTTTATATCAAACCAACTTCGTTCGATTTCTTTTTTCAACTCAAGAACGCTTGAAAACTGTCTTCCAGATGCATATACACTGTGAACGAGAATGCCCCAATGATTCTCAACTGGAATTAAATCAGGGCAACGTGCGGGCCACACCATGACATGAACATTGTTATCAGCAAACCATTTTTGGTACTTTTCGGTTAGCCGGGCGCCAGTGTTGTATGTACATATATAAATACATATGTGTATACATATGTATATATATATACATACATATATGTATATATATGTGTATGTATATATATGTATATGTATATATGAGTATATATTCATGTGTGTGTATATATATACATGTACATATATTACTGGCGCCCGGCTAACCGAAAAGTACCCCATTTTTTTGTGAGTCTTGATGTGTGAATTGGTGCATTATCCTACTGGTACAAATAATTCCGACCACCAAGAGTTTCAGAAATTGGCAACAAGTGACTAAAGAACACTTCTATATGCTCTTTAGATGTCTGTTTACCTTCCAAAAAAGTAATATCTGTAGTTCCATTAAAAGAGAAGGCACCCCAAACCATCACAGAACCCCCCCCCCCCTTTCTGCCTACTGAAGAGGGTTTGAGGTTCACGTCTTAAATCGTGCCAGTAAGAATTCCAACCATCTGGGCCATCCAAGTTAAATCTCTTTTCATCTGAAAAAAGACTTGCATCTATTCGTCTTTCCAATGCATATGATTTTTAGCCCAGAGTAGCCTCGGATTCTTTGTGTTCTTTTTTCAGTAAAGGAAATTTGCACATATGCCGGCACACAATATTTTTGCTTTCTTTTATACGACTATGTACTGTGTCCTTTGAGACCATACCACCAACTCGTTGAGAAACTTGTTGGATTGACATTTTTTGCTACGAAACAAGTCGCATTATCTTGCGATCGAGTCTTTAACTAGTCTTTCTTGGTCTGCCAGATCATTTTCTCGAATTTAAATTGTAAGTTTTTGATAAAACTTTATAAACTGCAACTCTGCTTCTATCAGATTTTTTACATATTTGAGAAACTGTTAAGCCATTAGCTCTAAATCCACGTATTTTACAAATCTCATCTTTCGAAATTTCAATGTTCCGCGGCATCTTTGCAACTGAAACAAGTCAAACAACTTTGTTCGTTTGGGTAACTTAAAATCGTATTTCTGCGCGTGCGCATTATTTTTGTACGCGCGCATTCGAAAAAAAATTGCACATGAAGTAGTTTCAAATTTGTCTTTATATTTATGAGACAGCGTAATTTTTTGTTTATTATAGGTAGCTTTCAATAAAAAAAGTATAAAGCTACCTATTGCAGCCGTTCGGAGGAAAGCAGTTCCGGAAAATTTCGATATATTTTCACCGATCATGACCCCCAGACCTCAAAACCTCCCTCCGTTCAAATGATGATTTATATATATATATATATATATATATATATATATATATATATATATATATATATATATATATATATATATATATATCTGACCTATGTCATACGATAACGCTCGTATTTATAAATCAATTTTGATGAAACTAATTGTGTGTATTAAGCTAACCAATGTCTCGACCGAGTTCGTTGGCCAGCTTGGTCCGCCATTTTGTTTCAAGATGGCGGCCATTTAAAAATTTAAAACTAAAATAAATATACAAAAAAGTTAAAAATTCAAATTTATTTTCTAATTACGTATTAGGCCTTGATACAAGGATTCCAGAGCATTTTTTGGTTTACCTCTATCTTAAAAAATGGCTGCGATAGAGCAGTTTGAAATTCTAGGGTGGCTGACATTTTGAAACAAAACAGCACATTAACGCGATTACTGGCAAATGATTTTCTTTCATTGTTGTAATAATTTTCCCAATCATACGCATAAAACTATATATTCATATCCGTTAGCGCCAAAATTGGCGCCATTGGCGACAAAATTGGCGACATTTGGCGAGATATCGCCAAATTTGGCGACCAAAATAAGTCTTCATAAATTAAGCCAATTTCGCTATTGCTCAATAATTTGGCGAATTTCTTATTTAAATTCAGTATTAACGAATCTTTTGTAAACGTTTCTTTGCATTTTAACTTGCTGTTTTCGTGTAACATTAGCTAAAATTTTAAAACGAAGTTATAGGAAAGCTACGTTTTCCTCCCGGTACAGGCCGGAAGGACTTTTTTATTATTCGAGACGAAATTATTTTAATTAAATTTAAACTACGATAACAGATTCATTTCATTGTTCTTATTATGAGGTATAAAATTTAATTTCTTATACTGAATTAATAAAATGTAATTTCAAAAACATCTGTGTCTTTATATTTATGAGACGCACTGTATTATAAGTGACCTTCGGAAGGTTTTATTTCAAATAATGTGTTATAATTAGTAGAGGTACCACCGATCCAGTGTCGCCGATTTAGCAGAGTTTTTATTCAAAAATTTATCACTATTTCCGAATAGTGATAAATTTCGTCTTATTTAATTTGTTATTTTAAATTTTAAATATTATTATTCAGAAATAGGGGTAAAAGGTCACTTTTTTTGTCTACTATTACATTCAAATAGCAACCTTCTTGTTAGATTTCCCTTGAAAAAGTTACAAAATTCTACCACGAAGATTAACGTTTGGAAATAACCAAAAAAGGTGAAATGTTGGGAACCCTTTATTAGATCTTATTTTCTAAAATATAGCTCCATCCTTTATACAATACCATATAAATATATACAGGGTGTCCCAGGATTATTGAAACAAATTTTAAGGGGAGGTAGGGGACATCACAAGGATTTAGATTTGCATAGCAACCCATGGTCGGAAACGGCTTCGTTCCTCGTTAGGTGGTGTTGTTCACAATAGCATTGGAGCACCTCTAACATCTGCATATTATCGCATCTTTTTGTAAGAGGTGGTACCAAGCTTACTTGACACTGTGCATGTCAGATGCCATATGTGGTTTCAACATGATCTGAAACGTCATGGGAAAGTAGTATAACAGGGATAAGAAACGCACAAGACTGAGATCATCTGAAATAATTTATTGGTCAAAGATATTACATGTACTATTACATGTATATGATATGTGAAAACGTCACAAAAGATATTCAAAGTTTTCATCATTGCTAGCGATGCATGCATTACACCGTCAGACCATGGATTGGCTGACTCACTCAAATACACCTGGATTTTGTTGGATATCCGCAGCAGCACAGACGAGTCTTGCAACCAAATCCATATCCTAATCCACAGGCGTTGCGTACACAGCACTTTTCAGTGCACCCCAAAAGAAAGAAATCTATGCTGCGTAAATCAAGAGAGCGTGGTGGCTAGGAAACCGGTCCACCTTAATGAAATTTAGCATAATTAAATTTTTATTTATTTTTTAGGAGTAGAAAAATTTAAATAACAAAATGATAGAAAATATTATGCATCAAGAACACCGTGTTAACAATTTAAACAGTTTTAAAAACAATGTAAATTTTTTCATATTATTTTAATTATTTTCAATGTACAAACTCGTACATCATCTTTTCAGACAATATGAAATTAGTTAACTGTAACAATATTTTTCTAGAGAGATTTTTTGGATGATTTCAAATACATGCATATAAACCACATAATCGTCTTATTTCAACTTTAATATTATGAATTTATGGTATCTGTATAAAAATATTTTAAAAATGCAGAAGAAGTAGTTTAACCCTTAATTGCATAGTGATGTAAATTTCCATCACTGTTTATTTAACTTTTAATAAACAAATCAACTTCTTCGCCACCACTATATTTATATATAAATATTAATCCAGTAAATTTCCCGTGAACTATGTTGCTGAACAAAGTTAAAAATCTATCTTAAAATTTCTGGTTTCTAATATTTAATATATATGTATAAAAAACACAATTGTAAAAGAAAAACTCATGCAAAGAAGGGATAAAAAATGAAAATATAATACGGCCAGAAAGAAAGGAACTTTTATCCCACGTTCCTGATTTAAACTAAATTTGTGTCGTTTCAAATTCGGCATTTTAGGAATGTTCAAATATATTTTAACTAAATAAGAAATTCAAACTTTCACAAAACAAATTTCACATTTCCTCATGTTTGCATCAAATTGTATGGTCCTACAGCTGGGAAATTCACATTCCTCTCTGAGAAGATCTGTCAAAATTTTAATCAATTTCACTTTTCACTCGCATTCTCCTTTACATGGAATTATTCGTGTATCTTTTTCATCAACTTGAAATGAATCAAAGATGATTTTTGATAGAAATATGTTGAATATGTTGTTAAAAATATTCTTTATTTGGGAAAGCAAAAAGACGAAGCATCGTATAACATAAATAATAGTATGTTCATTTTATTATCTCATTAGATTTATTAATTTCATTTTGTAAAATGAATTTTACATTACTATATAAAGTGGAAATTAGTATTTCAACAGATAACTATATTTAAAAAATACGAATTGTTTAAAAAGTTATTTATATTAAAATTATTTCTTTTATGCTTTCATAGGCGTGTTTAAGAATGAGGTAAAGAAATGTTAATATATGACAGCGTGAGAGTTTCCTTATAGTTAAAGATAAAGTTTAAAATGTTTAAAACTTTCAATTGATAAAAAATATTTTTTGCGTTTTATTTTTGAGGATTTTGAATTTAAAACTACCGGTATAGATTTTTTTTTACATTTTAGAAATATCTGTATTAAGTGCGAAAATCCTTATTTAAATGCGAGAGGAGAAAATTTATTATTTTTGATTTTGAAGAATTGCAGAAGTTTTCCAGAATTGTATTAATGTTAGTGTTATTTCAGCAGGAAAAATATAGAAGGAGAGATAACCACATTTGTCAATATGATCCTATGAACAAACATATTAAAATTTAGCTTTTTTTCACTAATATCAGTGAAGTTTCTTCTTTTTTAAACCTAAAATATCCCACACAGATAACATTTTTGAGATAAAAGAAAATTTATTAATTTTATGTCAGAAAATCTAAGAAATCAAAATAATAATCAAAATAATGGATTGAAAAAGTATTTCTAGATTTTGTATTTTATAACATAAAATGGAACGTACTGTCGGTTAAAAGTAAAAAAAGTCTCCCCCATACTATTTTATCGTAGAATTATTGCAGAGTGATCCGAGAGGTGCTGTTTGATCAGGAATTATGTCTTCTTCCCGAATAAGAATACAGTTTTTGAAATAAGCGTAGTCTTCATGTTAAAAGTTCCATAATTTTTTATTTTTCGAATCTTAACACACAATTTAATATTACGGAGTTCGTACGCTTGTACCATAATTTTTAAAATAATTTTTCGCCTTATTTAAATGCAGAAAAGTATTACAAATCTTGAAATTAAACAAAGCGTCTGCAATTTCCGCTATTTAAATATAAAATAGAAAAATTATATTAAACAATTGTGGTAAAAACGTACGAACCCTGTATTATACAGGGTGATTTTTTTTAAGTTGTGAAAGTAAAACCCTATAACATAAGAACCATTGAACCAAATGACCTGGAATTTCACCAGTATGCTCCCAAAGCAATGGGAATTTTTTAGTCATAGATAAAAAAATTGAAAAAATTAAAATCGCACCGACAGATGGCGCTGTAGGTTAACATCAACTGGCTTCCATCCTCTATCGGGTTTTAGGCTCAGTGAAACAGTCTATTCAAATTTCAAAACTCTCTTCCGTAGGTCTTCTGTCGTCATTGGACCTTTTCGTAAATTCTTAAGTGTCCTAAATCTCCTAAGAGCAGTTGCTTCGCTGTCATTATTCTGATAATACAGTTTCACTAACAACGCACGGTCCTTCAATGGCACAGTCATTGCGAGGATATCCGTAGAATAATGAACACGAGGTGAGCGTGCTTCACGTTTTAACGCTACTCTACGTGTCGTGCATAAGCTCCTTTCCCGACTTTACTGCATATACAGCGCCATCTGTCGGTGAGATTTTAAGTTTTTTTTAACCATGTCTAAAAAATTTCCATTGCTTTGGGAGCACACTAGTGAAATTTCAGGTCATTTGGATCAGTGGTTCTTTTATTATAGGGTTTTACTTTCACAACTTAAAAAAAATCCGTATTTGAGTTTCTAGGATTAAATCAGCTCAAAAAATGCACAGTTTATCTGGAGACTTGGCAATGCCTCCGCCAAGTCAAGAAAGCACAGCCGCAAGCATCCTTTTTTGGAAGCAACTCAGGGCGCTTTTGACACCCCTCCCCCCCGATATTTTTGCGCTGGAGTTTTCAAAAAACCTGAAACTGTGTTTTTTAAAAGTACGTTGCATATGGGACCAATTTTTGAAATCTCACTTTTCTATCTTTTCTAGTTCAGAAGATATAGGAACTCAAAGTTTCCATTTTTAACACTCACTCACTCACCGATCATCAAAAAGATAAGGTACATCCCGTGGCCTAGAAACTTGAAATTTGGAATAAAGGTAGTGAGTGTTTCAAATACAAAATAAGAAAAAATTAAAAAATCCGGAAAATTCGAAAAAAAAATTCGAAAAATCGAAAAATTTAAAATAATTTGATCTTTCAGTCTTAGAAACTTAAAATTTGGTGTAAAGGTAGTGTTTAGGTTTTAATAAGAGTGAAAATTTAAAAATTCGGAAAATTCAAAAATAAATGCATAAAATCGAAAAACTTGTAAAAAATGGAAAATTTGAAAATAATTCGATTTTGAAGTCCTTGAAACTTGAAATTTGACATAAAAGTAAGGTTCAGGATACAAAAAAAGAAAAAATAAAGAAATTTTGAAAAAGAATAAGAAAATAAAAAAATTCAATAAAAATTGGAAAAATCGAAAATAGTTAAATTTTTTGGAATATTAAATTTTGCCCTCTCTTTAGCCTAAACAGTACTTTTATGCCATAACTTAGATCGATAGCATTTTTCTTGGAAGCAATTGAGAGTTCTTTTGACCCCCTCCCCATATTTTAGTGCTTTGTTAGGAACCTGAAACTTATTTACCTAGAGGACTTTGCGAACGAAACTAAAGCTCGAAATTTTTGGTACCTTCAAATAATAGGTAAAGGGTGAGGGCTTAGCGAAAACCAGTGGATGATGTATAAAAAGAGCCCAAAGTCAAGAAAAGGAGGATTACTTACAAAAAGAAGTGATATCCCATGATAAATATCGCATGTACAAAATGTAGCCAAATCTCGTGACTGTTACCGTAAAAGTTTTGAAAACGTGTAAAGCCAAGTTTAGTTATCATTTGGAAATTTCCATTCACAAATCACTCCTAGTTTTTACATCTTTAGTTAATGATTATTTTGTGACTCTGCAATTACGAAGCACCGGGAAGTTATTACATTTTACTATATTATGGGATGGGATGGGATTATTTGATTAAGGTTCATTATTCGTGCTGCATAATTGCCAAGTCACAAAATAATCATTAACTAAAGATATAGAGACTAGGAGTGATTTGTGAATGAAAATTTCAGAGTTAATAAGATAGCTAAACTTAGCTTTACACGATCTTATAACTTCTTCCGGTAAAAGAGTTAAGAGACTTGGCTACATTTTTTACATGTGATGTTTTTGATGGGATATGTTTTTTTCTTACATCTTCATAGAGTTATGAAATAATATGTGTTAGGGGTGTATCCATAATCATCGGAAAATAAAATTAAGATCTTATAAGGAAAATACCTAAAACGCTAAAACACTCCAATGCCATTGTCACACTTGTAATGCAGAATGAAACAAGCAAGCATATAAGTAGCTCATTACGAAATGTTCGTTATTACTCTTACAGAGGTGCCAACCTCTCATTAATATTCCGTAATATGTGGGTTAATTTGACCCAGTTTAAACCTTTCCGGCGCGGAGTAAGTCTGTTTTTAAAATGATGAAATTATGGACTGACACCAGGATTTACAAAAGAATTCATTAGAAAATACAAACTTGCTTATTTTACGGTACTTTATAAAAGGAAAAATTTAATTAAATATTCTTGGTGCCGCTTGTCTGTTTTGGAATTAAAATTAGGTGTCCTTTTTCGTGGACACCGCCCGCTAAAGGGTTAACAACGCTTCAAAGCATAAAAATTATTGGATGAATCTTTATTTATTTAATTTCATGTTTTTACGTGGAATTTATTTAATTTCATTTCTTAAAAAAATTCTGGTGTGAAACATGTTAAACCTGGGTGAAATTAACCCACATATTACGGAATATTAATGAGAGGTTAACACCCGTACTCTTAAAATACATTCCATCTAAGTTACATCGATAAATAGTTGTCTTTTTAATACAAAGGTTTTCATTTAGACTTTTAAGAAACCTTAAAAACGAAAGCAAAACAATTAATAATTAATTCAATTCAGATGATTACAATCACCAGTTTAGGTTTTATTATAGCATAAAATCTAGTTATTGTAATCTAGAGTCAGATATTATAGATCAGACTAAATATTTCATAGAATAGTTCTGTAGCTGTACGTATAAAAAATATTTTGTGTGTTATATAATTTCAATATTGCTCAAACAATAACACTAGTTTACATGACTTTTGCTCATGAAATGAAACATATACGGTTACGTTACTTTGGGTATCTACATCTAGGAAAAAATATTAAAAAAATTCCAGAACGTCAGTTTTTTTAAATATTTTTTTCAAAAAAGCACATCTAAATAAACAATAGACAGTTAAAAATGGGTCATTTTTGCTCTTTTTTTATAAATATTTTCATCTGTATCTCTCACAACAGACCAACAATAGTCACCTAGCATATTTTGGTCCCAAAAACCTTGATAATTTTGCTCAAATGATTTTAAATCTTGGTGAAATTGCTTACCATGTTCATCACTCATACCACCCAGATTTTCTGGGAATAAATCTAAATGGGAATGCAAAAAATGAATTTTTAGTGATATATTTACACCCACACGCTAGTAATTTTGCAATAAATTTTCAACAATCTCTTTATAAATACTAACTTTTATACTAGGAGCAAGCAATTTCTACTGTTGCAGCCTGGAGCCAAGAAATTCCGCTTTTGACTTAGACAACTGCAAATCTCTTATAAGATCGTTGAGTTCAGACTGAGTTATTAAATGTCGATTGTCCCCATCATCTTTTGCCTTGAGCTCGGGGCTTGTCCCGACCATATGCCACAAGCGGGTCCTCAAGGTGGGTGACGTCCCCATCATCGACAAAGTTATCTGAGCTTGATTGTTCACTGTCACTATGCTAGTGCATTGTAATACTACTTGATGTATCTGTGTGAGTTTGGTCACTTCTGCCAGATGATGTGGGAACTGGTAAATCCTCTGAATGAAGGACCGGCTTAGTCACTGATAGAACGTCTGCATATTTTATGCTATCTTTATTTTTTGAAGTTAAAACCAAAAGTTTTTGCTAAACAAAAGTAACAATTGGTTATGTGGTTAGTTGGCTCTCTCCATATCATTGGTTTACCAAGTTTCAGTGATCTATTTTTACCTGAATACCAGGAGGTGAGGACCAATCTACAATTAGTGCAAATCACATGAGGAACCCAATTTTTATCTTGATCTGACATCGAAAATTCAAAATAATGTAAATAGGCTTCTTGCAATGGTTTTGTTATAGAAAAACCACGATTTAACTGAAAAATTTTGCCACAAACATAACAAAATCGGTTTGGATGTAGTTTACACACTCTAGATGACATTTTTATATAAAAATAAAACTTTTGAATCACACATTTGTTTACAAAATAAAACGATAAACGTATTTAAACAATTGCGGGTAGATAAAAAACAAAGACCTTCATATCTCAGAATTGTGACGTGCTACAAAAAATTAAAAAAATATTTTTTTAACTACCGTCCATAGCCTACATAAATAATATATGTTTCATTTCATGAACAAAATTTTTTTTTTTTTTGTAAACTAGTGTAATAATTCCACTTCGTAATGATTCGGAAATTGTTAATTTGCTAAATACTTTACACGTACTTCTTAAAATAATATATATATTTTTTAAATGAAAATATCAATTACAAGGTGTAGCTATTAATTTTCAGGACTGTAGCAACAATTATTAGAATTGAAAGTTCGTTGGTTGGTTAACGACTGTATTTGAATGGTCACGTATTCACATTGTTAAAAATTCACATCCTAACACTTTTTTAAAATAGTGTATTTGGCTTTATTCTTCGTTATTTAATCTGTCATTAAATAAGATGATATTTTTACTTCAAAAAAGTGGTGGAAATAAAAAAAATCTGAATTAAAAAAGTAGCCTACTGCCAACACTCTGCAGAAATAGACCCCCCCCCCCCCAAAGAATATCAGCTCCATATATACGCATTTACGCTTACAGTCTTGCATGCGCAAGAAAACGCAGTGGAAGGCTGCCGACGCGACGTTGGGAAGCCAGTAGCATGGCATAAACAGTCTTAATTACAACTGTATCACGTTAATGGTAGATTAAGAACTATGCCAATCTCATGAAGACATGGATCCAGCTTGCTATAGTGGAACTGTACGAAGTCATGGTACCTCATTGATGGCCTGTTGTGTTTTCTTTTGGCACTGTTTCGGACGACCGGTTGACTACTATCTGAATTGAGGAACATTGCTCTCAATTCTTCTTTCTAAAATATCCGACAAAAATCTCAGATTTAAATCCTACTGAACACATTTGGGATATTCTGTTCAGAGATCTGTAAATACGTCATTCAACACCAGTGCACCGCCCCCTGAATACTAGGCTTGCGCGATGATAAATATGGCGGCTGTCGCAGACGGATTTTTTAAATGTTTGAACGGTCCCTCGAACTTCAACACCGATAATTTCTAAAAGTTTTCTTCACCTAGTTTTTTTAGATCAAATAAGTCAAAGAAAACTTTTAGATATTACTGGTGTTGAAGTTCGAGGGACTGTACAAACGTTGAAAAAAAAAATCCGCCTGCGACAGCCGCCATTTTTGTCATTGCGCAAGCCTAGTATTCAGGTGGCGGTGACCAGTGTTGCCCCTTGGGCTGGTATTTTTTATTTTGATGGTTTGATTGCTACTAGTTTTTTGAAATAACAACATTATCTTTATTTAACCTATTATTAACTCGGGCGGAGTCGCGTATACCCAGATTATGAATGGTTTTTACATTGTCACCAATAAATACAATTAATAATCGTCACTTTATTTAGTCTGAGACAATTGTTACAAATTCTATGGTAATGTAAATTGTAGATTACTTTTTGAAAAATAGTGGTGACAATTGTAACAACCATACGCACCCTGGGGTATGTCATACCCTATGCGACTGCTCCCGGGTTAAATAAGGTGAATGTTACTACATAAAAAACTGGTAACAATCAAGCAATCTGAATATAAAAAATCCGCTCAACTGACAGCACTGTTTGCCACTAGCGTCCTAAACTATTTTATGGGGTATAGCATGCCATACATCTGGACCACTTTCGTAGAATTCTGGAAACCATGCTTTGTGCATTGACATCCGTTATCAATGTCAGTGGAACAGCAATTCGCTCCTAATTAGGTATTCCCAATTGAGTTGTTTTTTAGTGTATAAGCGCTTTTAGTAAAATATTTTAAGTGTTTTAAAAACATATGTTGTGATTGTTTTATTAAACACAATGGCTGTTTTCTCTATAAAATTCAAACTCAGAGTTTTTCATGGTAAACTTTGTAAGCTTTGTAAGTCACTTTGAAAATACATTTAAAAAAACACAAAATATGATGGATATTGGTATATGACTTTGCTTTTCTTGTTTTTATGTCGCAATATATGAAAATCATGATAAAAGTATAAACTCGTGTATAGCCGTGAAGAAAAAGGAACAACCCCTACTAACTCTGCCACAAATTATTGTAGAAAAAAGTTACTCGTACCAAACAATTGGTAAAAAAGTAAACTTTCAAATCATGTACATAAAATTTTCTTAGGGGCCATCTACATATAAAACAAACCCAAACTTTGTTTTTTTCAGTGGAAAGACCCAATTTTGACAAGATACTTTATATCTCCAGTTCAAACTATGCCCAGATACCAAATTTCATGAAAGTCTTGCGATTAGTTTCAGAGAAATTAATTATTTTAATATGGGCATATTTTAGGGGCTGTATCCAAATTGAAGTTCCTTACTCAATTGTAGAAATGCTGCAGAATGACTAAGTTACTTCTAATGTATTATTTCTTGTCAATATGACCATTTTATTAACTTAATATATTTCGGCTATTGTTAGATACGGTCAAATATTTTCAATATTCATTTTGTAATGTTTACAAGAGTTGAATTATCCGATTAAAATATATATAAGGTTATCTGTGATTAAAATAGCTTTCGAATATGTGAATGTGATTGGATTTTTATAAGTGTTTTATAATATTTTTCTCAGATTTTGAATTTATTTTACCCACTCTTTTCTAAATTTATATGTGAAGGATATCGGCGAATACAAAATTTAGAATAAAAAAATAGTATGGAAGAAACCATTGTAGATAGTAAGGAAACCAAGTACAATAACCCAGACAAATTACTGTTTAGTCTGAATATGAATCTTAACTCGATTGCTAATGGCATATTTTAAAAACTTTTTCAGCAAATACACAACACATATGCATTTATAGAAAACTTTACATCAAACATAAATACCGCAGAAAAAATAAAATAGGTTTATTAGACTGGAGAAGAAGCTAGAAATTCAATTGAAGGAAACAAAAATAATAAGTAAGGTTTCTTTTTCTAAGGTAGGACTGTTCATTTAAAAAAATGAGTTTTGTTAATTTAAAAAAAAAGTGAAACTAATTTACATAATTAACGTAAAAATATATCGCATGCAAATACGATTTACATAATTTTAATAAAAAATTGAAAAGCAGACAGAAAAAGTAAAAAAAATTCTACTCAACAATAAAATAAGTAAAATATTTCTTCAAATTATGCTTTTCTGCTTATCATAGACGACCTCTTAAATCAGCATCTAGACGTTTTTTAAACATAATTTGAAAACTATACTTAGCAGAAAAAATAAAAATTTTAAATGCGCATAAAGCAGGACAAAATAAATATAAATCTATAAAAAAAAACCTGTAGTTTGCAATTAATAATTTTTCGAATATTAATTTCATAATTCATAATTCATATTATAAAATTATAAAATTACAAATTCAATGTATTTATGTTTGGGTTTTTTAGTATTATAACCAAGCAAAAATTAGTAGATTAGGATTATAATTTCAGGAGATATTAATAAAAATATGAAAATGTTATTTAACATTAGAAGCTCTAAAATTTGAATATTTATAATTCAAAAAGTTATCATCCAAATGACTTGAAATTTGGTATCTAGGCATAGTTTAAACCGAAGATTTAAAATATTTTTTTCAAAATTAGGTGCTGCCATTGGGGAAAAATGTTCGGGATGGTTTTGATATATAGATGGCCCCCTAAGCAAATGTTATATACATCATTTAAAAGTAGACTTTATTTCCAATCATTTGGTACCAGTAACTTTCTTTTACGATAATTTGTCGCGGAGTTAGTAAAGGGGGTGTTCAGTTTTTTTTTTCCACGGCTGTACATATACGATTTTACTTACCCATCGTACGTAGTATAGGGTAAATCTCGTAATCGTTTTGAAAATCAAAAATTTTTTTTTGAAGGAATTACACGTTTCAGACTCTGGAGATTTCGAAAACCATATTTTTAGAAAAAAAAAATTGCCGTCCGTCTGTCTGTATGTCTGTGTGTCTGTGTGTCCTCGTCTGTAAACGATCTATCTCCCGAACAAATTGAGATAGAGACTTGAAATTTGATATGTACTTAGTATGTAATAATGGGAAGAAGCTTATTGAATTTCAGTAACCCCGATTATCCGGAACTATTTTTTTGGACTCTCGAAATATTCGTTCTGATAAAAGGTAAATTTTCGAAATAGTTTATTTTAAGGAGTGAATATAAAAGACAATAAAAGAAACATAAATTTTACATAAAAAATGAAGTCGATCGGATAATTATTTGCCGAGATATTTGTAATCATATTTTCCACACTCTTCGATTTTTCATGACCCTGTATTTTATTCAAATTTCAATTCAAAGGTATATTTTAATTGGAAATGAGACGCTTACTCCGACGCAGGAAACCGTTAGTTAATATGATTATCAATTTTGGAGTTATAAGGATGTTTCTTTTACGCAATTCAGTAATAGAGCATTTAAAGTTTATGGCGTAATCAAGACACGATTTTATTCGAATTGCGATGCATTTTATAAATAGTTTACACATGTTTTATTTTCATATTTTATATTATGCATATCCATGATGGGTAATTATTACGGTGGTCCCCCAAGGACTAGTTTTCTATCTTTGAAAATACATAGCGGAAAGAAAGGAGACAAAAGAAGAAGTTCAATATTAGGAGCTATAAGTAGAGTAAAAAGAAATGCTATATCTTTTCAGTTTAATTTATATGATGCACCGTAAAAATAAATTTCTTTCTTTTTCTACCGTTGTTGGGTATTTAAAACATATTTTCAATTAACGGAGGATGCGATATCTGGAATGTTAAATATATATTTTACAGTTTCTTAAATTTTACTGCTTCCATTAAGAATTTTGAAAATTTTAGTTCACCTATATAAGAAGAGAAGATAATTTTAGAACTATAGTCTCAATTTTAAATATTTTATAAAAATACTAAAAGATGAAAGATGAAATTTTTCGAAAGAGAAAAAAATTATACAGACACTGAAGGAAGGATAAAAATTTATACATAATTAAAATTAAATAATTGAATTGAAAAATTTAAATTAAAGAATTTAAGCTTCTTTGTGAAATAAAATACTTTAAGAACTAAAGATATTTTTTTATTTAAACTTCGTAAGAACATAAAAGTTTTATTTTTCTGGAATAATAATGCAATTCAATATGAAAATAAAAGATTGATAGAATAAAATTAACGTTTCTATCCAATTACTTTTTTTTGTCGCAGATAGTTTTAATCTGTCTAAAAACAAGACTCTCTAACTAAATAGTTTAATTTTTTAATCAGTAAATGGAACGTCAAAATTCCACGAAAGTTAAATAAATAGATAAATATTTAAATCTACTAGTCAAAAATTCATTTTCTGCGAATTTATTTTATTTGTTGAAATATGAGGCATTTAAGATATTTGGATTTGACATTTTAAACTCGTGGGTAGTGAAAAAGTCATCATGCTACCATTAGGTAGCTCGTGACTTTTATGCTTTTCTAATTACCACTTTTCCAGAAAACTGACCTTCACCTTATTTAACTGAATACATTCCATTATTATAAAGGGCAAAAATTTTTCATATATAAAAATTTTCTCATAGACATGTACACAGCTATATATGCAATATCATTCAAAACTAATGGAACAAACGTTAAAGGATGTCGAACTCACCAAAGCAAACATAAACCATTTGGGACTAAAGGACGCTTTCTGATTGTGCGAGAAGTAATTTTTTTGCAGTATCATGAAAAATAGTGCAATATAATTATTTTACACAGAGTTGTTGAAAATAAGAGATTTAAAATGAAATAATGTGCAAAAGGCGAACAAAGTAACTTTATTAAACTTTATTTAGATTTACAAAACCCGCTCAAAATAGTAAAAAAAAGGAAACCATTCTTTTAAGTATCTTTGATAATTTGTATTAAATAAAATTGTCTACATAAGCACTCATTTGTTGCTTTAACTTTTGTTTACATATTAGAATTTATTTTGCTAAAATTTCTTATATATGGTGAGTTCTATCCTTTGCAATTTTCTATTAGTTACGAAAACTCCTATATACAGTGTATTCTTTCAAGACTGCATAAACCGTGAGGAGTGAGAATCTTCATTCAGAAGACATTAAAATGGACTAAAGAATCCATATCTCTATAAGCATTAGTTTTCGAGAAAAATGCGAAAAAAAATTCTGACGTCCCATCCGGTACATATAAAATAAGCTTTATTGAAAACGTGGATATGATTGAATGCATATTATATATCACATAACTTTCGCATGAAAAGATGCAAAAAATGAATTTTAGGCATATCGAGGAATCTTTGAGTGCAACGTGGAATCGGTGAGTGAATACAACCATCATCCAGAGCCCTCTAAATATTAGGCTTTGGCATTACACAAAAGTGGCAGCTGTCGTAGGCAGATATTTTTCAGCGTTTGTGCCATTTTTTGAATTTGAAGGCGAATAGTTTCTAAATGTATTCTTCGTTTTACTTTTCCAAGTTTAAATAAAGGCGAAGAATACTTTTCAAAAATGCTAGTGTTCAAAAAAAAAAAAAAAAAAAAAAATCCGTTTACGACAGCCACCATTTTTGTGTCAACGCGTAGGCCTAATATTCAGAGGACTGTGCATCACCATATAGTGTCCAGGAAAATCCGTGGACGTGTTTCTGTTGAATTAAATGTTGTTATCTTTTCAAAGACGCGCTTTAGTGTTTTTCAATACGTTTAAAGGTTACTAAGAGTATATACTTCTGTAAACATAATATCATTATGTATGTAGCGATGTGCTTGGTTTGAATAAAGATTTTTTCTGTGCTCCGGTTGTGACGTCATACTTGATTTTTGTATATTTTCTGAAAACTATGCGTCGTAGAGGTGTTATTCTTTGGAGAATGTTCATGTACTCGGAGCTAGGATTATCGCTCTGCACTGTTTGTGCTGTATTGTCTGAACACACTGTATGCTATGAGAAGTTTTATGTATGAGAAGTTTAACAAATATCTTATATTCCGGCGTATAACACGCTCCCGTGTATTACGCGCACCTATATTTTCAGACTTCCTTTTTGTATTTTTATTTATATTCGCCGTATAACCTGCACATCGTTTTTGCTAAAAAACCTTAATGAGGTACATAGCAAAAAATAAATTAAAGATTTTTTTAATAAAGATTACTTTAAAGTATAATACAATTACTTTTTATGTAATCTGACAGAGAAAATTATTTATTTTATATAAACAGCATGTTCATTATATTAAAAATATCAGTTCTTACGATCTTCTTTTTTCCCTGTAATATTCAATCGTTCATTTTTTATAACCGGCGTATAACGCGCACCAGTAAATTTCATTCATTTTTTTTGTATTAAAAGTGCGTGTTTTACGCCGGAATATATGATGTACATATATTATGGTGTACAATATAGGCCATATGGAATATATGGCCTAACATTTTTGTTTGTAATAAAGGCATATTTTTTCGAAATTTGTGTGTGTTTGGCGTACTTTAATCAAATCACTATATGCGATATATCATTCCATTTTAAAATTCAGAACTTCCATTACAGAGTAGCTCAATCAAAATTTGGTCATAAAAACATAAATGACGTATAAAGGTGTCAATATGTTTTTCGCTGATCAGTCATCACGGGGGTATTAATAGAAGTCAGTTTGGTGACACTGGGACTGAATGAATGCCGACATATGTTTTAATGTGAGTGATCTAAATTAAATATTATGTGAAACGAAAGTCCAGAAAACTTTGTATAGCAACAAGAATTATAAAGGTACATGCTCGAACCTGTGAATTGCCATCGATCCAATGCTTGAAAAAAAGGTTACGCTATCCATAAAGTAGGTCACTTCTCTTCATTTCAGAATTTACATTTCTTAATGTTTCATTTATGTGTATGAATGTATCTGTAAGATGCTATTAAACGATCAATTTTTATGAATTGTCTTTTTATGGTGGCATATATAGTTAGATAAATTGCTTGAATTTATTTTAATATGCTTGATTCCCCTGAAGATAAATTTAATACTAATGAAACATAAGTTTTTCATGGCTCACAATGATCACTAATCATCAACTACAAACTAATCATAATAATCACTATGATATTTGCAGCAACAATCGAACTTTAAAACTTTAACTTTATCCTAAAAATAAATAATATTCTTTTCAACTTAGCTGAATAAAGTATTTTTAAAATTTATAGAAAAATTATTCTAATTAAAGAAAAGCTGTCTTTTATGAAATTTGAGTTCTTGAAAAGTTCATTTAAAACATTTTATTAAAGCGTGTTCAAGTGTTGAAACGAAAATTGTAAAGGCATAGATCTTCTTTAAAAAAAAAAAAAAGGTGTAGCTATCAAAAATTAGAACAGGACTGGTGGAAATATCAAAAGTCATTTATTCTTGAATTTTCCAGTTTAAGCATCAATATCAGATTCAGAGAGGATTATTCAGGATTTGTTTAGTGAATAAATATCTCGAAATTAGACTAGGTAATAATTCATTTTCATAAAATTTCAAATTAAAATGTATATTATAAAAAAATGCTTTTTTTTAATGTTCACAAAAAAAGTTTATTTTACGTTAAAACCGATATAAAATATATTTATACGTATAAAAAGATATTCTTCTAAACCTTTTTGTGTTCAAACAATCGTTTCCGGAAAAAAAAATCAATTTGTTAGAACGCATAGGAACACATGAAAAAAATAAATAAAAGCAAAATAAGAAATGATCATTATTTTTTCACACCATCCAGTATTCACTATTTTCTTTAATCGGAAAAGAAAACTAAGTACTTGTAACTCACGAGACATTTAAAAACATTTGATGATGAAATGGGCAATTTAAGATGAAAGTTTAACGATTTTCTGCCTCTATATATCTTTCTTCCAATTTCATTTGAAACTTCAAAAGTCCCCATATCGGCTATTTTCTTTCTACTTTTTAAAGTAACATATTTTAATGCGGTTCTCTAAATTAAATTGGAACTTTTATATTATTTCTAATATTTAAAGCTACTGAATAATACTAATGATTTTCATGTAAAATAAAAAATCTATATTTACACAAAAAATTCGTATTTAGTAAAGTAAGCTCAGTTAAAAATTTTATAAACTATTTTATAATTATAATTTAAATTTTTGTTGAAAGAATTAATTATTTCTTTTTGTAGAATGAAACAAAATTTGATTAATACAGTTTCAAAGTAATATTGAGATCATGTTTATTGCCATTTTATTATATTTCCATTATTAGAGCTAAGGCTGGAAGTAATGTTGAGATCACCCTTATTGCAATTAAATCGGGGATTATTGAAAAGGACTAAGTCCATATTTTGACATTTCTCATTTTAAGATGGTTTTAATGTTTTTTTTTTTTTTTTTTTCATGTTTGTTGGCGAAGCAAGTTACTGAGTCTGGGTACGACCTATGCATGTTTTTTTTGGGGGGGTGGGGGGGGGAGGATTTTAAAAGTTGAGTGTTGAAAGGCTTGTCCATGACTTGGTAAATTTCAAAACTAAGACTTAGTTCCTTTCAACAATCACAGAATCAATTTTAAAAGTGAAATGCCATGTTTGATATTTGTCAATGTAAGACTTATTTTTATTAATGCTTCTGATACAGTGTTATATGCATAGTGATGGAGAAGTGGTTTTCCTGTAAAATTTTAAAATTCTTTTTCACTACAGCTATGGTGATATTTATATGCTTATAATATTTATAGATGTTTATATATTTATAAGTGATTTCCCCCATAAGGAGCATGAAGTAGAATTGGCTATGACAAATCATTTAAGTTCAATAATTACAGCTTGTTATCATCAAAAACTACATATATTTTTTTTTAACTAAAGTAATTGTATTATAAAATAGTGGAATTATACAATCAATCACATTATCACATCACAAGGATTCTCTTCACAAAAATACCTTACGCATTTCAGTGTTTTAGGCTAACTTTATTTTCTGTTATGTAACACTCTATATCTTATCTTCCGAAAATAATGCATTCAAGTTTGAGGTGCTAAAAATAATTTGCGCTGAATTTTCTTTTAAAAGACTACTTCACGCACGCAAAATCACCCTCTCGCTAATGTTAATCTTATGGAGGAAATATTTTAAGATATCTCGTTCGCATTTCAGTATTTTTATTTTTTTATTTTATTATTATCATTATTATGTTGCGCATTGGATAGATAAGGTCGATCTCTATGCAGGCCCTTTTTTTATTTTTTGGATTTTGGTTGCAGTTTTTTTTAAAAATGAGGATACTTTCTCTTTCGAAACCGGTTCCGAAAGTGAAATTATCTTAATAATAATAATAAAAAAAAACTTGTAATCAAAATCGAAAAAGTACAAAAGCGCCTGCATAGAGATTGACCTCAGCTATCCAATTAAAAAATCATTTAAAAATATTTAAATGCGAACGAGATATCTCAAAATATCACCCCCCCCCCATAGGATTAACATTAGCGAACGAGTGTTGTCGCGTGAGTGAAGTAGCCTCTTGAGCACCTTTTCAAAGTTTTGTAGATGGAAATAAAAAGAGCTAAATAATGCTCTTTGAAAAGGGAGTGTAAAACATATTATTATTTTTCTTATTTATTAACACGAGGCTTTAATTTAATATTTTTTATTGTGTTGTGTGAATATAGGTATTTCTCTATTTAAAAAGATATTTTCAGGATAAAACCAAGTTTATATGATTTCATAATTTTTTTTGCCCTTTTTAAAAAATAAGATATAACCGAATAACCGAAACATTGTGTTTAAATATATGCGTAATCTCTATAAAGTGGGCAAAATAAAATACTTTTTAACATAAAAAATAAATTATTTTAAAATTTTAATTGGAGTAAAAAATGGAAAAACATTGTAACAGAGGTTGCCTATATTAAACTAAAATTTTAATCTTCATCAATTATATATAAATAAATAAATTGGCTCTTTTTATATAAACTTAATTTAACAATTTTTATAAAATTTGAAAGAAAATTTATTTTCAAAATAATATTTAAAACTAAAATTTCAGAAAAACAAGTTACAAAGACAAAATACCTCAAAAACAAAATTATACCAGATTTCTTTTATAGGAAGTATATTTTGAAATATAGATTAGTAATGTTTTCTGGAGGTTATTATTATTTACACTACTAAAGAGGTGTCCAACATTTTTGCCTTAAATCCTTTTCTCTCCAGTTTCATGGAACAAAAATCTTTGCCTTATTTAATTACAAAATTTCTGTGTATAAATAACGCGAATTATTCTATTTAAAAAAGTCCTTCTGGCCGGTACCGGGAGGAAAATGTAGCTTTCATAGTTAAAAATTCAACTCATTTTACTCAAACATCCGAAGCTAAATGGCTTGGAACACGATTATAGAAAATTCAATCCCGGTTTTCCTTAATAGTGAATGTTAATGCGTATTTCAGCATGAGAGTTACAGCATAACAAAAATCAGTTTGTTTCAAAATGTCAGCCACCCTAGAATTTCAAACTTCCATATCTCTGCCATTTTTTAAGATAAAGCCAAATTTTGAATTTAAAAAAATTTAAATTTAACTTGCCGCCATTTTGAAACAAGATGGTGCATGAAGCTGGCCAATGAACTCGGTCGAGACTTTGGTATGTTCTGCACGCGTGAACAGTCATATTCATATCGGTTCGTAAACACGAGAGTTACAACATAGTAAATATCAGATTGTTTCAAAATCTCAGCCATTTTTTAAGATATAGTAAAAACAAAAAATGTTCCAGAATCCTTGTATCACGTTCTAACACCTAACAGAAGCATTTTTTGAATTTATAATTTTTTTGTACATCTTTTTGAATTTTACAAAAATTTTCAATTTTTAATGGGCCGCCATTTTGAAACAAGATGGTGGATGAAGCTGGCCAACGAACTCGGTCGAGACCTTGGTATGTCCTATGCACATGCTCAGTTACATCCAAATCGGTTCATTAGATAAGAGAGTTACAGCATGACATATGTTATATATATATATATATATATATATATATATATATATACAGGGTGACTTTTAATTAACCTACAACTTTAAACTGAAATAACTTCTTAGAGCCTCGCTAGATGACCGCACGAATGCGTGCAGTGGGAGAGGGCCTAAAAATAATTTGTTTAGTGTCAGTTTAAATTAATTTTGAAAATGTCTCCCAAAGCGTCATATTCAACTGAAGATGGTATTTCTATTGTTAAAAATTTGTATTTACATGGTGAAAATGCAACACTATTTCTACGGAAGTGGTTTTCAACATTCAGAAACCGACCTAAGCCTTCTAGAGCATTGGTAAGAGATCTTATAAGAAAATTGGCTACCTTATTCACTAGATATGAATCCAAACGATTTCTATCTTTGGGGTCATATGAAAGATTTGGTTTACAAAAAAGAAGCCGACAGACCTTATTAGCCTCAAAAGTTCCATAACAGACTCATTTTCAAGCATCAAAAAAGAAACGCTCGATTTTGTTACTGACAACTTTGTGATTTAATTGCGCTATTGTATCACCTCTGAAGATTCTCACTTTGAAAACCTTATTCATTAAATTCCTTTTCCACGTTCTTTTCAATAAAAAATGTTTGTAGTGCTATCTGCACCGACTCAAGATTTATTTTAGTTAAAAGTTGTAGATTAATTAAAAGTCACCCTGTATATATATACAGGGTGAATCTAAACTCTTGGGCAAAACTTAAAGGAGTGAAAGTACACATCAAGACAAACAATATTAAATAGGAAACTAAGGGTTCCAAACGTCTTCCTAAGGAGATAGGCGCCACTAAAGTTTAGGGTCCAAAATTTCAAATAATTATAAAAAACGGAAAAAATGGTCGATTCGTTTGCGGCTTTCGCTAAAAGTATTCTTTATGTCAGTATTTTCTTAAAAATAAATTATAAAGAAAAAGTTAAAAAAATGTCGATAGAGGTCGCTTTAGACTTTGGAGTAACGAACAACTATTTTTTACAGTTATTTTTTGTATCTGATTAAATGCTTTCAAAAGCTTAGACTTAAACTTAAATTTTGAGCTCAAAATCTGAATCGTTGGGAATGGTTAAGTAGCGCAAACTGAACTGTGTTCAGGAGTTGAAATTTGAACTCCCCCTGAACACACTTCAGTTATTCCCGATCTTGGTGTCGTAGACCAGGCAGAAACTACTACCCCCTACACGTAAAATAAACGATAGAGGGATGACAAAATTAAATAAAAAAATTATTTAAAAATAAATTTTAAAGATAAAGTTAAAAAATGCCAATAGAGGGCACTTTAGACTCTGGAGTAATGAACAACTATTTTTTACCGTCGACTCCGACGAGGACCTGGTTACGAGGATTGCGGTCGTAGCAGGCGATATCCGAGAGATGCCCGGGGTATTCACTAATGTTTGCAACTCCCTCCGCCGGCTGCGTGAGGCCTGCATCGTTGCTGGTGGGCACTCTTTCGAGAAGTTTTTGTGATTCCTCACGAACATCATGCGTGTACCATTTTCTACGTGTCAACCTTCATTCATATTGCGCACTACATTTATACATCAAATTGTCTCTTTTTATTTTGTGCAGAAAAATTGCTCATGTCTGCTATGAATAAATTTTCTATTTAATTTTGTCATTATCGTTTATGTTACGTGTAGGTGGTAGTAGTTTCTACCTGGATTAATTTTAACACAATTATTCAAATTGGTAAAGAAATCATATTAGTTTTAATTTTCCAACTGCACGAAAAATGTCCGGGAGAGGATTCGAATCTGCAATCTCTTGGCTGAAGCTGCCATGCTCTACCAACTGAGCTATCCCGGCATGAACTGGATGAACTATGCCCTCCAGATTCAACCGGGATAGCTCAGTTGGTAAAGCATGGCAGCTTCAAGAGATCCCAGGTTCGAATCCTGGCCCGGACATTTTTTGTCCAGTTGGAAAATTACAACTCATATTGTTTCTTCCTGGTCTACGACACCAAGATCGGGAATAACTAAACTGTGTTCAGGAGTGGGGGGAGGAAGGGAGGTGTTTCAAATTTCAACTCCTGAACGCAGTTCAGTTTGCGCTACTTAATCACTCTCAACGATTCAGGTTTTGTGCTCAAAATTTAAGTTTAAGTCTAAGCTTTTGAAAGCAATTAAAGAGATACCAAAAATTATGGTAAAAAATAGTTTTTCGTTACTCCAAAGTCTAAAGCTCCCTCTATCGGTATTTTTTGAATTTTATCTTTAAAATTTATTTTTAAGAAAATACTGACATAAAGAATAGTTTTAGCGAAAACCGCAAACCAATCGATCAATTTTTCCGTTTTTTATAATCATTTGAAATTTTGGACCCTAAACTTTAATGGCGCCTAACTCCTTCAAAAGACGTTTGGGACCCTTAGTGTCCTATTTAATATTGTTTGTCTTGATGTATACTATCACCCCTTAAAATTTTGCCCAAGAGTTTAGATTCACCCTGTATATATATATATATATATATATATAAATCAATATTTGAACGGAGGGTGGTTTGGGGGTCTGAGGGACATGATCGCTGAAAATATACAAACATTTTTTGGATTTGCTTTCCTACGAACGGCTGCTTTTTGTAATGAAACTACCTAATTATGGTAACTCTGCGGCCGGCCGGCTGCAGGTTGGACAAATCTGCTTTATTAAATATAAATGCAGTAAAAGGGGTTACATTTATTTTTCTTGGATAAATTAATTGCATGGGGTTGAAAAATAATATTTCAATCGATTAGGACAGATTTATTCAAATAATAAAACTGTTAAGTAGAATAAAACAGATAAAGATTATATTACACATGATGTTTAGTTATTACAAATGTTGTTCATTTGGATAGCTATAAAAGTGAGAAATGGATCTAATAGAGTAAACAAGCTAAATTTGGAGAAAAAAAAAAGATTAGATTAAATTGAACTATTTTAATTTTCTTGTAAGAGATGACAGTGACAAAATGGCACTGGCCCTTATATGTAATGAAAAAGAAAAGTAAAGTTGTGGACTTGTAAAATTAGTGTCACCCTGGAACGTATTTTTTTTTTTTAATTTGCATATTTATAAAATTTTGTCGAATTTTATTTCATTTGATGGGGGGAGGGGAAGTAAAATATTTTTTAATAAATAAATTGCGCAAAATTTAAAATCATAGTATGAGTTTTAACAATAATATAAAACTACCATTAGGGAATTCAAAATGTTTGAAGCGATTTAATTTAAATTTCTCATTAGAAATGAAATAAATAGCATTTATATATTCGTCGATTTAAATGGAAAAACAAATTAAAATATCCGAAAGTTTTTTTAATATTTTTTACTTTACTAGATTTAAAGAAAAAATTAAAATTTTACCAATTGATTTCTTTAAAATTAACAAAGGGATTTACTTCAATTCCCTTTATTGCCTTTTAATTTTTCAGTAATTTTATTCTTGAATAAAAATAAATTTCTTTGCTATTTTAAAAGATTCTGTTAGGAAGCAGCGATTTAAATTTAATCATTGATTGACAAACAGTGCAAAGATTTTAAAGAACTTCCTTTAAATTAAAATTTAATATCTCAAAAAAAAAACATTATCAAGGAATTCTTTAAATAGAAAATAATTAAAATGCTTTTTTTTTCATTAAACGTTTGAAATTGATTAGAAACTGTACAATTCTTATTATTTCTGACATTATGCATAGGATATTTATCCAAACTTAGTAATTAACTTAAATCAATATTTTTTATTTTTTACTTTTGCAATTTTAGACAAGAAAGAAAAGTCACGTGTCACGAATGGTTTATGAAACAATTCCCAACATTGCGAAAATACTTTAATGAAATTTTTATTGTTTTGGCAAGACGAAGGAAATTTGTAATAAACGTGTTAGTTTCCGCTTAAAAAATGCTTTTTTATTTCGTGAATCAAACATTCGTGAATCATGATATACTTATCCCAGTTCGTATCGCAAACGGAAACAAGGTAATATAATAAGCAAAGCACAAGTAATTCCAAACATCAGTTTAACTTCTAAATTTGCAAGTAATAAAGCGGCTTCACATCTGTAGTAGCAGTATGAAGAATACAGGGTATTGCTGAAGTCTCTAATACGATGCTAATAGTCACTTAATGGCTGAAAAGTCATCTTGAACATTCTCGGTAATTCGGCTCCTATGGGTCACAGAAGCTTGATTTCTGTTATTTTCTAAATAAGAATTTAACGCAAAAATTATCATGCAAGACACGAATTCGCAAAGGAAGTTTTACTTTTGTATCGCCCAACACATTGCACTAAATATTTACAAAAGCCTGTAAAATGCTTTCACAGGAAAAAGTATGTTTGCAAAGGGAAGTCATTATTGGCATTTTTTATCAATAATAAAATTTCGTTCAAATTAAAAAATATATATCAACACTGTAAAATCTTTAAAGTATTTACCGTTAACAATTAGCAACGCAAGTAATTTTTTTATGCAGCCCTATATAACAGGGTTCGTACGCTTTTACCACAATTTTTTAATAGAATTTTTCTATTTAATATTTAAATAGCAGAAATTGCAGACGCCTTGTTTAATTGCAGGACTTATAGAAGTTTTATGCATTTAAATAAGGCAAAAAATACCATTAAAAATTGTGGTAAAAGCGTACGATCCCTGTATAAGAATTTTTGATTTTAGACACACCGCATAATACACTAAAAATAGGCCAGATGCAAATAAAATAAACCTATTTAAAACGCATTTTGTACAATTGTCGACCATAGAGGGTAATTGAATTTTTTTGCTTGGATCTGTAAAGAACAATTAACGTTATATGCTGGATTTTATATACGAAATATTGTGAAATCAACTTTTATCACACAGATCAAATTCCCTCTGTATAAGATAGTATAACGGAAGGTCACAGACAGCATCAGAATTATTTTTTCTATCCCTGTAAAAACCGTGAATGCTACATGCGTTATTTTCTGTAAGACTGCGTTATTTTCTGTTTCACTTCAATTGCGTATATGAATTCCTTGCTTTTTAAAATAAGACAGCATAATTAAAACGCACTTAAAAATAACTACCCATAGACCCGGATTCTTTTGTGTGCTGTTGGACAAGGTGTATAAAGGGTACGCACCGCATTTTTTCTATGGGATGCATCTTGTGCTGAATGCCAATAACGACTTTACAAAGTCAGTATCAATTTCGTAATGTACATAGGTGCCAATGGTTGCAGATTTTGAATACTACTATTTAAAAAAAAATTCTTTGCCTTATACAATAGCAGATTCTACAAAAAATATTACGATTTAATAAGGCGAAGGAACTAAAAAAAAATTTTTCAACATCTGTAACCCTTAGCATCTATGGAAGCAGAATAGTGTCATAAACCTGTTTTTACATTACTTTCCTCAAACAGACCTTTCTGTATCCAAATCATTTGTGTGTCCCTGTGAACGAACAATAAATGCTAAGCACACCAATTTCGACACTGAAAATGCCGTAGTTAACCTTCTCGTCTTCAGAAATATGCGTAGATATAATTTCTTTCTAGGTATAGTTATAAAAGTTAGAGTACGAACGGACAAATAGACAATCAAACAAAGTCTTAAACAAAGTCTTTTAAAAATATTATATAGAGGAATATCTTAAACATCACTTCCTGTGATGTCATCACATTTCATAAAAAGCAAAGTGAAAGTGACGAAAATATGAATAAAATATCTTCATTAATGTTAAAATTGTGAACGGACAGGGGCGCGTCGACCTACTGTGCCATGTGTGCGGGTGCATACAGGCCCTAGGGTATTAAAGGTCCAAAAAATTTAAAGCGAGTGGAAAACATTTGATTTTTTACAATAAAATCAAATATATTTTCATGAAATTTTATTTTTTGCCGATTTACCTCAAACGAATTATTTATAATCACAATTTTTTTTTTTTTAATTCTGATCCTAGTTTTAATAAATGTTCCATTAAATTGTTTAGAATAATTGCACTTTCAGTTTTTCAATTATTCAATACAGTCTTAGCAAAGGTGGTTTTAAGCACCCTGGGACGACTTTTTCAGAGCCCCTAGATGTGTTTGTGTTTTATTTCTCGATATCAGATAAATTTTATTACTCCACAAATACATTTACAATTATTAACAGTGAAAGCTAAGATAATACTTTGCAGAACAATAACAAATAATTAATCTATTTTATTGATTGTTATGCTACATTTTAAGATGGCTCTGTTTAAAACTTATCATAAAATTAATTGAAGAATTGGCTATAATTATATTTATTAAGTGACTGTACAGATAATTTTTGATAAGAACATTCCATTTGTATCATTCCTGTATATTTTTCAATTAAAAAAAATCGATTTTATCATAAATGAAACTGGAAGCTTCTGACGATGTATGACACTGTACATAGCAGAATTGGCGAATGCATTGATCGTCTAGTAGCTATTTAGTTAGCTAATTCGTTTTGACTTTCTTTAAAAGAAAAATTGAAAAACTTGCAAATATATTGGAGAGTGGCAATGAATGGGACATTTTTCGTCTTTATTGTCTTACTTAAAATGTATTACATCTAGAAATACAATTTTTACCTATTATGATAGTGTACTCACTTACCAAAACAATAAAGGCAATGTCATTTCTGCAACTGTAACAATTTAGTAAATACAAAACATTTTTCTAAACATTTAACATGTGCCATCATCCTCGGTCAGAGGTTGAATGGGACCGTACATGGGATGAATGCGACACACAATAATTCAAAACATACAACTTCATTCTAGCTCGTTTTTATAAAAAAAACAAGATTTATACACTTTAATGAATGGCCACGTAACACTTAATAGTGTAGCAGATTAATATCCATTTTATTTATTAATTTTCAGATTTAGATGAGATTTAAAATTTAATATCTTTGCATATAGTCTACAAGGTTAGTTTGCATTTGAACTAAGCTATTTTACAATACAGCATTTTAAATTCAAACTTAAACTTGTGATAATATAGTGCTTTTGAATTTCATTAGCCATTCCTGGTTTGGGTAAGCATTCTGACAGCCTTCCAAATTAGCATAATAAATCTCTGTAACTTCTGTGTAATAAAACAGTTGTGTATTTTCTTTCGTTTGGCGGTATTATTGGACTTTGCACTTTCCCCCTTGAATTTGTATCACCTAAAAATATAAACGAAAAAATATTTTTATTTTAATCTGGCAACTTAATAAATGGAAATTTATTTTCCTTGAAGTTCTTAATTGACAAATGTTCCTCATATTTAAGAATTTTAAGTGTGATTTAGTTGACATTTCATCAAGTACATCAATCTTATATTCTTAATATCTGAGATCTTCTTCATCATCTGCAATAGCTTGCTTTTTGTTGCTTGGAACTATAAATTTTGTATTGATGTCTTTTCACAAGGCAACCTCAATGGCTTCCTTTTCTATACTATTAGCAATTTGCCAACGCCATTCTTTATAGTTCATTTAAGTCTATACAAGCTTACCAAACTTCATTTCTTTATTTCATAATACGTTACTAAAATCAATAGTTTTTGTTTCCATACTATTGAGTAATTACCTTCATTATACATTTATTAAATCGAATTAATGAATAAATTGATTAAATATTTCAAATGTCATACTTTTATACTTAAATTGCTAGATATATGATTAGAATAGTCTTATAACCTTTAATTTTCTCTAACCATTAAATTCTAACCATTAATCTTTAAAGTTCGATTATCCCTAAAGTTTTATCCCTTTCATCCCCACACACTTGGTTAGACAGAAATAATCCTAAATATTATGTGGGATCGTAACATAAAAATATGATTGTATTAATTTGTAGCCACTTAAATAATATTCTTTAACCTTTATAAATTTTTTTAGCATGTATACGTAGTAATTGGGGAAAGTCGTCTATAACGGAGACGGCTGGTGAAATGGGAACGTTAGAATTCGCATTGATAAGTGTTGCCATCTTAAGATCCAACATATTACTACCATTCATGGTACGTCATTTTGAAATGTGCTATTGACAATTTTCACTGCTCTGTTGTTTTCCATAAAGTTTTCAAATTTTGGCCGTTTTTCTTTCCGATTTTTGTCGTGGACTGTATTGGAACTGATCAAGTCATCTTTGAACATTCGAATTTGATAAGTACTGCAAAGATTCTTCTAGATTTAAGCCACATTTTGGCATATTGCTTGATAAACTATTTTACATCTATATAGGGTGACACCATAAAGCATTCGTCATTGTCTGCTGAAACGGGAACATTACTGACACCACGAAATATGTTACTGTATGCTTTAAATTTTGGACAAATCGGTGGTATTACGATTTTTATAAAGTTCTTTAATGGTGTATAAACATTTATTTGGGCATAATGCCTGATTGTAAGGTTAAAAAGAAAAGAAGAGGGGTAAAACTGTTATATTTACATAATCTCCTTAAAAAACAAAACTGGAAACTATAGAGCAGGGGAAAATGAAGAAAATAATAAGAAAAAAGGGCATTATTCAAGAAACCCAATTATCCTGATTCCAAATCTCCTAACACTCAAAAACTGAAGAAAAGAAAATTGACGCATTAGTGATATCATCTAATGTGAAAGAAAGTGATAACGATGATGCTTGCATCTTCTGTAATGAACTGTCGTAAATTCAAAGGACAAAGAAGGGTGGATTCAGTGTAGCAGCTGTAGAGGTTGGGCACATGAAGCCTGTTCTAGTGCTGAAGAAGGGGTTGATAATTTCATGTGGGGCTTTTGTGAGCGATTGATTTTTTTTAACAATAATAAAAATGATACTTTCGTTTGTATTCTTTTTCTGTATTCATAAATTCATTTTATGTTATCCAAATAAACTTGTTTAATGAAATTTCGGCTTAGATTTTCGGTAAGAAAGAAGCATATAAGTTGACAGTTATGATCGTGCCACTTTATCAACGATCAGATATTTTTTAACAAGTAACATTAACATAATATTATTCGAGGATTTTCATTAAAGAAAGCGAGAATATTCCGTTCACAAAGTGTTTTTTTTCTCTTCTGATTAAATATTTCTCTACAAAATAAAATGTATAATATCTTATTATTTTATATACCAGTAACTCTATTTGCTTCTTAATCGCTGTACAAAGTACAAACGACAAACAAGAATTTTCTTCCCAAATAAAATATAGTTTAATAATTTAAAAATTTTTGTTTTCAATATATATATATATATATATATATATATATATATATATATATATATATATTAACAAAACTGTTATTGAAACATAAATTAACAGTTACATAAGATGCAATTCGCTATTTTTTTCTTTACACATTACAAAAATCACTTTATTCTTTTAGTTATTTTCGTACTTTTCTTGTATGTTTCTGTTATTTCCACTTTCTTATTGTAATTCATTTTTAATAAACTGATAATCAATATTTTTTGAATTTCATTTTGTACTCATTCGTAAGTTTTGAAAGGTGTTTCGTTTATGTGGGGGAAGAGAAAGAGCTGAAGTTCTGCACTCATGAACTCATTGCTGGTGTGCCCTTTGTGAATGAAAATGTGGGTTCATCTTTTAGGGATAAAACTGCATACTTTTACATACAATTACATCAAAATGCCATAATTTATCAAAATTATTCTTTATAATTTTTATAAAACCTACCTTGTAAAAATGATATCCTGCTTTTTATATAAAAAAATGAAGCAGAAAATAACTATATAAATCTTTTCTAATTGCAGAATAAAATTAGATTTTTTTCTTCAAGAACAGAATAATCCCATTCAATGCAAAAACAACACGCCACACAGTTGTGAGAAAAAGGTAGTTTGGCAAAACAAAACTAACTTTTGTGTTCTGAAATCGTTAAATCATGTTAGAAGAAGTGAATTTTTGAATGTTTTATTATCTTGAATCGAAGAGACGATTGTCAGATTCACACGATTGAGAGTTTTTGAGTTACAAAGGATTTTTTGCCTAAAGATTTCTAAATAGACTAACTGCTATTTTTTTAGCATACCTATATTTGACTTGCTTCATGACTCTCTTGAACTACATTGAAAATATTCAATCACATACATTCAAAAATATTATATTGTATGATTTTGTTGCAGAAATATATATGATTATTGTAAGTAAATGCCGTTTTATAAAGATCAGAAACAAAATAAAAATATTAGCACTTCATTAAAATTCCTAGGCGGAAACATGAATGAGTATAGACCAGTATATATACAGTACAGATCTATAGATTAATCACAAAAATAAGCACAGTATGGTAATACAAAAATTAAAAAAAATATTTTCCTACACAATCTTCAAAATCCCACAATTTCACAGAATCAAATCGACAAAAATACAGCCAACGAAAAAAAAAAATCTTCGAAAATATTAATCTATTTATTCTATTATTGAGTTCCTATAAAATCAATTTTTCGCCACTTCTAGCTTATTTAAATCAAGTATTTGAATTAAATAAACTTTTGTGAGGAGATGGCTGGGAAGAATTAACTTATGGCAAAAAATTGTTCTTTATTTCATCCTCAAACTCAATAATTTTTTATAGGTTAAATCTGATGACTATAAACGAATGGGTCTGATGACAACAGTAACATAGTAATAACATCATTATTATGCATAACAAGTTTGAACACTTGCGACATCTAAACAAAATAAAGTAAATAGGTGCAAATATGTTCATCCATTTCTCGTTTCATTCTGTACCTGAGAGTCCAATAGTCCAAAAGAAAACACGCAGACCACTGCGCAAGGTGCCGCAGGACAGTTTTACTCTCTAATATGGTAGAACAAATCAACAATTATCAAATTAAAATGAAACTTTTATTTGGGCAAAAAATTAATTTTATATAATCATTCCTACCGTAAATTCTGTCTAAAGTAACGTTTTTAACGATGTTACAAACTGAAACTGTCACTATGGTATTCACTAGACACTAGAAAAGGAAACTAGAAAAAAAAAAAACCCTGTTTTTCACAGTCTTTATTTAAGGGTGAAATCAATGTACACGACAAGTGAAATTTTACCATCTCTGTAAGCCTGTCTCTGTAAGCCTCTGTGCGCCTATTTGCACCTGTCTATGCTTCTATGGCAGGAATGTGTTACTTAAGACTAGGGTAATAATTTTAATGAGAGTGCTAGAAATTTCGAAATATATTAAAGAAAATTTTTTTCGCTGTGCCAACCACTGTACGCCGTGTTGATACTCAGCTTCAAGATATTACTTAATGAATTATTTTTGCATGTTGTACTGACACATATGTAAAACAGGGTTCGTACGCTTTTACCACAAATTTTTAATAGAATTTTTCGATTTAATATTTAAATAGCAGAAATCGAAGATACTTCGTCTAATTGCAGGATTTGTAATACTTTTCGGCATTTAAATAAAGCGAAATATTGTATTAAATTGTTGTAAAAGCGTACGAACCCTGTAAAAGAAAATTATTAAATTTTATTTATTTCAGAGGAATATTTTTTTTTTAATATCTTTTCTTAAAACTCTGCATTTTTTAATAATGTTTTCGAAAAATAAACCCTTTATCATAAATATACCAAGTCACCAAGTAAATAGACAAGAAATGTGCAGAAAAGGTGGATTACACAAATACTTTTCTGTATTTTTTAGGAAACTGCTATTAGTGTAATTGAACGAGCGCGCTAGATGTCAGCACTAGCGTTAAATGAGGGAATTGTCATTTTTTTTGCATAAGAAAATTATATCACAGTAACTAACATTTAAGATTTTATGCTACCGGTAATATTGAGAACTAAAATTCATCTTTTTGAATAGCAGAAAATCTAAGATTAAATAAAGCATTTTTTTCTACTTAAAAATACTGATAACAAAAAACGTAAAAGTTGGCAGATATATCATATTATCGAAACAGATTATGAATTAAATTATAAAAAATATATATTGATCTTTAAAAAAATCTATACATTTATTGCTTCTACGTGGTCTTTTAATTGTAGAAAAGAGAAAATCTTTTTTGAATAAATGCATATTGGAGAGGTTTTTGCACCAGTGTTCAATAATTTCACGACGAAAAATAAATATCTAATTTTTGCCCCAAAACATGTTTTTCACATTATGTACTTAAAACAAAAACATAACAATCCAGAACTCGAAATATCGGATATTTTATAGCTTCCTCATTTTAATTATGCGCTGCTAAGAAAAAAGTAATTTATAAACGGATTTTATATAATGTTAGAATCCTTAGAATTTCTAAGGAGTACGGCACAACTATTTCAGATTTGAAAATTTCTATTTAATATTTAAATTACAGTATTCGTAATGGCCTTATTTAACCGTAGAATTCGTAATATTTTTCTGCGATTAAATAAAAAGAAAAAGTCTATTACAGATTTTGATTGAATTCTACCTGCACTGTTTATGCAACAAGGGGATAGTTTTAGCATTTAAGAAATTTTCCAGTATGTTTTTTCTGGGATCATCTTCTTTTGACTGTCATATTACATATTGTTTTTTAAGATAATATAACTTATTTTAAACTTTTAAAGGGTGAATGAATAATATTTATACCCTTAATTTTAATCCGCAGTTGCCAAATTTGTACCAGAATTTTTGAATAACATTTTGCTTTTATAATGTACGTAAAGAAAATCATTTATTTATTTTCGAATTAATTTGCTCGTAAATGCAGGTGACGACATTCAATCCTTTCACCAGTTTAGCTTTGATATTAAAAACGTATAACATGTATCTAATATACAGCCAGATTGCCAGTTTGGCCTACTTTTTTATTCAGAAATTCCGAAAATATAAATTTTTGCTTTATTTAATGACGGACATTTCGTGATTATATAAAGTAAAAGTTCTTCTTTTGGAATTTCTGACGTGATTTCGGAAATTTTGAATAAAAAGAAGGCTAAACTGGCAACTCTGTTATACGGTATTTTTCCGATTACAAATGATTTTACAGTATGTACGGTAATATAAACTACTTTTCACGGTGCATGTGCGTGAAAATAAATTACGATATATATACTGTTTATCAGAATTACGGTACATATATTGGCCACATTGCTGTCACTACATATATCGTAGTTTTACACCGAATATTTTTACAGTGAAAGCGATTGGCGCTATTAATTAAATGTAAGAATTTTCATACTAAATTAATAATCTATATAACTTGAAAAAAATTAAGTTACAGACAGATGTAAGATGGTTGATATAGTGTTATTTTTAGCTTATTAGTTACTTTAGAATTTCAAATTTATGTGTAGTTTAAAAAATTGCTTCTGTTACCATTACAGTTTCTTTCCATTTTTTTCATGAGGAACAGTTAATAAAAGGTAGCCAATACTATCGATTTTTAAGTACCACTTTTTACGAATGGCAATTTTTGTCTTATTTAATTACAATTTTCTATTATTAAATAAAGCTAATATTTCTTTTCCGAAATAGCGGTGCTCAAAAGTCAGAGCGTTGGCTCAAAAAGTGGCAAAAGTTGTGTCAAAAATGGCAGCTGTGCAGTAATAATGCTACATAAAAAAATAAATTAGCTATCAAATTATTTTCGCTTTTTTTTTTTTTTTTTACTAAACTTTGTATTTAAGTTAATTTTTAAAACACGGTTAGATGAACAAAATACAAGGTGTCTCAAATTAAAGTACACATTTTTGTGAGGGTTAACCCAAAAACTGCTCATCAGAAAGTTCTTAAATGACACATCGGCTGATAGGTTCCCGGTCTAATAAAGAAAACACAACTTTTTAACAAAGCTTTATAACTTTATGACTTTATAACTTTATAACTTTAATAAATAACATAACTTTAATAATAAATAATAATAATTTAATAATAAAAATAATAATTTAAAAATAATAATTTTAAAAATAATTTAATAATAATAATTTTATAATAATAATTTAATAAATGATTAATAATAATAATTTAATAATAAATAATTTTATAACGAAAAAGCTCCAAACAGTGCTCAGAACTCGTTGTTGTTTTTAGTCAAAAGTCAACACGCGCGGCAGCCACTTTGACAACAGCTTTTTCATAGACAAATGTTCATTCAAAATAAAACCTACACGTTCCTTGGATAACTTCAGAGTCTGTGCTATCTCCTGAAACTTCGCTTTAAGGTTCCCCAAAACGATTTTGTGGACTTTTTTATGTTTTCCGGAGTAACCACCTCTTTTGCGTGGTGCATCACTGATGTCCGTACGACCACGTTTAAATTCATCAAACCAGTCAATAATGGTTGATTTACCTGGTGCAGTGTCCGGATAACGCTTATCTAGCCAAGCTTTTGTTTGAACGGTATTTTTTCCCCATCAAATAACAATTCTTGAAATTCTTGTTTATCCATTTTTTTGTTTATCAACAAAGTCGTTCAACTAAAACCACTCTAACGTTTTATCCACACGGCGAATCGTCATGGCATTTTTTCTACTACCTGTTAAAGGTTAGTATTTACTAAAAAAACATCGGTTCGGCGATTGCAACGCCATCTGTGTGCCAGACCGGGAACTTATCAGCCCATGTGTTAAGTTGAAAAGTGCAGTAAGGTGATGATGGGAAGTTTTTCTAGACCTAAAATTTCGTTCCAAAAAATAATCTACAAATTATGTTACACTCTTCTTCTAAGTGTATAGTATAGTATATGGTGTGGTTTATTACCACATTCATTTTGGGTCTTTTGTTTTTTGAAGAGTTTGTTTTCGAAGGTCCTGTAATGTGTTTTTACGCCGGGAAACATCACGCATTCTTATTGAAGAATTCCATCATTCCGGCTTTTTAGGGACACCAATGTGTTAGAGCAATAGTGTTTATGCTAAAAGGCACCTTTTACACATGTTAATTGTGGTATACAAGTGCTCCGGAGTCATTTTTCAGATGACAGAATCATCAGCCACATTTCCTACGTCTCTGTAAAATCAACAGATTTGAATCCATGCAATAATTGTCTTTGTGTATGTCTGAAAGTCTTGGTCTACCATGATCTTCCTTATCTGTTAGATCTTAACTCATTTATGCCTAGCGTCGATGCTTTAGTAAAAGGCGGGGGGGAGTGCATTACACACCACTTTTTTTAACAGAAATTTGGTGTCTTATTTTATCGAGGACATTCATTAACATTCGAATATTGTGATGACAAACGACTTGCAGGAAAAAAAAAATATTACGCAGAATTACCAGGGTTCGTACTCTTTTACCATCATTTTTTAATAGAATTTTTCTTTTTAATATTTAAATAGCAGAAATTGTAGACGCCTCGCTTAATTTCAGGTTTTGTAATACTTTTCTGCATTTAAATAAAGCGAACAATTATATAAAAAAAAATTGTGGTAAAAGCGTACAAACCCTGATTACTGTACATGCTTTTTTGAAGTTCTTCAGAACTTTTGTACTCAGTTGTTGCCAGAAATAGAGATGATGAGAAATAGAATGAAAGAGAGATCGTAAGCGATTCATTTTCATAATGAACTGGGCCCATCAATGGAACAATGAATAAAGAAGAGGAGACATATAGTGTAATGTCTACTGATTGCGAATGAAGTAAGTGAAATAAGATGGTGGCTGCTGTTTGTTTACATCGGGTCAGAGCTTGATTAACGCCGGAACAAACTTCCACCAGTAAAAACGAACAGATTTTTTTGCCTTATTTATGATAGAAATTCTGCATAAATAAAACATTTAAATAATTCGAAAAATTCTACTAAAATTTACTGGTAGTAGTTTGTTCCGATGGTAATGAAACTCACTGACATTGACAGGGGTATTGTTAATGTAGTCGCAATATGGAGGAACAGCAGAGCCTGACTACCACCGGGGCAATCTTCCACCCTAAAAACGAATATGTATTGTCCCCTTATTTATGACAAAGATTTTGCTTTAATTAGGCGTTTAAATAAGGAGGAAATTTCTATTCAAATTTACTGGTGGAAGTTTGCCTCGTCGGTAATCAGGTCCTCCGGAACCGGCTAAAGTTGAAGTTTCACCATTTTGAGGATATGTCAATTTCTCTTTATTCATAATTCCATCATGCCCATCAGCAGCTGAGAGGTTCTGCTCTCAAAGCTGGTAGTCGGAAGGTGCTGGGTTCGAACTCAAGTCGTGCTCATTGATATAACCGTTCGGAACTTTCCGTGTTTTTTTCCGCAAGTTACATAAATACGGATTGTATTGCCTTAGAATGACCCCCCTTCCACGTTGGACAATCTCTCTCTTGCCCGTCGACCTATATCCCTCGTGCACAGGGCTTAATTTCTAAGAAAAAAAGTACCGGAGCCCTGATATTCTGTAGTACTAACACCCGTAGCGTACCGCTCCACTCCGCCGTCACTCCAGTCTGCATATTTATATTTCATACATTATTTTCAAAATTTAAAGCATTGTTTTTTTATTATTATTATTTAGCAAAATAAAAAATTTAAATACATCTCTCTGCGCCTACTTAGCTATCAACTATTCTACTTTTTAGTTATCATTACTTCCAAATAGAAACCTTTGCCGAATCTTAATGATAATTTATCGCAGAATTCTGCGATTAAATAAGCTGAGGATTATGATTCGGAAATCGTGTTAACACAAAAATTGAATAGTTTGCAGCTATGCAGAATAGAAAAAGACTTTACTCTTTATTCTGATCAAAATAGCATTAAAATGATTTGAAATGGAGAAAAAATAAAATTTGGAATTTAAGACAGATTGAGATCGAGCCTGCCGAAACCCGCAGTCTGATATAACAAGAACGAAAAATCATGTGCCAAGCATAGATTATGTAGCACTTTCCAACGCTTCCAAAATAATTTTACAAAACATACCGTTTAATAAGCTAAAAGATAACATCTAAGTAAACAATTTGGAAAACGCATAACATATTTAAAAACATAATTTCAGGAATTTCGAACAGATACAATATTCGGAAAAGTATCCGAGTACTTTTTTTCAACCCTGTATATGATCTATAGATTTGTATATAAACTATATAGGATGATAAATTTTAGTTTAGTTAGGAAACGCGTAGCACAGTTTAAAATTCTCCTTCTGGAGTTTCTGTCAATAAACGGAAATGTGTTCTCGAACTTTTGTGCTACCCTGTATATGAAATACAGAATTTATACACACCCAGTAATAGACAAAATGTGAGTTCAATTGAAAATCGCGTTCAGCAACTTAAAACGCCAGGAATTATTGTTAACAGACAGTAGAGAATTCTTTTGTATGTTCCTGTAAATGAACGATGACTGCTATACACACACTATTCTATAGTAAGCCTCTTGTAATGCACCTTAGTAATATATATAAATTTCAATGCGTTTAAAATAGTGAAACATTATTTAAATAAACCGCAGACGATTTTTCTCCATAGACGTAATGTAACGGAATTCTTTTGACTGTCCCTGTATAGTAACTATAAGTGGTATGCACACCCTATTCCATATTAAGCTTCTTCTAATGCACCTTAGTGATATATATAAATTTCAATGAGTTTAAAATAGTGAAACATTATTTAAATAAACCGCAAATAATTTTTCCCCATAGACCGCAATGTAACGGAATTCTTTTGAGTGTCCCTGTAAAAAAACTATAAGTGCTACACACTTCCGTTGAAATAGGGAACATGCTATAGATAACGGCAATAACATATAAAAATTGCAGAGCAATCCGAGCATATTTACGGGAGTTAGAGCACGGACAGACGGCCAGACGGCCAGACGGCCATACGGCCAGACAAACCGAAGTCATAAGCACTTTTCAACTAGGTTGGAAAGTGCTAAAAACCGAGCCCGTTTCATCTCCATCTCATACGTGAGCGACACATTGCGTCATTTATTAGTGTTTCGATACAAAAGAAGGCAAAAGATTGGAGATTGGATTAAAAGGAAAGGGTAATTTAGGATTCGTTTTTCGAAAGCGTTATTGCACTGGGCTCCGGAACGCAGTGTTTATGAGCTCCGGTGAATTCTGGCCAATATTTATATATTTACTAAAAACAGAGAAGTACCGGAGCTGAGCTCTGGTGGGCTCAAACGCAAATTAAGCCCTGCTCGTGCAGATAATCGAACGTAACAAGCTCCAAACTAATGAACTGTCTTCTCTGCTTCATAGTTTTTAATTATGCATTACACAGTCTTTGAAATTTTATTTAAATATATCATTAGTGATATACTTATTCATTATTAAAAATACAATATTTAAAGTTTTACTTTTAAATAAAGAAGAAAGTCAATTTTACAGTCACGTTGTAAGCAGTATTTTCAGAAAAATAAATATAAAATTTTAATATATATTTTAGAAAGAACTTATTTATCGGTTAATTGCTTCGCTGAAGCTTTAAAAATCGTTAATTACCTTTGTAATCTGTTGGATTTGCCTTAAAGATGGTTAATAAATGAATAAATTCCCTTAATTAAACGCAAATGCTGACTGATGCTTTGTAACACGCAGATATTTGCTACTATTCTTATTTTTTTTAAATGCATTGGGTTTTATTTTATGCATCAGAATTTTAATCTGAAATACCATACTCATTTTGAATGCTCAAGGCTATGATGCGTAAAAATGTTATCTTAAATTGTTAAGTTTCGTAAATGAGCGATAATTAATTTTGTAAATATTTTGTGAGGTTTCAGTAATTATCCTTTTTATCATAAAACAAGCTTCTAATATGGGACTTGATTGGTTTTAGTTGATAAAGATATCCTTTTGAAATTCATTTAATAACATATTTCTCTATTCAATTTTTTTATTTTCTAAAATAAATTTTATTTAAGCTGGTGAATTTTAAGAATGATAATTTCTAGATGCTGACTTAAATGTCATTAACAAAAATAATTCAGAAGCAGTTGAAGCTTTCACGCATTAAAAATATCCTAGTCTTGAAGATTTTGTTTTTAATATTACATCCCATTTTAAAGCATTAATTTATTTTATGTTTTTATAGTAATTTTAATCCCACTAAAATTTTTATAACCACTTTCGTTAAGTGGTATAATCATGTCAATTTTTTTATTATTGCTGTTACATTGAACTTACTTAAAGAAAGCATAATCCGTCAGGTAAGTAATTAATATAGAACCGACTTCAAGGGATTGCTTCTTACTTTTTTACAATGACATTTACTTATTGAGCACCAGATGTCCGATTTTAGTGACAGTACTTTGGAACAATAGAGAGTTTTTTGCAGTAACCCTTTATTGATATCCACATTCACTTTCAATACCATTGTTGCCAATATTGCTCATTTTAACGCCCAGTAGACGAATATATTTTTCTTTCTTTTTGGCGGAAACTTGAGGAAAACTACATAGGATAATACGATTGTTTTAAAACATTAAGTTGTACTGTGTGTCTTAACGACATATTAAAATATCGCGTGCAATGTTTACGAAATATACATTCTTTAACACTGGAACGGCAAGAAATTTTACTCAAGTTTTATAAAAATATTTTACACCAGAAATTGTATTTAAAACTATTTAAACTATTTATTTAACTCATGTTTTGTGTTACGAAAATTTACGGAAAAGACATGCAGCTCTCAATTCAACAAGAAACATCCGTAAATATGGCTCGGGTCATGGATTTTATCAAAAGACAGTATTGTCTATGAGCCATAATTGTTGGAAGTACGTTTTCAACTTTGTTTTGCGTTTTTAAGTTTAACTAAGTTTTTACATAGTACGTAGTGAATATTAATATTGTTGATTATATACGGGGCTACACAATGGGATTCGTAAGTATTACTGACTGTGAAAGTGAATTGCTTAAGAATAGTTTTTAAATGTGTTATAAATTTTCTTGCTAAACTATATTTATTTTACCAATAAAAGTTTCTTAAATATAAATAAATTCATATAGCGAGCTACGCAAGGAACAAGATGCATTGCCATTTTTGGTCGGTAATTTCTGAAAGTGGCTATTAAGTATACATTTTTTACCTGGATTAAACTTTAGTTTCATATGTGTTATGTACAAAAATCTTTAGATAATATATAGGGATGTACAAAAGAATTCGAGTGCATTTCTATTTATTGGCAAAAACTGCTAAAAGTGAATTTTAGTAACTGAACTAAATTTTAGTATATTACGTAATATATATGGAAATCTATAGATCATATACATTTCTGCACAAAATAATTCGACTACTTTTTTGACTATGGGGGGTAATTGTTAAAACTGGATTTTTAAATGTGTTATATGTTTTCTAAACTGCTAACTTACATAATTTATTCACTTTATTTAACGGTGAAGTTTCGTTACAGTTTTCTCGATTTGTTGGAATGTGTTTCATAATATATGCTTGACAGCAATATTTTTCGTTCTCTTTAATATTTGTTACTGTAAAAAAATCTTTAAAAAATTCCTAAACTTTAAAAAATGCAAAATTTGCAATAGGGAAAATAAGTAAAAATTAAACACCCTATGTCCAATGAATTTGTTTTCAGCAATATTTTTTGCAGAATTTTGTTTGATTTAAGAATGAATATTCTAATGATAAATTTTCAAATGTTTGATTAAAATGTTCTAATTACCTAAAAAGCAAACTCTAGCTACGAAATTCCAAGATAATTAATATTAATGATACTGAAATATTAATTTTCTTTATTTAATAAGAAAGAACATCGATGATAAAACAAAAAACTTACCCATTTACAAAAAACGATCTTCTATTCACAAATAACAAAAATCAAAATCCAAATTTATGTATAATTAATTTAAATTGAACTGTAGATAAAAGAATTTGGGAAATTCGAATCGCATTTCTCAAACCTTTGAGCTTCATGTAACATGCATCAATAAAATTTATGCCGGTATTTTCACTGGAAACGTTTGTTTGTGTTTCATTGATCAACTCGAAATTATCTCATTAATCAATTCATTGATTTCTAAATCAAAGCAACTAGTTTTCGCAAGAGTGATAAATTAAATCAACAAATAAAGATGCACGAAGACAGAGGTTTGTTATTGTATCTCCAAGAAAAGTGAAAGACGTTTAATTTATTTCCCTTTTGTAGTTTTAATTCGATTATTTTTGGGATTCTCAGTTTTCACGGGAGAATAGTTTTTTGAAATATTCTGCAATATTTTCTCTTTCAAAAAGAAAAAACCTTATTTTTTATTCAGACTTTACTCTTTTTTCTTTTAAACATATCTAAAAATCCAAATATTTCCTATTTTTATACCTTCCAATATGTGTGAAAAGTGTTTATGATTTCGGTTTGTCTGTTTTCTGTCTGTCCGTACCCTAATTCTCGTAAATGTACTCAGATTGCCATGTAATTGATATATGTTATTGAGATTTTCTATGGAATATTCTCTATTGAAAATAGATGTGTAGCATTTATAGTTCGTTTACAGTGATATTCAAAAGAATCCCTCTTACATTATGGACCTATGAGGAAAATTATTGGCGATAAATTTTAATGATCTTGCACAATTTCATATATAATGAAATATATATGCATTTCTGAAGTGTACTAAAAATGATTTCTGTAGAATAGGGAGTGCAAAGCGTTTATCATTCTTTTACAGGGTCTCACAAAAGAGCACTTAACGGTCTTCGAAGGAAAATTTTTGCAGTGCATTTTACTGATATTAGATTATTTAAAATATATTGAAATTTGTATACAATGAGGTGCACTACAAGACACTCTAGAATATGACGTGCATAACAGTTATTGTTAATTTACAGGGACACACAAAAGATTTCGGTTACAGAACTGTCTGTGCTCGATAATTGTTGGAAATGCGTTTTCAGTTGCGGTATGCATTTTTAAATTTAACTAAATTTTTGTATATTACTTGTAGTGTATATACATATATAGATGATATACAGGGTCACACAAAATAATTTGGGAGCATTTCTGCATATAAACGTGAATTGTTTAAGGGTGTATTTTAAAATTGTTATACATTTTCTAGATGAATTATGTTTAGTAAACTAGGAGATGTTTGTAGAATATAAATAAATCCATATACAGACGTACAAAGTGGATACATTGCCGTATCTGAATGGTAACATTGGAAAGTACGTTTTCCGATTCGTTATATCTTTTTTTGAATTAAATTTTAGTGTAATAAGAGGACTACATAAAAATCTGTAGGTAATATACAGGGCTGTGAGAAATTGTTCGAATGCATTTCCGTCTACTGCTAGAAATTGCTGAAGGTGATTTTTCGACAATGGTATGCGTTTTGTAACTAAGCTAAATTTTAGCACACCATGTAGTATATACATAAATCTATATATCATGTACACGGATGTACAAAAGAATTCGAATACCTTTTCTGGCTACGGTCGTTAATTGCTGAAATCTGGTTTTCAAATGTTATTCGTTTCTAAGATGTTCACTTAGATATCTTATTTCATCTTTTTAAACGCAGAAGTTCAGTTACAGTATTGTGCAAGTTTTCTAAAGTTCATAATCTATGCTTGACGCATGATTGTTCTGTCTTGTTACCTTTAATGGAAGTTCAAAATATTTTTATTTAGCAATTGAAATAAGAAAGGAACAGTAATTATGATAAAAATAAAAATACAGTCTATGTGACTTTCATAAGGAAGGGTGTAGATGTAGGTAGATTTTTGTTTGGTTTTTTTCTTTTTGTCAGTTTCGTTGGTAAAATTATTAAGTTGGGTAGTTTCATTTGTGGTGAATTCGCCATTGTTTTAAAGAAATATTTTGTGTACACACTGTGTAATGAATTTCTTAACTGTTAATGTAAAGTAAAATACATCATATGTTACAGTACCATTACACAGAAAACATTTTTTGTATTGGAAATCAGGGTTACAATCCACTTACACATTCAAAAATACAGGATGCCTCATTACAAATCGAATTCATTTTTTGTTCATAGCTCTAACAATATTCAAGATATTGTAGCAAAATTTTTAACAAACTTACTTTGCTGACTATAAAAATATATTACATCACGAAACGTGCTGTAAAGGACCATCATTCGTGTTCAAAGAGAACCGTGAGATATGATTCATTATTCGAAATTTGCTACATAAAATGTCGAAAATTATCTTGTCATTTTTTTCGAATAAATGGTACAGTTCATTTCGATTACAGTAGTGTTGAATAAAACAGCGTTTTCCCGTTGGGAAGGTTTCGTGTACGTGCAAGACGAATTTTTTTTTTTTTTTTTTTTTTTTTTTTTTTTAACACTGTACATGCAAAAATAGTTTGCTTGCTCATTTACTCAAAGCTTTTAGATACCACTAATTTTTGCTTGTAATGTTCCCTTTATTCAATGACAGAAATTTAGTTTGGACATACTTTGGCCATACTTTTAGGTTCTTAAAAAAAAAAAAAGAAACTGTCAAAGGATTAAATTGGTGAAGAGATAGTAATATTTTCTCCTGCACTATGACATCACTTTTGGGTTTAGGACGGGTTACGCGATAAAAAGTTCCGTATTATCAAGTGTTACCATATTAATTTCCCGGATAAAATCGAATTAATTTGAATTTTTCTTACAAAAAATAATTTCTGTAGTATAATGTTCAAGCATGCTTTTAATAATAACCATTGCTGCCAACTGCTACGATTTATCGGCATGACTATTTTAAAATAGTGGCCCTAATTTAATCGCAGATTTCTGCAATTAAGCATGACATGAACTAGTTTTCTGAAATAGTGATTCCAAAAATTCGTAGCAGTTGGCAGATATGAATAAAATATTTTATAAATACTATAATTAATTATTAAATTTAAACTCTAAAACTTAATAATAGAAAAATGATATTAATGACACTAAAATAGATATTTTATGTGTGTGCGCTTTATAAAAAAAATAAGCTGTTTATGTACATTAAAATAATTTAAACTCTGGAAACTGTTGAGCAATATTATACAGGCATGCTTTCATTATTTGATTTTCATCAAATTTTCTTCAACAAAGTTGAAACTGTGAGGATTTGAACTCACTTTTACGAGATTAATTAATACATGTAATTAACACAATTCTAAAAGTAAGATGATTAATTACTTTAAAATTTTGAGAGTTTACAGAATAAATGAAAATATTCTAGGGAAACGTTTAAAATACTTATCAATTTGTGATGCATTGAGAAATTTCGGTATTGAAATATTAACAATAGAAGGATTTAGAAAGTTGTTGAGTTTACAATAAAGAAAATATGTGTCGTAAAATGTTTTGATGTGCTTATCACATGACTTCTTATATTTTAAGAACAGGTTTGCACCTAAGATTAAAGAATTATTCTTTGAAGTATATACGCCAATCTGAAAATTTTATAAGAAAAACTGCACGTATGTATATTTATTGATGCGCTTATTTACGCATTGTTAATTACCCATTTGGATGAAAATACTTGATGTTGAATAAATTATTTAGGTTGTTCAGTAACCGCAAAAAATATTTAAAATAATATTTAGAAGGATAATTTTCTAAACATTACTTGGTACACAAATAAAGATAAGTATAGAATAGGTTATATATATATATAATATATATATATAGGAAAGATAGGTTATATATATATACAGGGTTCGCACGGCTCCTGGAATTTTACGACCAGTAAATTCTTCGGTACCAGTATTTTTCTTACCGAAATTTTCTACTTAAAGAAAACAAAGTTTCGCGAGTTTAACCTGCATTTCTTTTTGTATAAAGAACATACTGGTGAAACTCCTGGAAAATTCCCTGATCCGTACGAACCCTGTATATATATATATATATATAAGGAAATATAAATTAATTGAGAAGTAATATTAAAAACTTAAAAAAATCTTTTCATTTTTTAATACTAAAAATACTACAAAATATTTTTTCAAAACTTATCTAAGTGATGGTTACCTACAAGGATTCGTTATTTTTTTTTGCATGATTATTTAATTTTGTTTAGTTTTCATGAGCCGTTAGTTTAAAGAAATATTTTGTGTACACACTGTGTAATGAATTCCTTTATTGTTAATCTAAAATAAAATAAATCATATGTTACAGATAACTGTTGATCTTTTTAGAAGTTTTGTTGCTTTGTGGTAATTATCAGGACAATAAGAGATTTAGGACATTAATTGTTTTATTATAGTTTAAAATACCATGATTATTATTCTTATAATAAATTTCACGAAGATTACTATTCGAAAATAATCGTAACAAGCGGCCAGCTACTTTGGTTGGATATTCCTGATCTAATGTGTTTACATAAATAGAAGATAAATAGCTCCACTACTCATTACTATTCGGCAGTGGTAACTACCGAATAGTCCTTCAAATGGCCTTTTTCATGATTAATGAAGAAGGTCATTTCAAATTATTATTTTGAATCTTAAAATTACGAACATGAATGTGTTTAAATTTCAAAAGGCTTTATTTTTTCTATTCTAAATAGAGGTGTTTTATTTTTTGAAAGATGTAAAAAAATAATTTATTTTCAAGTCCAAAATGCCAAAAAATATACTTTTAAAAGAAAATTTGTTTCGATGATAAGCATACATCAAAATTATTTGGACGTTTCATATTCTATTGTTCATATGAAAAATCCTTTTTACTAAAAAATAATAAAAGGAAATCTACCGAGATATTTTTGCACCAGCTGCATACAAGTTTGTTTTGAATAAAAGTATTGTTCTTGAGTAAACACATTTTAAACGATTGCTAAATTCTTTTTCATTAAATAACAATTAACGAGAAAGTAAATGAACTGCTAAATTTTAAAATTTTACGTTGAACTTTGATTTCAGGCAATGCTTTAAAACATTTAAACCCTTTAATACAGCGCTGTCCAACCAGCACCTACGGAATACCAGTATTTTTGTAATCCTCACCTTATTTAATCGCAGAAATTAGAAGATTAAATAAGGCTAAGATTACTGCACGAAAATACTGGTATTCCGCAGGCGTCAGGTTGGACAGCCCTGTTTTAATACTGCAGATAAAGGTTTGCACAACCTGCATCCAAGGCTGTACTGGTACCTATTGTATTCCTTCATCTACCACTATTTCAAAACAACAATCTTAGTAGTAGATTTTTACTAACATGCAAAGTCAAGGATTATTATTTAGAAATAGCGGTAGGCAAATTAATGAAAAAATTAGTCACCAGTGGCTGCCCTGTGCATGTTATTTTATTCTGAATAAAAGTATTCTATTTGAATAAATGCATAATATGTCCATTCGCAAAATCTGCTGAACTGAATGAAAAACCACATGCCCTTGAATACTAGGCTTTTGCGCTGACTAAAATTTGTAGGCGGACTATTTTCAGTGTCTGTGCAATTCCTTGAAATTTCGTACCACTTTTTTAGTAGTAATTTTCGCTTTATGTCAACGCAGAGAAATAAGGGGACTATTACAGACCAAAATAGTGGTATGAAAATCAAGGGACTATACGAAAGATTAAAATAAAATCTATCTACGACGGCTGAAATTTCTTAGTCAGCACTTAGGTCTAGTATACAGATGACTCTGGAAAAACAACCTATGAGAAAATTAATGATGAAAACTGTTTTAAATTTTTACGTTAAAGCTTTTTATTATGAAAATCTATCACATATTTATTTTTCAATTTCTGATTTTCTTTCGGTTTTAGAAATTTCTTTTTTTCTATTAGGGGGGGGGGGAGATATTAAGAAGAATTTTGCCGATAACTTTCTGCCCAACTTCCATGCAAATGTATTCTAAATAAAATTGGACTTGAATAAATGCATTTTATATTGTTTAGCAAATATTTAGCTTACGAAAAATAAACGATAAAACTCTTGAGATCTACAAGGGATTTTTTAAAAATATTTTGTGGAATTTTAAGTGTAACTGATTAATTAAATGAAAAATAATTTTTCGATAATGTTTTTGTACTATAACTTCCTTGATGCATTAAAAATTTGAAATGGAAAGTTATGTAGAAATGGTTTAACCTTTTTTTTCTATAAAACAGACCCTTAGTATTTTATGACTTACAAATCAGAACATACATTTAATTAATAAATTAATGTTTGTATCAAAGATACATTGAATTAAAAAAATTGTAAGTTTTCAGAAACAGCTAAATAAAATAATTATTATTTCAGTCGCGTACAATAATTTCATCATTTAAACTATTTTAAAACTGGAACATTATTTTAATGCTGGAACTAACAGTTACTTTTATCTATTTCACAAAGATTTGTGCTGTAGAAATTAGAAAAGAAAATCAATTTGTATCTTTTTCCTACACATGGTTTCAGTAAAATTAATAGAAAATATAATTGTACATTGATTTATTGACTGATCAGATTAATTTCTCATCCAATATCATATACTCGTTAATCACAAAAAAAGAGTATAGTGCTTTATAGGAGAAAATCTGTCTTTGTTGATTGATTAAAAGGTTTCAATAGAACCTCGCTCGATATGCATGGAACATATTCAAATCAGTGCTTCCATTTATTATTGAAAATGTAAAGCTAACATTGCAAAAATGAACGCGACTCTGTAATTTCTTCTTTGTATAGAGTCTCCATGCTTTGTCGATATCATTGAGTATATCTATTAATCATAGTATATGAAATAATAAGCCTTTTCCCAAAAATATTTATTCAGTTATGTATATATTTATTAATTTTTGTCCTGTAGTCAATTCTATCATTGGAATTATTCAAGCAAATCTCTTTTAATATAAAATATTATATTTATTATAATAATTTAGAAGGATCCATTCTTAAATATATTAATTCATATTTTAATAACAATAATATTTTATTCATACAAAAGATCCTCTCTTGCATAAAATACAAAATTTCGTTTTTACAAAACTAGTGTATATTAGAATCAGTAAAGGATTATTTTTTTTTAACTAGGTATTATAAAATGCACTTAGATAACTAACAGATTAACATATAATATAAAAAATTAGAAAATATTAACTTGCTGAAAATTTAACAAGTATAAAAAGTAATAAAAATATCTGCAATCTGAAACTGCGCATTTTTTTAACGATTCACAATCCGAATTTTTTCAGAGTAAGGGGTTACATGTCAGCCAAATCTAACATATTTTGAATATCAATATCTCCGAATAGAAATATTTGCTTTATTTCATGATAGAAATATAAGATCAAATAAAAATGATTACTATTCGGAAATAGAGGTGCTCGTCATAGGGGTTCCTTTGATCAAATCTGATCTTGAGTGATACTCAACATAGGAGTGCGAAAGTTTTATACAGCAATAATAAGTATAGATCAGAGATGTCCGTTTTTTTACCAATATTTCAATATAGTGATCTTCGCCTCATTATTCTGTGATTAAGTGTGTGAAGAAACAGTACTATTCTCCGGCTATGACAAGCTGGCCGATGACCTTGAAAGAGTTTTCAATCCTCCGGGGAAAGAATGTAACTAACAGACACAAATAGAAGAAAAAACTCTGTATTTAAAGAAAAACTGGATTTGCTAGTTGCTAATTGAATTGCTCCGACTGGTCTGCTTTTGCCCCTTTTTTCAAACTTCTATAATCTTCTGTAATCTTCGTGGTAAGAAATAAGATAAACTTTATTCAATAGAATTTCTTATTCTAATAGCTTTATTTCATCCGTAGATTATCATCATCATCATCATCATAATTCGAAAACATGGTTTAAGGCTATAGGCCTGTTCCGGCCTCAATCCATCTCTTTCGCGGCCTTCCTCTGTCTCTTTTCCCCCTTGGTTTATAATTAAAGGCTGATTTTCGTATGCGATCAGAATGCATCCTTTCCATGTGTTCCCTCCATTTCCCTCTGTAATTTCCTATTTTATTGAATATGAAAATAGATTATGCTGTATGAATTCCAAGAGCATTTAGATCGCATCACGTATACCACGAAAATTATTGTATGGAAATAGCGGGTTTTAAAAGGGAGAACAGTGGGACTCCTGTAGTTGTGATTGTCAACTTAATTACTAAAAAAAAAAATCATGTAAATTTGTTTATTGGCTAACTTATCGTGGACGGACTGTACCACTATTTCCGAACAGTGATATTCGGGTTACTAAATCGCAGCGTATATTTGTACTACATTTATATCTATTATTAATATTATTATTATTATATTACTATATTTTTACAAGCGGCTCGACGTTTTCTGTGATTATGTAAGGCTAAGATTATTTTTGGAAATAATCGTAACAAGCGGTTCGTAGGCTGGAATCACCTGATATAGATGACTGTTATTATGAATGATTTAAGTCATTAAATTAATCTGTTCAAACGTACTGTCGGAAAATTTGCCTTAAGCAATTCATTATCTTAAGCGATTATTCATTCTGCGGCTTATATATGTACATTTTTCGGATTTTCATGAGAATTTTTTTTCTTTTATCATGAAAATGAAAGTCAGAAATGTAAATCATTCTAAATTGAATTTTGAACGTTGCTAAATTAAATGTTGAGCTCCTGAACAGTTTTTGTTGAGTGACTTTAAAACAAACGTATATTAGACCTAATTTTTTATAGCATATATTGGAACCTCAATTTGTCGATAAACAAAAATATGTGAATGAAACGACAGATATTAAATCAAAGTTTTAGTTCTGTCTCCACAATCCGCACATTAATATTCTCAATAGGTAAATTTTATAATCTGTTTGTTTCACTGAGGAGAAGAGAACACTCGGGCGACCACTCGCTGTTTTAAGTCGCTTAAAATTGATGAAAAAAGAACGTTTAATAAATTTAAATTATTAAATTTTAATAACATTTTTACTTATTTCTTCCGGTGTACATTTATAAAAATTAAGAGCTGTGTTTTAACATTTCTTCAGTTTCATTCTTTAGGAACATTCATTCAGGCAAACTTCCTCTACTAATTTAAGAATGTTATCTTTGTCTGAATTAATCACAGTGATTAAATAGGGCAAAAAGAGTTTCAAAATTCTTGATGGAAGTAGGGCTGATTGCCTCCTTTACCTCCATGAAGTCGGCGCCTATGGAATTGCGCACTGGTAGTAAAGTGATCAAGTCCCCCTCCTTTCGCTACGCCACTGGTGTTGCGTGTAACTTTAGGGATTTAACTTTATCTTAATGCTTCCTGATATAAATGCATGAATATAAATACATGAATAGATTCATATATTAATAGTCGCTTGTTTACTGGTTGTAGACATTTTCTATTTACGAATCAATGTTTCTGCTCTCTGTTTCATTATAATTCGTTCACTGAATCGAATATGTCTGAAGAATTGCCTCTTGATACCTACTCAGGAAGAGGAAGTATTCTAATCAAATTTCCAGAGTTCCTTATATTTGTCAAAATAATAGAAATATGTTACCAATATTTTAGATCGTCTTATATAGTTGGAGTTGTAACAAAACAAGCCATTATTTTCCTGCAAATTATCTAAGATGTTTCATAAAAATAAAGATATATCAAAATTGTATTTAACTAATTAGAGTATTTAACTAATTGCATAACTTTTCACAAATTTCAAAACGATAAAAAATTTGTAACAATTTTAGATTTTTAATGTGAAATCAGACATTTTTCATATAAATTTGCGAATAAACTTTTATTAATAATTTTTTGTAAGAAACTTTACTCCCCTTTATGAGAAATGTTTTTTGTTTGATTATATATTTAGAGGTTTCCAATATTTCCAGAGATGACAACACTTCGGATTGAAAACCAGTAATTTCAAATACGTCTGTGTTAAATTACAGAAATTCAATATTAAATAAAATGAATAATTTCTATTTGGAATTACTGGTATTTAAAAATATCAATGGTTGACAGCTCTGCCTTTTTTTAAAATAAGGTGTATCAAGCGATAATTAAAAAGATATTGTAAAAGAAACAAAAAAAAATGTTCCACAACATTCTTTAAAAAATGTAGGTTATTAAACACACTAAAACAGTGTGATGCCACTGCGGTTCGTGTTAAACCACTGTTTTCTTGCAAAAGAATTCGTCTTATTTAATCGTAGAAATTTTTCGATTTCAATGCAGTTTGCTTTAAAATGCGCAGAAAATATTGCGCTTTCACATACATGTTCCTCGAAATATCGAATTTTTTGAAGATTTAAGAGTAGTATTCCCCATTAACCCTTTGGGTACAGATTTATTTGAAAAAAAAAACATACAGAACAGACACACCGGAAATTTGTAATAGTGTTTTTTCTGTATTTGTTGACAGATATTCCCTGATTAAAAAAAAGCGAGAATTACTGTTTGAATTTTCTGAATAAAAAAAAAATCCGTGGACAATACTGATGACGAGTCTGAGTCGTCAAATGTAAACAAGGGGTTAAGAAAAATTACATAAACGATATACTCTTTCGAGCTGCCTTGTCGAAGGAACTCAATGAAGAATTCAAATTTGAAAAATGCACGTTGATACAATGTAGACATCCCATTATTACAAAGTAATCCAATAGCTCAGTTTCGTTTTAAACCGTTTAAATAACGATAACGCATTTCATTGGAAAAAACTTTGTTCGTTGGCGAAATAAATTCAAAAATGTGTCTCGTTGATTTGAATATTTTGGAACTGTAAATTTAACTGCATTTTCAACGCAGTAAAAACCGTCTTAAAACAATTGTTCAAAGTTGTAATAAGTCCGCAATACTGTCATTAGTCTTACTATTTTTCAACGGCATTTTAATGCCTTAAAAACGTTTAAAATAAGGAAAACAAAAAAATTCAACTTATATATAAAAATTTAGCTTTCCAGGGAATTTTCTTTCTTTTTTTTTAATGTTGACAATTATAAATAGCAAAATTTTAATTCTTTGAAGGTCTTTTGCAAAAACGTCTTTGATAAGTTTTGCTTCTTTAGCAAAACGGATTAATATATTTTTACTAATCAGTTTTCTCATACTATTTTTTCAGTAAACATGAAAAAAAAATAAGGATATTCTTTTCTTTTTTAGAAATACTATGAAAAAATTTTGTATTTAAACTATTTTTAAAATATTTGATCCACGTCATGGTTTCTTACATGATTACATTTCTTACTTCAAAATAAAGCAGAATACGGCTATATTTTGCAATTATTTTCTTATTTTATAGTATATATTTATATTACTTACTTATAAATTTTTAGTGAAATTTCATATGTTTCTAAGTTGATAATTATAAAAAGCAAAAGTTCATTTTTATTTTTTAAGACGCTTGGAAAAACACTGCTTTCTTAGAAAACTGAATAATTTTTTTAACCGATCAGTTTTCCAATACTAATTTTTTAATAAAGATCAAAAAAAGTATTTTTTTTTAAATATTCATTTCTGTTTTAATAAATATTATAAAAATATTTTATTTAAAATATATAAATATTTGTTCCACTCGTCATGATATAAAGTTCCCATGAATCTTTATATACATAGATGTTTTTACCACTTTCACGAAAAGAAAGACTGAAAAGCAATTAATTAATTAATAGCAAATTTAAAATTTTGATAATTTAATTACAAAAACTGAGTATTTCATTTAATATATTACTTTTCTGCCTCAACATACCTTCTGATCTACAATGATATTAATTACAATTATTCTCAAGTCAGCATATAACGAGATCTAATGTAAAACACGCACTTAAACATTCAGACTTCATTTTTCTATTTTTAGGGCTTCGCTCATCTTACGAAACCCTACTCGTCCCGCTACGTTGTCTGTCCGTCAAAAAGACGGTTCTTAGAAACTAGATAGCTTACAGCCATGAAATTTTGTGTACTTATAGCTAAATAACCACTATGAAGCTCAAAATCATAAAATTATATAATAGTATTATTTTAATATTTAGAAATAAAAAACCAAAAATTTAACAGCCTGTTCCTATTAAATTCAAACATTTTTCGTTATATCAGTTGCCAACTATTAAAAACCACAATAAAATTCTTTCTACAGTAATTAATTTCCTATTGAAAGATTTCCACATGAAAAATGAAAATGAAATAAAAAGTTTCACCAATTGAAAAAAATATTAATATGACATCATATTGGTAATAAAACGGAAATTTTCAAACATTTCACAAGAAAAAATTATTTTACTTACGATGGAAGCAAAATTTCAAAATTTAGGTGAATATAAACTAGGCTCTTAGAAATTGATATAACAATGAAAAGAAATAACATTAAGAAAAAAATAACATTAAGCTTAAACTTTTAAAATTTTATCTTTATAGTTGATCTGTAATACCTCCGGATTTTTTCTTATTTTAAAAATATTCTTATATACATTTTATACAATATATTATATATATTATATAACTTTATTGTTATTTTATACATTTTTTAGGACAGAAAGTTCCTTCGTTTATATTAATTGCCAATAGATTGCGCCAAAACAATATTTAAAAAAGAAGGGTAATACTGGATCGATCACCGCAAATCCTCCCAACGAAAGCAGTCAACGCTATTCCTGAAAAAAGTGTTTACAGAAAAAATGTTTACAAAAATGTTGATATACATGTTTTATATGAAATATGCTGAACAGATATGATTTGAGGTAGAAGAAATTATCATTTAGTTGTCAGATGTTAGCATATGCTCTTCCTTACGCCTAACATGGCGTTTAGCTACGCTCGGTTTCGCAGCTCCGACTCGGTTCGCCCTGTGTTACCTGATTACCTACAGTTTTACTACACTTGGATTTGCCGATAGATGTCTTCTAAAATAGTTTTCGAAGGTTTTAAACAAAGTTAAAATATTTAAAGGATTTAATATGCTTTTATAAATATTTTAAGAGCAGAATCGGATGATAACCTGTATTTTTTCAAAGAGTCGTTCATTTGTGATTCATTTGAATTTGTGATTCTGAATGTGCAACAGTATTCGTTTGTTTATACTTGGTAATTCGATGTTTAATCTGGATTTTTAATTTAGAACTTTAAACATTATAATTGGATGTGATATACATGTTTTATAGAAAAATATACTGAACAGACATGATTTCAAGTAAGAGAAATTATTATTTAGCTGTCATATGTTAGCATATGTTTTTCATTAAGCGTAACATGGCGTTTAGCTACGATCGATTCGCAGACCAGAGTGGTCGCACCTGGCATGGTTACCAACACTCTCTTGCTCTTGCATTTTATTATAAGTAGTTGTTCCTCAAGAAAATTTAAATATAACGGTCAGCGGCGTAGCCAGGGTGGGGTCCAGATGCTCTGGATACCACTAATTTTAGAAAGTTCTCTTTGCCTTATTTGATCGGAGAACTTTCTGCAATAGTGAAACCGAAGCAGGCTTTACGATATTACTTGTATCCAGCATTTGGACAGTAGCGTAGCCAGGGAGGTGGTCCAAACGCTTTAGATACAAGTAAAATTGTAAAGTTTTCTTCGCCTTGATTATCGAAGATAGTTCTCTGATTACATAAGGCAAAGAAAACTTTACAAAATTAGTGGTATCAAGAGCATCTGGATCCCCACCCTGGCTACGCCACTGCATTTGGACCTCCTCTCTGGCTACGCCACTGATAACGGTAATCATAGATGTCAATAGTTACAGATTTTAAATATCACTTTTTCTTTATAGAAAAAATCGAACTATTTAATCGAAGAATTCTGCGATTAAACAAGGGGGATACAACTGTACGTATAAAGTGGTATTCAAAACTCATAACAGTAGCAAATGTGACAAAAACATACATTGAAGCATGTAGAGTGTGCGGAAGGAGACTGGGGATATCACTATATCTCCAAAGTAATTTTCAATATAAAAATTTGTAATATAAAATTTGTAATATAAAAATTTTAAACAAGGAATTTTGGTGCAAACAGTTTTACTTTTCCTTACTTAGAACTGAAAAATCTTGCCGTCTTTCGGATTTTTTTCCCTTTGTCTACAGTACATTAATATAATTGTGTTTGAATTCCATTTAATTACATAACATCATGAGGTATCACAATGTTCCAAAAAGTCTATTATTATTTCCCAATTTGTTCATAAGTAGTTTATGCACTAGGTTAAAGTTCGTTAATAGACGAATTTACAAAAAGTGGGAGCTTACTTCATTTTGACATCATTCTTTTGATCCAAATGTGCTCTTTCTGCTGAAAGAATGTAATTCTTTTTCCAGCTATGATACAATTAATTAGTGGCTTCCATTATTAGGGGCAGTGGAGAGTTGTTACCCCTGCAAAGGTAAAAGAAATTTAGTAAAAATGGGACTATTAAAGATTTTCTAATAAAAAAAAATATTATAAAAATATCACTAAATAGCATACTTCTCAATTAGATACATAGCTAGCAACATTTACACATTTTTGTTACCACTTTTTGTTAATAGTTTTTGTTAATCTTTACCTTCTGTAATCGCAGAAATTCTGCGATTAAAAAAGTGAAGTTACTATACAAAAATAGTGGAAACAAAAACACTTAGAATTGCTTGTTGCACGTAGAATTGCGTAGAATTTGGCAGCTGTGTGTACATCGTCCTAATATTTCCTTTACGAGAATTTCTTATGAAATAATTTTAATATGAGAAATATATTAAAATTCTCTCAATATATTAAATAAAATATTTTATTAGCTGCATGAATACATTTAAAATAAATGCAATCACAAACTTCGTTCTCTTGATACACATATATTACAAACGTACAAAAACACAACGTACAAATGTTTAGATTTTAAAAAATTCTAAAATTCTGCATATGAAATATTTACGAATTATTTTATTTTACATTTTGCGTTTTCAAAAGAAATAAACGTTTAATACTGTGTTTATAGGCTATTTCTGAAGAGAATGATTGAATATTGAACGAAATATTTGAACTTTATTTTCTTAGCATAAGAATGTTTGCTTTTCCTTTTAGAGTATTTTGAAAAATATATAGCGATATTTTTTTCAATAACATAAATATGCATACATTTGAATTTACAATGAAAATAAAGTTTCTCTTAAACCAATTTATTTTGAAGAGAAAATTCCTTTCAATCTTCTTAAAAAGAAATTTTCGTATGTTGTTTCTTAAAAGGGCCTATACGATTATTTAATTCCCGAACCTTTTTCTCTGATCTGAAAAATAAAGTAATATATATATATATGTATATGTATATCTATAACCATTAATCGCTAAAAATATAAGACTGGAAGTCGTTTGCCACCAAAAATTACGAAAGGTAATCTTCGCTTTATTTAATAGGAACAATTCTGTCATGACATAAGAGAAATTTTTTTAATTCTAAAATAGTGGTATCGCCGTTGTTTATTTAAACCTATGCATTTAATTTAAGAAAGGTGAACATTCCGTCTGATAAAAAATTATATAAAGAAATCAATCCTATATGTCAGGCAATTTAATACACATTAAAAATACATTAACCCGTTGGGGACGTTTGACCCGTATACGTGACGTATAAGATGCTCAGAATCCGTCATTATTACCACCAGTTATTTTTTATTGTAAGATTTGTCTTCTTTAATCGCAGCATTTCTACGATTCAAGTAGGCGCAAATTTCTGTTTTGAAAAAACGGTGGTAAAATATTAAAAATTCTGTAAAGGACGCTCGTCGCGAAGGGGTTAAAAGCAATTAAAACATTGTAGACGTGTCGGACCAATATTAGTTCTTCCTCAATTAAAAAAAAAAAGGTTACAGTCATGTAAGATGAAATTAAAACAACTTACAGAAGTAATCATGTCAAAGCACTCAAAATCGAAGTTAAAGTTAAATCGAAACCATGTACTCTGAAGGACGGTGGCCTGCTTAATTCAAGGGTTAACTGACTAACTTTGGGAACCAGGCTTCAAGAGAAATGCGACTAATTTAGTTTAACTATAGTAGATTTCGCAAAATATTGGCATTAATATTGATCCGAAACGTCTACAATATTTTAATTGTTTTTATGTATGTTTACTGTGTATTAAATTGTCTGATTTGGGTCTATTAAATTGTCTGATTGTCTGAATAGGGTTTAATTCTTTATACTAATTTAATTTGCCTGTTGCGTCCACGCAACATCAGCGGGCAATGCGTTAAACCTTGTGTAATATTTAAACGTCTCCAAGGAAGAAGCTATGCAGTATAGATAGTAAACTGCATGAATAGCCGGGTAATATGTATACAAGGAATTTATACCCGCGAATGCGTATATATATACAAGGTGTCCCAAAAAGAATTAAACGTGCTTTAATTTTTTGCCTGTTGGGGATAAGTAGACAACGTAAATTTCAAAAGTGTTCAAAATATGGTAAGAAATAGGATTGTGTTAATGAAACTGACCAGCATTAATTTTCAAAAAGTTATATTTTTTAATTCTTTACAGATCCGTCTCATTTTTCCAAGAGAAAATTTGTCATTTAGATTTTTTTTTGTTTTGCTGTAACAAGCTGATTGAAAAAAAACTATACTTGTATCTTAAAATTGAATGAGTTCAGTTTTAAAGATACAGGTTAATACTCACCGTATATACTCGCGTATAAGCCGACCCCCAAATTTCAAATGATAGGTTTAATACCAATATTTTACAATAGTTTTCTTCGCCTTCAATTATTTAGAATTAAACGAGATAAAATAAGGCGTAGAAAACCATTCTGAATTACTGGTATTTAACCTGTTTTCATCTCGAATTTGGGGGTCGGCCTATCCGCAATTGTATACGGTAATTAAAAATTGGCCATTTTGAATGAGGACCGTATATCGAATTAGAAGCGTAAATGTATAAAGTATTGCGAGAAAAAGAAGCACGGACGATATTTTATGCTGTAAGCCTTAAATAAAGGTAATCAAAGGTAATCTTATTCGGAATACTTTTGCAATTTACATTGCCTACTTATCTCTAACAGGTAAACAGTTAAATCGGGTTTGAACCTTTTTGGGACACCCTTTATACGCCTCAGGGGATTTGAATACAAGTTTATTAGAAAATAAATAGTTAACGTGTTTACTAAAGAAATTCTGCGTTTAAATATGGAGGCGATACTTTTAGAAAAAGTTGGTATTCAAATTCTCTGTAGCGTAAGGCGTAAAATTCGTAATATATTTATATCTAATCAAAAAATATTTAAGAAGACTAACAGTGAATTTTCCCGTTTCTTTCTCTCATTCTGCTTCGATTGTATCATCGATTATACCGCATGTTAAGTTGTATGTAATACACCAGATATAAGAAGAGAAATATAGATACTTAGAACAAATCCTCTGGACAAGATTACCTATTTAAGTAAAAGGAAAATAATGTTATATACCATAATAATATAATACGATGTGATCTCGAAAATAAAACAAATCTGTTTTATACGTGCTTTCATATAATCCAATACCTTGCTACTCTATTTTGAACAAAGTGCGATAAAATAAAAATAAGATTACGTAAACTGTACGACGAATTTCAATTTCTGATTATGAATCCTTTATTATTTTTTGAAACTGTTACTGCAATTTAGACACAGGAAGCATCAAACAAGATGATATTACTTAAATGACCTTATTTGTCTTAATCGATAGTGGATAATGGCACTTTCTTGGGCAATAAATGTATAAAATGCCTGGCTATTAAATAGATCGTACTATAAAAGCGAGAAAACAATAACAATTAAAGCACATGAGCTTTTGGAGAAATAACTTTTTTAATATTTAAAAGTTTAAAATAAAGCTTAAGATAAAAAAACCTGCGTTTCCCCCACATAAATTCAAAGTTGAAATGGAATATCTATGATCAACGGTAGTGCCCCTGAAAAGTTGATGCTATATTAAAAAGTATACGTGTTGTTCCTCTTTCCTCTATCGGATCTATATCTGTGTTATTTCAAAGGAATTCTTTACGCATTACCGGTTTCAAAATGCCAGCCTGTAATATCAAAGGCTTAACCCTTTAGCGGGCGGTTTTCACAAAAAAGGACACATAATTTTAATTCCGAAACTCACAAACAGCACCAAGAAAATTTAAATAAAATTTTCCTTTTTTAAAGTAGGAGAAAATAAGCTAGTTTTTATTTGCTATTGAATTCGTTTTTAAATTCTGGTGTCAGTCCAACATTTCATCATTTTACAAACAAACTTACTCCGCGCCGGAAAGGGTTAAAATGTCAGCTTTCCGCAAACTTTACTTAATACAGTTTGCATTGTTTGTACTTCAGAATCTTCCTGATGCATTCATGTAAGTTACTATTTCGAGCCCATAAAGCTGCTACCCCGTACGTCTCAGAATAATGATATTTTTACATACCTTCTTTTAACTTACATTTCTGTATGTATGTGACAGTCAAATCTTGTGACTCATTTTTCACCCACTTCCTGTTGACTTAGAGCTTTGAAATTTGGAATATATATGTACTCCTGAGAGAAATACATGAATTGGAAACTATTTTTTAAAAATTCGATCATTAAGGTGGGGTCAACGTCGACCTAAAAATTTCATTTTCGCCATATAAAAAACTTTACGATTGTTTAATTGAAAAAATAGCGCCATTGTTGCAACATTCGTCTATTTTCAACATATTGTTGTCTGCATCATTATGACATCATCTTTGAGCGACGCACACATTTGTACTTTATAATATAAGTTGACTTTTTTGTGAATTTTAATGAAAGTATGTTTTTTTAAAACAAAATATTATATTTAATTATTTCTCTTTCGGCTATGCTTTTTTCTTCAGGTAAAAAATGTACAATGCAAACCTTCTATGGATCACTACTGTTACATAAGAAAATTTCACTTCATAACTTTTTCAAAAAAATATTGCTTAAAGAAAAAAAAAAATGTGTTTCAAGAATGAAAACACATTATTTTTCACTTGCGGTATAAGTTTTGAGTCTGGAAGCCTTAACAAAATATTGTTATTGACACAATATATTAAAACTGGCTTCTCTTTACTTTCACTGTTTTTACTGTAAATTTCAAGCATTTATAAATGACTTCAATTGGGGCTAATATGAGATAGCCAAAAAACGGGGCGAATATCAGACACACAGAAAAGGTACCAATTTTTATAGTAATAAAATTACCTAGGGGAATATTTTATAAGCAATATATCATGTTACTTATATGCATTATGAATACACTCAAAAATTAAAAAAATAATAATCCAAAAAATATACAATAGATAACCTTGCTTTTTTGATAAAAATAATTTTTCTGTCGCACTAGAAATCTTTTGACGAATAAAAAATTAGGTAAATCATTCTAATAGGTCTTTATTTAGTAAAAAGTGGTGAATATTTTTAGCGTTTAAAATTTAGAATTTTTTTAACGCACCCTGGGTTACAAACGATAAAACTCGGGGTGCTAATGTGAGACAGTGTTACAGCTCCTAGAATACATAGTCTGGAAAAGCGGTTTTACCATTTTTTAATTCAAAATTTTTGAATTCAAACCGGAAATTCTGAAAAAAGAATTTTTTATTTAACAAGTCACGAAATATCTGCCATAAAGCAACCAAAAGAACATTATGGGGAATTTCTGGTATGAATGTGAAATTTCGGAATTTAAACAAAGCCAAACTGGTAATGCTTTTAAAAGTAATAAAAAATTGTAGTCGATAAACCTGCAACGATGCGGTACAATAATACAGCGATCGCAGCGACATCTGCTTTAAAAATAGATTTACCTCTAGCAAAAGTAACCGTTTCACTATTAACAACATGAACATAATTTCTGTTAATAAAATCTTCTTGTAAGTGTATATTTCATATGTAACTGATTTTGAAGTGAGTTTTTTATCATATCAGGGAATTAATCTTTTCCACTCTTCTAGCAGAGATTCATCCTTTGGTATGCTAAATAGAGATAGTTTCTAGTTTGCTGTTTTGTATCGAGTACTGCAACCAGACACAAAAGAATGCGTATCACGTTTTTTGGTCTTGATCAATATCATTCATATTTTCAAAGCTTATGAAAATTACTATCCAAGTCAAAGGAAATATGGTATAATTTTATTATTTAAAATATTTACCATCAGCTGACGCGTTTTCTCAGTTCGATTCTTAAAGAATGTTTCGTTGAAAAGAGCTAGCAGACAGTGGCGCAGACAGAGAGGGGGGGGGGGGGGTTCCAAATGCTCTGGAAACCAGTAATATTATAAAGTTTTCTTTGCCTTCAATATCGCAGAAAATTCTCCGATTAGATAAGGCAAAAATATTTTTATAAAATTGGTGCAGAGTTGCCAAGTCTCCGGCTTTTTTCACACCAGTAATTTTTTAGAAAAAAGATTGTTCTTTTAAATCGCAAAATGCTCAGATTAAATAAAACAACATTTTCTATACTAAATTACTGGTATCCAAAAAGCCGGAGACTTGGCAGGTCTGTTGGTGGTATCCAAATCACCTGAACCTCCACCCAGTGGCGTAGCTACCGTGGAGCAGTTGGAGCGAACTGCTCCACGGTAGCTACGCCCTGTTTGTAGGATAGATACGCCCCGATTTTTTGAATACCAGTAAAATCTTACAGAAATTTTCTCTTTATTAAATTTCAGAAATTGTACGATTAAAGAAAACAAATATTTTTACATAAAAATATTGGTATGAAAAAAATCGGGAGGTTGGCAACTATGATCCTATTAAAATCCTTTATATCAAAGTAGTTATTTTTTTAAAGATTACGATTTTTTTTTTTTTTTTTTTTTATTGTTGCTAAGTTCTATATTTAGTAAAACTATTAATTTAGTAAAATTTTCTATATTCACTAACAAGTAAAACAAAACTTTCATTTTTTGTACGATCAAAACTTACCGAGTTATAATAACTCGAATTTTATGAATTTTCAGAGCTTTCGGTACTGAAAACGGAAAAAACGCGTCTTAAAAATATCTCGACAATAGTGTGTTTCTTTATTAGCATTATATATTGCTTCAAAAGCCTTGAAAGGAACAACAGAAGTTAGTGGTAGATTGCACTGCGACCATGGGACCATTTAAATCGGAAATACTGCTCAATTCGTCGTAAAAATCAGTAGGTAGTCCGAACTTAAACAATTATAGTTTATTTTAATATTTTATTTGTATTTATTTCGTCAAATATTTTATTATGAAATTTTTTTATTTTTTAAATAAAAAACAGGGTTTTAAATATAAATAAGAATATAATATACGAGTTTAAACCTCAAACAGAGCTAGCAGAAGTGTTTTTATAGTGTCAAGGGGCGTACCAATTTTATTTGCTCCAGGGCGCTGAATGTGTAGCTACGCCACTGCCTCCACCCTGTCTACGCCGCTGCTAGAAGATGTCACTGCGATCGACCCGTTATCTTTTCAGAATCGTTCTACACTTATCGGATTCAATTTTTTAGTACTATTTTGTAACCGTTTACCACACTATGTATTATAGGCGCTGTAACAGTGTATAAGGTTAATATGAGAGAAAGTCTTAACTTTTGATCGTCTTTTTGTTTTTATATGCCAGTTAGCTATTTTCCTTAGCCTAATAGAATATTCTTCAATTTTGTTTACAGATACACGAATGACAACATTTTTTTTCCATAATTTAGTAGTCAACTATATACGGCAACCTATATAAAAAGAGCAGTTAAATATCATAAAATTTAAAAAAAAATCGGTGACATAGTGAGATAAATTTCAATTTCTTTCTAAACGTGACTGTCTAAACTTAGCTAAATGATATGTGATTCTCCACAAATTGTCACTTTTTATTAATCGACTTCCAGGAAAGAAGTGTGCATTTAACGGATGCCCACGCATAGCTTTTGAACGAATGCTTCAATTTTGATAATATATATATGTAGGATTTCAGTTAGACACTTCACTTCATCAAATGAACTAACTACTATTATTATCCATGGTTAGACATGCGCGAGTTGTAATAGTTTGAATCACGAGATTTGAATTAGAGCCAGTCTTCTAATTTTTGTTATGAAACAAGATATATAAAATGGATATAGCCGGAAAGGCGCTATTAGGCCTAGTTGGATTATTGTAAGGTAAATTTGTTATACAGTTTTAACCAAAAGTGTATTAGTTGAAATTAAAGTTCGTATTTTGTTGTTTATCGATTATTGGTTCAGTAAAGCGGCTATTTACATATCATCTACTTACATTTTTGGGGGCTCGGATGCCAAGATTATTAAAAGTAAAAGCCACTAGTAGTGAAATGGAAACCAAACGTAAAGTGTTGTAAAACGCCAGTATCAAAAGTTGGGTTACGAATTAGCAAGGTGAAACCGTAATCGTATCACTTCAAGTACAATTTTTGAAAGACAAGCATGGGAACTCTCAATAAAGCTAAGAGAATTGATCTAATAAACCTCTGCGAAGAATACGGAATTGAAGCACCAGAAAAACCGATAATACCCGTCCTAATAAAGCTGATCAAGAGCTGGGAGAGTTACGAAGAAGATTTTATAAGAGATCGATTGGAAGTAGTGATAGCAGCTAGAAATGAGAAAACAGAAGAAGAAAGAGAAGAGAAAGAGAAAGAGAAAGAGAAAGAGAAAGAGAAAGAGAAAAAATTACAAGCAGAACTGGAAGAGAAGAAATTACAAGCAGAACTGGAAGAGAAGAAATTACAAGCAGAACTGGAAGAGAAGAAATTACAAGCAGAACTGGAAGAGAAGAAATTGAAAATGGAAATGGAAGAGAGAAAATGGAAAATAGAATTGGAGCAAAATTTTGAAATTAAGAAATTGCAGATACAAGAAAATTCAAGAGAACACATTAATGAAATCCCAAGGACAAATCCAGGTAAGCAATTTGAATTGCTTAGATTATTAACCAAATACGAAAGTTCAAATGATATTAGTTTATATTTAGCTATGTACGAAAGGCAAATAGCACAAACGGGCATTGATAAAAAAGAATGGGTAAATTATTTAATTAATCTAATGCCGTTAAATGTGATCAATATAATAACAAGGGAAAACGAACCTGAAGTTCACGATTATGATTACATAAAATATTTTACTAAAACGCTACAGACTATCACCAGAGGAGTTTAGGCTGACATTTTTCTCATCTAAAAAGGAGCCATCAGCCAATTGGCGAGATTTTGCTTATGAAATAAAGATGTATTTTCAACAATGGATTGAAGGTCTTCAAGTAAATAACTTTGAAGATTTAGCAGAATTATTTGTTGTTAATCAAATCAGGCATAGTTTACCTTCGGAAACAAAGACACATTTCATAGAGGAATTATTAATAATAAAGAAAATTGATGAATTAGTTAATAAATTAGATAATTACGAAACAGCACGAAGGGTTTACAATAAACAATCAGTTAAGGATACAAGCAGCGATTTTGATGACAGAAGATCGAGAGTGGCTGACGACGCCAATTTGAAAAGACGCCAACATGACAATAGACACAGTGTGAATCATGGAAGCAAAGAGTCGCATATAATCTGTTTTGCGTGTGGTAACCCTGGTCACGTGAGTGCGAAATGTGCCATGGCGAGTAATACAGAACGAGAATATTCAAATTTTTACCAGCAACATAATCAAAATTGGCGAGAAACAAAATACCAAAATGAGACCCAAAACACGCAAAGAAAAATAGTTAATACGGGAATGTTAAATGGTAAAAAAGGAAGAATCTTAGATATTAGCGAAATAAAAACAAACGTAATAATCGATACAGGAAGCGATATTTCAATCGCCAGTTCAAGATATCATACTGCAATAAACGCGCCAAAACTAACCAGCGACAATGTATCTATATCAGGCATAGGTGAAAAAGAAATTAAGCCAACAGGTTTTTTCTGGCATAAAGTCTACGTGGAGGATACAGAAACGAGGATAAATTTTACGTGGTACAAGAGACGGACTGCGATTTAGTAGTAGGTAGAAAAGCAGTAGAAAGCATGACGTTAAAAGTAACGGAAGATGGTGTTAGAATAATAAGCGGCAAAACAGTTCGAGTAGGATACATTAAAATTAACGAAGTACCGACAAAAATTGATGAAGCAAGTATAAAAAACGATAATCGAGGTTGGGAAGATATGGTTAATATTGACTGCGTAAATGACGGGGTGAATTTGATTCATATTACAAATTTAGCAAACGGAGAAAAAAAAAGAAAATTAATAAAACTATATAAGCCGAATAAAACAAAAGATCCAGGATTATCCGATGAATGGAATGTTGACTATCCATAACCAGAAGAAAATTATGAAAGTAGAAGTCCTGCACATGATAGAAAAGACTATGTGAAAGATAGCAGTAAAATTTTGGTCATAAGGGAAATAACAGAAATTTTAATAGAACATTTGATAACGGAAGCAATAATAGATATGGCCAGAGATATTTTAAACAGTCGTTTAACCAGGAAATTACAATAAATATACAGTGGTGGCCAAAAGTGTGGACATTTTTTGAAAGTTTAATGCTTTTCAACTTTGTGTGCTTGTAGAATATATTAATTTTCACTTAAATACAAACCTTTATATATCAAATTGAAGGTAATTTAATGTAGAATTTAATAATAAAAACAGTATTACAATATCTGTATTACAAAATAAGTTATGCAACTAATAGTAAGATCTATCATAGATTTGAATTTTTTTAAAGTGATACTCGCACAATCAATACTTAGTAGGATAACCCTTATTTTTTAAGACAGCTTCACAGCGTCTTTTCATCGAGTGAACGAGTGTTTGGAGTTCATCTTTCGTAATCACATGGTACCAAGAATCAATTATAGCTTCAATAAGTTGTCTTTTATTGGATGGACGTTTTTTTCGTACAAGAATTTTCAAACGTCGCCACAAATTTTCAATTGGATTGAGATCAGGGCTGTTTCCTGGCTATGGTAATATATCTATGTCTTTATTTTGAAACCATGCTTTGCATACTTTTGCTGTGTGACATGGAGTTGAATCCTGCTGAAAAATAAATGCTGCGTTGTTGGGGAAGAGATCCCTGATGGAAGGTATCAATTTTGGTTCCAGGACAGTTTCGATGTATTTTTTGGCATTCAGGAAGCCATCAATAACTTGAATTCGGCCCACACCATCTGCAGACAAACATGCCCAAATCATGACATTTGTTGGGTTTTTTGTAGTTGCTTCAATGCAATCAGGATGAAGTGCTTCTCCTACTCTACGTCTCACGTATTTTCTACCATCACTACCAAAGAGCGATATTTTACTCTCATCGTTCCAGATTACTTGCTTCCATTGATTTTCTGACCATTTAATGTGTTCTTTTGCTCACTTAACTCCTTTTTCGCGTTGCTTTTGATTTAAATATGGTTTTTTCCTTGGAATTCTAGCTCGTAGTCTAAATCCTGATAACCTTCTTCTTATTGTTCTTGAACTTACTGCAATACCCGCTGCATTCATTTCACATCTAATGGCGTCTGATGAAATTTTTCTATCTTGAAGGCATAGCCGTTTAATTTTTCTATCGACAGTAGCAATTGTGCTTTTTTTCGGCCTGATTTGGCCTTATTTTCTACTGATTTCTTTTTTTCATAACGTAAACAGAACTTTTGTACACCAGAACAAGTCACTGAACCACCAACTTGTCTTGCAATTTCAGCATAAGAGAGGCCATTTTCTCTCAATATGACAATTCGGCTTCTTTTTGTAGATGTCCAATTAGTTCTTCTTGTTGATGACATTGTTTACAATTAGTTTGATTAAAAAAAAGGACTTTAAATATTCAAAAACAGAAATACTCTATTTAATTGTACTAGTATGCATCATTCCGCCAAATATTTCCACAACAATAACTCTTTTACCATTCAAATAACCTAAACTATAGTTACAGACATTTGATTTGTCCTCAGAACAGTGTTTGTGATTGGCTAGTACGCTTTTATTACAAAACACGTCCTTATTCAAAACGATTTGTGTTTCTTTGTTCTACTAAAATGAGGATAACTTTTTTGTGATACAGATATTGTAATACTGTTTTTATTATTAAATGTTACATTAAATTACCTTTAATTTGATATATAAACGTTTGTATTTAAGTTAAAATTAATATATTTTACAAGCACACAAAGTTGAAAAACATGAAACTTTCAAAAAATGTCCAAACTTTTGGCCACCACTGTAGATATGGGAAAGAGAGTTACGAGAATTCTTATCAAAATGAATCCGAGATTCCTGAAAACGTGGAAACTAAAGTTTCTTTGGTACCTCAAGACATAACAGAAAATAGTTCACCTAATTCAAAAGCAAGGTATAATCCAAAAATTTCCCCTAGATACATGAATAGCGGCTACTATCATGGTCGGAATAATTATAATTATGGTGGCCAACGATCATGCAAGGCTAGTTATAATGAACAAAAATATTCACAACCATCACATAAGAATAATTCTCACCATGGATTTAAAGGAGCTGATAGTGGACGAGATGATTATTCAAATTCTTATCATTCTAGAAGCAATAGGTATGTAGCTTCTAAAGATAGAGAGCAATCCCCGGAAAGAAGTTACAGAGATATTAGATATGCAGATTCTAAAGACAAAGAGAAATATCCAGAAAGAAATGAAAATCTTAAAAAAAATATATTTAGGACCATATGAGATAACGGCAGCCAAGAATCATGATCGGTATGAAGTGCAAAAAGTAGGAAATCATGAAGGTCCAGGAAAGACGTCAACCGGGGCCGAATACATGCAGCCGTGGTCTACAGGTTAAACTCCTGGATAAGCCAAGATGTTGATGTCGAGACGCCATCACGTCAGGATGACCGATTTGTAGGATTTCAGTTAGACTTCACTTCATCAAATGAACTAACTACTATTATTATCCATGGTTAAACATGCGCGAGTTGTAAATTGTTTGAATCACGAGATTTGGCTTAGAGCCAGTCTAAAATTTGTAATGATTTCTGGATGCGCAGTTAAAAATTATTTTATAGAAATGCTGATATATCATAAAATATTCAAAATATTTACATTCTAATTACAGTATATTATTTGTACTGCCAGAGGCGTAGCGTCAAGGGGGGGGGGGGCACGATCACTTTACTACCAGTATTTTTATATACTATATTTGGCCTTATTTAATTCATACCGTTCAAAGATTAAATAAGGCCAAATGTAGTTTATAATTATACAGGTAGTAAAATGATTGTGCCCCCCCCCTGACGCTACGCCACTGTGTACTGCGATAAGTTGTCTAAAACTGGCTTTAAATTCATTTAAAACTCCTGCATGTTATAAAGAAAGAGAATTCGTTTTTTTTAAATTTTTCAATGAAACTTTTATATCTCCCTGAACATAGGGGATATTATTACACAAATGCACACAGTTTCTGTACAGGATCCACATAGTTATCTGATCACATCATTTCGAACATTTAGGCGATCACAAATATTATGTTTTTTATTCAATTTGTTTCTGGTCTCATAATTAATAACCCTTGCGAGTAAACCCTTGGTGAAAAATATGAGGTCGAACATGTACTATACATTCCTTATGTCTCCAAAGAATTCGTCAACTATTTCTCTAGACATTCAACAAAATGTCTAAAATCGAAAGTGTTCAGTAACTTTGGGACACACAGTGCAGGTGCTTATTTGATTAACAATTACATTTTCTTTATAATTCCTATTAAAAAACAAAAAAATGTCTTTTCAAAAATTCTTTCCTTCACCCTATAAATTTTAATCTAAAACATAATTAAATATTTAATTAAAACGAATATTTTTCTTCAGAAAAAGTTGTGTCCAAAAATCATAGCAGTTGAAGTTAAGCATATGATTGAGAATTCTCTCTTTTTCATTGACAATTCATGATTAAAATATAATGAATTCAAATTCGTCCCCAAATATTTTTTAAACGCGGAATATATTATCCATATCTGCAAATATAAGTTTGAATAATTGCATATACACAAATATCAAGTGGTTGGGGAAATAATTGCCTTTTGTTAAAAGTGCCACATTTCAGTCGCCTTCAACGAGTGTATAAACCACTTCAGTTACAGCATTTATTATATATGTAAAAGGCTCACTCTAAGTTTATAATAGTAGGTTAAGTCACAATAGTTCTTAAACCTTTGAGAGTGATCCTAAAATTATGTAGGTAAAAGAAGAATACAGTATGATTTTGTTGCTCGAGTAAAAGTTTGGTCTACATGCAGTCCAAACTTACTATAATGTATTTAAGGATAGAGCAAAGGGGAATATAATGTATATCAAATAACTTGTTCACCAATTTTTGCTTCGGCGACATAAGTCATGAAGGTGATAAGGCCAAGCACGATATTTTACTCAATGACATCTTGAAATAAACTGCGGAAACAAATCCTCATTTCACTGTCATTGAGCTATCTGTACCGTTTGGTGTATCAATATCTACTGTTTCTAACTATCTTTGCTAGATGGTAATGGTTAAGAATCTCGAGGCATGGCATGGATATCACCTGAATGATGTGAACAACAGAAACAACGCCGGCGTCGTTTTGAAATTTACAATGAGCTTCTCCTCTGAGCCAAAAACGAACCATTTCTTCAGTGCCTGATGTCAGTTTCCAATGGCAAACTGGCATTACATTTTTTGTAAGGCATTTTTGAATGTATTTAATCTCAGAACTCTGTGATTCAAAAAGACGAAAATTTCTTTAATTTTACCTTTAGTGGTAATAGGCCATAACGTCTCCCCGTCCCTGTCTGCATTTTAATTTTCAAGAAGAAAATGGTTATTTATAACAATCTAAAATGGTACGCATAGTGGCTAGGTCGTAATGTACTACCAGAACAACCAACGTTTAATAAAAAGAAAGCTTTTTGGTCATTAGAGCACCCGTCAGGGGGAGGGGGTGTTACGCAAAATATTACTTTTGTACAGAAATCTTCGTCTTTTAACCCCTTCAGGGGCATCTTGTAGCTAAAATATTGAAACAATTGATTGACACCAGGATTCACTAACGAATTTATTTTAAAATAAGTAAAAGATTTTCCTCAAGTACCTTATAAATTCAAAATTTGATTATAAAATTCTGGTGTCATTGTGGCATTTTGGGATTAAAATTAAGTGTTATATATTATATACCGGTGCCCTTCAAGGGGTTAATGCAGAATTTTGCGATTAAATAACGGGAAATTTATTGTTAACACTTTGCCGTCTGGCGACACCACAGTGGTGTCGTACTTAAAGTAACTTAATTTTAAGCCTTAAATGCTACATTGGCACCAGAATTTTGGAATGAAAAATTTCCTTTTATCAAGTACATGAAGTAAAGATTTTGCTAATTTTCGAATAAATGTGTTTCTAAATTCTGGTGTCAATCAGTCATTTCAACATTTTACGAATAGAAGTATTTTTACGAGATATACGGACGGAAAAGTGTTAAGAAACAGTTGTATGTAAGGTGCGTCTCAAAATTATATGGACAGGCGATTTTTCGAAATAACAGCTAAGAAAATAAAGCAATAATCACGAAAAAAATAACTAGCATATGGAATCATAACATAAGTTTATTACGATACAGGAATGTTATGTTTATATCACAGATTGTTTGTAAAAAAATAAAATTCAAAATAAGCTGTCTCAAAAATATATGGACAATGAAACGAATTGCTTTTATTACAACCGTATCAGAAAAATTTGCATTTTCCGCGTTCTGTACTTGTGACGTAACAACTTCGAAATATGAAATCACTGCTCTTTCTTCAACTGTCGAATAATTAGAAAATGCCTCGCAACGTTGAATTCTCTGCTGCTGATATTGTTAAAATTTGGCGTTTAAAGGCTCAAAATGTTAAAGTTTCTGATATTGCAAAACAAATGAAGCGTAGCAGATTTGGAATTTATGCAATTCTATCAAAAAGTGACAACATGATTGCAAAAAAGCGTTCAGGTCGACCAAGAAAAACATCTCTAAGAGAAGATAGATAATTTTTCGCGAGCAGTTTCAACCCAAAAGAAGACTGTTCGTGAAATTGCGAAGACTTTGGCGTTTTCTTTTTCCAGATCTACTGTTCACCGTCGCATACAGGTAAGCGAAAATCATAAATATCGCAGAATATGTCGGGCTCCCATGCTGAAAGTGCACCATAGAAAGGCTCGAGTTCTTTGGGTTGAAAAACACATGCATTGGACGGAGGAATGGTTAAATGTTTTCTTCAGTGACGAAAAAAAATTCCATTTGGATGGCCCTGATTGCTGGGCATACTATTGGCATGACTTACTAAAAGAACCTGGCGAGTTCTTTAGTCGGCAAAAAGGAGGGGGTTCACAAATGGTGTGGGGTGCATTTTGTTTCAACGGAACAACGGATATTGCTTTTCTTAATAGTCGACAGTGCTCTGAGGATCATTAAAATGTCCTTAAAAGCAATCTACTTCCAATCGGAAACATCTTAGGGTGCAAAAACTGGAAATTCCAACAGGACAATGCGTCGATTCACACGTCCCACTCAACAGCAGCTTGGTTTAAACAGAATCAAGTGACTGTTATAGACTGGCCAGCCATCAGTCCAGATTTGAATCCAATTGAAAACCTTTGGGGAGTATTTGCACGAGATGTGTAAGCCCATGGTCGGCAGTTTTCTACTATTCAGGAATTACAGCAAAAAGTAGAGCAGAGTTGGTTCTCTTTACAGCCACACATACTCCAAACACTAGTTGGAATCTTGCCTGATAGGGTTTTCAAGATAATTAAAACGAATAGATACAAAATTTGAATTTAAATGCAAAATATTCGAAAAGTCCATATATTTTTGGGACAGCCTATTTTTATTTTTATTTTTTTACAGAAAATCTGTAAAACTTTTACTTTATTTTTTTGCTGTAATAAATTTATGTTATGATACTATATGCATATTATTTTTTTCGTGATTATTGCTTCTTTTTTTGAACCGTTATTTCAAAAAATCGCCTGTCTATATACTTTTGAGACGCACTATATATTCCCTCCACTGGTTGTGCCACTAACAGTTTGATGAATTATGCATGGTATCATACATTGCAGAACTTTAAATGCATGAGATGGTATTACTACTAGAGTCACATTTTGTGAAGAAATACACAGCATACAACAAAAATTGTGGAAGACACGTCCTTCTTTAGTGAACAGGAAGCGTTTATTGTTACGCCATGATAATACGAAACCTCATATGTCAGAAACATTGCTGCCAACTGCTACGATTGTCACCACTCTTTTTGAATAGCATTCTTTTCCTCATGTAATTGCAGTATTCTTCGATTAAATGAGGCAAGAATGATTATTCAAAAGAAATGATGAGAAAGAATCGTATCAGCTAACAACTATTTCACAAATGACCCAACAGAAACTGGAGGATACGTGATATGAAACTCTCCCCTATCCACCCCATTCATCAAACGTAGCACCTACTGATTTCTATATGTTTATCTACTTGTACCAAATATATCAGAATAAAAAAATTCTTCAGACATCAAGAGAAGGCTTCTAAGTGTATTGAATCTAAAAAGTATTTTCTTGGGGGGGGGGGGGTAGGGGGCAGGAATATTATTGATGCTCTAGTAATTAGTTAATGGAGGTGTTTACAAAGTAGATACCAATGGTGTAAATTTTAAATAAAGCAAAATCAATTGCTATGTCATATATTTGTGCCTTATCTCCAAATCTGCTATTATTTTCCGAAGAAACTGGTAAAAGCGCCTTTTACAAAAAAATAAGGCTGTTTAATGTCACAAATACAATTGTTAGTTATATGTTATTCAAATTTTATAAAAACTTGGTATGTTTTTGTAGAGGAGATTTTTGTAAATGTTAGTAAGGATTTTCACGAATAAGAAATGATTTTGCAAAAATTGTACTTTTTATTAGAAGATTTCACCATTTTGCAAGGCATAAAATCAACAGAATATAACAACTTTCTATAACTCAAAAATTAAACGAGCAAACACAATTAAATACCGTAATTTCCGGCGTATAATCCGCAGCTCAAAGAGTCGTTTTTCGACCCAGAAATTTTATTCAATAATTGTAGTTAAATATTTACAGCGATCTTTTAAGTTACATTTTATAAAATAATATTTCTGGGTCGAAAAACGACTCTTTGAGCTGCGGATTATACGCCGGAAATTACGGTAATAGCAAACGAAATAGAAGAAAGCTAATCAAAGAAAATCTAAAAAATTCTCTTATAATTTTTATTTAGTGTAGGACTTTTTCAGATAATTTGAATTTTAAACATATTCAAGTAATGTTTAATACGTTAACTGAGCGTCTGGCGCGCCGGGCAACATATGTTTTTTTTGGAATGAATGTGCCATACGACGACGGATGCATCGTAGTTTTTTATTCAAAATTTTTGATCGTTGAATTATATTCGATTTTTTTTTATTTAATGACAGATGTTCCATGATTAACCCCTTAATCGTCGCGCCCGATAAGTGTAGGCTTTTTAAAAAAAAATTCCGATTGCTGGATTGTCACGAATTTTTTGAAGTAGAAATATTCGCCTTATTTCATGGCAGATAAAATAATGCGAGAATAAAGCCAATTAACACTATTTTAAAAAAACTGGTGGGAGTCAAACAATCTGAATAAAAAAATAGTAGCCTACACAATTCGTGAATGTATCGTGCGCGACGATTAAGGGGTTAAAGGAAGAGATGATTACTGTTCGAAAATTCTAGTAGATGCGTTGAATAAAAAACAAGCGAATCCAGAACATATCATTACTTTCTGATATGCAAGGAAATAATGTCTGGACGGCAGTTAACGTGTTCAACTTGCTTAAACGTATTCAAAATGTTATTAAAATTTTGATATATTTTTTGTTATTTTTTCATAACTTCACATTTATTTATTCGAAATAATGTAGTTTTGCAATAAAAACATATCTAATGAATTCAAATATTTTTCTGGAAACATATTTAAGAATAACGATTATATATGCGTAATAAATGATCCTATAACATTTTAATTTAATTATACGGCCAGTTTTTTGCAACATAATTTAAATTTTAATGTTAGGTAGTTTAGAAATAACGGTCATTTAATTCTATTTCATCAGATTGAAATATCATTTAATATCATCTTTATATTCATGGGTATCGTTTAGCATATTTTGATGAAAATAACAACTGTCACTTCCAAACTGTTGGGATGTCATTTACTCTTTCAGCGTTAATGCGTTCAGTCATATTCCTATAGCGGAGTTAATGTATTCGCTTACGATTTTGTTATGCCTCCCTGTTAAGAATTTTAATTAAAATGAATTGAAGTTTAATACATGTTTTGAAATTTTAAACATACTCCGAAATCATTAAAAGAGAGATTAGAATTTTCACTACATTGAATAATGATGTGAAACATTTGACTGAATATAATTCAGAGTTTTCACTTGGAAAATTCTCTTACAAACTTTAATATTAAATTAGATAGAACATATATATAAAAAGCCTATTAAAATAACTTCTCTATGTGGATACAATACAACTTCCCCATTTATGATAACAAATATACAGTAAAAAAATTAATAATGTATCGCTATGCAATTAAAAGGAATATCATGTTTATTTACAGTAAAGCCTCATTAATTAAAAATTAAAAATTCCTAACTCTATTAAATTGGACTTTGTTTAATCCAGACAGCCTTTTCCAAAAACAAAATTACATTAAAAATCCACCAATAAACTCGACTAAAAGATTAAAACATATCTAGATATAATGCACATTCAAGTCACTTTCATGAATTCAAGTAATGAATTCAAGAAATTGACTTTAAAAGTAGAACATTCATGATCGGCAGCGTAGCCTCTTTTAACCCTTTCCGGCACAGACAAATTCTGTTCGTAAAATACGAAATTACTGACTGACACCGAAATTTACAAACGACTTTTTTAGAAAACAAGAGCTCCTTATTTTAAGCTTTCATCGTAGAAGCAAAATTTTATTAAAATATTCTTGGTGTCAAATGCAAGTTTAGAATTAAAATTAGGTGTGCCCGGAGTGGGACCACTGTGCCGGAAAGGGTTAACTAGATGCCTTCCGAATGACTAGTAAACTTGGCAACAATAAAAAGAGCCAATAGATCGTATACGAATTACTTGATTATATATTGATTACCGCCTAGGCAAACTTCCATCATTTTTTCAAAAAAAAAAAAAAAAAAAGCTTTATTTTTTCGCCTCAAAATTATGTGATTAAATAAGTATTAAATAAATCTTCATACAAGTGATAACAAAAAAGCGTAAAAGTTGGCAGCTACGCTACATCTACTAAACTTTAAGAACGTATATGCTGCCATCTAGCGGTTTTTACTTTTGAAAATTTTACTATGTTTAACAAAAGAATTCTGCGAAAAGGGAAGGCTATATGAGGCCAAGGTTGCCAGCCCGGTATCCTTTTTGATTTAGAAATTCTGAATTCATACCTTTAATTCCGAAAAAATAATATTTACTTTAAGTACTCAGGAAGTGTCTGTCATTAAATAAAGCAAAAATTACTACTTTTTATTTGTATGAATTTGGAATTTCTAAATTAAAAAGGAGGCAACTTTATGAAGGATGATATGATCGGAAGTTTCTTCAATCCAGTGAGCGTGTGGAACGAGACTGCTTAATCCTCTGAAAGGTGGTGATATATAAATAAAAAAATAAAACTCGTTTTGAACAAACACTGTACCAGAATTCACAAATAAAATTTTGCTTTTGTAATTTAAGTGAAACGGGCATTAAAATTGCATTTATTTATTTTCATATGAATTTGTAAATTCTGGTTAGTCAACATTACTGCAACAAATTCACTTGCTCGTAAAAGGGTTCGTAAAAGT